>CM065300.1:82690281-83890281 GCA_032871835.1 Dipteronia dyeriana | reverse complement strand
TTGATACACACTGATGTGTGTGGACCTATGAGCATTCAAGCTAGAGGTTGATATGAACACTGAATCACTTTCACGGATGATCACTCAAGATTTGGTTATGTGTATCTCATGAGACATAAGTCAAATTCTTTTGAAATGTTCAAAGCATTTAAAGCTGAATTGGAAAATCCCGCTTGAGAAACGTATAAAAATCTTGAGGTCTTATCGTGGTGGAGAATATCTATCTGATGAGTTTCAGCAATATCTTATTGATAATGGGATAATTTCTCAGTTTTCTGCACCAGGCACACCTCAATAGAATGGGGTGGCAGAAAGGAGAAATAGAA
This sequence comes from Dipteronia dyeriana, assembly GCA_032871835.1. Classification (NCBI taxonomy): domain Eukaryota; kingdom Viridiplantae; phylum Streptophyta; class Magnoliopsida; order Sapindales; family Sapindaceae; genus Dipteronia; species Dipteronia dyeriana. Next base: position 83,889,955 of record CM065300.1, on the reverse strand, counting down.
CTCTTTTGGACATGGTTAGGTCTGTGTTGAGTTATTTAACGCTCCCTAATTCTTTTTAGGGATATGCTTTACAAATTGCCATGTACATTCTAAACGATGTACCATCTAAGTCGGTTCCTAAAACACCGCACGAGTTATGGACCAGGTGAAAGCCTAGTTTACGATACTTAAGGATATTTGGATGTCCTACGCACGAGTTAAAAGGAAAGACAAAAAAGATGGAGTCAAGTTCAGAAACATGCATATTTGTAGGATATCCAAAAGGATATTATTTTTATAGTCCTTCAGATCTTAAAATATTTGTTTCGACAAATGCAAAATTTCTAGAAAAGGACTATATGAATAATTTTGTGCCTAAAAGTAGAATTGTCTTGAATGAACTCTTAGGAGATATAATTCCACAAGAGGTTTCACAACCAAGCCCAACTGTAAGTTCCGTACCAACACAAGATCAACAATCTACCATACCTCGTTGTAGCGGGAGGGTTGGTAGACAACCGATAGATACATCAGTCTAGGAGAATTTGTAGATAATCTTCCGGACGATGATGATCCCTATATGTACAAGGAAGCAATGGAAGATGTTGATAGTCGGCATTGGCAAAAGGCAATGCAATCCAAAATTGAATCTATGTTAAAAAAAAAATCTGGTCTCTTGTAGACTTGCCTAAAAGGATAAAACCCATCGGATGCAAGTGGGTATACAAGAGGAAAAGAGGAATGGATGGAAAAGTGGAAACCTTTAAAGCTAGATTTGTAGCTAAAGGTTATACACAGAAGAAAGGTATCGATTATGAAGAAACCATTTCTCCTATGACCATGCTTAAAACCATTAGGATACTCTTATCCATTGTGACATCTCTAGACCTAGAAATTTGTCAAATAAACGTCAACACAGCTTTCCTTAATGGAAGTCTTGACGAAAGCATCTACATGATGCAACCAGAAGGATTTATTAAAAAAGGCAAAGAGGAAAGGGTATGCAAGTTGCAAAGATCCATATATGGATTGAAGCAAGCATCCAGATCTTGGAACATAAGGTTCGATCAAGATGTGAAAAGTTTTGGATTTATTCAAAACCTTGACAAACCTTGTCTATACAAAAGGATTAAAGGCGACAAGTTGGTTTTCCTAGTTGTTTATGTTGATGATATAATACTTATCGAAACGATGTAGGTGTATTGACATCATTAAAAGAATGGTTAGCAAAATAATTTGATATGAAGGACTTAGGAGAAGCAAGTTAAATTCTTGGTATCCAAGTCATAAGGGATAGAAAGAATAGAACGATTCCAAGAAAGGTATGTTATCCCAAGCTTCATACATAGATAAAATCTTGTCTAGTTTTTCCATGCAAGATTCCAAGAAAGGTATGTTAACTTTCAGATATGGAATCAAACTTTCTAAGGAACAAGTTCCTAAGAATGAGCATGAAGAGCAATTCATGAGTAGGGTTCCATATGCATCGGCATTTGGATGTCTCATGTATGCAATGCTCTGTACTAGACCATATATTTGTTTTGTTACAGGCATAGTTAGCAGATTTCAATCGAAACCTGGTTCTGATCACTAGAAGGCTGTCAAGCATATTTTCAAGTATTTTAGGAGAACAAGAGATTATATGCTTGTATACTCTGGAGGTGATTTAATTCCCATTGGGTATACAGATTCTGACTCTAGAAGATCAACATTAGGATTTGTGTTTACTAATAGAGGAGGGGGAGTCATATGGAGAAGTATCAAGCATTCTTGTATTGCCAATTCCACCATGGAAACCGAGTATGTTGCTGTATGTGAGGTTGCTAAAGAGGTTGTCTGGCTCCGCCAATTCTTGATTGACTTGGAAGTGGTTTCTGATGTGAATAAACATATCACTATCTATTGTGACAATAGTGGAGCAATGGCTAATTCGAGAGAACCAAGAAGTCATAAGAGAGGGAAACACATTGAAAGATAGTATCACCATCTATGGGAAATTGTGTATAGGGGTGACGTGATAATTACCAAGATCGCGTCAGAAGATAATCTAGCGGATCCCTTTACAAAGGCTCTTCCACAAAATAGTTTTGATGGGCATTCAGAGAACATGTGGATGAGAGATATGGCATATTTGCTATAAAGCAAGTGGGAGACTGCTGGATTATGCTCGATAGAAAGTGTGTAATTATATATTTGACAATATTTTAATAATAAAGTGATTTATTGTTTAACAAAATTTATAGCATTTATAGTTTAATTATTATAATTGTCAAAAATAAATAATCATAAGGTCAAAAGACTATGAGAATAGAAGTATTGTTCATACATCTAGATATTGTTAGGATTATGCTCGATGGCAAGAGTGTAATATTGTAATTAACAATCGTTTCATATGAATAAAGTGATTTCTAGTTTAACAAATCTTATAGCATTTATAGTTTAATTATTATAATTGTCAAAAGTAAATAATCATAAGGTCAAAAGACTATGAGAAAAGATGAATTGTTCATACATCTAGATATGTATGAGGTAGACACAATTATTTAGTTAGTCTTGAATAATATTTACAATTTAAGATAGAAGGTTGGGAGCCTTTATCTTGTCAAAGTTGCAGATTCTTATGCTAGCATTTGAGTGGGATCAAATGTGTTATGATGAGTCTAAAATCATCAAAGTGTGGTATCTTTGGACAAAAGAATCTAGTGCACTGGGTGCATTGAATAGGATCAAAATGAAATACTTTATCTAGAACAGTCAATGGATAAAAGCTTTCATTCAAAGACAATCGGAAAGTCTATCTCAACCTTAGATAAAAGATCGACTTATGGTTGCAAGTGTTATCATTTGAGCTATCAATGAGTACGATTATATAGCATAGTCTATCCTCGATAGTTTGGTGGTATTCATTTGTTAATCGATAGATGACTTCATTTATAGATATGGACATCGTGGCTCCATTTACTGAATGAGAGTAGAATACCATCATATGGATGGTTTGAGGTATTGGATATTAAATCTTAACGTTAAGTTTTCAATAGTGTCAAAGTTATAGATTCATTTGCTAGCATTTGAGTGGGATCAAATGTTTTATGATGAGTCTAAAATCATCAAAGTGTGGTGTCGTTGGGCAAAAGAATCTAGTGCACTAGGTGCATTGATTAGGATCACAGTGAAATACTTTATCCAGAATCGTCAATGGTTAAAAGTTTTCACTAGAAGACAATAGGAGAGTCTATCTCATTCCTAAGATAAATGATGGACTTGTGGTTACAAGTGTTATCATTTGAGCTACCAATGAGTACGATTATATAGCATAGTCTATCCTCGATACTTTGGTTGTATTCATTTATGAATCGATAGAGGACTTTATTTATAGATATGGACATCATGGCTCTATTTGTTAAATGAGAGTAGAATATCGTCATACAAATGTTTTGAGGTACTGGATATTAAATCTTAACGTTAAGTTTTCATTAGTGTCTATTGGAATTTGGCTTCTAGACAAGTCATAATATCCAAGTTCAAAATATAGTCATATGAGTAAGTACGTTAACTTGGAGTGATATAGGCAGTCTATGAGCTCTTGACGATTACTGATATTCTTCATGAGGATACACTTTCTCTATTAAGATTGTCTTGAGCAATATTAACTTATTCTATCTTTGACTAAAATTAATAAATCAGACCTAAGTGAAACATTTGTTGACTGTGATTAGGTTATGTCTATTGAAGCTTACATTAAGATAGCCCTCCAAGATCCCCAATGCACACAAACTTGCATGGATCACTTGATATATTCTGCCGAACCAATTTATGGGTCCGTCTAGAATTGTATTAAGGCATGTGGACTTGTTTCTTTTAGTAAAACTTGGTTTAGTTCTCATGTGGACTTTGTATTTAAGTCCACTGGATTTAATAAAACAGAAAAAATAATATTTGGCCCATAAATATTGGCTAGGGCGGCAAAGGCTAAATATAATAGCCTATTATATTGTTTTTTGTTTTATTATTAATTAAATGGAAATTAATTAATTTGTTAACTAATTAATTATTTAATTAAAAGTCAAAATCTTTTTCTTATTAGGAGAATGTCTCCTAGAGTCATATTATTGTTCGTAATATGATAAGTATCAAATACTATATTTGATACGTAGATAAATTATGAAGTATTTGATTTCTATTAGGACTCTAATTGACAATTGGTCAAATTAGGAAGTTTTTGATTTAGTCACAATTTAATTTATATTCAATAATTGGTTATTGAGTAAATACACTATTTGAGTTGGATTAGGATTCTTGGTGTAAAAGAAATCCTATTTTTCAGAGGATTGAATCCAAATTTTGATAGGAGTCTTGGCGAAGTAGAAATTCTCTTTCTAGGAGGATTTTCGGCCACCTATATATACTCTTAGATAGAATTTCGACAAGGACCTAATTTTTGGTGTGAGAAGTTGTTTTTTATTTGTTTTTTTTATAGTTAAAAAAAAAACTTCGTCTAACTCATAGATATTGTGTATTGAATTCAGCCAACGAGAAGAGGAAAGAGGAACGTTTTATTTTCGATAATAAACTAGTAGCCTTTACGTCAAAAGGTTTTGTGTACAACATTGAATCAAGGTTCACATGAGTTTCAATCAAATAGATTGATAATTCACAAGTTACCAGACGTTCTTGGGTTTTCTCTTGGAGGATTATTGTGACTAACAAAGAAGAAGATTTTGTTTGTTTCCATCCTCAGGTATACAATTAAAAAAAGGGAGCCCACACTCCTAGGTGATTCACGTTCGTGATTGTATTGGAAGATCTTACAGATTCAATTCGACGCTAGTTCAATTGTCACGAAAAAAAGGTAAGATACTTTTAATAAACGTCAATTAATCTAAGGTTAATGTTCTTTCTATTAAAGGGGAAAAAAATTAAAATATACCAAACCCTAATTTTACGATTCCACAGTGTTTTGATTCAATTTTTCCCTACAATTGGTATTAGAGCCTGGTTGTACCCTTGATTAATTGATGTATAAATTCGTGAATCGACTTCTTTTTATTGTAAATATGCATGTTTTAGAAAGAGATGGCACTCTAGGTCTTCACATATATATTTACAATGGATATATATTTACATTGGAATGTATGGATATATATATATATATATATATGTTTTATATGTTGTTTGTTACTGCACAATTTTTGTTCTAGAATTTCAATGTATTTTTGTTTTGGGATTGTAACAAGAAGGGTGGCCTGTCATCGTCATAATTTCCTTCTTGGTAGTTGCTAATTTTTTTTTATTTTATTGTTGTAATTTTAAAAAAAACTGTAGTATTTTATCATTTAAAATTCTTCTATAATACATTCAAGTATCGAAGACTCGAAGGTTTGAAGGATTGGAATCGACCGGAACAAGTTTAGGACTGTGCGAGCCATAGCAACAAACGTGCGTGTGAATGAGCACGGGGCCATGATTGTTGTGGCATGGGCTGCGCACGGAAGCCTTATGGAAGCCATGGGCTGTGCATGGTAGTCCTTTTTATGGTTGTGGGGTTCGCACACCCATATAAGGCAGCCAAGGTGTGCGCAAACGATGGATGCATAAAGACTTGTTCACCAAGAAGTTTTTGTATTCCAATACATATGTAATTTACATGCTTTTCTTGGATGGACCAAAATTGTAGCTATTTATATTTATGTAAATATTGCAATGTTTGTCATTGTTTGATAACATGTCATATAGAATAGTAGTGCCACTTATATATCTCTTTTGGTATGAACATGCATTGAACGGTTTAGGTATCTAATTGGCATCTAGATAACTTGGTAAATCAATCTATAGAATTTGATCACATGCCTTAAATAATTGAGTGGATTGTTGGGACTATGCTCGATAGCAAGAGTATAATAATGTATTAGACAATCTTTTCATATTAATAAATTGATTTCTAGTTTAACAAATCTTATAGTATTTATAGTTTAATTATTATAATTGTCAAAATTAAATAATCATAAGGTCAAAAGATTATCAGAAAAGAAGAATTGATCGTACATCTAGATATGTATGAGGAAGACACAATTCTTTAGTTAGTCTTAAAAAATATGCATAACTAAAGATAAAGGTTGGGCGCCTTTATCTTGTCAGAGTTGTAGATTCCTTTGTTAGCATTTGAGTGGGATCAAATGTGTTATGATGAGTCTAAATCATCAAAGTGTGATGTCTTTTGGCAAAAGAAATTAATGCAATAGGTGCATTGAATAGGATCACATTGAATTACTTTATCCAAAACCGTCAATGGATAAAAGTTTTCACTAGAAGACAATCGGAGAGTCTATCTCAATCCTTAGATAAATGATGGACTTATGGTTGCAATTGTTATCATTTGAGCTATCAATGAGTACGATTATATAGCATAGTATATCCTAGATAGTTTGGTGGCATTCATTTGTTAATCGATAGAGGACTTCATTTATAGATATAGACATCATGGCTCCATTTATTGAATGAGAGTAGAATACCATCATATGGATGTTTGGAGGTATTGGATATTAAATCTTAACGTTATGTTTTCAATAGTGTCTATTGAAACATGGCTTCTGGACAAGTCAAAATATCCAAGTTCAAAATGTGGTCATATGAGTAAATATGGCAACTTGGAGAGCTATAGGCGGTCTATGAGCTCTTGGTGATTATTGGTATTCTTCATGAGGATACATTATCTCCGTTAAGATTGTCTAGGGTATGAATGAGAAATATTAACTTATTCTATCATTTTTTTAAGAGTTTAATTTTAGCTCTTTAGTGGAATGAACTAAAATTAATAGATCGAGCCTAAGTGAATCATTTGTTGATTGTGATTAGGTTATGTCTATTGGAGCATAAATTTAGATAGCCCGCCAAGAGCCCCAATCTATAAAAACTTGCATGTATCACTTTATGTATTCTACCGAATCAATTTATGGGTCCATCTAGAATATTATTAAGGCATGTGGACTTGTTTCTTTTAGTAAGAATGGGTACATGTGGAACTTTTATTAAAGTCCAATGGATTTAATAAAATAGGAAAACACAATATTTAGCCCACATTTATATATCTTTGGCGGCAAGGGACTATTTATTAGTCTTATATATTATTTTCAATTTTATTATTTAATTAAATGAAAATTAATTAATTATTTATTTATTTAATTAATTAAAATTCAAAATCTTTTTCCTAGTAGGAGATGGTCTCCTAGAGTCAAATTATTGTTGGCAATATGATAAGTATCAAATACTGTATTTGATAAGTTGATAAATAATAGGAATTTATTTATGTAGTCAAATTAGGAAGTATTTGATTTCTATTGGGAAGTTTATGATTTAGTCACAATTTAATTATATTCCATAATTGGTTATTGAATACATACACTATTTGATTTGGATTAAGAGTCTTGGTGTGGAAAAGAAATCTTTTTTGAAAAAGGATTATTTGTCACCAAGTAAATCCACCTAGAGATCGAGTTCTTGCCCACCAAGTAAATCCTCTTTAGGAAAGGATTTGAAAACCTATATATATCTCCACATAAATTTCAACCATGGCTTAATTCTAAGTGAATTTTTGGCCAAGGCTAGGGTTTTATGTGAGAGAATTCGGCCTAATGAGAGAATTTTGATAGAGGAACAAATTGGTTTTTGCTCTAGATAAAATTCGGCAAACTCATAGATGTTGTGTATTGAATTTGGCCAAGAAGTAGAGAAATGGGAAACGTTTTTATTTTTGATAGTGCACCAGTAACCTTTACATAAAATAGGATATTGTGTATAAAAATCGAATCGGGATAACTCGAGTTTCAATCAAATGGATTGATAATTCATAAGTGACCGAACGTTCTTGAGTTTTCTCTTAGAGGATTATTGTGACTAACAAAAGAAAGAGATTTTGTTTGTTTCCATCCTCATGTATACAATTTAAAGAAAGGGGTCTCACACTCCTAGGTGATTCACATTTGTGATTGGATTGGAAGATTTTACGGATTCAATTCGGCATTAGTTCAATCTTCACGAGAAAAGGTATGATACTTTTAATATATGTCAATTAATCTATGGTTAAGGTTCTTTCTTTTAAATGGAAATTTTTTTAAAATACTGAAACCTAATTTTACGCTTCTGCCGCATTTCAAATCGATTTTTCCCTACAATACCATCCAATAAGAAACTATAAAGCATACATTGAGTAAAGTTAGATTATGAGAGATTAGATGTATACGTGTTAAAATAATTTTGCAGTAAAGTACCTACAAACTGGGTTTGCACGGTAGCCTAAATTTGTACTCCATAATGTTCTAATATACACTTGAGATCTAACTGGGTTTTAGTGTCCGCGGTTATCCTCATTAGTTCTGGTTATCGATGATGATCATGATACTTATAATAAAAGTACCCCCGGTGTATGTATTCAACCCGTGGATGTTTCCTCCTTAGAGGTTTTACCACGTTAACAAAATACTTTCATAAATTCTTCATATCCCTCTTATATACTTTGATGTGTATGTTGTAATCTTGTTTCACATAGTTTATTTCTAATTATTCTTGGAAAAACAAGATTTTTGTAATATGTGATATACAAGCACTTCATATGATCAAAATTGTAAATGTCTTTGTATGTGTATTTAGATATACTTGTATATGATTGTTCTTGATAAGAATACTTGTACATGTTGAATAATCTTGAGAAAACAAATATTGTTTGTTTTTAGTTTCATTTGTTAATCTTTTCACTAGCAACTTGTAAGCTTTTTTTCACAATACTTGGTTTGATAATACATATCGTTTATTTACATATGTTTTATTATATTAAGTGTTGTTAATCAAGCTAGCTAGAGGGACAAACGTAAGTTTGTTTCAAGGGATTGAAAAAAGGGGTAAAAACTTATTCATCCCCCCCCCCCTCCCCTCCTCATTTGTACAATTTCAGATGATTCAAGCTTCAGTGAAGATTTGACAACTTATCAAGCAAGATTAAGTCTTCAAAAAGAAGTGTACTTAATTGCTCAACAATGGTATATTTAGACCTCATATCTCTTACAAGACTTAGGCACACACACACATTGCCTCCATATGTGTCCCTGCATCATTATGCTCAATTTATATAACACATTCACACACTTGATATTGAATGCTCATGCATTAGACTTAAATTGACAAGTTTTGTAATTTGCATGTTCTAGGATAGCATTCTTGTGTGTTCATGTGTTTGTTTGTTTATGTTTATGGACTTTGGACTTGAATTTGGTCTTATATTAATTTTATTGAGTTTCGGTCTTTTCAATTACTCATTCATTTGATTTCAAGTTCTGAGTAAAAAGTTACGAAACTTTTCGGTCACTTACCATGCATTGTCTTCATCTTCATTTATCGAGTAAAATTCAAAATTTTTTATCTGTGTTTCATAGTTTTCCATGTGCATGTGAGAGTCCCAGTTTGTAATCTAAAAACATATTCAAATTCGGAGTTCGGAGACCGGAGGACGGTCAAAGAACGCGAAGGTGCGCGAGGGAGGAAGCAAGTGGTCAAAGGCCACTTGCCACCCATCCCCGAGGAGGCACATGGCCATCTTGAGGGGGAGGAATTCCTATCCCCGAGATGGCCATGTGCCCCATTGAGGATGTGAGATGAGTTGTGGCCATTGGTCCCCCAAATTTTCTCTCTCTCTCTCTCTCTCAACAGTTTCCCTTTCTCATTTGATTCAAGAAGAAAAATTGAAAAACAAGTTGTGCAGAATTTTCCCTCACAATTTCTCACCTTCCAAGCACCATAACATTCTCATTTGAACTCCAATTCGAGTGATTCAAATTGGAGATTGTTCATCTATCAATTCTCTAATATCTCCAAGAAGGTTTGAGGTCATTTAATCAAGTTTTCTAGTGCTTCATTATCAAAAAAAGGGACTGCACATTTGTTTTAAGGTATTGAAAAATTTCTTGAGTGTTCTTCAATGTTTTCAATTACCTTGGGTTTTCCTCTTCTATATATGTATGTTTATTGTTTACACTTTGATTAGAGTTTTATACTCCATTAAAGCAAAATTGAACATGATTAGAGTCTCTCATGTTAAGTTAGATTTTTCTAAATTCTGTGTTTTCACATGTTTGGGAATTGTTTTGTGCTAGCTTTTGATTGAGGACTATTTCTGCTTCATATTGATTGATTTTTTGATAATAAATAATCTTTACATGTGCTAGGTTGTTTTAATTGAACATATATTATATTAGCACATTTGATTGTGTATTCAGCGCTATTTAAACTTTGATTGAATATTGTAAGAAAAATATGCTCTAGATACTTGCTAGAATTTTGATTGATCATAACTCATGAATCTAGCATGTTTTTATCTGTTACTAAAATATTGAATGTGTGCTTAGTGTATATGCCTTGGCTCAAGTTTTAGTTACATGAATGATTCTAGGAATTAAATGCTTTTGTGGTGTTTTACATGTTCTAAAATTTTCATTCATGCACAGTAAGTAGACTATTTATGTGTTGTGAATTTACATGCATATGTCTATTTCCAATAGGATGTGTTGATCATCATATTCTATGTTGAGTGCTTGTTTGCATTTTTGCATTCATTTATCACATTAGGAAGTCCATGTAAAAGGCATAAAGTCTTGGCTAGGACATGTGGTCTGAATAGCTAAGTAAGGATTCTTAATTAGGACATGAGGATAGGATAATCAAGCAAGGGAGACATTCCAGAGGCATGGGCACATTGGATAGAAAGTGGACTTTTTATTGGTTGACCCGAGATATTAGGATGTGATGGAGTTCAATAGAGAGTTTGTCATTTGTTGATCACTCTTGAGGAATTTCCAACTTCATATTGGTGTTGTGTAGAAGTGGAGTCCAATAAAAAGTGTCATTTGTTGATCACATTTGATGTTCTAATCTACCAATAGGGATTGGGTAGACCTCAAGTCCAATATATAGTGGGTCATTTGTTGGTAACTTTTGAGGAATATCTAGTCTACTTTCTAATAATAAAAGTACCTGATGGTTGTATTGAACCCATGGATGTTTCCTCCTTAGAGGTTTTACCACGTAAAAAAAATCCATGTGTTATTACTTCTTATCTCTCTTATATACTTGTATGTGTATGTTTGTATCTTTTTTCACAATCTTCTTTTCTAGATATTCTTGAAAACAAGATTGTTATAATATGTGATATACTAGCACTTCATTTGACCAATATTATAAATCTCATTTTATGTGTACTTAGATTTATTTGTATATAATCATCTTTGATTGAGTACTTGTACATATGGAACAAAATTGTGAATACAAGTATCTTTTGTTTTTAGTTTCATTGTAATCCTTCCACTAGCAACATGTTAGCTTGTTTGACAATACTTTGTTTGATAATACATATTGTTTAAATATGTATGCATATTATCTTTAAAACTGTTATTCAAGCTAGCTAGAGGGACAAACGTATGTTTGCTTTCAAGGGATTGAAAAAAGGTGTAATAACCTATTCACCCCCCCTCTAGGTTAACTTAAGGCAATTTAACTGTGTTTGTACGTTTTAACCTTCATCATCATGTTTTCACTCTCTCTATCTCTCCTCCCTTCTTCATTTAAGTGAGTCACTTCGGTTGTAAGCTTGAGATTCTCGTCCTTCAATTTTTGAATCTCTATTTTCTTCTTCAATCTAGAGTCATTTGATGAAGTCTTCAAGGTCCATACCTTCACCAATCTCTTTGTTAGAGTATGATGAAGAACTCTTATTAACTGAGTCATCTTCTATTTGTTTCTCCTCTTCTTTATCACTTGAGGATGAGATGCTCTCATCACTTTCCCCCTTGGTTGCTTCACAAAAATCACTTCTAGCTACATTATCTTTAACTTCTCCTTTAGAGTCACAACTTAAGACGTTGTTGCCTTTTTCTACATCTTCCAAATGGGAAGCTCCAAATGCCATGTAGTTAATTGCAATTTCCACATCACTTGAGGAATATTCTTCACTTCCACTATCACGTTAAGAGGCAGCCACAACCTTTCCTTTTCTCTTGACCTTTAAGTTACCACAATCCTTGGAGATATGCCTGAATCCTTCACATTCAAAGCATTGAACCCCCTTTTTTGAAGATTTATCTTGACTTGGCTCAATCTTCTTGAAGTGGGACTTCTTCTTAAAGTCATTCACTTTATAGTTAAAGCCAATATTTTGTAGCTTCATGAACTTCTTGAATCTCTTCACCATTAAAGTCATTTCTTCATCCGATTCATCCTGCTCATTCTTAATCTTGGAGGTCTTTAAGGTTATTCCCTTTTGCTTCTTGGGATATATGGTTAAAGAATCCCATCTTGATTCATAGGCAATGAGCCTTCTAATAACTTCACTCGGCTTCTTCTTCTTGTACTCATTGTTTTCTTAAACAGCCATCACTTTGGACACGAACCTAGCAAAAAGTGACCTCATGACCTTTTGCTTGATCCCCCTATCCTTATATGGTTTACCTAGTTGATGGCTTTGATTCACTATGTCCATCCACTTTACTTGGAAGTCATTGAAGCACTCATGCTCTTCCATTATAATTGTCTCAAATTATGTTTGGAGGACTTGAAGCTTAGAGTCTTTCACCACTTCGGTTCACTTGTGTGCTATCTCCAAGATTACCCAATCTTCATGTGCAATTTTGGCAATTTGGATGAGTTTATATTGACACTCGCATCCATTGCATAAAATAAGGCAAGTATTGCCTTGTTGTTGCATTTCGAAGCTTCAAATTCTTGGGCACTTTATTGAGCCTTAGGCCTTGGCACAGTGCTTCTATCATCGACGGTCATGGTGGTGTTAGGATTATATTCACTAGAAAGAGTGTAATAATGTATTTGATAATCTTTTCATATTAATAAAGTGATTTCTAGTTTAAAAAATCTTATAGCACTCATAGTTTAATTATTATAATTGTCCAAAGCAAATAATCTTAAGGTCAAAAAACTATGACAAATGAAGAATTGTTCGTACATCTAGACATGTATAAGGTAGAAACAATTCTTTAGTTAGACTTGAACAATATTCACAACTTAAGATAAAACAAAATATTATGGTGTGTAATGTTAATCTAAGGGGGGTGAATAGATTTTAATTAACTTTTACCCAAATTTCGTTAAGAGTCAAATTGACGAAAATGGCCCTAGCTAGTTACAATAAAATCACAAGTGTAAAAATACGGAAATATAAACGACACTTGAGATATACGTGGAAACCCTCCAAATGGGAAAAACCACGGGCCGATGAGTGCACCACACTAAAACCTAGAATCCACTAATGGCAAGAAATTACAACCTAATCCCGGTTTAATCCACCACTACTGCCTAATCCCGGTAGAAGTGAACCTAGTTCATCTTGCTTGTGCTTTAAGCTACCTACTCCCGGAAGCAACACAAGTCTTACTTCTCAATGAAGAGATAAAGTGTCCTAAGTGAATATGCGATGATATTCAATGAAAAACAAGGCTAGGAAACACTATATGCTTATCTAGGATAAAGAGATGACAATTAATGCAATCCTAGATATCAAGTGCTAAATGACATGTTCATATAGCTTAGCTAAACATAGATCAATCAATCCTATGAAGCTATCACAATACAACACTCAATCATATCATCACAACAATCTCCAATTTGTATCTAGAAATATTCCAAGAGAATACAATTAAATAAAGAGATGGTTTAGCAAGCAAAAACTTATAACTTGTAAGAAGATAGTGAAGAGCTTACCAAACAAGATGTGATGAAGCAACCCTATCCATAGATGCACTCTTGATGAACTTAGATGATGCAAGATGAAGTTTTGATGAACATGGGAATGGTTTGAGTGAGTAAAAATCAGTTATTGGAAGTGTTTTTCCTTTGAAATGTGTTCTAAGGAAAATATATGATATTTTTAACTCATACACGGCCTTAAGACAATGAGATATATATATATGAGATCCAAACAAAGTGATGTCGTTTTGAAAAAAACGTTCCAGCTTCTTCATTGTGCGCAGGTTTGTTGCTACGGCTCGCACGGTCCCAAACTTGTTTCGGTTGCTCCAAATTCTTCAAAACTTCGAGTCTTCAATACTTGAGTGTATAACAAAAGAATTATAAATAAAAAATTACTGCAGTTTTTTTATTATTATTACAAAAGTGCAGTTTTTTTTATTACAACAATAAAATTATATAAAAAAACTTTGCAACTACCAAGAAGAAAATTACGGCGATGATAGACCACCCTTCGTGTTACAATCCCAAAACAAAAATACATTGAAATTCTATGACCAAAATTTAGCAATAACGATCCACATAAAACACACACACACACACACACACACACACACATATATATATATATATATATATATATATATATATCCATACATTCCAATGTAAATATATATGCGAATACCTAGAGTGTCATCTCTTTCTAAAACATGTATATATACAATAAAAGAAAAAGATTCAAGTACAAATACATCAATTAATCAAGGGTACAACCAGGTTCTGATACCACTTGTAGGGAAAATCGCGCAACGGAAGTGTGAAAAAAAATTTGAATTAAGGTTTCGGTATAAATAAAATATTTCTCTTTATAATAACAAGAACCTTAACCCTAGTTTAATTGATGTATATAAAAGTGTCATATCTTTTTCTCGTGACGATTGAACTAGCGCCGAATTAAATCTGTAAGATCTTCAAATCCAATCACGAACGTGAATCACCTAGGAGTCTGGGCTCCCTTTCTTTAAATTGTATACCAGAGGATGGAAACAAACAAAATCTTTCTCTTTTTTAGTTACAATAATCCTCTAAGAAGAAAACAAATAATGTTAGGTCACTTGTGAATTATCAGTCAACTTGATTAAAATTCATGTGAACCTTGATTCGATGTTGTACACAAAACCTTTTAATGTAAAAGGCTACTAGTGTACTATCGAAAACTAAACAATCTTTCTTACTTTTCTTCTTTTTCGAATCTCATACTATTTCTTAGAGGTGATCGAATTTTGTCTAGAGCAAAAAACAAATTTTTCTCCCAAATATCATATGATGGCCGAATTCTCTCCAAGTTCAAATCCTTTTGCTGGCCAAAATTTCTCTTGTATATATATATAGGGCTGGCCGAAATTCCTTCTTGTAATATATTAGGATTTCAAATCCTTTCCAAAGAAGGATTTACTTGGTTGTTAAGAATCCATTCATTAGGTGGATTTACTTGGTGGTTAAGAATCCTTTGCAAAGAAGAATTCTACCCTTAGGTAGATTTACTTGGTGACCAAAAATCCTTTTCGAAAAAGAATTATTTCCTACATCAAGACTCCTAATCCTGCTCAATAGTGTATTTGTAACCATATTAAAGATTTCTTTTTTTGACTAGATAAATAATTCCTACAATTTTCTACTTATCAAATATAATCTTTAATAATTATACTACCAACAGTAGTATAATATTAGGAGACAATCTCCAACTAGAAAAAAGATTTTGACTTTTAATTAAACAATTAATTAATTACCAAAATAATTAATTTCCAATTAATTAAATAATAAAAATAAAAATAATATAAGTAAGCTAAACTATATAGCTTTGCCACCCAACACAATATATGGGCCATTATATTATTTTTTCTATTTTATTAAATCCATTGGACCTTAATAAAAAGTCCACATGTGAACTAGACTCATTCTTACAAAAAGAAACAAGTCCACATGCCTCAATACAATTCTAGATGGACCCTTAAATTGGTCCGGTAGAATATATCAAGTGATCCATGCAAGTTCGTGTGGATTGGAGATCTTGGCAGGCAATCTAAATTTAAGCTCCAATAGACACAACCTAATCACAATCAACAAATGATTCACTTAGGTCCGATCTATTAATTTTAGTTCATTCCACTAAAGAACTAAAATTGAACTCTTACATAAAGATAAAATAAGTTAATATTCCTCATTCATACCCTAGACAACCTTATTGGAGAAAGTGCATCCTCGTGAAGAATATCACTAATCGCCAAGAGCTCATAGACCGTCTATAGCTCTCCAGGTTACCATATTTACTCATATGACCACATTTTGAACTTGGATATTTTGACTTGTCCAGAAGCCATATTTCAATAGACACTATTGAAAACTTAACGTTAAGATTTAATATCCAATACCTCAAAACATCCATATGATGATATTCTACTCTCATTAAATAAATGAAGCCACGATGTACAATTCTATAAATGAATTCCTCTATCAATTAACAAATGAATACCACCAAACTATCGAGGATAGACTGTGCTATATAATTGTACTTATTGATCGCTCAAATGATAACACTTGCAACCATAAGTCCATCCTTTATCTCAGGATTGAGATAGACTTTCCGATTGTCTTCAAGTGAAAAATTTTATCCATTGACGATTCTAGATAAAGTATTTCACTGTGAACCAATTTAACGCACCCAGTGCACTAGATTCTTTTGCCCAATTTGATGATTTTGGACTCATCATAACACATTTGATCCCACTCAAATGCTAGTGAAAAAATCTACAACTTTGATAAGATAATGGCGCCCAACCTTTATCTTAAGTTGTGAATATTATTCAAGACTAACTAAAAAATTGTGTCTACCTTATACATATCTAGATGTATGAACAATTCTTCTTTTCTCATAGTCTTTTGACCTTATGATTATTTAATTTTGATAATTATAATAATTAAACTATAAATGTTATAAGATTTGTTAAACTAGAAATTACTTTATTAATATGAAAAGATTGTCAAATACATTATTATTCTCTTGCTATCGAACATAGTCCCAACAGAATCGAGATTTTATGCTGGAGATTCGAGAATTTTTTCATAACGTTCGAGCTTTTTGTTAAATAAACCTAGCTTTTGTCATTTGAAATCGGGATTTGAAATTGAATAATTAGGTTGAGTTGAATTGAGATTTTATGTTAGGGATTCGAGAATTTTTTCAAAACGTTCGAGCTTTTATTAATAATTTTTGAGATTTTGTATTACAACGACAAGCTTTTGTTTAAAACCCTCGAGATTTTAACTAATTTCGAGTTTTTTTAACATAGACTGGGATTTGCTTAAACGTTCAAGATTTTAACAATGTTCTAGGTTTTTTAAACGTATTCCGAGCTTTTGTTTAAAAGTTTTAGCTTTTAACAACTTTCGAGCTTTTGTCCAAGGCCCGAGAATTTATTAATTTGTTTCGGGCTTTAATATGAATGGATCGAGGTTTTTTTTAAAAGGATTCGAGATGTTGTATGTGTTTCAAGTGTTTTTAAAGAACGTTCGAGATTTTGTCCATGGCCCGAGTTTTTTTTTTTTGTATTTTTTTGAGCTTTTATATTATAGGATTGAGGTATAGATTCGAGGTATAGATTCGAGGTTTTTTATGAATATACTGTAAAACAAAATTGTGAATTTTCAGATGACGGATCGGTTGACGGATTTGCTAAAAACTACGGAGGAAGAGTGGTACGAGGGCAAAGTGACTTAGCACGACAAATTTGGCACCATTGGCCTAATAGAAGATGCACTTAGCCGGGTCCCTGATGTTAGATTTTAGATTATGTTGGTATTAATTCCATATCAAAATGATGTTTACTTGTATTGATTTAGTTGTTTAGGTTCATGATGATTCAATCTTCAAAGAAGGAATAACAACTAGTCAAAGCAAGTACAAAGTCTTCGAAGAGAAAGGATGCTATATGGTTCTACAAAGTTATATTAAGACCTTATCTTTCTCTTACAAGGTTTAGGCACACACACAAACAATTCATACATTTGTATCCCTGAATAGTTATGCACCATTAAGGCACACACACATATATCATACATATGTGTCCCTGTATTGTTGTTCCCCATTTATAACACATTCACACACTTGAAGTTGAATGCTCATGCATTGGTATGAAAATAACATGTTTTGGAAAATGCATGATTGAAGACTATCTCTGTGTAGTTTGCATTCTTGTGTGAAATGTGTTTGTAAGTGTATATGTTTGCAAAACAAGGATAATGAACCTAATTTTGGTCTTAAACCATTCTTGATTGAGTTCCAAATATTTTGGTTACTCACATTTTCAATTTCAAGTTCTAAGTCAAAAGATATGATACTTTCCAGTCATGTTGCATACATTGTCTTCGTCTTTGTATTCGTATATCGAGTCGAATTCTTTTTTTCTAGGTTGAGTATATTATATTTCCATTTTTATGAGAGAGTTATGGTTTGTAATCCACAAACGAATTATAATTCGAAATTCGGAGGCCAAAGAACGATTAAAGGACGTGAAGAGGGGTCGAGGGAAAAAGAAGACAACACCAAGCTCTTCTTTCCCGAGATGGTGCATGGCCACCTCGGGCAAGAAGGCTTGCTGCCCCAAGATGCCCACGTGCCATCTCTGGCAGTAGGCAACCTTGGTTGTTTTTTGTCCTTCTTGGTCATTTACACTCTATTCTTTCCCCCTCTTTTATATTTCCTTTCCCTCTCACAATTCATTTTAGAAGAAGAATTTGAAACTTGAGCAGAATTTTCTCTCTAACTTTCTCACCTTCCAAACACTCTAATTTTTTCATTTGAGCTCCAATTTGAGTAATCCAAAGTTGAGAGTGTTCATCTAAACATCCTCTATCTTTTCTCAGAAGGTTTGAGTTGGTTTTACTACAATTGCTGGTGTCTAATCACACAAAAACAGGATTGTCTCGGGTCTACTAAGGTATTGCTTTTCTCCTAAAATTTTCTCTTAAAACTTTGTCAATTGCATTGGGTTTTCTTCTCCTCTATATATTAGTGTATTGTGATTGTTTAGATTTTATTTTTGAACTCATTTAAAGTTATATTGAGTTTCAATTGAAATCTCACATGTTGAGTTAGATTTTGATTTTGCCTATGTTTTCACATGTTTGGGATTGTATTGTGCTAGCTTTGATTCTAGGACTTTTTGATGATCTTTAACTGATTGATTTTGTGAAAAATAGTCTCTCACATGTACTAGGCTCTCTTTGGTCGAATTCTCCTAATAGTGCATGTGCTTGTTTTCTTGTGAGCTATTCATGTGCTTTGTTGAATCTATAGAAAATATGGTCTAGACCTTTTGCTTTAATATAAATGACTTTGTCACATAATTTTAGCTTGTTTTTGATTTACGTGATTTAAACTTGATTATATGATTAATTGAATATATCTTGAATTCTAGTTTAGATTTATGCAAGTATCTAGGTTAAAATTAACTTGTCATATATTTTGTATGAACTAGATGAATTAAACATGCATGATTGACTAGACTACATTTGTTATGTGCATTCATGCATATGTCTAGTATTTACCTTAGAATGTGTTGATCATAACATTCTATGTTGCATGCTTATTTGCGTTTTGCATTCATGATCACTTAGATGCCTTGTGAGAACGAAATCTTGACAATAGGTGTGAGGCCTATGTTGTTGAGCATGGAAGTCTTGGCAAGAGGTGGCAGACCTCGGAATGTTAAGGAAAGAAGTCTGGCCTATGGTCGTGAGGATCCGGAAGGGTGAGCAGGGAAGTCTTGCCTAGGGTCGTGAGGCCTTAGAATGTTGAGCAAGAGGGTGACATATTCATTAGTAGGAAATGAGGGTAGTTTCTAGGTGAAGGGGTCACTTGAGAGATTATTCTTTTCTTATCTACTAGTGGATTTTGTTTACCGGTTGTTGCTAACCCGTGGATGTTTCCTCTTCGGCGGTTTACCACGTTATATCTTGTGTTAAATTTTCTCTATCCTTATCTCTCTTATATTTGTATTTGTTATTTGAATACTATGGATAGAAATTTATAGGTAAGTTTACTTCCTTACTATAATATCAATTGTGTATGTGTTATGGTTGCTTGTTTGTTTCACACTTTACATGTTTTATATATTGATTAATTGTCTTTAATTGATATATATATATATATATATTGTGATACAAGGCATCTAGAGGGACAAACTTTTGTTTGTTTTTGAAGGGAGTCAAAAAAGGTGTCTAACCAATTCATCCCCCAAGGTTAGCCTTGAGCATTAAACCGTGTTTGTATTTTCACCTAAAGAATTTGTTGTTGAAGACCATCGTCGGTTAATGGCGTCCTGTTTTGGGCATTTCATGACAATGCACCGGCCGATGAAGTTTTTGGGTGGTGTTATTCTTCAGCTACTTTTGCTGGAGTTGCATCATAATGGGCCTGAAGATGAGATACGGTTTATGTTAGAGACTCATGAGGTTAGGTTCTCGAAGGTAGAATTCTACCTGATCATAGGATTGTGGTTTGGAGTTGTATCAGACACGACCCGGTATCATAGCGTTGGCAATTGCATACACCAGCGGTACTTTCCTGGTAAGAAGGAGATTTCATTTGTAAAGTTGACAGTTGTTCTGAGCAGCAGGGAGTTTCAACAGGCATACGATAGTGTGAAGCTATGCCTGATCTATATGTTGAATTGGATACTTATGAGGTTGGACGAGAGAGTGAAGATTCCTATTTGGCAGTTACGGCTGGTGGAGGATCTCAATGCTTTTGACGCGTTCTAGTGGGATGTCCACGTGTGCAGTCATTCTGTATATTCATTCAAGCTTGTGCTTGACGGGCGACGGGGGCGGTTTGAGAGACACCAGCAAGCAAAAGGTGCTAATGTGCATATGCATGAGACCTACAACATTTATGGTCTTTCTTACGCCCTGTTGGTAAGAATTTTGAATTACAACCTTTAGGTTTTTTATCAAGTAATAGAGGTTATAGATTTATGAGAGTAAAGTACTTATATTTATGCAGATATTTACTTTTGAGGTGATCTATGCACTCGGCACCCAGTTCGGGACCCGAAAAGCTATCGAGTTTTCTCCCCGTATTCTGAAGTGGCAGTTAAAAATACAACCGAGAGGGGATAAGTTGTCGAAGATATTCGCAACACGTGTATGTATCGTATTTGCTAATGCTAATAGTTGTTGTTAATGTTAACAGTTGGTACAATTTTAGCGGTTTGACAACGGTTTCAAGTCTTTGTGATGACGAAGCTGGTGCCCACACCAACTGAGAGGGGTGAACCATATTATGCATACTTAGCCAAGGCCTTACCAGAGCTCGATTCTGTTAGGGGTACTAGTGTTGTATCAAGTGATACAGAGGGTTCGGAGGAGGAGTTTAGTGGTCGAAGGCCATAAATTCAGTTGAAGGGTTCGGAGCTAGAGTTTGGTGGTGGCAAACACCAGAGCAAGAAGCAAGTTCATTTTAGGATACCTGCATATACTGGTGGAGGTCAATCCGGAGGAGATGTTGGAGAGGAGCGAGAGGTACATTGATTTTAAGCATGATTTTTTTAAACCCATGTACATATTAAACGACTGACAATTGCTATTTTCTTTCAGGGTCGTCTAGAGCGTAAGATCGAACAATTGGAGGCTGTTATGGCTGATTTACATGATGGTCTTCAGAACAGTGAGGCAGAATGATGGAGAGAGCACCGAGTGTGGATGGACTATCTGAGGGAGCGGTTGGGATCGATATCTCGGTGACATAGGGAGAGTCCACCATCTCATGGTAGAGACTCCGGACCCAGAGACAGAGATAGGCATATTACCCATGTGGAGGGTTCAGAGCCTCGTACAAATCCTCAGATACAAAGTATGAGACCTGAATCCCATGTTACTAGGACTGGAGAGACTCCTACTGTTGGCATTCTTGAGTTTCTCCTACTTATGGAGGTGTAGGAGACTTTGTTCGAACGAGCTCGTTGTCTAAGTTTTTCCTCCACTGGAGTTATTTCTATAGTTCGATCGCATGCCACCCCTCCGCCCAGGGACAACATCGGTCGGACCCCTGCTCCTAAGGAAAGCACCAATACCTCCACACCATCCAGATAGACCCTACCTCCCACCGACACCTCCACATCATCTAGACCAACCCCGCCTCCCATCGATACATCTGGACCATCCGGACGGACCCCGCCTCGTTGGGACACCTCTAGTCTATCCAGATAGACCCTGCCTAACAGGGACACCTCCAGTCCATTCAGATGGACCCCATCTCATAGGGACACCTCCAGTTCAACTAGAAGGACCCCTCCTAGGGACACCTTTAGTTCATCTAGATAGACCCCTCCTAGGGAACCCTCATTTCGTACCCCGCATATCCCCCAGCAACGTAACCGGGGGTTGCAGTTGCTGATACCATACACTGATCTCTGTTGGGAGAAGAGGCCAAGGATAGTGTCAGCTGTATCAGACCATGCATTCAGGCTGAATGCTTTGGTATGAGGTGGCCAGCTAGAGGCCTTCAGAGCGTACAAGAGAAATACCACCTGGGAATTGTAAGTATGTAACTATTAATTTTGTGGAATCACCTATGTAAATTTGTGTTATAGTTTTAATGTTTTGTAAAAATTAAGGTAGGCGTGATGTAGATTTATTGGAGTTAGTAGATGTCGGGTTGTTCCAGCGGTTCCAAGAGAACTACACGGAGTTCCTAGAGTCGGTACGCATCTAACTTAATGTTAATAGTTGGCTTTCTTATTTGATAGAAATGTAACGTTGTTTTTCAATTATTATTCAACGTACGGACGCGAGTTAAATTATTATTTTTCAATTATTATTTGGTAGGTTACAGGCATCCCTTAGCGAACTGGAACATTAGTGAATCTGATCCACCTAGAGGCTCTCTCTTCGTATCTTGACAGGATAGCGGGCTTCTAGAGAGGTAGGTGGGTTTTTGGCTTAGGCTGCGAGTTAAATCTGACTTCGAAAGGCCTTGGTCTGGAAGAAGCTCACTCTTGTTTGTGTCAGGCTTCACTTTGAGTGCTCCTTGAGCTCAGCGATCCCTCCTCACTTTCACGGGGTAGTCTTGGTACCCGACCCTAGGAACTGAGGTTTCGAGATAGGTGATCTTGAGAAGCCCGGATTCCAGTGTTGAAGTGAGGGCTCGACCTGGTAATGCCTAGATTTATCCCTGATAATTTTGAAGCCCTATGAACCTTCTCTGTTTCTGCGGGGTAGTTTTATAGTTTGCTCGGGGTCCCATGAATGGTGAATTCGAGCTTTGATTTGAGCTATAAGATTAGAAAATTTCTCTTTGATCCTTTAACCAAATTTTACTATTAATAGAAGTCCCCTCTGACTTGAACACCGGTGGTAGAGTTGGGGTTGGAGTCAGATTCCTTACTTAATTGGGAAATTTTCTGTTATAAAATTATTTCTTGAGAATCTCGAATGAAATCCTCTCATTAACTGCTCAGGTGATGTGTCGAGCATGGATTTGTGTGTTCCTTGAAGAATCCGGCTGCGTTACGGCCCTCTCCGTGGATCGAGGTAATCTTCCCAAGGATATCGTCGATGACACTACCATTCTAACCTTTATTTAAATTCAAACTCACTGTCTCTTCCTCACGCATTCTTTCAATATCAAATTATCAGACTTCCTCTCTCTTGTTATCTTCTGTTGATTTTCCTTTTTTCTTTGTCTCCAAACCTTGTGTTACCATGTCGAAGATCGGTCATGAATCCATTGACTCCCTCGTTGAAGGCACAGAGGTTTCAAGTCTTGCCCATGGAAAACGGGCTCGACAAGATCTAGACGGGGACGATTCACCTCCGTCCCCACAATGTCGTCGATCGAACCGAAATGTAGCAATCGGGATTGGGTTTTCTAACCAATAAGACAATCCTCTGAAATTTATGGATGAAGATTCCGATGAAGAGAATAGAGTCGGTGTCGCTGGAAAGGATCAAGGCAAGGTTATCGGTCCTTCCCTGGAGAGGCATATTTCATATGACTTCAGGGTCATTCCAGTCTCAACCGTTAACCCAAAATCGATTAGCCGCCTGAGATCCATATATGCCATTCTTGACAACATCTCCCTAACAGTCCCTCATAGAAATTATGACGTCTTTAACCCACCCAAAGGCGTGCTCCCCATCCATGTGGCGGCCTTCGAGAGCGGGGTAAGGCTCCATTTTCATCCTACCCAAGGCATCTGATTGGCTTCCTCATGCTGTGGAGGGAGCAGTGCGAGTTAAGCAGAATAACCATGGAGCCCGGGGCAGAGGAGCTTGCTTTCCTCTTTTAAATTGGGAGATTGGCCGGAGTTTATTGAGGTCAGTTTTATGCCAAGGTCAAAAACAAGTTTAATTTCATCATCCCTAGAGCTTCGAGGAAGAACCCAGCTTGGAAGAAAGAATGGATATTGGCTGGCGATGATTGGGGGAGCTCGATCTTTTTAGGTGAGCACGAGTTCACGGTCCCCATAACTTTCAATGATAAGCCCATGTGGAGCCTAGATATCTTGTCTGCCAAGTCTGAGGTGGTATAGAGAGCTATCCTTGCCAGGAACTACTTGAACCTGAAGTTCCTAACCGCTGACCCATTTGATCCTCGTCAGGTAAACCGCTATCTACGAATATCTGGTGCTACTCTTTGTAAGTACCTTGAACCATCAGGCTTCGTGACGTTGAATTGTCCAGTTCTAGGGGTAAACAGTTTTTGTTGTTGCACCAGATTCCCGTGAAGCCCAACAAGCTCACACTCGTCCCCCTTCTACCATGTCTAGTCGAGAAATCCATCTGGTTCCCCGGAGAAAGAAGGGCTACCCACTCCAGTTGGGGTTTTGTCTGCTCTTGATCCATCCTCTTGTTAGCATAGGTCCAAGTTATCACTCCTCACATCTCGGGCTGCCAAGGTACCAGGTAAAGGGCCCTTTATTTCTCAAGCTGCTGATATAGTAACGTCAACTCCTGCTCTAGGTACCTATACTCCTGTTTCTGCTCCTGTCACCCCTGCTTCATGTCTGCCATCTACTTATGCCTCTCTTTCTGTATTCCCAGCCTCTCAGGCTCCAAAGGACCCCAAAGTTGGCGTTAAAGGGGTTTTTCCTTCTTGCTCACCTAATCAACCTGGCTCTGCATTTCAAGATGATGTTATAGGGTGATTTGTTGCTAACTGCCCCGGGGGCAGTCTTTCTGTGATGACTTCAATGCCCATAGATATTCTGGTTTCTAAGGGCTCTGCTTTCTTGGCCGAGGTAGTTATCGCATTTTATTTTCTCATATAATGGTTTAATCTGTCATTTCCTAACCTGAATTCCATTTGTAGGCCTTCAAATTTCAAGTAGCCATAGGCCACCATGCAACTTCTCTTGGTGACAAGGCAACTAGGGCTGAAGCTGAAGCTGATTGGGCTATGGGATTATTGGCGCGGGCTAAAGCCTTGGTACAAGAGATGACCTTGAGCCAGAGGGGGATGGAAGCGCAACTGTCCAAAACTTCAGTGCGACTATGAGAGGTTGAAGCCATCTTTCGATCAAGAAACTCTTCGGTCTCAGTATCGAGCCAGTCAGAAGGATAACTGGAAGAAAGAATTGAAGGCATTGGATGTTGAGAATCATGTTCTGCATGCCCAAGTTGCCAAGCTTCAGACTGAGGTGGATTCCTCCTTTAGTGAGGGATACTTCTACGCCTCCTACCAGGTCACTAAAGCCCTCCCCTCCCTCTTCGACCTGTCAATTATCGCTAATTGGGATAGGAAGGATATATTGACCAAGGTCGTAGAGATGTCTCACCCCTTGGGTGATGACTTGGATCCGTCTAATGTGGCCGAAGCCTGGAGGTAACCAGTTGTGTCAGACCTTCCTCATTCTCTCGTTTTCCAAATATCAAGTCCTGGAGAATCGTTGAGGTGGGTTCTACCCATGGAGCCAAAAGAAGACCTTACAGAAGCCCGAGACCCCACTAAAATACCTTCAAGGGGAGAACCAGTAATAGGAGAGATCATACCCGAGTCAATGGCCAACCTTCTTGATGCAGCCATACCACCTGAGGTCATGACGGTTGTCAATGAGATCTTGGAGGAGGACCCAGCTGAGCAACAGGCAATCGAGGGGCATCCTCAGGGAGAGGTGGTAGAGGCGGCTAACCAGGATGAGCGACCACCAAAAAGAGAAGCAAAGGGCGAGGTTCATCCTGTGGGAGGGGAAGCTGGAGGAAATCAGGAGGATAGAGAAGTTTGAATCCATCTTCTTATAACTTGTTCGGATTGCCCAGAAATGGGGATGGGCATCCCATCTTTACTCATGCCTGATCATCATCATCATTTTTTTTACTTGTACTTTATAGCCAAGAACCAGGGGTTGGGTTCCCTGTTCGATTGTTGTAGCCTTACCGGGGGATGGGCTCCCCATTTCATTAATGAAAATTGACTTTAGATATTGTTCAAATTTTGACTTGATTGGAATGTACTTGTTTCATTTCTAATCTCGATCTAGGTGCAGCCTCTTAAAAAACCTTGACTTAACTTGGGAAAAGTAACAAGATAGAAAAACTGTTTAAGTGTGAGAGTAGACAGCTAGCTCGAGATTTCAACTCTTTAACAGAAACATGTAGCTTGGTGACTTTAGTAGATAATCTCCTTATGTGATTGTAGGCTAGTTCACACCTATCACAATAAGCAACCACGTATACACGGATAATTAGTAACCAGTAATAATTGGGACACTTTAAATAAAAGAGCTTTCCATTTTCGAGCCCCCTCTAGGGGGTTATAGTCTGACCAAGGCATCATGAGGGCTATCCAGTTATTTCCTGGTCTTAAGATCTGGATAGCAACTATGCACTTACACTCAGATCCTTTTTAGGGGGGTTACAGCCCGACCAAGGAATCAGGAGGGCTATCTAACTATTTCCTGGTCTTGAGATCTGGATGGGAACAATGCTCTTACACTCAGATCCTTCTTGGGGGGGTTAGTCCGACCAAGGCATCATGCGGGTTATCTAGCTATTTCCTAGTCCTGATATCTGGATGGTAACTATGCTCTTACACTCAGATCCTTCTTGGGTGGGTTACAGCCCAACCAAGGCATCATGAGGGCTACCTAGCTATTTCCTGGTCTTGAGATCTGGACGGCAACTATGCTTTTACACTCAGATCCTTCTTGGGGGTTGTAGCCCGACCAAGGCATTAGGAGGGCTATCTAATATTTCTTGGTTTTGACATCTAGATGGAAACTATGCTCTTGCACTCATATCCTTTTGGCGGGGGGTAGTGCCCGACCGAGGTATCAGGGATAGTGAGGGGGCTTCTCTGGTTAATCCCTAGTCTTGGGTTAACAATGTCGAATTTTCCCATGTAAAACCAAATCACCGTAGAACACAGTTCAAGATGTAGGAAACAGACTTTATTGATAAAAAGGAACGGAGTACATTATCCCTGGTGATAAAAAAAAAACTAGGTGGAGGTAGCCAGCTCACGAGTCCCCTGTTTAGGGTAGAATTTTCTCAGATTATCTACATTCCAAGTATGATTGATGAGTCGACCGTTCATGTCCTCGAGCTTGTATGCCCAGTTGTGGACCACCACCTTTACTAAGTAAGGTCCTTCCAAGTTGGGTCCCAGGACCCTGTCGGATCTCTTCATAGTATTCAATGTCACTTTCCTGAGAACTAGGTCCCCTTCCTTAAAGTTCCGATCTTTAACTCTCCTATTAAAGTATCTAGCAATCTTGCTCTGGTAAATTGCTACCTTCTCTGCTACCCGATCTTGTTCTTCTTCCAAGAGATCTAAGCTAGCACGGAGCTTATCCTCGCTGCTTCCCCGTTCAAAGTCAGTTTGTGCTCAATGGAAAGTACCGCTTCGACCCCGAAGGCTAGAGAATAAGGTGTTTCCCCGGTAGCCATTATCCTCGTAGTGCGATAAGCCCAGAGGACCTCGGGAAGCTCCTCTACCAATCTACCATTTTTCTGCTGCAACTTCTTAATAGTCTTATTGGTGGATTTCACCAGCCTATTAGTCTGGGGGTGGGCAACTAAAGCAAACCTAAGGTCGATTCCAAAGCCCTCGTAAAATTCTTTGAACCGGCCATTATCAAACTGCTTACCAAGGCCAGCTATAATGGTAAGTAGGGTTCCCGAACCTGCAAACTACATTATTTTTAATAAATCTTGCTGTATTTTCTTCTGATATCTGTAAAAGCGGTCCGGCTTTGACCCACCTTGTAAAATATTCAATCGCTACGATAACATGCTTGGCTTGACCAGAAGCAGTATGAAGCGGTCTAATCAAGTCGACTCCCCCATAGCAAAGGGGTATGGTGAGCTAAGGGATGACAATTGCTCCGGCGTTAGGTGACTCAAGTTTGAGGTCTTTTGGCATGCTTCGCATGATCGTACTAAGTTCTTTGCATCTTGATGGGTGGTTGGCCAATAATAACCCATGCAGAGTACCTGATATGCCAGAGCCTCCCCACCAATGTGGTTCCCGCATTCCTTAGAGTGAACCTTTCTCAATACCCATTTGGCATCTTCAGGATGTAAACATCGAATAAAAGGAAGGGATCTGCCCCTACTGTATAAGTACCCATCCACCAAGTAATATCGAACTGAGAGCCTCTTGATTCTCCTAGCTTGGTTGGGCTCCCTAGGAAGCCTTCTTTCTTGGAGATAATCCACTATTGGGTCCATCCAGTATGGTCGCCGATCCAGGGTATAAGTCTCGTTACCTGCTACTGCGTTTGGTTGGGGGATCACTTGTAGAGAGAATCCTTGTGGTAAGGTCTGGCCGCCATTTGCAGCTATTTTAGCTAAGATGACTGCTGGACAATTTTGTTGTCGAGGTATCTGCTCAATCTTAAAACCTTTGAATTTGCTCTTGAGTTGTTAAACTAGCTTTAGGTAGGCAATCATGTTATCCCCTTTTGCATGATAATCCATAGAGACTTGGTTGATTATGAGCAACGAGTCACTCCTGACCTATAGGTAATCGACCCCTAAGAGGGCTTCATACTCTACCTCAATGTTAGCGGCTTTAAATTCAAATTTGAAACAGTGGCAACACTCAGTCCTTTCTGGGTCGATTAAAACTATGCCCACTCCTCCCCCGGCTTCCCCGGACGCTCCATCTGTGTAAAGGATTCATGACTTGCCATCTTCTGGCCAGCTATCAGACTTGGAATTCTCTAAGGAGCTACGTTCGTCGCTGCGGAGGTTGTTTGGCCTAAGGGCAATGAGAGCTCTGCTACAAAGTCTGCCAAAGTCTGGGCTTTTATTGTGATCCTAGGTCTATACCTTAAATCAAACTGGGTGAGCTCTGGGGCCAATAAAACCAACCTTCCGGATACATCCGGCCTTTGCAAGAATTGACGGAGGGGTTGGTCAGTCACTACTGCTATTGAATGAGCTTGGAAGTAGAGACGGAGCTTTCTTACCGAGGATACCAAGGCATAAACGAGCTTCTCCAGAAGGGTATAATTTTTCTCTGACTTGGTTTGAGCATGACTCAAGTAGTAGAAAGACTGCTAGACCCTATCTCTGCATTCCTTGACCAATGCCCCACTTATTGCATTCTCTGAAACAACCAAGTAAATTTGCAGCTCTTCTCCAGGACTTGGTTTTACCAGTAGCAGAGGATTGGACACATATTTTTTCAAGGCTTGAAAAGCTTGTTCACTCTCTTGGTCCCATTTCATGTTTCTTCCTTACTTGATGGCTTTAAAGAATGGGAGACATTTATCGGTAGATAAAGAAATGAACCTGTTGAGCTCTGCTACTTGCCTGGTCAGAACCTGAACCTGTTTAAGTGACGTGGGGAACTCTAGATCCAAGATAGCCTTAATCTATTTGGGGTTAGCTTCTATGCATCTCTCATGAACCATGAAGCCCAGAAACTTCCCCGCAGTCACCCCAAATGCGCATTTGGAGGGGTTCAATCTCATCTGGTTCTCCCTTAAGATCATGAAGGTTCTGCAAAAGTCGCCCAGATATCCTTCAGAGGTTGATGACTTGGTGATCATGTCGTCGATGTACACCTTCATTGATCTTTCAATTTCAGGCTTGAACAACCGATTGACTAATCGTTGATATATAGCTCTTGCGTTTTTAATCCCGAAAGGCGTCACCTTGTAGCAATACAAACCCCGTCCAGTTATGAAAATGGTATTTTCCTGGTCGATGGGTGGCTTTATAATTTTATTATATCCTGAAAACGCATCCATGAAACTCAGAAGCTTGTTTCCAGAGGTGGAGCAACTAACTGATCATTTTTTGGTAGAGAGGTTGATATAATCGATACACATGCGTCACTTCCAATTTGCCTTTATGACCATAACTACATTGGCAATCAATTCGGGGTAGTGTGTTTATCTGATGAAGCCTGCTCTGGTCAATTTGTCCACTTCTTTCTAAACTGCAACATTTCATTCGGTGTTGAAGTGACGCATTTTTTATTTGATGGGCTTGAAGGTCAGATCCACGGCCAATCGGTGAGCAGCCAAAGTTATCGGGATCCCAGGCATCTCGTCGTGGCTCTAAGTGAAGATGTCATTGAGCTCTTAGAGGAGCCCGACCAAACTCTCCTTTACTCACAGCTCAAACGTGGCTCCGACCTTGACGATTTTTGAGGAATCGTGTATTCGGAGGGACACTTTTTCTAGTTCATCCACTGGTTGCCCACTAGCCTATTCCCTTCTCTGCTCTTCCTCGTCTGGCACCATAGGATCATCCTCTGGGTGATTCGTGGGTCCTTCATCTTCTAAGGTCAATACTGGTGTTGCCCCATCCTGGATCGTTGTTACCTAGGAAAATTGTTTTTTGCTAGAGTTGTTAGGTTGGCAGACACTGTATAGCATCTTCTAGCTACTTGCAGGTCACCCTGTACTTCCCCTACATTGTCTCCTACTCGGAACTTCAGGATGTTGTGGTAGATGGATAGGACCCCTTTCAAAGATGATAAAAATGGCCTTCCTAATATTGCATGGCCGACGGGGTATCCACCACCACGAAGTCTGTCATGACATTCTGCTGGAAAGGTGTTGTTCCAACGATTATTGGCAGGATTTTTGATCCTACGGGTATGATTGAGTCCCAGTGAACCATACAGCAGGGTAGTGCAGCTATTGTAACACCACCGTTTCAAGTTCAGTTTTTTATAAGGTGTCTTTTAATAGGATATCGACGCTGCTGCCTGTGTCAGTGAGCACACGGTGTACCATGCAGTTGGCAATCTGTACCGTAATCACCATGGGATCATCACGAGGTTGCACGGTGTTGTAGACATCCGCTTCAGTGAAAATGATCTGTGATGACTGGGAGGGGTTGGTCGGACTTTGGTCGACCTTAAAGATACCTCGCTCTTCGTCCACACGAGGGACTTTCCTTACGTGGTTTTTCCTAGAGTTATTGGAGGTACCAACTAGAGTAGGCCCTCTGATGACGGTATGTATTATCTGGATTCGCTGCATCAGATCCACCTGCTCCCTCTTTCTTTTCTCAGCGTGTTCGTGGATCTCGGCTTGCACTTCCCTTCCAGTCTGAATGTTATCCCTGACTTGCTGTAATAATTCTACCAAACATCCTCCTCTTATCAAAGCCTTGATATGATTTAGCAGGTTATAGCACTCTGAAGTGTTGTGTCCCACGTCTTCATGAAAGTCATAATACTTAAAACGATTCCTCTTATCTACAGGGGCTTTCATGGGTGCGGGCTTCTGTAGTAACCTTTTATCCCGAATGGCGAGAAAGATTGTTTCACAGGATACATTTAAGGGGGTGTAATGATCATATCCTCTCTCATCTCGAGCTATTGGAGCCACTGTCCTAGGAGGAGGCGTAGCCCCCGGAGGAGTTCGTTTCGTGGGATAGCTATGTAGGGAAAATTGGTTCAAAACGTAACAGAAGCGTGAGAAAATTAGAAAATTAGAAAATTAGGGTTTACGTATAAACAAAAAATTTCCCTTTGACTAACAAGAACCTTAACCCTAGATTAATTGATGTATATAAAAAGTAACGTACCTTATTTTTCGTTACTTTACGATTGAACTAGCGTCGAATTGAATCCGTAAGTTCTTCCAATCTAATCACGAACATGAACCACCTAGGAGTGTGGGCTCCCTTTCTTCAAATTGTATACGTGAGGATATAAACAAACAAAATCATCTTCTTTATTAGTCACAATAATCCTCCAAGAGAAAAACAAAGAAAGTTCGGTCCCTTTTGAATTATCAATTAATTTGATTGAAACTCGCGTGAACCTTGATTCGATCCTTTTGATGCAAAAGATACTAATGTACTATCGAAAACAAAAACGTTCCCTCTTTTCTTTATGCTTGGCCTAATTCATCACACAATGGACGAAGTTTTTTATTTATAACAACAAAAAAAACAAATAAAAAACAACTTCTCACCACCAAAAACTAAGGCTTGGACAAAATTCATCGGTAGTATATATAGGAGGCCAAATCCTCTCCAAAGAAGGATTTACTAGGTGGGCAAGAATCCTTTCCTTAGGTGGATTTACTTAGTGACCAAGAATCCTTTTATAAAAAGAATTTTTTCCTACACCAAGACTCCTAATCCAACTCATTAATGTATTTGTGACCATATTAACGACTTCCTAATTTGACTAGATAAATAATTCCTTTTATTTATCTTCTTATCAAATATAGTTTTTAATAGTAATTATACTACCAACTATAGTATAATATTTGGAGGCCTTCTCCAAATAGAAAAAAGATTTTGACTTTTAATTAAATAATTAATTAATTATCAATTTAATTAATTTCCATTCAATTAAATAATAAATTAAAAAATAATATATTTAGGCTTTTATATATTAGCCTTGCCGCCCATGACAATATATAGGCATATATATTAGTTTTCTTATTTTATTCAATACAATGGACTTTTATAAAAAATCCATATGTGAACTAGACCTATTCTTATAAAAAGAAACAAGTCCACATGCCTTAATACAATTCTAGATGGACCCCTAAATTGGCCCGATAGAATATATCAAGTGATCCATGCAAGTTCGTGTGGATTAGGGATCTTAGCGGGCTAAAACAATTTAAGCTCCAATAGACACAACCCAATCATAATCAACAAATGATTCACTTAGTTCCGATCTATTAATTTTAGTTCATTCCATTAAATAACTAAAATTAAACTCTTAAATAAAGATAGAATAAGTTGATGTTACTCATTCATACCCTAGCTTCGCGAACGAGGGCCATCGGCCCTAACCTATCCTGGATTAAGGGTCTGGGTATAGTTCCATTACGAGCTGGCTCCGGAGGGGTAGGTCCTAGGCGATCAAAAACGGGATGCTGAGTCCCGGGCTTGTTTGGTTCTCCTTGGTTGCAGAGGTCTGCTTGCTGGACAGTAATACCCACAACGAGCAGTCGAAGGCGGATGTTTTCAATGAAGGCCGCCTCTTGTTGGTCAAGCGTGACATGGCTTCCTATAGAGGGATCTAAAGCCCGCACAGTGACTGGCTGGTCTGGGACCTAGCCTTGGAACCCGAATTTTCTCCCTTTCTTCGGGACCTATCGTGTCGACGTAGCTGAAGGTTGCTCGGACGCTCCTAGCTATCCTAGGGAGGAGCGAAGCCTCATGATTAACTGCAAAATAACAAACTTATGAATAAAAAATTGATGGTGTGGTATTTGTTTCCCACAGACGGCGCTAGAAAGTGTTAACGGGAAATTTGTTCAAGGTGAGAAATTCCTACTAACACCCTCAAGACCACTACCACGGAAGTGGTGGCCGGGGTCGGTACCTGTGTTACCTGACCTGCTTAGATAGAAATGAATGTTTGAATAACAATAGCAAATGGGAGCTTTATTATTAATCACTCGTGGTATATAGAAACCTCTCATACAAAGTCACAATCTCTCTAGGACATAGGAAGGTGGCAACTTCATGCTTGTCGAATAGTAGACACAATGATGACCGTGTTTTGATCACATAATTTAGGCCTAACGTAATCCCCTTTCTTTTTCACTCTATTTCTACCTATATCTTCTACATCACGCTTGGACTTATTTATACATGCTCTAAGTAGGTTTAAACTGGATCGCCCGCCACGATTTTATGAATTCGTTCCCTCCTTATCGGGCGGGATCCTTTATTTAAAAGTCATTGACTTCGAGTGAACTACGGACTCAAGATTATCATTGGAGGAGATAAGTTTGTTTCCTCTTTAAAATCAAACTCTTGTCTTACACGTATGCAGCATTTAATGTTCATTATAACGTAGATATGATCTTGTGTGTGTTCATGGCATGATTCTTCATGGAGGTCATTAGCTGTTTTGTAAAGCAAGGCAGATCCATGCTTTAGTTTTGATTTTACAAGCTTCGGACGGCCTTGCGGGCACTTATGGGAGGTAGTATAGTTTAGGCAAGATTCTTCTTTCATGCGTAGGTAGGTTACAGGAGTCCCTTAGCGAATTGGAGCATTAGCGAATCTAATCCACTTAGAGGCTCTCTCTTCGTATATTGACAGGGACAGCGGGCTTTTAGGGAGGTAAGTGGGTTTCAAACTTAGGCTGCGAGTTAAATCTGACCTCGGAAGGCCTTGGTCTGGAAGGAGTTAACTTTTGTTTGTGTCGGGCTTCACTTCGAGTGCTCATTGAGCTCAACGATCCTTTCTCGCTTTCACGGGGTAGTCTTGGAGCCCGACCCCAGGAACCAAGGTTTTGGGATATGTGATCTTGAGAAGCCCAGATTCCAGTGTTTGCATAAGGGCTCGACCTGGTCGTGTCTAGATTTATCCCTGATAATTCTGAAGCCCGATGATCCTTCCCTGTTTTTGCGTGTAGTTTTATAGTTCGCCTGGGGTCCCATGAATGGTGAATTCGGGCTTTGATTTGAGCTAGGAGAGTGAAAAATTTCTCTTTGATACCCTAGCCAATTTTTACTATTAACAACAATTTTTAAGGGCACTTTCGATAGTTCACTATAATTTGTGCCTTTTAAACATAAGTTATTAAGCTAGTGACATCATCGCAACTCAACAAAAAAAAGGTGACATTTATCACCAATTCCACAATCAAAAAACCTAAACCAACATGTGAGAATTCAATCAAAAATTGAACTAGCTTCAAAAGAGTTCAAAACTCAAATTAAACTAATCACAATATACATACATTCATTGAAGAAGATAACCCAAGGCAATTGACTAAGTTTTGAAACAAAACTCAAGAAGAAAATCAACACCTAAGTAAAAAAAGTGCAGTCCCGTTTTTGTGAGAATAGCCTCCAAAATAAGCAACAAAAACTTCACAAACCTTCTTAGAAAAGACAGAAGAAAGATAGATGAACACTCTCAACTTTGAATCACTCAAATCGGAGCTCAAACGAATAAGATAGAGTGTTTGGAAGGTGAGAAAATGTAGTGAAAAAATTCTGCACTTATTTTTCAAATGTCTTCCTAGAATAAATTGGGAAAGAGAAAGATTTTATAATTGATAGGGAAGAGAAGTGTGAGAAATAACCAAAAAGGGCCCTTACCTAATGCCTCCCAAGATGGCGCGTGAGCATCTTTTGGGCATCAAGGTGTCCAGCCCGAAATGGTCACGCACGTTCTCGGGTAAGTGCCCTAAAATGGCCTTTGGCCATTGCACCTTTTTCCTTGCGCTCCTTCCGCATTCTTCGATCGTTCTCCGGCCTCCAAACTCTAAATTCAAATCCATTTGAAGATTAAAAATCGGAATTCTCTTACAAACATGGATGACTATGGAACTTTTACTAGAAGTTACAAATTCAACTTGATATACTCAGATGAAGACAATGTATGCAACATGACTGGAAAGTATCGTAACTCTTTACTCGGAACCCGAAATCAAATGTATGAGTAACCAAAATGATCAGAACTCAATAAGGAACAATGTTATATCAAATTCAAGTTCAAGATTCATGTTATACAAACATATAAATATACAAACATATAGCATATAAGAATGCATATCATTTGGACATAGTCTACAAATATGCATTTTTCACAACTAGTCAGTTCTACACCAATGCATGTGCATTCAATAGCAAATGTGCGAATGTGTTATAAGAAATGAGCATAATGATGCCGGGACACATATGTATGCAGTGTTTGTGTATGCCTAAGCCTTGCAAGAGAAAAGAGGTCTTGATATACCTTTCGTTGAACAATGAACCATTTTTCTCCTTGAAGACTTGAACTTGCTTGAATAGTTGTCATGCCTTCTTTGAAGCTTGAATCATCATCAACTTAAGACAACTAAACCAGCACAAGAAAAGTATTGTTTTGATATGGAATTAATACCAACACAAACCTTAAACCTAACAGAATCATCAGTGGATAAAAGTTTTCACTTAAGGACAATCGGAGAGTCTCTCTCAATCCTGAGATAATGATGAACTTACTGTTACAAGTGTTATCATTTGAGATGTCAATTAGTATGATTATATCGCATAGTCTATCCTCGATGGTTTGGTGGTATTCATTTGTTAATCGACAGAGGACTTCATTTATAGATATGAACATCATGGCACCATTTATTAAATTTGTGTAGAATAACATCATATGGATATTAAATCTTAGTGTTAAGTTTTCAATAGTGTCTATTGAAACATGGCTTCTAGACAAGTCAAAATATCCAAGTTCAAAATGTGATCATATGAGTAAACATAGTAACTAAGAGGGTTATAGGCGGTCTATGAACTCTTAGCGATTACTTGTATTTTTCACGAGGATACACTATCTCCAATAAGGTTGTCTGGGGTACGAATGAGGAATATTGACTTAATTTATCTTCATTTAAGAGTTCAATTTTAGCTCTTTAGTGGAATGAACTAAAATTAATAGATGAACCTAAGTGAATCATTTGTTGATTGTGATTAGGTTATGTCTATCGGAGCTTAAAATTAGATAGCCCGTCAAGATCCTCAAACCACACGAACTTGTATGGATCACTTGATATATTCTACCGGACTAATTTCTGGGTCTATCTAGAATTTATTTTTTATTTCAAAATCCAAAAGTTTCGGAGAGGTGCGGTCATGTGTTATCAAGACACACGGTAACTCTTCAAATACCTGGAATGGGGGGCCAAGGATATGGGAATCCTTGGGCGGCTCTAATGGGGTGCGATTAGCATTCCATTAATACATTAATAATAAAATTTGAACATTTTAATTAAATGTGCCTCAAAATTATATTAATGTATTAATTTAAGGCATGTGGACTTGTTTTCGTTTTTTAGTAAGAATGGGTCTAGTTCACATGTGGACTATTTATTAAACCCCATTTGATTTAATAAAATGGAAAAACAACATATTGTCAAAAGTATATGCTTGGGCAGCAAGGCTTAAATTATTAGTCTAATATATTGTTTTATTTTATTATTTAATTAAATGGAAGTTAATTAATTAATTGATTAATTAATTATCTAATTAAAAGTCAAAAATGTTTTCTTACTAAGAGAAGGTCTCTTAGTGTCATACAATTATTGGTAGTATTATAAGTATCAAAGACTTTATTTGATAAGTAGATAAATAAAAGGAATTTATTTATCTAGTCAAATTAGGAAGTTTTCGATAAAGTCACAATTTAATTGATATTCAATAACTTATTCTTGGATAATACACTAATGAGTTGGGATAGGGCTGAATTCAAAAGTTTATAGGAGTTTTGGTGAAACTGAAATCCTCCTTGTGTGAGGATTTTTGTCCACCTCTGTATACCCATCAAGGGAATTCGGCCAACACTATTGGTCTTGAGAGATTTTTTATTTATTTACTTAAAAGAAACATCCAACTCAAGAAAAGGTGAGTGAGAATTTGGCCAAGAGAAGAAGAAGAAAGGGAGCGTTTTGTTTTCCACAGTGCACTAGTAGCTTTCATATTAAAAGGCTTTGTGCACAACATTGACTTAGGTTTACGCGAGTTTCGATCAAAATATTGAGAAATCACAAGTGACCAAACGTTCTTTGTTTTCTCTATGAGGGTTATTGTGACTAGCAAAAAGATAAAGGTTTTTCTTTTTCCGCCCTCATGTACACAATTTAAGGAAGGGGAGCCCACACTCCTAGGTGATTCACGTTTGAGATTGGATTGAAAGATCTTGTTGATTCAATTTGATGCCACATCAATCGTCATGTAAAAAGGTACAATACCTTTCATTATATGCTAATTAATATAGGGTTAAGATCCCCTCTTTTAAAGGAAATTTTTTTAAATGTACCAATAAAATCTTTCGCTTCCTCTGCATGTTTTTTTCCTACAAGTGGTATCAGAGCCTGGTTGTAACCTTGATTAATTAATGTATATATATATATGGATCTATTTCTTTTTATTTTAATTATACATGTTTTAGAAAGAGATGGCTCTCTAGATATTAACATATATAATTACATTTGAATGTATGGATATATATTTTTATATATATATATATATATATATATATATATATATATATGTGTGTGTGTGTGTATGTGTGTTTATAATGTGATTTGTTATTGCTCGATTTTGGTCCTAGAATTTCAATTTATTTTCGTTTTGGGATTGTAACAAGAAGGGCAGTCTATCATCACTATAATTTCCTTCTCGGCAATTGCTAAGTTTTTATTTTATTTTATTGTTGTAATAAAAAAATTTGATATAATATATTCAAGTTTCAAAGATTCGAAGAGTAGAAGAATTGGAAGCAGAAAAGTAGCAACTGTGTAACCCGAGGCAGTCCATGCATACCAAGGCAACAAGCACGCACGACCGAGCGCATAGCGATGCTCATTGCGGTGCTACAGCGCACGATCTTATAATGGGTTTGGTGTATGCACATGCCTATGGTGTGGCAGCAAAGGAGCTACGCATGAGGCAGTCGTGCAAGACTTCAAGCATGCAAGTGCCTTGTCACGAGACCTATGGATAGATGACCACTTGATGAATTGTTTGCCAAGTTAGGATTATGGTTTTCATTTTTCAAAACAAACGTAATTTACTTGCTTTTCTAGGATGGACCAAAATTGCGGCTATTTATTTTTCCTTAAATATTGCAATATTTGTCATTGTTTGATAACATGTCATAGAGAACAGGATTGTCACTCGTATATGTCTTTTGGTATGAACATGTATTTAATTGTGTAGGTATCTAAATTGGCATCTAGGTAACTTGGTCAATAATTCTACGAAATTTTGTTACACCTTAAATAGTTGAGTGGGAGAAAGTGTTTTGGAACACCTATGGCCTCCAAAATTAGTTGAGCTTTATGTTTTATGTGATATCCCTCTAAAGGGATCCATGAATGAAATTTAGCAATATACTTCCTTACAAGGATAAACTAGACAATTTACTCAAATGACATTTACTCTCAAATGAGGGATTTTTCGTGTGGGAATATATTGAAGGTCTCTAACTTGGTAACATACTCATTGTGGTTTTATTGATATCCTCCCAAGAGATCTTGTCAATAAAATTGCAAGGCTAAAATTGAAAATGATGATTATTATGTTAACAATAACGAGAGACCTAGTCCAACTTGTAGATGGTGAGAACTCCCAAAGGAGGCATGACATTTATGGGTGTTGGATCACCGTTGAATTTTATGATTGAATTATTTTATTTAATTTGAGTTAAATATTTGAAAGTGCTTTATCATGATTGTATAATTTTATATAATTTTGTTTTATTCAGAAATCATTAATCAACATCCTAAAAGATACTATTTAACTAGTGATAATTATGTCACGCGGAAAAGGAAAATTGGGTTGTTGTTGCAATCTTAAAAACACAAGCTTGTTCTGTCTACCCTTAAACCACCTGCTCTTATTGATAAATATAGTGAGGTGCAAAAACACAAGTATGAGCAATGGAAGGCCTCAGATGAGATGTCCAAATGTACATTATGGCAACCATCTCCTAAGTGTTACAATAGCAACATGAAGGAATGTAGACTGCTACTGATATAATGATTTCTCTAAAGGAGATGTTTACTATGAAGTCCAGAATGACTAAGAGAGAGGCAGTGACTGCTTTCATGAATCTTAGGATCAAACTTGGATAGGCAGTGAAAGATCACATGATAAAAGTCATATCACATCTCAACATTGTTAAACTCATTGGTGCTGAGATAAATGATGAGATGAAAATTGACATGATTGTCAACTCACTGTCAGATTGCATTGATTTGTTCAAGTTGGACTACACCTTGAACAATAAGGAATACACCGTGTAAGGCCTGATACAAGATGTTCAAAGCACTAAGAAGATCCTTGTGACAGGCAACGGTCAAGAGATTCATACGGTTGGTAAAGTTCCTACTATTATGACCCATAAGAAGGTCAAGAAACAACAGAAGAAACAGGAACAAGGACCTACTAAGAAGGAGACAAAGAAAGTAACCAATATTAAAGGAAAGAGTTTCCTTTGTGGTGAAAAAGGACATTGGAAAAGAAATTGTCTAAAGTCTCAAGACAAGAAGGAAGAAGGTAATATTAATTATCTTGAAACATGTTTTTTGGCAGATTTTATGGATTCTTGAATCATAGACTTCAGAGCCACTAATCATGGTTTTTTTCCTTACAGGGGTTCAAGGAAAGGAGATGGCTTAATGCGAATGAATTCAACTTGCATTTAAGCAACAGAGTGTTGGTGTCTGCCAGTGCAACGGGAGATATTAGAATTAATTTAGATTCTTATAGGCATTTAGATTTAATAGATGCTTATTATGTAGCTCAATTCACGAGGAATTTAATTTCAGTTTCTTGTTTAAATATATTTGGCCAAACAGTTACTTTTAATAAAGGTTTTATTATTAGTAAGAATAACAAATTTGTTTGCAAAGGTAAATTGGAAAATGGTTTATTCTATTTGCATATAAATATATATCGCTTGTTAGACACGGAATCAACGGAACCTAATCATTAAAGTGTAAAATTATCAAAAGATGAAACTTACTTATGGCATTTTTGCCTATGTCTTATTAGCCTTGACAGGATCAAAAGATTGGTTAGTGATGGACCTTAAAGTGACTTGAAGATTGATTATCTACCAAATTGTGAATGTTGTTTGGAAGGTAAGATGACCAAAATATCATTCAAGACCAAAGGCATAAGAGCCACTGAATGTTAATGATTAATACACACTAATGTATGTGGTCTTATGAGCATTCAAGCTAGAGGTGGATATGAGTACTTCATAACTTTCATGGATGATTACTCAAAATTTGGCTATGTGTATCTCATGAGACATAAGTCGGATGCTTTTGACATGTTCAAAGCATTTAAAGCTGAAGTAGAAAGCCAACTAGAGAAACACAAAAAAATCTTGAGGTCTGGTCGTGGTGGAGAATATCTATTTGGTGAGTTTTGGCGATATCTTATTGATAATGGGATAATTTCTCAGTTTTTTACGCCAGGTACACCTTAACAAAATGGGGTAACAGAAAGGAGAAATAGAACTCTTTTGGGCATGATTAGGTCTATGTTGAGTTATTCAATGCTTTCTAATTCCTCTAGGGGGTATGCTTTACAAACCGCTATGTACATTCTGAACGATGTACCATCTAAGTCGGTTCCTCAAACACCACATGAGTTGTGGATCGGGTGAAAGCCTAGT
Source organism: Dipteronia dyeriana (assembly GCA_032871835.1). Lineage (NCBI taxonomy): Eukaryota > Viridiplantae > Streptophyta > Magnoliopsida > Sapindales > Sapindaceae > Dipteronia > Dipteronia dyeriana. Next base: position 83,848,606 of record CM065300.1, on the reverse strand, counting down.
TTACAACACTTACAAAAATTTGGATGTTCTACACAAGTGTTAAAAGGAAAGACAAAAAAAATGGAGTCTCGTTCAGAAACATGCATATTTGTGGGGTATCCAAAAAGAACTAAATGATATTTTTAATATAGTCCATCAGATCTTAAAGTATTTGTCTCGAAAAATGCTAAATTTCCAAAAAAAATAACTATATGAATAATTTTATGCCTAATAGTAGAATTGTCCTGAATGAGCTTTCAAGATATACAATTCCACAAGAGGGTTCACAACCTATCCGATTTGTAATTTCCGAACCATTACAAGATCAATAACCTACCATTCCTTATCGTAGTGGGAGGGATAGTAGACAACCCAAGAGATACATCAGTCAAGGAGAATCAATGGATAATCTTTCGGATGACGATGATCCCTACACGTACATGGAAGCTATGGAGGATGTTGATTGTCATCATTGGCAAAAGGCAATGCAATCTGAAATTAAGTCTATGTTAAAAAAAAAACTTGTCTTTTGTGCACTTGCCTAAAGGGATAAAACCCATTGTGTACAAGTGGGTATACGAGAGGAAGAGAGGAATGGATGGGAGGTGGAAACCTTTAAAGCTAGTTTGGTAGCTAAAGGTTACACACAGAAGGAAGGTATAGATTTTGAGGAAACCTTCTCTCTTGTGGCGAAGCTTAAATCCATTAGGATACTCTTATCCATTGCAATATCTCAAGACCTAGAGATTAGAAAAATAGACATCAAGACAGCTTTCCTTTACGGAAGTCTTGACGAAAGAATCTATATGATGCAACCAGAGAAATTCATTTAAAAGGGCCATGAGGAAAAGGTATGCAAGTTGCAATGATTCATATATGGACTGAAGCAAGCATCCAGATCCGGGAACATATGGTTCGATTAAGCTAAAGGTTTTGAATTTATTTAAAACCTTGACGAACCCTGTGTATATAAAAGGATTAAAGGTGACAAGTTGGTTTTCCTAGTTCTTTACATTGATGATATACTGCTCATCGGAAACGATGTAGGTGTATTGACATCAGTAAAATAATGGTTAGCAAAACAATTTGATAAGAAGGACTTAGAAGAATCAAATTACATTCTTGGTATCCAAATAATAAGCATAGTTAGCTGGTTTCAATTGAAACCTAGTCCTGACCACTGGATGGTAATCAATCATATTTTCAAGTATCTAAGGAGAACGAGAGATCATATGCTTGTATACTTTTAAGGGGATTTAATTTCCGTTGAGTATACAAATTCCAATTTCTAGTCAGATTCTGACTCAAGAAGATCTATATCTAGATCTGTATTTACTCCTAGAGGAGTCACAGTCATATGGAAGAGTATCCAGTAACCCTGTATTGCTGAATACACCTTGGAAGCTACTAAAGAGATTGTCTGGCTCCGCCAATTCTTGATTGACTTGGAAGTGATTCCTTATTAGAAAAAGTTGATCACCTACTATGACAACAATGAAACAGTGGCTAATTTGAGAGAACAAATAAGCTATAAGAGAGGGAAACACATTAAAATGAAGAATCACCTTCAAAGGGAAATTGTGCATAAGGGTGACGTGACGATTACTAAGACCGTGATAGTAAAAAATCTAGTAGATCACTTCATAAAGGCTCTACCACAGAAGATTTTTGATAGGCACCTAGAGAACATGGGAATGAGAGATATGACACACTTGCTATAGAGAAAGTGTGACACTGTTAGGATTATGCTTAATAGTAAGAGTGTAATAATGTATTTGACAACTTTTTCATTTTAATAAAGTGATTTCTGGTTTAACAAATCTTATAGCATTTATAGTTTAAATATTATAATTGTCAAAAGTAAATAATCATAAGGTCAAAAGACTATGAGAAATGAAGAATTGTTCATACATCTGGATATGTATATGGTAGACACAATTCTTTAGTTAGACTTGAACAATATTCACAACTTAAGAAAAAGGTTAGGCGTCTTTACCTTGTTAAAGTTGTAGATTCTTTTGCTAGCATTTGAGTGGGATTAAAGGTGTTATGATGAGTTTAAAATCATTAAAGTGTAATGTCTTTGGGAAATAAAATCTAGTGCACTAGGTGCATTTAATAGGATTACAGTGAAATACTTTATCTATAACCATCAGAGGATAAATTTTTTTACTTAAGGTCTGTCCCCCATAAGCAGCTATCTTGGCTAGGATGTCTTCTCGACGATTCTCTTGGTGAGGAATCTGCTCTATCTTGAACCTCTTAAATTGGGCCTTGAGCTGCTGGACCAATCTGAGGTAAGCTGTCATATTGTAACCCTTTGCCTGGTACAGCCCGATGACCTGGTTGACGTTGAGCTGGGAATCACTTTTCACATGGATGTAGTCAGCCTCCAATTCAATAGCTACTATCATCCCAACTATGAGAGCTTCGTATTTTGCTTCATTACTGATGGCCTTGAACTCAAACCTGAAGAAATGGCATCATTCCATTTTTATAAATCAATTAGAACAATGCACACTCCACTACCTGCTTGACCAGATGCTCGACCAGTACAGAGGATCCAGACTTGTCAGCTAGTTAGCCAGTCATCGAGCTCTTGATCCTTCTGGGGATTGGATCCGGGCTTAGGGAAGTACCAGGATCAGGAAGAGCTGAGAATTCAACCAAAAAATCTATTAATTCTTGGGTCTTGATAGTCGTCCTAGCCTTGTATTTGATGTCAAACTGGGTGAGTTCAAGAGCCCAGAGTATTAACCTCTCAGATATGCCAGGCCTTTGTAAAAACCGGCGAAGAGACTGATCGGATACTACTGTAATTGCAATAGCCTAGAAATAAGAATGGAGCTTCCTTATCGAGGTCACTAAGGCGAAAGCGAGCATCTCAAGAGGAGTGTAATTTTTCTCTGGCTTGGTTAAGGCGTGGATCACATTGTAGATAGGCCACTGAGATCTATCTCCACATTCTTGAACCAAGGCCAACTCACTGTTATCTCAGATACAGCTACATAGATCTATAGTTCCTCTCTAGGTACTGGCCTAACTAGCAGCAGCAGGCTTGCTAGGTACTTCTTTACTGACTGGAAGGCCTGCTCGTTGTCCAGATCTCACTTCATATTTTTCCATTGCTTGATAGCTCTAAAGAAGGAGAGGCACTTGTCGGTTGTCCGAGATATAAAGCGGTTAATTACTGCTACCCCACCAGTCAATATTTGTACCTGTTTGAGAGAGCTAGAGATTCTAGGTCTAGAATTGTAAGGAAAAAAATGGTTTAAAATGCAACGGAAGCATGAGAAAACAAAAATTGGGGTTTGAGTATAAATAAAAAATTTCCCTTTTAAATAACAGGAACCTTAACCCTAGATTAATTGATGTATATAAAAGTGTCGTACCTTTTTCTTGTGACGATTGAACAAGCGCCGAATTGATTCCGTAAGATTTTCCAATCCAATCACGAATGTGAATCACCTAGGAGTGTGGGCTCCCTTTCTCCAAATTGTATACCTGAGGATGGAAACAAACAAAATCTATTTCTTTGTTAGTTACAAATATCCTTCAAGAGAAAAATCAAGAACGTCCGGCCACTTGTGAATTATCAATCAATTTGATTGAAACTCGCGTGAACCCGATTTGATTTTTTACACAAAACCCTTTTGATGTAAAGGATGCTAGTATACTATCGAAAACAAAAACATTCTCTTTTTCTCATTTCTCCTTGGCTGAATTCCACACCCTTTATCTTAGAGTTAATTGATTTTTGTCTAGAGTAAAATACTAAATTTTCTCTCTCAAAATTCTCTCTTGCCAAGAAAAATTCTCTTAGAAAACTCTTAAGTTGGTTGAAATTTCACTCTAAAAATCATAGGGCTGGCCAAACTTCACAAGGATATATATATATACGATCAAAAAACCTTTCCTAAGAAGGATTTACTTGGTTGGCAAGAATCTTTTCCTTAGGTGGATTTATTTGGTAGTTAAGAATCCTTTTCTCAAAGGAATTCTATCCACTTATATATATTTATAAGATGGCCGAAATTCACAAGAATATAATTAGGAAACTTAATTCTTTTCCTAAGAATGATTACTTGGTAGTTAAGAATCATTTCCTTAGGTAGATTTACTTGGTGGTTAAGAATCCTTTCCAAAAAGGAATTCTATCCTACACCAAAATTCCTAATCCAACTCAATAGTGCAATTGTAACCATATTAAAGACTTCCTAATTTGATTAGATAAATAACTCATTTTATTTATCAACTTATCAAATATAGTCTTTAATATTAATTATACTACTAACAATAGTATAATTTTAGGAAACCATCTCCAATTAGGAAAAAGATTTTGACTTTTAACTAAATAATTAATTAATCAACAAATTAATTAATTTCCATTTAATTAAATAATAAAATAAAAATAATATAATTTAAGCTATTCTTAATAGCCTTGTCGCCCAACACATGTATATGGGCCATATATTATTTTTCTTATTTTATTAAATCCATTAGACCTTAATTAAAAGTCCACATCTGAACTAGACCCATTCTTACAAAAAGAAACAAGTCCACATGCCTCAATACAATTCTAATGGACCCCTAAATTGGTCCGGTAGAATATATCAAGTGATCCATGCAAGTTCGTGTGGATTGGGGATCTTGGCGGGCTATCTAAATTTAAGCTCCAATAGACACAAACCAATCACAATCAACAAATGATTCACTTAGGTCCGATCTATTTAATTTTAGTTTATTCCACTAAATAACTAAAATTGAACTATTAAATAAAAATAGAATAAGTTGATGTTACTCATTCATACCCTAAACAACCTTATTGGAGAAATGTATGCTCGTGAAGAATACTAGTAATCGCCAAGAGCTCATAGACCGCCTAGTGCTCTCCAAGTTACCATATTTACTCATATGACCACATTTTGAACTTGGATATTTTGACTTGTCTAGAAGCCATGTTTCAATAGACACTATTGAAAACTTAACGTTAAGATTTAATATCTAATACCTCAAAACATCCATATGATGATATTCTACTCTCATTTAATAAATGGAGCCACGATGTCCATATCTATAAATGAAGTCCTCTATCGATTAACAAATGAATATCACCAAACTATCGAGGATAGACTATGCTATATAATCGTACCATAAGTCTAACATTTTTCTCAGGATTGAGATAGACTCTCCGACTGTATTCAAATGAAAAACTTGTATCTATTGCCGGTTCTAGATAAAGTATTTTATTGTGATCCAATTCAATGCACCTAGTGCACTATGTTCTTTTGTCCAAAGACACCACACTTTGATGATTTTAGACTCAGAATAACACATTTGATCCCACTCAAATGCTAGCAAAAGAATCTACAACTTTAAGAAGATAAAGGCGTCCAACCTTTTATCTTAAGTTGTGAATATTATTCAAGACTAACTAAAGAATTGTGTCTACCTCATACATATCTAGATGTATGAACAATTCATCTTGTCTCATAGTCTTTTGACCTTTTGATTATTTACTTTTGAAAATTATAATAATTAAACTATAAATGTTATAAGATTTGTTAAACTAGAAATCACTTTATTACATGAAAAGATTTTCAAATACATTATTATACTCTTGCTATCGAGCATAATCCTAACAAGAATGGCTCAGAACTTTTCTAGGTTCGCTTATATGCACCTCTCATGGGCCATGAATCCAAAGAATTTCCCTGCAGTTACCTTAAAGGCGCACTTGGCAAGGTTCAACCATATCTGATTTTCCCAGATGATTTGGAAATTTTGACGGAGGTGGTTCTGTTGCTGGTTAGCAACCTACGACTTGGTGATCATGTCATCTATATAAACGCCCATCGTTCTTGTGATCTCAAGCTTGAACAACCGGTTGACCAGTCGCTGGTAAGTGGCTCCTACATTCTTTAGAACAAAGGGTATGACCTTGTAGTAGTAAAGGCCTTACCCGGTAATAAAGTTGGTCTTGTCTTGGTCTACAGGGTGCATCATGATCTGATTATACCTCGAGAATGCATGCATGAAGCTTAAGAGTTTTTTGTTTTTTTGTAGCTACCAGCTGGTCGATCTTCAACAGCAAGAAGCTATCTTTTGGACAAGCGCAGTTGAGGTCAGTGTAGTCGACGCACATACGCCATTTTCCTTTATCATTAGAAACCATTATCACGTTAGCAATCCACTTCGGGTATCGGGATTCCCAAATGAATTCAGCTTTCAGCAGTTTGTCAACCATTTCATGGACCGTAACATTTCTATCGGATTGAAATGCTACCTTTTATGCTTAACGGGCTTGAAGGTAGGATCAACCGATAGCCTGTGAACCGATAAAGAGATTGGGATCCCTGGCATCTCGTCATGACTCTAAGCAAAGATATAATTATACTCACGGAGGAGCTTGATCAATCCTTCTTTCACTTCAGCCTCTAGTGTGGCTCCAATTCTGACTACCTTGGAGAGATCATCCTCTTTGACTGGTACTTCCTCTGAGGCATCAGTCGGGTCACCATCGGCCCACCCCCTATCTTCCTTTGTCACTTCTTCAACTTGGGTCTCTGACTCAGAATTTACTACTGCTACTTTTAAAAATACAAACACAATTAAATGCTCAAGGCTAACCCAGAGAGAGGGTGAATAGGTTAGACACCTTTTTCGACTCCTTTTGAAACAAACAAAAGTTTACCCCTCTAGATTGCAAGCATCACAATATATATATATATATATATATATATATATATATATATATCAATTAAAGACAATTACTCAATATATAAATCATGTAAAATGTGATACAAACAAGCAACCATAACACGTACACAATTGATATTATAATAAGGAAGTCAACTTACATATAAAGTTCTATCCATAGTATTCAAATAATAAATACAAATATAAGAGAGATAGGGATAGAGAAAAGTTGACATAAGATATAACATGGTAAACCTCCAAAGAGGAAACGTCCACGGGTTAGCAACCACCGGCAAACAAAATCCACTAGTATATAAGAAAAGTACAATCTCTCAAGTGACCCCTGTAGCTAGAAACTACCCTTCTATCCTACTCATGAATATGTAACCATCTTGCTCAACATTCTGAGGCCTCACACTTCTTGTCAAGACTTCCTCGCTCACCCTTCCGGATCCTCACGACACTAGGCAAGACTTCCTTGCTCACCCTTTCGGATCCTCACGACCCTAGGCAAGACTTCCTTGCTCACCCTTCTGGATCCTCACGACCCTAAGCAAGACTTACTTGCTTGACATTCTGAGGACTCCCACCTCTTGCCAAGACTTTCATTCTCAATAACATAGGCCCCATACCTATTGCAAAGACTTCCTTCTCATATGATATCTAGGTGATCATGAATGCAAAACGTAAACAAGCACGCAACATAGAATGTTACGATCAACACATCTTATGGAAAACACTAGACATATGCATGAAAGCACATAACAAATGTAGTCTAATCAATCATGCATGTTTAACCCATCTAGATCATGTAAGATATGTTCAACATTAATTACAACCTATATACATGCATAGATCGAAAACTTGAATCATAAGATATGATCAATTAATGCATAATCAAGTTTAAATCTCATATACCAAAAAAACATGTTCTAGAGCATACTATCTATTCATGAAATCAACTTAGCACAAGAATAGCTCATGAGAACACAAGCACATGTACTATTAGAATAATTAAGCCAAAGAGAGCCTAGTACATGTGAGAGACTTTTTTTCACAAAATCAATCAATTAAAGATCATCAAATAGTTCTAGAATCAAAGCTAGCACAATACAATCCCAAACATGTGAAAACAGGCAAATCAAAACTTAACTCAACATATGAGATTTCAATTGAAACTCATTCTATCTTTAAATGAGTTGAAAACTCAAATCAAAACTATCACAAGACACGTATATATATTGAAGAAGAAAACCCAAGGCAATTGACCAAGTTTTAAAAGAAAACTTTGAGAGAAAATCAATACCTTAATAGATTTGGTGTAGTCCCGATTTTGTGAGGTTAGACTCTAAAAACAGCAATAAAACAAACTCAAACCTTCAGAAAAAATATAGAAGATGAATAAAAAAACACTCTCAACTTTGAATCACTTATATCGGAGTTCAAATGAAGAAGTTATGGTGTTTGGAAGGTGAGAAAATTTTGGAGAAAATTCTGCACTCAAATTTTGAATCTCTTCTTAGAATGAAATGTGAGAGGGAAGGGAAATATAAAGGAGAGGGAAAGATGTCATGTGAAATGACTAAAAGGGACAACGAAGCAACTAATTTTTCTTGCTGCCTGAGATGGCATGTGGGCATCTCGGGGCAGCAAGCCTTCTTTCCCGAGATGGCCACGCGCCATCTCGGGAAAGAAGAGCTTGGTGTTGTCTTTTTTTTCCCTCGACCACCCTTTACGTTCTTCGACCGTTCTCTGGCCTACAGACTCAGAATTTGAATCTATTTATGGATTACAAACCATAACTCTCTCACAGATATGGACATATAAGATACTCAACCCAGAAAATAAAAATTTGACTCGATATACAAAGACGAAAATAATGTACGCAACATGACTGAAAAGTATCATAACTTCTGACTTAGAACTTGAAATTAAGAGTATGAGTAACCAAAGTGTTTGGAACTCAATCAAGAATGATTTAAGACTAAAATAAAGTTTATTATCCATGTTTTACAAACATATACACATGCAAACTCATTTCACTCTAGAGTACAAACTACATAGAGATAGTCTCCAATCATGCATTTTCCAAAACATGTTAGTTTCATATCAATGCATGGGCATTCAACTTTAAGTGTGTAAATGTGTTATAAATGGTGCACGACGATGCAGAGACACATATGTATGATTTATGTGTCTGCCTTATTAGTGCATAACTATATAGGGGCACAAATGTATGAATTGTATATGTGTGCCTTAATGGTGCACAACTATGTAGGGACACAAATGTATGAATTGTGTGTGTGTGCCTTAGCCTTGTAAGAGAAAGATATGATCTTAATATACCTTTGTAGAACCATACAGCATCCTTGCTTTGACTAGTTGTTATTCCTTCTTTGAAGCTTGAATCATCATGAACCTAAACAACTAAACCTTTACATGTAAACATCATTTTGATATGGATTTAATGCCAACATAATCTAAAACCTAACAACTTCTACCTTCTCTATGTCGTTCGGAATATCAAGATTCTGTTCTAGTAACACCTGTTTCAGTATAACTGTTACCTGCATAAGTTGCTTAGCTAAGGCCACTAGGTTAGTTGACTCGATGTAACACATGTGGGGTTGTCTGTTGGTCACCAGGCACCTCACCTATCGTGTTCCCCAACAGAAACTTCAGGACATTGTGGTAGATAGATAACACCCCTTTAAGCGTGTACAGAAAAGGCCTTCCGAGGATAGTGTTTTAAGCTATCAGTGTGTCCACTACAGCAAAGTCAGTCATTAGGTTCTGCTGAAAGAGTGCAGTCCCAATGATCATCGATAAAATCTTAGACCCAACAGGTATGATCGAGCCCTCAGTAAAACCGTACAGTTTGGTGGTACAACTATTGTAACACCACTGTTTCAGATTGAATTTTTCCAGAGCATCCTTGAAAAGGATATCCATGTTGCTACTTATATCAATCAGCATGCGGTGGACTAAGCAGTTGGCAATCTGTACTATGACCACCATTGGATCATCATGCGGTTGCACGGTGTTATATACATCCTCCTCAGTGAAAAAAATTTGGGTTGATTGGGAGATCCCTACCGAGCTCCGATTTACCTCGAAGATATCTCACCCTTCTTCAATTCGAGGTATCTTCCTAGCATGGTTCCTTATAAAATTATTGAAGGTCCCAGCTAAGGTAGGTCTCCCGCTAATGGTGTGTATGACCTGGATTTATTGCATCAGGTCTTTCTCTTTTCCCTTTCTTTTATCTACATATTCCCAGATCTTGCCATATACCTCTTTTCATATATGGATGTTATCCTGGACCTACTGTAAAAATTCTACCATGTTGCTACCTCTCACTAGTGCTTCAATCTGATTACGTAGACTGAAACACTCCAAAGTGTTTTATCCCACATCCTTTTAGAATTCACATCATGAGAATGGGCTTCCTAAGTAGCCCGTTATCATGGATGGCAAGGTAAATTATCTCGCAGGATGCATTCAAAAGGGTGTAGTGATCATATCCCCTCTAATCTAGGCCTTTTGAGGCTACTACTCTAGGAGGAGGTAAAGCTCGAGGTGGGGTTCACCGTGCTGGGTACCATTCCCATTGAGGTTGGAAATGTGGGGGTGATATGTAAACCGGTCAGGAGGTCTGATTTGAGCCTTCTAGACCAGTGCAGGCTTGGGCACCTCCTTCTTCTGCCATTTGGCAGTCCTCATATCTTCACATTCAATCTTGACTCTAAGCTATGCATATATCTCTACCTATTCTAGCGCCCGATCGTAGACCTTCTTGTAAGACTCTAGATGATGCTTGGCAAAAGACTGGAATAACCTACCAGCCCACAGGTTTTTATGAAAATGGCTAGGGTATCTTTCTTAGTAAAAACCCCCATCTGGATAACCTGCTCATGGAAACTTTCCATATAAGACCTAAGCATCTCACCTCGCTCTTGAATCACATCCTATAAGGGGATCGGGTCTTTCGTTCGTGGCTTTATCCTCTGGAACTATGAACAAAATTCACTATATAATTTAGTAAAGTTGTCCACGCTACCTGTGTGTAACTTTCTAAACCACGTCTTGGCATATTCAGTCAGCATGGTAAGAAACATCATGCACATGGCTACCTAGGTTGTATTTTAGATCTTCATCTGCTAGATATAGCTCTCTAGGTGGCTTAAAAAATCCTCAATGCCAGAATACTTTTCAGTCAGTATTTTGAATTTTGTAGGGAGTTCTGCTTCTCTGATCCTCCTAAAGAATTATGTGTTCATCTCGCCAAAGGGGTCATTCCGGTTCTCCCTATGCTTGCCCCTCCTCAACTCACGGATTTCCCTCTACATCTGAGCTAGTTGATCTCGCAGGTGCTTATTCCCGACATTCTTAGACTTGACCTTGGAATCTTCATTGTCGACTCCCTTTGATGAGATAGAGATCTCACCCCAATTATGCTCTCGATGAGGATTTTCCTGGGAACTTTTCCTGCTACCGCTAAAGTCAAACCAAGGTTCTCCACTAGTGGCTGCTAACTGTGCTGGGTGGTAGGGTCCTATTGGCCGGAGGCGTCAATAGCTGATTTCACCTAACGAGGTTGGTAACAGGTTAGCCCAAACGGTTCTGAGGGCATGAGCCCTAACCTATCTTAAACTGAAGGAAGATGCCCCAACTTATCATGACCGGTACTAGTGGTGGTCCTAACTTGTCGAAGGCGATCATCCTAGCTCTCGGTCTATTAGGATCCTCCAAGGTATTAGGTTCTGTAACTACTAGAGGAGGAAAATTTCTATGAAGGCTGCATCCTGATGCTCTAAAATAGCCTGGCCAATCACAAGAGGAACCAGAGCCTTAGCGGTACTAGTCGGTGCTGGACCAGGATTTTGATGTTTTGATCTCTTACTCTACCTTTGAGTCTTCCGGGTTGAGGCAACAGATTGGTACCCGGATGCTTCATGTTACCCCTGGGGGAATTGAAGTCTCATGATGTTGTTACACTTGTAAAAACTTAAACATGTGATTCAAAATGGGTGTGGAAACTCCCCACAGACAGTGCCAAAAAGTGTTAACTGAAATTTCACTCTGGGTAAGGAAACTCAATTAACACCCTCAAAACTGCTACCTAGGAGGTCACAGTCGGGGTCAGTACCTTCGATACCGGTTGAAACATACAAAATGGAGATTAGAGGAGGAAGATTGTAGAGTTATAAGAACACTAGTGTCTAAGTAATATTTTATTGAAATAATGACATTTCTATTACAATGGGGAATTACTCTCAATCTCTCTTCCTTCTCTTTTCTCTTTAACTAACTAGAGGTGGCGAACTCGTATATGTTGATAAGTGGATACAATGATCAATGGCGATAGCAAGGATTAAATATGATTGGAGGACTAGGCGATAGCTCTTGAGGTTCTTGATGTCAATCTTTTTCCTTTTTCTTTGTTGTAAGTTCCTCGGTTTTGATTGGCTCATTTCGTTGACAACCACATTTGGGGTTTAATGTGTGAGGGCAGCTATGTCATCATTCCTCAAGTGTTCTTTCAAGCTTCAAAGGTAAAATCACTTGCTTAACCTTCATTGAAGAGATTTAGTGCACACACTCACTCTCATGCATGTTTTTGATCACTTTGCCTGTGTGTTTAATTGTCTTGTTGTGTGCCTAATTTTGTTATTTCTTGCTTTATTAAATTGATTGCATCTTGTAATTAAAATGCCATGTCATGTTAGGCATTATAATGCATTCCCTTCACCTCTTTTCTCTTGCATAATTTTTGTATGAGTGTGAAGGAAGCGAGTCGTGCGCTACTCGAGTAGCGCCTTCACCCAGCGCCAGCACTAGCGCTGCTTTCCAGTATAAAGGCCATATATTATTTTTCTCATTTTATTAAATCCATTGGACCTAAATAAAAAGTCCACATGTGAACTTGACCTATTCTTACAAAAAGAAACAAGTTGACATGCCTTATTACAATTCTAGATGGACCCCTATTGGTCCGGTAGAATATATCAAGTGATCCATGCAAGTTTGTGTGGATTGGGGATCTTGACGGGCTATCTAAATTTAAGCTCCAATAGACACAACCCAATCACAATCAACAAATGATTCACTTAGGTCCAGTCTATTTAATTTTGGTTCATTCCACTAAAGAACTAAAATTAAACTCTTAAATAAATATAGAATAAGTTGATGTTACTCATTCATACCCTAGACAACCTTATTGGAGAAAGTGTATCCTCGTGAAGAATACCAGTAATCGCCAAGAACTCATAGACTGCCTATAGCTTTCCAAGTTACCATATTTACACATATGACCACATTTTGAACTTGCATATTTTGACTTGTCCAAAAGCCATGTTTCAATAGACACTATTGAAAACTTAACGTTAAGATTTAATATAAAATACCACAAAACATCCATATGATGGTATTCTACTCTCATTCAATAAATGGAGCCACGATGTCCATATCTATAAATGAAGTCCTCTATCGATTAACAAATGAATATCACCAAACTATCGAGGATAGACTATGCTATATAATCGTACTCATTAATAGCTCAAATGACAACACTTGCAACCATAAGTCCATCATTTATCTCAGGATTGAGATAGACTCTCCTATTGTCTTCAAATGAAAACTTTAATCCATTGACGGTTCTAGATAAAGTATTTCATTTTGATCCTATTCAATGCACCCAGTGCACTAGATTCTTTTACCCAAAGACACCTCACTTTGATTATTTTAGACTCATCATAACACATTTGATCCCACTTAAATGCCAGCAAAAGAATCTACAACTTTAACAAGATAAAGGCGCCCAACCTTCTATCTTAAGTTGTGAATATTATTCAAGACTAACTAAAGAATTGTGTATACCTCATACATATCTAGATGTATGAACAATTCTTCTTTTCTCATAGTCTTTTGACCTTATGATTATTTACTTTTGACAATTATAATAATTAAACTATAAATGATATAAGATTTGTTAAACTAGAAATCACTTTATTCATATGAAAAGATTGTTAATTACAATATTAAACTCTTGCTATCGAGCATAATCCTAACAATCTCCCACTTTCTTTATGGCAAATGTGTCATATCTCTCATCCCCATGTTATCTATATGCCCATCAAAACTCTTTTAAGGAAGAGCCTTTGTAAAGGGATCAGCTAGATTTTCTGCTGACGCGATCTTGGTAATCGTCACGTCACCCCTATGCACAATTTCCCTTAGAAGGTGATACTTTCTTTCAATGTGTTTCCCTCTCTTATGACTTCTTTGTTCTCTCGAATTAGCCACTGCTCCACTATTGTCACAATAGATAGTGATCTGCTTATTCGTATCAGGAACTACTTTCAAGTCAATAAAGAATTGGCGGAGCCATACAGCCTCTTTAACAGCCTCATTTACGGCAACATACTCGGCTTCCATAGTGGAATCAGTAATAAAAGATTGCTTGATACTCCTCCATATGACTGCCCCTCCTCCAATGGTAAACACAGATCCTGATGTCGATCTCCTGGAGTCAAAATCTGACTGAAAATAAGAATCTGTATACCCAACCGGAATTAAATCCCCTCCAGAGTATACAAGCATATAATCTTTCGTTCTCCTTAGATATTGAAAATATGCTTGACTACCATCCAGTGATCAGGACCAGGTTTCGATTGAAACCTACTAACTATGCCCACACCAAAAGAAATATCCGGTCTAGTGCAGAGCATTGCATACATGAGACTTCTAACTGCCGAAGCATACGGAATCCTACTCATGAATTGCTCTTCATGCTCATTCTTAGGAACTTGTTTCTTTGAAAGTTTGATTCCATGCCTGAAAGGTAACATACCTTTCTTGGAATCTTGCATGGAAAACCTAGACAAGATTTTGTCTATGTATGAAGCATGGGATAATGTAATCGTTCTATTCTTTCTATCCCTTATGACTTGGATACCAAGAATATAACTTGCTTCTCCTAAGTCTTTCATATCAAATTGTTTTGCTAACCATTCTCTTATTGATGTCAATACACCTACATATTTTCCGATGAGTAGTATATCATCAACGTAAAGAATTAGGAAAACCAACTTGTCGCCTTTAATCCTTTTGTATACACAAGGTTCATCAAGGTTTTGAATAAATCCAAAACCTTTTACTGCTTGATCGAACCTTATGTTCCAGGATCTGGATGCTTGCTTCAATCCATATATGGATCTTTGTAACTTGCATACCATTTCCTCTTGGCTCTTTTCAATGAATCCTTCTTGTTGCATCATATAGATGTTTTCATCAAGACTTCCATTAAGGAAAGTTGTCTTGACGTCCATTTTCCAAATCTCTAGGTCTAAAGATGCCGCAATAGATAAGAGTATCCTAATGGATTTAAGCATGGCCACAGGAGAGAAGGTTTCTTCATAATCGATACCTTCTTTCTATGTATAACCTTTAGCTACCAATATAGCTTTATAGGTTTCCACATTTCTATCCATTCCTCTTTTCCTCTTGTATACCCACTTGCACCCGATGGGTTTTATCCCTTTAGGCAAGTCTATAAGAGACCAGATTTTATTTTTGAACATAGATTCAATTTCGGATTGCATTGCCTTTTTCCAATGGCGACTATCAACATCTTCCATTGCATCCTTGTACGTATAGGGATCATCGTCGTCCGGATGATTCTCTACAGATTCTCCTAGACCGATGTATCTCTCGGGTTGTCTAATAACCCTCCCACTACGACAAGGTCTGATATATTGTTGATCTTGTATTGGTACGGAACTTACAATTGGGCTTGGTCGCGAAACCTCTTGTGGAATTGTATCTTCTAAAAGCTCATTTAGGACAATTCTACTTTTAGGCACAAAATTATTCATATAGTCCTCTACTAGAAATTTGGCATTTGTCGAAACAAATACTTTAAGATCTGAAGGACTATAAAAATAATATACTTTTGTTCCTTTTGGATACCCTACAAATATGCATGTTTCTGAACGGGACTCCATCTTATCTGTCTTTCCTTTTAACACGTGCGCAGGACATCCAAATATCCTTAAGTGTTGTAAACTAGGCTTTTGCCCAATCCACAACTCATGCGGTGTTTTAGGATTTGATTTAGATGGTACATCGTTTAGAATATACATGGCAGTTTGTAAAGCATATCCCCAAAAAGAACTAGGGAGCATTGAATAACTCAACATAGACCTAACCATATCCAAAAGAGTTCTATTTCTCTTTTCTTCTACCTCATTTTATTGAGGTGTGCCTGGTGCAGAAAACTGAGAAATTATTCCATTATCAATAAGATATTGCTGAAACTCACCGGATAGATATTCTCCACCACGATCAGACCTCAAGATTTTTATACGCTTCTCAAGCTGATTTTCCACTTCAGCTTTAAATGATTTGAACATATCAAAAGCATCCGACTTATGTCTCATGAGATACACATAGCCAAACTTGAGTGATCATCCGTGAAAGTGATGAAGCACTTATATCCACCTCTAGCTTGAATGCTCATAGGTCCATACACATCAGTGTGTATCAATCCTAAACATTCAATGGCTTTTGTGCCTTTTATCGTAAACGACCTTTTGGTCGTTTTACCTTCCAAACAAGATTCACAAGTTGGTAGATCATCAACCTTTAAGTCACTTAGAGGTCCGTCACATACCAATCTTTTAATCCTATTTAGGTTAATATGACCTAGGCGCAAATGCCATAGGTAGGTTTCATCTTTTGATAATTTTACTCTTTTATGATTGGGTTCTGTTGATTCCGTGTCTAACAAGTGAGAGATATTTCCATACAAATAAAATAAACCATTTTCCAATGTACTTTTGCAAATAAATTTGTTATTCTTACTAATAATAAAACCTTTATTAAAAGTAACCGAATATCCAAATTTATTTAGACAAGAGACCGAAATTAAATTCCTCTTGAATATTGGTACACAATAAACGTTTATTAAATCTAAATGCCTATAAGAATCAAAATTGATTCTAATATCTCCCACTACACTAGTAGACACCAACTCTCTATTGCCTAAATGAAAGTTGAATTCATTCTAATCCAGTCTATTCCTTTGACCCCTTTCACCACGAAAGAAACACTTTCCTTTGATCTTGGTTACTTTCTTGGTATCCTTCTACGAAGGCTCAAGTTGTTTTTTCTTTTGTTATCTCTTAACCTTCTAACGGGTCTTAACAGTGGCAACTTTACCAACCATATGAATCCTTGTCTAGAGACATCATAATATCGTCAGCAGTCTCCATTCCTTCATGTTGTTATTGCAACACGTTAGAGATGATGGCCATAATGTAACTTACATTTAGCCATCTCATCTGAAGACTTCCACTACTGATACTCATCTCTTTGCTTCCTGAGTTAGATTCATTAGTTTGGTGGTTAAGGAATACACATAATGAACTTATACTTTTCAGCTTGCAACAACAACCCAATATTCATTTTCCATGTGACATAATTATCACCAGTTAAAGTATTATCTCTCAGGATATTGATTAGGGATAGGGTCATGATTTCTTTTTAATAACAAAAATTATATATGTAAACATTCATGATATAGCACTTTTGAATATTTATATTGAATTAAATGAAATAATTCAATCTTAAAAATTCAACGGTGATCCAACACCCATAAATGTTACGCCTCCTTTGGGAGTACGCACCATTTACTAGTTGGACTAGGTCCCACCTAATTGTTAACATAACAACCAACGTTTTATTTTTAGCCTTGTGATTTCATTAACAAGAACTCTTGGGAGGATATTAATAAACTCACATTGAGTGTGTTACCAAGTTATCGACCTTCAATAGAATCCCTCACGAATATCTCTCCTTTGGGAGTAGATATCGTTTGGGCGAATTGTCTAGTCTATCCTTGTAAGGAAGTATCTTACTAAATTCCATTCATGAATACCTCTTGGGAGGTTATTCACGAAACATAAAGTTCAACTAAACTTGGAGGCCGTAGGTGTTCCAAAACACCTTCTCCCACTCAATTGTTTAAGGCGTGTGATCGAATTCCAAAGAATGATTTACTAAGTTATCTAGATGCCAATTTAGATACTTAAACCATTCAATGCATGTTCATACCACAAGAGATATATGAGTGGCACTCCTATTCTATATGACATGTTATCAAACAATGACAAACATTGAAATATTTATAAAAATATAGATAGCTACAATTTTGGTCCATCGTAGAAAAACAAGTAAATTACATTTATCTTGGCATACAAGAACTCTTTCTTGGCGAAAAAGTCTTCACGTGACCTTCGTCTTTCGGACTCCCTCTACTACCTCTCATGGGCGTGTGCACCCATATCCCTTACCAATGGGCATGCGCATGTGTCATAAGCCCATAAAGGGCTGCCATGTGCAGCCCATGGCTACCACAAGGGCTGCCGTGTGCAGCCCATGCCACAACAAACGTGGCTGCGTGCTCTTCGCACGCACGTTCGTTGTTACGGCTCACACGGTCCCAAACTTGTTCCGGTTACTCCTAATTCTTCAAACCTTCGAGTCTTCGAAACTTGAATGTATTACAGAAGAATTTACATAACAAAATACTGCTGTTTTTTTTTATTATTATTACAACAACAAAAATGAAAAAAACTTAGCAACTACCAAGAAGGAAATTATGGTGATAATAGACCACCCTTCTTGTTACAATCCCAAAACAAAATTACATTGAAATTCTAGGACCAAAATTGAGCAATAACAATCTACATATAAAACATATATATATCCATACATTCCATTGTAAATATATATGCGAATATCTAGAGTGCCATCTCTTTCTAAAACATGCATATATACAATAAAACAAAAATGATTCACGAACACATACATCAATTAATCAAGGGCACAACCTGGCTCTGATACCAATTGTAGGGAAAAAATGGTTAAGAAACGCAGCGGAAGCGTGAGAAAAAACGAGATTAGGGTTTGCATAAAAAAAAATTCCCTTTTATGCAACGAGAACCTTAACCCTAGATTAATTGATGTATATAAAAGTACCGTACCTTTTTCGCGTGACGATTGAACAAGCACCGAATTGATTCCACAAGATCTTCCAATCCAATCACGAACTTGAATCACCTAGGAGTGTGAGCTCCCTTTCTTTAAATTGTATTCATGAGGATGGAGACAAAGCAAATATCTTTTCTTTGTTAGTTACAAATATCCTCCAAGAGAAAAATCCAAGAACGTTCGGTCACTTGTGAATTATCAATCAATTTGATTGTAACTCGTGTGAACCTTGATTCGATGTTGTACACAAAACCCTTTTGATGTAAAGGATATTAGTATACTATCGAATACAAAAACGTTCCCCTTTTTTCTCTACTTGGCCGAATTCACACACTATTGATTAAAGATGATCGAATTTTGTCTAGAGTAATATCAGATTTTTCTCCCTCAAAATTCCTGTGATGGCCGAAACTTTTTCTTTCTCAAATAAAGCTTGGCCGAAATTACCTCTAATTGCCTTAGGGCTGGTTGAATTTATCATCCACATATATATAGGTTCATAAATCCTTTCCTAAGGAGGATTCACTTGGTTGGCAAGAATCCTTTCCTTAGGTGGATTTATTTGGTAGTTAGAATCCTTATCTAGAAGGAAATCTATCCTATCCTATATTATACATGTGATAAACGAAATTCCCTTGTTTGAAGTAGATTAGGAGTGTTTAATCTCTCCTAATAAAGATTACTTGATAGACAAGAATCCTATCCTTAGGTAGATTAACTTAATGGTTATGAATCCTTTTCAAATAAGAATTATACCATTAATTAGTTTTACTTGGTGACCAATAATCCTTTTCCAAAAAGAATTCTTTCCTACACCAAGACTCCTAATCCTACTCAATAGTTTGTTTGTAACCACATTAAAGACTTCCTAATTTGATTAGATAAATAACTCCTTTTATTTATCTACTTATCAAATATAGTCTTTAACATTAACTATACTACCAACAATAGTATAGTTTTAGGAGACCATCTCCTAAATAGGAAAAAAATTTAACTTTTAATTAAATAATTAATTAATCAACAAATTAATTAATTTCCATTTAATTAAATAATAATAAAATAAAAATAATATATTGAAGCTATTATCCATAACCATTGCCGCCCATACCTAGTATAAAGGCCATATATTATTTTTCTCATTTTATTAAATCCATTGGACCAAAATAAAAAGTCCACATGTGAACTTGACCTATTCTTACAAAAAGAAACAAGTTGACATGCCTTATTACAATTCTAGATGGACCCCTATTGGTCCAGTAGAATATATCAAGTGATCAATGCAAGTTTGTGTGGATTAGGGATCTTGGTGGGCTATCTAAATTTAAGCTCCAATAGACACAACCCAATCACAATCAACAAATGATTCACTTAGGTCCAATCTATTTAATTTTAGTTCATTCCACTAAAGAACAAAAATTGAACTCTTAAATAAATATAAAAAAAGTTGATGTCACTCATTCATACCCTAGACAACCTTATTGGAGAAAGTGTATCCTCGTGAAGAATACCAGTAATCACAAAGAACTCATATGCTGCCTATAGCTCTCCAAGTTACCATATTTACTCATATGACCACATTTTGAACTTGGATATTTTGACTTGTCCAGAAGCCATGTTTCAATAGACACTAATGAAAACTTAACGTTAAGATTTAATATCCAATACCTCAAAACATCCATATGATGGTATTCTACTCTCATTCAATAAATGGATCCACGATGTCCATATCTATAAATGAAGTCCTCTATCGATTAACAAATGAATACCACCAAACTATCGAGGATAGACTATGCTATATAATCGTACTCATTGATAGCTCAAATGACAACACTTGCAACCATAAGTCCATCATTTATCTCAGGATTGAGATAGACTCTCCTATTGTCTTCAAATGAAAACTTTTATCCATTGACAGTTCTAGATAAAGTATTTCATTTTGATCCTATTCAATGCACCCAGTGCACTAGATTCTTTTGCCCAAAGACACCACACTTTGATGATTTTAGACTCATCATAACACATTTGATCCCACTCAAATGCTAGCAAAAGAATTTACAACTTTAACAAGATAAAGGCGCCCAACCTTCTATGTTAAGTTGTGAATATTATTCAAGACTAACTAAAGAATTGTGTGTACCTCTTACATATCTAGATGTATGAACAATTCTTCTTTTCTCATAGTCTTTTGACCTTATGATTATTTACTTTTGACAATTATAATAATTAAAATATAAATGCTATAAGATTTGTTAAACTAGAAATCACTTTATTCATATGAAAAGATTGATAATTACAATATTACACTCTTGCTATCGAGCATAATCCTAACAGTTTATTCGGGGCAATTTGTATTAATGTTGATTAATCAAAAAATCGGTAATTGATTTGATTAAAACCTATTCACCCCCTCTAGGTTATAGACACACACATTTTATGGAACTTTCAATTGGTATCAGAACAAGTGGCTAGATATACTTAGGTGATTCGTGCTCTGTGTGTGTCTTCCTTGTGCATTCTTGTTATTTTCATTTTGTGTTGTGCATTACATTTGCATCTCATTCATTTAACCCAAACACTATGAGTGAGCTTGGGATGAGCAAAGAGGGAGCAACAAGTATAAGACCACCATTGCTTAAGGTTGATAATTACACCTCATGAAAGGCAAGATGGAGGCTTGTATTTGCTAAATAGATGACCGTGAACGGATGGCAATTGAAGATGGCTACACTCCTCTGACAATGACCATAGAAGAAGGAGATGAGGTTCCAAGGCCTAAGTCTCAATAGAGCACACAAGAATTTGAAGCTTTCAACTGGAACAACAAGGCAATGCATGCCATCTTATATGCCATGGATGGCAATCAATACAAGTTGGTTCAAAATACTAGGCATGCAAAGGAGGCTTGGGAGATTCTACAAACGGCTCATGAAGGAACCGAAGTGGTTAAGGACTCCAAGCTTCAAGTCCTTCAAATGCAATTTGAGACAATTCAGATGGAAGAGGATGAGTGCTTTAATGACTTCCAAGTGAAGTTGATGGGCATCGTAAATCAAAGCCATCAACTAGGTGACCCATATTCGGATAGAAGGATCAAGCAAACGATCATGAGGTCACTCCCCAAAAGATTTGAGTCCAAGGTGACGGCATTGGAAGAAAATAGCAACTACAAGACTATGAAGCCGAGTGAAGTGATTGGAAGGCTTCTAGCCTATGAGTGTAGGTGGACTCCTACACCTATATCTCTTAAGATAAAAAAAGAACATAGCTTTGAATACATCCAAAGTAAAGATGGAGGAGAATGACTCCGATGAGGAGATGGCTCTTATGGTGAAGAAATTCAAGAAGTTTATGAAACTTCACAAGAATGATTCAAAGAAGAAGATTGAGCCAAGGCAAGAGAAGCCTACAAGTAAAGGCATTCAATGCTATGAATGTAGTGGGTTTGGTCATATAGCCACCGAGTGTGCTAATTCGAAGAAGAAGAAGAAAGGAAAAGTGGTGGCTGCCTCAACAAGTGAGAGTGGAATTGATGAAGATTCCTCAAGTGATGAAGAGTTATTCTTAACTACACGGCTTTTGGAGCCTCCTTTATGGAAGATGCAGAAAAAGGAAACAAAGCCTTTAGTAATGACCTTGAAAAATGAGTAGATGAAAAAGTAGCTAAAAGAGTGATAAGTGAAGCTACTTATGTTGATGATACCATCATGGCAACAAGTGACACTAGTGATGACTCTAGTGATAAGAGATCTTCATCTCACTCTACAAATGGAAATGTAGAGAGTATGAACCTTGAAGGCTTCATTAAGCATTTTCAAAGCTCAAAGTTGAATATGAAGAAAGAGGTTCGAAAGCTAAAGGAAGAGAACCTCAAACTATCAACCGAAGTGACTCACTTAAGTGAGAAAGTGAAGAATGGAAGAAAAGTGGAAGAAAGCTTGAAGGAGGAGCTTAGAGAAGCTAGAGAGTTGATTGCTAAGATGACTTCGAGTACGGAGAAGCTTGACCATATGTTGGGAGTTGGCAAAAAGCCAAGTGACAAGAAAGGTCTAGGGATTGAAGATGACAGGGAGACCTCAACTCCTAGCAAGATGATATTTGTCAAGAGGTTGGACTTCAAAAAACCTCTTCCTACACTTCATTCTGAGAAGAAAATTGAACTAGGAGAGTGTTCTAGAAATGTCCAATTCAAGATGGTACCAAGAAGTCAAGCTCAAGCTCAACCAATGAGAGCACTTCAAGCAACTATCCCTCAAACTAAAAGCCATCAAGCCAAGAAACATTTCCTGCATGCTCAACAAAGGAAGCAATCTTCTCCAACTCAACAACAAGGGAGAAGAGAATCAATACCACACCAAAGGAAAGCTCAAAGACATGGGAAAGCACCTTTGTCCTCATAAAGGAATGGTATGACCCCTCATTTTATTCCTTCATGACATTTTTATGGTGTTGATGGTCATATTAGACCAAATTGCTTCAAGTACATTAATATGTATAGAACTAAGAGCATGATTGAAAGAAAAAGAGGTAGAGCCAATATGCATGTGCCTAGGAAAGCTAGTGTTAATGATCCTAGAAGTACTATGATGATCTTGACCACTAGGAATGACAATGTGTCACCTAAGTGGATTAGAAAAGATGAACCCACATGCCATTGTGCTAAGGTTTCACCCATAGGCTCAACTAGGTCAAATGGACTTGGTAAGTCTATAGGGTCTCATATTCCCTTTTGACTTGTTTTGGTTGACCCCATATGGGGAGCTCAGGCAAAGAGAGCAAATTGGCAATGCATTGTGTGCATTGATAATATTTATGCTTCTTTATTAATTGCTTGAGATGATTGGTTGTACATATTTTTTTAATAAGTGTGAAACTTTGCTTTACATGCAATCCATGTCTTATTTATGACCAAACATGCATTTTTGGAATAGGAGAATTGATTGGGAAGTACATTTTGAATGACCTAGAATTGATCTCTATGACATGTTGATTCTTTATATGACATGCTTTAAAGTAATATGCATGATGAAATTGTTGAATGCTCTAAAATGAATGCTAAAATGTATGTGTGAAAGCAATTATGAGACTTCAATCAATAAGGATCTTGTATCCATTTCAAGGATTTTACAATCTAAAAGTCTCTCTCTCTTTACTTATTGAACAAGGCCCCTATCATATGGGCATATCACTCGGAAAAATCGAAAAGGGAGCAATAGTCGCTCATGTCTTGTTTTGCTCGTAAAGTTTGATATTGTTTTTCTTTAAATGAATTTATTTTTCAGTCTATATCTTGCTTACTCCATGACAAAGGGTGAAATTGGTTTGAATTCTCGTGGAAAACCTTGTTATTTTTGCTTTGCCAAATACCATGTTTTGATCTTGAGTACAACTTGTCTTGTATGCAAAGCATTCGTTCACACATTTTTTTATATAATAAAACTATTAGGTCCTAGGGGAGATTGTTAGGTCCTAGATTTATGTTGGCTTGATTCCATAACAAAACTTCATTTCTTTGTATTGCTTAGTTGCTTAAGTGGTTCATGATGATAAGAGCTTCAAGGAAGAAAAGCAACTTCTCATGATGCAAAGTTCATCTTCAAGAGGATTGGTACTATTCTTGGATGCTAAAGTATCGAGATCCTTCTTCCTCTTGCAAAGCATAGGCGCACACACACAGAATTCATTCATATGTGTCCCTGCTTTGTTGTGCATCATTATATGCGCACACACACACATAATTCATATATTTGTGTCCCTGCATCATAGCGCATCATTTGGTATAACACATTCACACACTTGAAGTTGAATGCTCATGCATTGGTATGAAAGTAACATGTTTTGGAAAATGCATGATTGGAGACTATCTCTATGTAGTTTGCATTCTTGTGTGAAATGTGTTTGTTTGTTTATTTGTTTGTATAACATGGATCATGAACTTGATTTTAGTCTTACATTTTTCTTGATTGAGTTCCGGTCATTTCGGTTACTCATACTATTGATTTCTAGTTCTATGTCAAAAGATACTACACTTTCAGCACACTTTCAACTCATGTTGCATACATTGTCTTTGTCTTCATATATCAAGCCGAATTGTTATTTTTTGGGTTGAGTATCTTATATGTCCAAGTCCATGAGGAATTCCTGGTTCATTATCTTTAAACGGATTTGAATTCGGAGTTTGGAGGCCAAAGAACGGTCGAAGAATGAGAGGAGAGCGCAAGGGGTGAGGTGCGATGGCTTAAGCCATCACCAAGCACCATCCTGAGATGGCGCTTGGCCATCTCGGCCACAAGAGTGCTCTGCCCCGAGATACCCATGTGCCATCTCGGGGAGACACTAAGGAAGAAGGGTGTTTTGGTCATTTGGTCTTTTCACTCTTTAAAACCTCTCATTCCCTCTCATTTCAAAAGTTAAGAACAAGTTGAGAAATTGAAGAACAACTGCAGAATTTTTCTCTCAACATTTTGATTTTTGTTTTTGTGATAACTTCTTCATTTCTACTCCGAATCACTTGATTCAAAAACCGATTTCGAGTGTCTTCAAGAGTTATACAAACTCCAAGCATTTCCAGAATCAAAGGATGTCTAAATATTTCCTTGTGATCTGATCTTCAGTTCGTGATTGCATCATTGTTGGTAAAATCATCTTCTTCTTAGTTTTCTTCTTAGATCTTCTTATTGATTGATGTTATTTGATTAAGAAGCATGACTAGGATGATTTTGATATCATTTTGTGGTTTGTTGATTTGATTTTCAAGTTTAGCTAGATTTGTGATATATTGAATGATTTGTGCTAAACTTGATAAACATGAAATTGTTTCTAGAAATCCTTTGTTCTTATGCTTGATTGTTTGTTTCTAGATCTAATTTCATTTTCTAATAACTAGGTTTTGTTTCAATTGATGATATCTTTATATCTATGTTCTTAGTTGATTACATGCTTGGGTTGTCTAGATGCATTTGTGAATGATCTTTGAAAGCATAATCTAGCTATCTTGTTGCATGTCCATAGAATTTGTTGATCATCATTTTCTATGTTGAGTGCTTGTTTACGATTTGCATTCATGATCACTTAGATGCCTTGTGAAGAGGTAGAAAGTCTCATATCTTAGAGTGATTCTTTGATTTGAGCAATTGTAAGTCTTAGCTAGAGTCGGGAGGTCTTGGATACCTAAGCAAGTGGAAGTCTCAACAAGAGGTGTGAAACCTCGGATTGTGGAGCAAGGAAGTCTTGGCAAGAGGTGTTTAGCCTTGTATTGTCAAGCAAGGAAGTTTTGGCTAGAGGTTTGAAGCCTTGGATAGTCAAGCAAAAAGTCTTGCCTATGGTCAGGAGGATCCGGATAGGTGAGCAAGAAATCTTCCTAGAAACAGGGGGTCTTGGATAGGATGTCGGCTTAGTAGATCATTAGGTTCAACATAGAGTGAGAGTGAGAGCTTGTAGAGCATGTGTGATTGCTTGAGAGTGTAACTCTATTTGAAAATAGTGGATTTGCTTTTGTCGGTGGTTGTGGTATCAACCCATGGATGTTTCCTCTTTGGAGGTTTACCACATAAATATTGTGTGTCTTTGTTTACAATTTTCATTAAGCATTGTTAGAATTGCATCGTTTTAAAAGAAGAAAAATATTGGAACATATACCTATTCACCCCTCCCCCCCTCTAGGTATATTCACACTATAAAGACCAAAGGAATTTCAATAACTCCTTGATTCTCACTCCTTAATTAAGTTGCATAAATTTGGTTATATGATTATGCATATGTCTTGTGCCATAAGCTCTTCTTGCTAATGCCTTCTTAAGGGGATACTCCTTTGTCTATCTCATGACAAAATGGGGGAGTAGTGTGGATTTAAGGGAGAGTTGAGAGTTGCACATGAGTGGAGTTTGATTTGATTCTTTGAGTGGGAGTTAACCTATTTAGGGGGAGCATTTGCATTTGCATTGTTGATGAATGTTGCTTGTTTCTATTGTTTGAAATTTGATCTTGTTTTTATGTCTTTGTTCACCTCACATACACTTGTCTTGGAAAGTGTAGTTATTTTGTTTTGTAGGGATGTTGATTCTACAAGAGATGGAAGATTTGAAGATCTAGATTTAGGTTTCTCTTTGTAATGTAGAATGTGTTTGTTGATCCCTTGTCATTTAGTTTGTTTGTCGGTAAGGATGAATTGTGAGTGGTGGTTTTGTCACGAAATAGCCAAAGGGGGAGATTGTAAGTTCCTCGGTTTTGATTGGCTCATTTCGTTGACAACCATATTTGGGGTTTAATGTGTAAAGGCGGTTAGGTCATCATTGCTCAAGTGCTCTTTCAAGCTTCAAAGGTAAAATCACTTGCTTAACCTTCATTGAAGAGATTTAGTGCACACACTCACTCTCATGCATGTTTTTGATCACTTTGCATGTGTGCTTAATTGGCTTTTTGTGTGCCTAATTTTGTTATTTCTTGCTTGATTAAATTGATTGTATCTTGTGATTAAAATGCCATGTCATGTTAGGCATTAGGATGCATTCCCATCACCTTTTTTCTCTTGCATAATTTGAGTATGAGTGTGAAGGAAATGAGCCGTGCGCTACTCGAGTAGCGCCAACACCAGCGCAGCTTTCCAGTGATCTGTCTGTAGGGAAAAACGGGTTAAAAATGCAACGGAAGCGTGATAAAAATGAAATTAGGGTTTACGTATAAATAAAAAATTTCCCTTTATGCAACGAGAACCTTAACCCTAGATTAACTGATGTATATAAAAGTATCATACCTTTTTCTCATGACGATTAAACAAGCACCGAATTGATTCCGGAAAATCTTCCAATCCAATCACAAACCTGAATCACCTTGGAGTGTGGGCTCCCTTACTTTATATTGTATACCTAAGGATGGAGACAAAGCAAAATCTTTTCTTTGTTAGTTACAAATATCCTCCAAGAGAAAAATCTAAGAACGTCCGGTCACTTGTGAATTATCAATCAATTTGAATGAAACTCGCGTGAACCTTGATTAGACGTTGTACACAAAACCCTTTTGATGTAGAGGATATTAGTATACCATCGAAAACAAAAATGTTCCCCTTTTTGCTCTACTTGGCCGAATTCACACACTATTGTTTAGAGATGATCGAATTTTGTGTAGAGTAAAATCAGATTTTTCTCCCTCAAAATTCCTATGATGGCCGAATTCTTCACTAAAAAAATTAGGGCTGGCCAAAATTCACCTCTAATTGCCTTAGGGCTGGCCAAAAATCTCATGCACATATATATATATATAGGATCATAAATCCTTTCCTAAGTAGGATTGACTTGATTTGCAAGAATCCTTTCCTTAGGTGAATTTATTTGGTAGTTAGAATCCTTATCTAAAAGGAAATCTATCCTCTCCCATATTGCATATGTGTTGGATGAATTTTTACCTCTTTGATGTAGATTATGAGAGTTTATTCTTTCCTAAGAAGGATTACTTGATGGACAAGAACCCTATCCTTAGGTAGATTAACTTGGTGGTTATGAATCCTTTTCAAAGAAAAATTCTACCACTAAGTAGTTTTACTTGGTAATAATCCTTTTCCAAAAAGAATTCTTTCCTACACCAAGACTCCTAATCCAACTCAATAGTGTATTTGTAACCATATTAAAGACTTCCTAATTTGATTAGATAAATAATTCCTTTTATTTATCTACTTATCAAATATAGTCTTTAACATTAACTATACTACCAACAATAATATAGTAATAGCATAGTTTTAGGAGACCATCTCCTACTAGGAAAAAAAATTCAACTTTTAATTAAATAATTAATTAATCAATAAATTAATTAATTTCTATTTAATTAAATAATAAAATAAAATAATATATTTAAGCTATTTCTCAATAGCCTTTGCCGCCCATACCATATATAAGGGTCATATATTAATTTTCTCATTTTATTAAATCCATTGGACCTTAATAAAAAGTACACATGTGAACTAGACCTATTCTTACAAAAAGAAACAAGTTCTCATGCCTTAATACAATTTAAGATGGACCCCCAAATTGGTCTGGTAGAATATATCAAGTGATCCATGCAAGTTCGTGTGGATTGGGAATCTTGGCGGGCAATCTAAATTTAAGCTCCAATAGACACAACCCAATCACAATCAACAAATGATTCACTTAGGTCCAATCTATTTAATTTTAGTTCATTCCACTAAAGAACAAAAATTGAACTCTTAAATAAAGATAGAATAAGTTGATGTCACTCATTCATACCCTAGACAACCTTATTGGAGAAAGTGTATCCTCGTGAAGAATATCAGAAATCGCCAAGAGCTCATAGACCGCCTATAGCTCTCTAAGTTACCATATTTACTCATATGACCAAATTTTAAACTTGGATATTTTGACTTGTCCAGAAGCCATGTTTCAATAGACACTATTGAAAACTCAACGTTAAGACTTAATATCCAATATCTCAAAACATCCATATGATGGTATTCTACTCCCATTCAATAAATGGAGTCACAATGTCCATATCTATAAATGAAGTCTTCTATCAATTAACAAATAAATACCACCAAACTATCGAGAATGGACTGTGCTATATAACCGTACTCATTGATAGCTCAAATGATAACACTTGCAACTATAAGTCCATCATTTATCTCAGGATTGAGATAGACTCTCTGATTGTCTTCAAATGAAAACTTTTATCCATTGACGGTTCTAGATAAAGTATTTCATTTTGATCTTATTCAATGCACTTAGTGCACTAGATTCTTTTGCCCAAAGACACCACACTTTGATGATTTTAGACTCATCATAACACATTTGATCCCACTCAAATGCTAGCAATAGAATCTAGAACTTTGACAAGATAAAGGCGCCTAACCTTTTATCTTAAGTTGTGAATATTATTCAAGTCTAACTAAAGAATTGTGTCTACCTCATACATTTCTAGATGTATGAACAATTCTTCTTTTCTCATTGTCTTTTGACCTTATGATTATTTACTTTTGACAATTATAATAATTAAACTATAAATGCTATAAGATTTGTTAAACTAGAAATCACTTTATTCATATGAAACGATGGTTAATTACAATATTACACTCTTGCTATCGAGCAATCCTAACAATCTCCCACTTGCTCTATAGCAAATGAGTCATATCTCTCATCCTCATGTTCTCTAGATGCCTTTGTAAAGGGATCCGCTAGATTTTCTGCTGACGCAATCTTGGTAATCGTCATGTCACCTTTATGCACAATTTTCCTCAGATTATGATATTTTTTTTAAATGTGTTTCCCTCTCTTATGACTTCTTGGTTCTCTCAACTTAGTCACTGCTCCACTATTGTCACAATAGATAGTGATCTTCTTATTCGTATCAGAAACCAATTCTAAGTCAATCAGAATTTGGTGGAGCCCGATAGCCTCTTTATCAGCCTCGCATGCAGCAATATACTCGGCTTCCATGGTGGAATCGGTAATACAAGATTGCTTGATAGTCCTCCATATGACTACCCATCCTCCAATAGTAAACACAGATCCTGATATTGATCTCCTGGAGTCAGAATCTGACTGAAAATCAGAATCAGTATACCCAACGGAAATTAAATCCCCTACAGAGTATACAAGAATATAATCTCTCGTTCTCCTAAGATACTTGAAAATATGGTTGACTGCCATCCAGTGATCAAGAACAGGTTTCGATAGAAACCTGTTAACTATGCCCACAACAAAACAAATATCTAGTCTAATGCAGAGCATTGCATACATAAGACTTCCAACTGCCGATGTGTATGGAACCCTGCTCATGAATTGCTCTTCATGTTCATTCTTAGGAACTTGTTCCTTAGAAAGTTTGATTCCATGTCTGAAAGGTAACATACCTTTCTTGAAATCTTGCATGGAAAACCTAGACAAGATTTTATCTATGTATGAAGCTTAGGATAATGCAATCGTTCTATTCTTTCTATCCCTTATGACTTGGATACCAAGAATATAACTTGCTTCTCCTACGTCTTTCATATCAAATTGTTTTGCTAAAAATTCTTTTATTGATGTCAATACACCTCCATCGTTTCCAATGAGTAGTATATCATCAACGTAAAGAACTAGGAAAACCAATTTCTTTTCCAATGTCCCTTTTCACCACAAAGGAAACACTTTCCCTTGATCTTGGTTACTTTCTTTGTCTCCTTCTTTGTAGGTCCTAGCTGCTTTTTCTTCTATTGTTTCTTGACCTTCTTACGGGTCTTAACAATAGCAATTTTACCTACGATATGAATCTCTTGACCCTTACCTTTCACAAGGATCTTTTCCGTGCTTTGAACATCTTGCATCAGGCCTTGCAACGTGTATTCCTTATTATTCAAGGTGTAGTCCAAATTGAATTGATCAAAGGAATCTGACAGTGAGTAGACAATCATGTCAATTTTGGTCTCACCATCTATCTTAGCACCATTCAGTTCAGCAATGTTGAGATGTGCTATGACTTTCATCATGTGATCTTTCACAGTCTATCCAGGTTTCATCCTAAGATTCATAAAAGCAGTCACTGCCTCTCTCTTAGTCGTCCTAGATCTCATAGCAAACATCTCTTTTAGAGACATAATTATATCTGCAGCAGTCTCCATTCCTTCATGTTTCTGTTGCAACACGTCGGAGATGGTGGCCATAATATAACATTTAGCCTTCTCATCAGAAGACTCCCACTGCTGATACTCATCTCTTTGCTTCTGAGTTGATTCATTAGTAGGAGTATGTGGTTTAGGAGTAGGTGGTTTAGGAGTGCACCTAACAAACTTATGCTTTTCGGATTGCAATAGAAGCCCAATTTTCCTTTTCCATGTGACATAATTATCACCAGTTAAAGTATTGTCTTTAAGGATATTGATTAGGGATGGGGTTACGATTTCTGAACAATAACAAAAATTATATAAGTGAATAATCATGATTAAGCACTTTTGAATATTTATCTTGAATTAAATGAAATAATTCAATCGTAAAAAATTCAACGGTGATCCAACACCCATAAATGTCGCCCCTCCTTTGAGAGTTTGCAATATTTACTAGTTGGATTAGGTCCCACTTAATTGTTAACATAACAACCAACGTTTTCAATCATAGCTTTGTGATTTTATTAACAAGAACTCTTGGGAGGATATTAATAAACTCACATTGAGTGTGTTACCAAGTTATCGACTTTCTATATAGCCCCTCACGAATATCCCTCCTTTGGGAGTAGATATCGTTTGGGCTAATTGTCTAGTCTATCCTTATAAGGAAGTATCTTGCTAAATTCCATTCATGAATACCTCTTGGGAGGTTATTCACAAAACAAAAAGCTCAACTAAACTTGGAGGCCGTAGGTGTTCAAAAACACCTTCTCCCACTCAATTGTTTGAGGCGTGTTATCGAATTCCAAAGAATGATTTACCAAGTTATCTAGAAGCCAATTTAGATACTTAATCCATTCAATGCATGTTCATACCAAAAAAGATATATGAGTGGCACTCCTATTTTATATGACATGTTATCAAACAATGACAAACATTGCAATATTTACAAAAAAATATAAATAGCTACAATTTTGGTACATCCTAGAAAAACAAGTAAATTACATATATCTTGGAATACAAGAACTCATTTCTTGGCGAACAAGTCTTTACACGACCTTCATCGTTCGGACTCCCTCGGATACCTCCCATTGGAGTGCGCACCCCTCGCCCTTACCCATAGGCATGCGTATGCCACAAACCCATAAAGGGCTGCCATGCGCAGCCCATGGCTACCAAAAGGGCTGCCGTGCACAGCCCATGCCACAACAAGCATGGATGCGCGCTCTTCGCACACACGTTCATTGTTACATCTCGTACGGTCCCAAACTTGTTCTGGTTGCTCTTAATTCTTCAAACCTTCGAGTCTTCGAAACTTGAATGTATTACAGAAGAATTTAAATCATAAATTACTGCAGTTTTTTTTTTATTACAAGAACAAAATAAAATAAAATAAACTTAGCAACTACCAAGAAGGAAATTATGGCGATGATAGACTACCCTTCTTGTTACAATCCCAAAACAAAATTACAGTGAAATTCTAGGACCAAAATTGAGCAATAACAAACCACATATAAAACATATATATATATCCATACATTCCAATGTAAATATATATGTGAATACCTAGAGTGTCATCTCTTTCTAAAACATGCATATATACAATAAAAAGAAAAAGATTCACGAACACATACATCAATTAATCAAGGGTACAACCAGGCTCTAATACCAATTGTACGAAAAAACGGGTTCAAAATGCAACGGAAGCGTGATAAAAATAAAATTAGGGTTTGCGTATAAATAAAAAATTTCCTTTTATGCAACGAGAATCTTAACCCTAGATTAATTGATGTATATAAAAGTATCGTACCATTTTCTCGTGACGATTGAACAAGCGCCGAATTGATTCCGCAAGATCTTCCAATCCAATCACGAACGTGAATCACCTTGGAGTGTGGGCTCCCTTACTTTATATTGTATACCTAAGGATGGAGACAAAGCAAAATCTTTTCTTTGTTAGTTACAAATATCCTCCAAGAGAAAAATCTAAGAACGTCCGGTCACTTGTGAATTATCAATCAATTTGAATGAAACTCGCGTGAACCTTGATTAGACGTTGTACACAAAACCCTTTTGATGTAGAGGATATTAGTATACCATCGAAAACAAAAATGTTCCCCTTTTTGCTCTACTTGGCCGAATTCACACACTATTGTTTAGAGATGATCGAATTTTGTGTAGAGTAAAATCAGATTTTTCTCCCTCAAAATTCCTATGATGGCCGAATTCTTCACTAAGAAAATTATGGCTGGCCAAAATTCACCTCTAATTGCCTTAGGGCTGGCCAAAATTCTCTTGCACATATATATATAGGATCATAAATCCTCTCCTAAGAAGGATTTACTTGATTTACAAGAATCCTTTCCTTAGGTGAATTTATTTGGTAGTTAGAATCCTTATCTAAAAGGAAATCTATCCTCTCCCATATTGCATATGTGTTGGCCAAAATTTTATCTCTTTGATGTAGATTAGGAGAGTTTATTCTTTCCTAAGATGGATTACCTGATGGACAAGAACCATATCCTTAGGTAGATTAACTTGGTGGTTATGAATCCTTTTCAAAGAAGAATTCTACCACTAAGTAGTTTTACTTGGTAACCAAGATTCCTTTTCCAAAAAGAATTCTTTCCTACACCAAGACTCCTTGCACATATATATATAGGATCATAAATCCTCTCCTAAGAAGGATTTACTTGATTTACAAGAATCCTTTCCTTAGGTGAATTTATTTGGTAGTTAGAATCCTTATCTAAAAGGAAATCTATCCTCTCCCATATTGCATATGTGTTGGCCAAAATTTTATCTCTTTGATGTAGATTAGGAGAGTTTATTCTTTCCTAAGATGGATTACCTGATGGACAAGAACCATATCCTTAGGTAGATTAACTTGGTGGTTATGAATCCTTTTCAAAGAAGAATTCTACCACTAAGTAGTTTTACTTGGTAACCAAGATTCCTTTTCCAAAAAGAATTCTTTCCTACACCAAGACTCCTTGCACATATATATATAGGATCATAAATCCTCTCCTAAGAAGGATTTACTTGATTTACAAGAATCCTTTCCTTAGGTGAATTTATTTGGTAGTTAGAATCCTTATCTAAAAGGAAATCTATCCTCTCCCATATTGCATATGTGTTGGCCAAAATTTTATCTCTTTGATGTAGATTAGGAGAGTTTATTCTTTCCTAAGATGGATTACCTGATGGACAAGAACCATATCCTTAGGTAGATTAACTTGGTGGTTATGAATCCTTTTCAAAGAAGAATTCTACCACTAAGTAGTTTTACTTGGTAACCAAGATTCCTTTTCCAAAAAGAATTCTTTCCTACACCAAGACTCCTAATCCAACTCAATATTGTATTTGTAACCATATTAAAGACTTCCTAATTTGATTAGATAAATAATTCCTTTTATTAATCTACTTATCAAATATAGTCTTTAACATTAACTATACTACCAACAATAGTATAGTTTTAGAAGACCATCACCTACTAGGAAAAAAGATTTTAACTTTTAATTAAATAACAAATTAATTAATTTCTATTTAATTAAATAATAAAGTGAAATAATATATTTAAGCTATTTCTCAATAGCCTTTGCCGCCCATACCATATATAAGGGTCATATATTATTTTTCTTATTTTATTAAATCCACATATGAACTAGACCTATTCTTACAAAAAGAAACAAGTTCTCATGCCTTAATACAATTTAAGATGGACCGCTAAATTGGTCCGGTAGAATATATCAAGTGATCCATGCAAGTTCGTGTGGATTGGGAATCTTGGCGGGCTATCTAAATTTAAGCTCCAATAGACACAACCCAATCACAATCAACAAATGATTCACTTAGGTCCGATCTATTTAATTTTAGTTCATTCCACTAACGAAATGAACTAAAATTGAACTTTTAAATAAAGATAGAATAAGTTGATGTCACTCACTCATACCCTAGACAACCTTATTGGAGAAAATGTATCCTCGTGAAGAATACCAGAAATCGCCAAGAGCTCATAGACCGCCTATACCTCTTCAAGTTACCATATTTACTCATATGACCAAATTTTGAACTTGGATATTTTGACTTGTCCGGAAGCCATGTTTCAATAGACATTATTGAAAACTTAACAGTAAGATTTAATATCCAATACCTCAAAACATCCATATGATTGTATTCTACTCTCATTCAATAAATGGAGCCACGATGTCTATATCTATAAATGAAGTCCTCTATCGATTAACAAATGAATACCACCAAACTATCGATGATAGACTATGTTATATAATCGTACTCATTGATTGCTCAAATGATAACACTTGCAACCATAAGTCAATCATTTATCTCAGGATTGAGATAGACTCTCTGATTGTCTTCGAATGAAAAATTTTATCCATTGACGGTTCTAGATAGAGTATTTCATTTTGATCATATTCAATGCACCCAGTGCACTAGATTCTTTTGCCCAAAGACACCACACTTT
The DNA here is from genome assembly GCA_032871835.1 of Dipteronia dyeriana. NCBI lineage: Eukaryota > Viridiplantae > Streptophyta > Magnoliopsida > Sapindales > Sapindaceae > Dipteronia > Dipteronia dyeriana. Next base: position 83,812,811 of record CM065300.1, on the reverse strand, counting down.
GATGATTTTAGACTCATCGTAACACATTTGATCCCACTCAAATGCTAGCAAAAGAATCTACAACTTTGACAAGATAAAGGCACCTAACCTTCTATCTTAAGTTGTAAATATTATTCAAGACTAACTAAAGAATTGTGTCTACCTCATACATTTCTAGATGTATGAACAATTCTTCTTTTCTCATAGTCTTTTGACCTTATGATTATTTACTTTTGACAATTATAATAATTAAACTATAAATGCTATAAGATTTGTTAAACTAGAAATCACTTTATTCATATGAAAAGATTGATAATTGCAATATTACACTCTTGCTATCGAGCATAATCCTAACATTGTCGCTGGTGGTGCGCTGGTCGTCATGCGCATCATGCCAGCGCTTCTTGTCCAGTGGTTTGTCGCTGGTTGTGCACCACTGCCCCGCATAACTCCACTAGCGCCCAACAAAAAAATTAGGATGTGCGCTAGTGGTGCGCTACTCGACCAACACCACCACTAGCGCACAATGCTGTTTTTTGGGCATTTTTCACAAAACGACGTAGTTTCATTTAGGGCTCATATTTATGTATCATCTTCTCTTTCATTCGTGATCATGAGCCAAAAAATCATATCTTTGAGAGGGAAAGTAACTCCTAGAGAGAGAGCTTCCAAGAACTCATCTTGACTCATCCAACCATCAATCCATGAGCATCTAACATCTTCTTGCATCTTCCAAGCATGGATTCTTCTTGTTTTCATTGACTAGGTAATCTCTACATGACCTAGAATTAATTGTTTCATTACTAGGTTATGTTTACCTAGAAATAGCATTAATTACTCATTGATTGTATGCTTTTAAGTTTTATTGCGTTTATAACATGCTTGAGTAGTTGTTTGTTGGTTGAGATGTATGCTTTCATGATAGCTGGCATTTAGGACGATTGTACCCTTCTAGCTAATTCTTCTTGCCTTTGCATTTAGAACATTGATATCTAGGTTTTGCTTTAATTGTCATTATTAATCCTAGATAAGCATGAATGTCTTGACCTAGCATTTTTGCATATTGAATATTCTTACATATTCACTTAGGTTGTGTTTGACTCTTCATTGAGGTTAAGTCATATGACTAAGTGGTTAGTGCACAAGCAAATAGATCAAGAATCATTATTAAGGCCCGTTGGGTAGAGTGAAAGAGTTAGTAAATGGAGGGTGTGACAAGAGGTCAACCTTGGTTGTAAACTTTCATTCAATAGTGGTTTGAGGATCTAGTGTGGGGCACATATCAGCCCGTGGTTTTTCCCAGTTGGAGGGTTTCCACGTAAATATTGTGTGTTGTTATTGTTTTAAGCATAATTGATTTTATTGAATGCTTGTTTATTCTGAGCAATTTGTGTTAATGTTGATTAATCGAAAAATCAGTAATTGATTCGATTAAAACCTATTCACCCCCCCCCCCCCCCTCTAGGTTATAGACACACACATTTTTAGGGAACTTTCATTCATGTTATTACCCCTGTATTTATGCATTTTCTTAGCGTACAAGATGAAGATCACTAGATTGATCTCATTTCCTTATTAAGCGTGATTTTTTTTTAATGTAGTTGGACAATCGAATTGTGGTGAATATCTTGGGAAAGATGTGTTTGTTTCCCCTTTGGAGTCTTTCATTATGGTTTTGAATATGTAGAGCTTGTTAAGGTTTAGAGAATGATTCTGACTTCGTTTATCGGTGACGAGATACCTCAAGGTATCGACTTGGTGACGTGGCGCTTAATCGTCCATATGGCGAGATTGTAAGGATTATGCTCGATAGCAAGAGTATAATAATGTATTTGACAATCTTTTCATATTAATAAAGTGATTTCTAGTTTAACAAATCTTATAGCATTTATAGCTTAATTATTATAATTGTCAAAAGTAAATAATCATAAAGTCAAAAGACTATGAGAAAAAAAAAGAACTATTCATACATCTAGATATGTATAAGGTAGACACAATTTTTTAGTTAGTCTTGAATAATATTCACAACTTAAGATAAAAGGTTGGGCGCCTCTATCTTGTCAAAGTTGTATATTCTTTTGTTAGCATTTGAGTGGGATCAAATGTGTTGTGATGAGTCTAAAATCATCAAAGTGTGGTGTCTTTGGGCAAAAGAATCTAGTGCACTAGGTGCATTGAACAGGATCAAAATGAAATACTTTATAAAGAACCGTCAATGGATAAAAGTTTTCATTTGAAGACAATCGGATAGTCTATCTCAATCCTGAGATAAATGATGGACTTATGGTTGCAAGTGTTATCATTTGAGCTATCAATGAGTACGGTTATATAGCACAGTCCATTCTCGATAGTTTGGTGGTATTCATTTGTTAATCGATAGAGGACTTCTTTTATAGATATGGACATTGTGGCTCCATTTATTGAATGAGAGTAGAATACCATCATATGGATGTTTTGAGGTATTGGATATGAAATCTTAACGTTAAGTTTTCAATAGTGTCTATTGAAACATGGCTTCTGGACAAGTCAAAATATCCAAGTTCAAAATTTGGTCATATGAGTAAATATGGTAACTTGGAGAGCTATAGACGGTCTATGAGCTCTTGGCGTTTACTGGTATTCTTCACGAGGATATACTTTCTCCAATAAGGTTGTCAAGGGTATGAATGAGTAACATCAACTTATTCTATCTTTATTTAAGAGTTCAATTTTAGTTCTTTCGTGGAATGAACTAAAATTAAATATATCGGACCTAAGTGAATCATTTGTTGATTATGATTGGGTTGTGTCTATTGGAGCTTAAACTTAGATAGCCTACCAAGATCCCCAATCCACACGAACTTTCATGGATCACTTGATATATTCTATTGGACCAATATAGGGGTCTATCTAGAATTGTATTAAGGCATGTGAACTTGTTTCTTTTTGTAAGAATGGGTCTAGTTCACATGTGGACTTTTTTATTATTGTCCAATGGATTTAATAAAATAAGAAAAATAATATATGACCTTTATACATGTGTTGGGGGCATGGCTATTAAGAATAACTTAAATTGTATTATTTTTATTTTATTATTTAAATAAATGGAAATCAATTAATTTAGTGATTAATTAATTATTTAATTAAAAGTCAAAATCATTTTCCTAATAGGAGTTGGTCTCCTAAAATTATACTACTGTTGGTAGTATAATTAATATTAAAGACTACATTTGATAAGTAGATAAAAAAAAAATTATTTATCTAATCAAATTAGGAAGTCTTTAATATGGTTACAAAAACACTATTGAGTTGGATTAGGAGTCTTGGTGTAGGATATAATTCATTTAGAAAAGGATTCTTAACCACTAAGTAAATCTACCTAAGCAAAGGATTCTTAACTACCAAGTAAATCCTTCTTAGGAAATGATTTTTGATCCTAATATATATCCAATGAAATTTCGGCCAGCCCATATATATATATATATATATATATATATAATAGGATAGAATTCCTTGTAGATAAAGATTCTTAACTACCAAATAAATCCATCTAAGGAAAGGATTCTTGTCAACCAAGTAAATCCTTCTTAGGAGAGGATTTACGATTATATATATATATATATATATATATATATATATATATATATATATATATATATGTATGTATGTTAATTTCGGCCAGCCTAACTTTTTCTATGAGAGGAATCTCGGCCATGCTAAGCAATTTTCAAGAAGTAAATTTTGCCTAGCAAGAGAGAATTTTGAGGAAGAAAAAATAGTTTTTTACTTTGGACAAAATTCGACAACCTCATAGAGATAGTGTGAATTCGGCCAAGAAGAGAAAAAGGGGAACATTTTTGTTTTCGATAGTACACTAGTATCCTTTGCATCAAAAGGATTTTATGTACAACGTCGAATCAAGGTTCACGTGAGTTCCAATTAAATTGATTGATAATTCAAAAGTGACCGGACGTTCTTGGTTTTTCTCTTGGAGGATTATTGTGACTAGCAAAGAAGAAGATTTTGTTTGTTTTCATCCTCAGGTATACAATTTTAAGAAAGGGAGCCAACACTCCTAGGTGATTCACGTTCGTGATTGGATTGGAAGATCTTGTGGATTCAATTCGAGGCTAGTTCAATCGTCACAAAAAAAAGGTACGACACTTTTATATAAATCAATTAATCTAGGGTTAAGGTTCTCGTTGTATAAAATGGAAAAAAAAAATATTTATATGCGAACCCTAATTTTCGTTTTTATCATGCTTCCATTGCGTTTTGAACCGTTTTTCCTTAGAATTGGTATCAGAGCTTGTTTGTACCCTTGATTAATTTATGTATGTGTTCGTGATTTTTTTTTTCTCGTTTTTGTATACATGTATGTTTTAGAAAGAAATAGCACTCTAGATATTCGCATATATATTTACATTGGAATGTATGGATATATATATGTTTTATATGTGGTTTGTTATTGCTCAATTTTTGTCCTAGAATTTCAATGTATTTTGTTTTGGGATTGTAACAAGAATGGTGGTCTATCATCGCCATAATTTCCTTCTTGGTAGTTGCTAAGTTTTTTTTATTTTGTTGTTGTAATAAAAAAAAACTGCACTATTGTAATAAAAAAAATATAGTATTTTATTATTTAAATTCTTCTGTAATACATTCAAGTATCGAAGACTCGAAGGTTTGAAGAATTAGGAGCAACCGGAACAAGTTTGGATCGTACGAGCCGTAGCAACGAACGTGCGTGCGAAGAGCGCGCAACCACGTTTGTAAAGGCATGGGCTGCGCACGGCAGCCCTTTGGTAGCCATGGGCTGCACATGGCAGCCCTTTATGGCTTTGTGGCATGCGCACGCCCATGGGTAAGGGCGAAGGGTGTGCACACCCATGGGAGGTAGCTGAGGGAGTCCAAACGACGAAGGTCACGTGAAGACTTGTTCACCAAGAAAGGAGTTCTTGTATTCCAAGATATATGTAACTTACTTGTTTTTCTAGGATGAACCAAAATTGTAGCTATTTATATTTTTGTAAATATTGCAATGTTTGTCATTGTTTGATAACATGTCATATAGAATAGGAGTGCCACTCATATATCTCTTTTGGTATGAACATGCATTGAATGATTTAGGTATCTAAATTGGCATCTAGATAACTTGGTAAATCATTCTTTTGAATTCGATCACACGCCTTAAACAATTGAGTGGGAGAAGGTGTTTTCGAACACCTACGGCCTCCAAGTTTAGATGAGCTTTATGTTTCGTAAATAACCTCCCAAGAGGTATTCATGAATGGAATTTAGCAAGTTACATCCCTACAATGATAGACTAGACAATTAGCCCAAACGATATCTACTCCCAAAGGAGGGATATTCGTGAGGGATTATATTGAAGGTTGATAACTTGGTAGCACACTCAATATACTTTTATTAATATCCTCCCAAGAGTTCCTGTTAATAAAATTGCAAGGCTAAAATAGAAAACGTTGGTTGTTATGTTAACAATTAGGTGGGATCTAGTCTAACTAGTAAATGGTGTGTACTCCCAAAGAGACGTGACATTTATGGGTGTTGGATCACCATTGAATTTTTACGATTGAATTATTTTATTTAATTCAAGATATATATTCAAAAGTTCTTTATCATGATTATTTACTTACATATTTTTTGTTAAAATAAAGAAATCATAACCCTATCCATAATCAATATCCTAAAAGATAATACTTTAACAGATGATATTTATGTCACATGGAAAAGGAGAATTGGGTTGTTATTGCAAGCTGAAAAACATAAATTTGTTATGTTTATTCCTAAACCACCAAACTAATAAATCTACTCAGGAGCAAAGAGATGAGCATCAGTAGTGGAAGTCTTCAGATGAGATGGCTAAATGTACGTTACATTATGGCCATCATCTCTGACGTGTTGCAACAGCAACATGAAGGAATGGAGACTAATGCCGATATAATGATGTCTCTATAGAAGATATTAGCTATGAGGTCTAGGATGACTAAGAGAGAGGTTGTGACTACTTTCATGAATCTTAGGATGAAACCTGGACAGGCTATGAAAGTCATAGCACATCTCAACATTGATGAACTGAATGGTGCTGAGATAGATGGCGAGACCAAAATTGACATGATTATCAACTCAATATCAGATTTGTTTGATCAATTCAAGTTGGACTACACCTTGAATAATAAGGAATGCACCTTGCAAAGCCTGATGCAAGATATTCAAAGCACCAAGATAATCCTTGTGAAAGGTAAGGATAAGAGATTCATATGCTTGGTAAGTTGATACTGTTAAAAACTGTAAGAAGGTCAAGAGACAACAGAAGAAAAAACAACTTGAGCCTTCTTAGAAGGAGACCAAGAAAGTAACCAAGATCAAAGGAAAGTGTTTCTTTTTTGGTGAAAAGGGTCAAAGGAATAGACTAAATAAGAATGAATTCAGCTTGCATTTAGACAAGGGAGCGTTGATGTCTACTAGTGTAGTAGGAGATATTAGAATCAATTTTGATTCTTATAGGCATTTAGTTTTAATAAACGTTTATTATGTACCACAATTCAAGAGGAATTTAATTTTGGACTCTTGTCTAAATAAATTTGGATATTCGGTTATTTTTAATAATAGTTTTATTGTTAGTAAGAATAACATATTTGTTTGTAAAGGTACATTGGAAAACGGTTTATTCTATTTGCCTGGAAATTTCTCTCACTTGTTAGACACGGAATCAACGGAACCTAATCATAAAAGAGTAAAATTATCAAAAGATGAAACCTACCTATGGCATTTGTGCCTTGGTCATATTAACCTTAATAGGATTAAAATATTGGTATGTGACGGACCTCTAAATGACTTTAAGGTTGATGATCTACCAACTTGTGAATCTTATTTGGAAGGTAAAATGACCAAAAGGTCATTTATGACCAAAGGCACAAGAGCCAATGAATGTTTAGGTTTGATACACACTGATGTGTGTGGACCTATGAGCATTCAAGCTAGAGGTGGATATGAGTACTTCATCACTTTCAAGAATGATCACTCGAGATCTGGCTATGTGTATCTCTGAGACATAAGTCGGATGCTTTTGACATGTTCAAAACATTTAAAGCTGAAGTTGAAAATCAGCTTGAGAAACGCTTAGAAATCTTGAGGTCTAATCGTGGTAGAGAATATCTATAAGGTGAGTTTCAACAATATCTTATTGATAATGGGATAATTTCTCAGTTTTCTAAACCAGGCACACCTTAACAAAATGGGGTGGTTGAAAGGAGAAATAGAACTCTTTTGGACATGGTTAGGTCTATGTTGAGTTATTCAACGCTCCCTAATTCTTTTTGGGGATATGCTTTACAAACTACAATGTACATTCTAAACGATGTGCCATCTAAGTCGGTTCCTAAAACACCGCATGAGTTGTGGACCGGGCGAAAGTCTAAAATACAACACTTAAGGATATTTGGATGTCCTATTCATGTGTTAAAAGCAAAGACAGAACAGATGGAGTCCCGTTCAGAAACATGCATATTTGTAGGGTATCCAAAAGGAACAAAAGGATATTACTTTTATAGTCCTTCAGATTTTAAAGTATTTGTTTCGACAAATGCTAAATTTCTGGAAAAGGACTATATGAATAATTTTATGCCTAAAAGTAGAATTGTCCTGAAAGAGCTTTTAGTAGATACAATTCCATAAGAGGTTTCGCAACCTAGCCCAACTGTAAGTTCCGTACCAATAAAAGATCAACAATCTACCATACCTTGTTGATGTGGGAGGGTTGTTAGACAACCCAAAAGATACATCGGTCTAGGAGATTCTGTAGAGAATCTTCTGGATGACAATGATCCCTATACTTATAAGGAAACAATGGAAGATGTTGATTGTCGCCATTGGCAAATGGCAATGCAATCCGAAATTGAATCTCGGTTAAAAAACAAAGTCTGGTCTCTTGTAGACTTGCCTAAAGGGATAAAACCCATCAGGTGCAAGTGGGTATACAAGAGGAAAAGTGGAATTGATGGAAAGGTGGAAACCTTTAAATCTAGATTGGTAGCTAAAGGTTATACACAGAAGGAAGGTATCGATTATGAAGAAACCTTCTCTCCTATGGCCATGCTTAAATCCATTATGATACTCTTATCCATTGCGGTATCTCTAGACCTATATATTCGGCAAATGGACGTCAAGACAGCTTCCTTAATGGAAGTCTTAACGAAAGCATCTATATGATGCAACCAGAAAGATTCATTGAAAAGGGGCAAGAGGAAAGGGTATGCAAGTTGCAAAGATCCATATATGGATTAAAGCAAGCATCCAGATCCTGGAACATAAGTTCTATCAAGTCGTGAAAAGTATTGGATTTATTCAAAACCTTGATGAACCTTATGTATACAAAAAGGATTAAAGGCGACAAGTTGGTTTTCCTAGTTCTTTACGTTGATGATATACTACTCATCGAAAACGATGTAGGTGTATTGACATCAATAAAAAAATGGTTAGCAAAACAATTTGATATGAAGGACTTAGGAAAAGCAACTTATATTCTTGGTATCCAAGTCATAAGGGATAGAAAGAATAGAACGATTGCATTATCCCAAGCTTCATACATAGATAAAATCTTGTCTAGGTTTTCCAAGCAAGATTCCAAGAAAGGTATGTTACCTTTCAGACATGGAACCAAACTTTCTACGGAACAAGTTCCTAAGAATGATCATGAAGAGCAATTCATGAGCAGGGTTCCATACACATCGGCAGTTGGAAGTCTCATGTATGCAATGCTCTGCATTAGACTAGATATTTGTTTTGTTGTGGGCATAGTTAACAGGTTTCTATCGAAACCTGTTCCTGATCACTGGATGGCAGTCAAGCATATTTTCAAGTATCTTAGGAGAACGAGAGATTATATTCTTGTATACTCTGTAGGGGATTTAATTCCCGTTGGGTATATTGATTCTTATTTTCAGTTAGATTCTGACTTCAGGAGATCAACATCAGGATCTGTGTTTACTATTGGATGAGGGGCAGTCATATGGAGGAGTATCAAGTAATCTTGTAATGTTAATTCCACCATGGAAGCCGAGTATGTAGCCGCATGGGAGGCTGCTAAAGAGACTGTCTGGCTCAGCCAATTCTTGATTGACTTGGAAGTGGTTCCTTATGCGAATAAGCAGATCACTATCTATTATGACATTAGTGGAGCGGTGGCTAATTCGAGAGAGCCAAGAAGTCATAAGAGAGGGAAACACATTGAAAAAAAGTATCACCTTCTAAGGGAAATTGTGTATAGGGGTGACGTGAGAATTACCAAGATCGCGTCAGAAAAAAATATAGCGGATCCCTTTACAAAGGCTCTTCCACAAAAGAGTTTTGATGGACATCTAGAGAACATAGGGATGAAAGATATGACACATTTCCAATAGAGGAAGTGGGAGATTGTTAGGATCATGCTCGATAGCAAGAGTATAATAATGTTTTTGACAATCTTTTCATATTAATAAACTGATTTCTAGTTTAACAAATCTTATAGCATTTAAAATTTAATTAATATAATTGTCAAAAGTAAATAATTCTAAGGTCAAAAGACTATGAGAAAAGAAGAATTGTTCATACATCTAGATATGTATAAGGTAAACACAATTCTTTAGTTAGTCTTGAATAATATTCACAACTTAAGATAAAAGGTTGGGCGCCTTTATCTTGTCAAAGTTGTAGATTCTTTTGCTAGCATTTGAGTGGGATGAAATGTGTTATGATGAGTCTAAACTCATCAAAGTGTGGTGTGTTTGGGTAAAAGAATCTAGTGCACTAGGTGCATTGAATAGGATCACAATGAAATACTTTATCTAGAACGGTTAATGGATAAATGTTTTCATTTAAAGACAATCGGAGGGTCTATCTTAATCTTGAGATAAACGATGGACTTATGGTTGCAAGTGTTATAATTTGAGCTATCAATGAGTATGATTATATATCATAGTCTATCCTCGATAGTTTGGTGGTATTCATTTGTTAATCGATAGAGGACTTCATTTATAGATATGGACATCGTGGCTCCATTTATTAAATGAGAGTAGAATATCATCATATGGAATCTTTGAGAAATCTTAACGTTAAGTTTTCAATAGTGTCTATTGTAAAATGGCTTCTGGACAAGGCAAAATATCCAAGTTCAAAATATGGTCATATGAGTAAATATGGTAACTTGAAGCTATAGACGGTCTATAAGCTCTTGGCGATTACTGGTATTCTTCACGAGGATTCACTTTCTCCAATAAGGTTGTCTAGGGTATGAATGAGTAACATCAACTTATTCTATCTTTATTTAAGAGTTCAATTTTAGTTCTTTAGTGGAATGAACTTAAATTAAATAGATCGAACCTAAGTGAATCATTGGTTGATTGTGATTAGGTTGTGCCTATTAGAGCTTAAATTTAGATTGCCCGCCAAGATCCTCAGTCCACAAGAACTTGTATGGATCACTTGATATATTCTACCAGACCAATTTAGGGGTCCATCTAGAATTGTACTGAGGCATGTGGACTTTTTTCTTTTTTTAAGAATGGGTCTAGTGCACATGTGGACTTTTTATAAAGGTCAAATGGATTTAATAAAATAAGAAATTAATATATTTGCCCATATATATGAGTTGGGTGGCTAGGCTATTTGGAATAGCTTAAGTTATATTATTTTATTTTATTATATAATTAAATGAAAATTAATTAATTTGGTGATTAATTAATTATTTAATTAAAAGTCAAAAACAAATTCCTAATAGGAGATGGTCTCCTAAAGTTATGTTATGGTTGGCAGTATAATTAATATTAAAAACTATATTTGATAAGTAGAGAAAAAAAAATATTTATCTAATCAAATTAGGAAGCTTTTAATATGGTTACAAATACACTATTGAGTTGGATTAGGAGTCTTGGTGGAGAATAGAACTCCTTTTAGAAAAGGATTCTTTACCACCAAGTAAATCCACCTAAGGAAATGATTCTTAATAACCAAGTAAATCCTTCTTGTGAAAGGATTTGTGATCCTAATATATATTCTTGTGAATTTCGGCCAGCTCATAAATATATATAAGAGGATAGAATTCTTTTTAAAAAAGGATTCTTAACTACCAAATAAATCCACCTAAGGAAAGGATTCTTACCTACCAAGTAAATCCTTCTTAGGAAATGATTTTTGATCCTATATATATACCCTTGTGAATTTCGGCCAGTCCTAAGATTTTTAGAGTGAAAATTTCGGCCAACATAAGTATTTTCTAAGAGAGAATTTTACTTGGCAAGAGAGAATTTTAAAAGAGTAAAATTTAGTATTTTACTCTTGACAAAATTCAATCAACTCTATGATATAGGGTGTAGAATTCGGACAAGGGGAAAACAGAAAAAGAGAAGTTTTTGTTTTTGATAGTACACTAGTATCCTTTACATCAAAAGGGATTTGTGTACAAAATTAATTCGGGTTCAAGCGAGTTTCAATCAAGTAGATTGATAATTCACAAGTGACCAGACGTTCTTGGATTTTTATCTTAAAGGATATTTGTAACTAACAAAGAAATGATTTTGTTTGTCTCCATCCTCAAGTATACAATTTAAAGAAAGGGAACCCACACTCCTAGGTGATTTACGTTCGTTATTGGATTGGAAGATCTTGCGGAATCAATTCGGCGCTTGTTCAATCGTCACGAGAAAAAGGTACGACATTTTTTATATACATCAATTAATCTAGGGTTAAAGTTCTTGTTAGTCAAAAGGGAAATTTTTTATTTATACGCAAACCCTAATTTTATTAAATTTTCTCACGCTTCCGCTACGCGTGGGTGTTTTCCCTACAGAGAGATCTATTAATCCTAGAGATTCTTTCATTCTCTTGAATAAGATCTTTCTGTTGGGGTTCATGCCCTAAAGATGTAATTTGTAAATATATTTATGAAATAAATAACAGGAAAAGTTCAATTCATTCATGTTGTGTTGTATATTTTATAACTTGTGCATATATTTAACATCCAAGATTGTCGGATGTAATCTCAAACTGTGTATATGAGTGTCATATACAGATGGATACAGTAAGAGACGTGCAATCGAAAGAGTCCATAGATAGCAAATAAAGTTGGGTACTTTATTTGTGGTTAATCTATAGCTGCGGTCCATTCTGTAATGTACGATGATTCTATCTGAATCATTCATATGAGATATGGGAATGGAGGCACCTTGTATGATGTGATCATATAGGACTGGGCCATGATCAATATGAATCTCTCACCAAGATCCGTTTACTGATGAGATTCATATATATCAACTATTGATGGCTATATGTGGGTGATCTTAATCCTGAGTGTCTTATGGACTCTTTTAGGTTAGATCGTGGTTTTTGATATACCATGGGTGAGATCGGATGCAATTCCTGATCAATATACTCCGTATGTTGGGATTGCGGTTTGGCTTGTGGCTGGGAAGGTTTGTACACAATAGTGGAATCCACTCCTTCTTGTGAGAAGTGGATGGTAGTTCCCTTAAGGGTTGATTCAGGGCTTGGACAATATGAACGCTCTCCTAATTCCGAGAGGAAATAGGATTTATTGTCCATTAGAGAATCAATGGTACTTAAAGGATATATGTAATTAGAGGGGTATAACGGACATTATGACCCAGATCTAATTATGAACTATTGTGAAGGATCACACCATGTGTAATAGCTATATCGATGGACATCGAGTTGTATCGGTCTGTGTAAAAGCATCTGCAGTTGAGAGAGTGCAGCTTCGGGTTTTTAGTGGAATAACACCAAAGTTAATAATCAAGGAATATTAATTAAAGAGTTCAGTTAATGATTCTGAGGATTATTGGAGCTCAAAATACTGTGGGTCCATTAGATCCCCTTGCTAGCCCGATCGATTTAGGTAACAAGGGTCACGGTTAACTAATTGGATTGTCCAATTAGTTGTGTTACGAAAGTAACACATGTTTATTCGGGAATTAATTGAATAATGAGATTATTTAATTAATGAATGTTAATAGTTAAATTAATTAAATAATTATATTATTTAATTATATTGGTAATTATGAATTATTAATTAAATATTAATTGGAGAGTGTTAGTTGATATATGGATTTGGGTGAAGATAAAATAATAGGATTATTTTATTTTTACTAAATCATTTATCTAAGTATTTGAATTTAAGTTTAAATTTAAAATACTTATTATCGCTTTTAATATATTAGATGTATTTGAAAAGGATAATTAAAAGATATATATCAATTAATAACACAAGAGATTGCATTGGATGCAAATTGGTCTGTGCACATGAAACATTAGTCAAAATAAGAATTTGCATATGATGCAAACACCTGATACACATAATATATATATATATATATATATATATATGTATATATATATACGTGCGCAAGTAGTTGTGTGAGAAAATATATATATAGATATATATGCACTCAAGTAGATGCGTGAGAAAAAAATATATATATATATATATATATATATATATTTGTCTAAAGAAACTGGGCGAGGCATACTTTTGATTTAAAATATAAATAAATAAAAAATTCTTTCTCTATTATCAAAAGCTTGTGTGAGAAATAATATATATATATATGTGATATTATTATTTTGATATTATTATTTTTAAAGACGGAACCATATCTGTCAATATAAGTTTTGTATGAGATGCAATTTATGTGTGCGTGAAATCAATAAACTAAATTGAGAAGAAAGAGTTTCTTCAAGTATTTCTCTACATCCTTCATTTAAGTTCCTAAGACCGTGACGCGTCCACACGCAGTTACCAGTTTCGGGAGATAGCGAGGAAGATCGAGTGGTTCAGACAGGAGCACATCTTAAAGTGAAGAAGTCTCCAAAAGGTTGTAAGAGTGGTTCAGACAGGAGCATATCATAAAGTGAAGGAGCCTCCAAACGTTGGTAAGATTGTCTTCTTCTGATTATATTGATTACAATTTCCTGTGTTTACATATTGTATGTATTAGTTCAGAAAAATAATTACGATCCCAAGTTCACTGGTCACAGATACAGATTATGATATGCCTTAAAAAATTTAAAACCTAGTTCCGCTGCGTAGCCGGTGAACGGGGTTCCAACAATTGGTATCAGAGTCAATTTTATTTTCGGAACAGGAAATTGTTTTTGATGCTCATGTATGTATGATTATGTAGGCACGATTTAAATTGATTGTATGTTGTTTTTGTATGTATATTAATTTTTTTTAATTTACAAAAACATGATTGATCGTTATTTATATGGTACTGTGGATTTAGGGTTTATGGGTTGTATTATATATATATATATATATATATATATATATATATATATATATATATATATATATATATATATATATTTACTGTTATTTTGTTGTAAAAAGAAAATGTAACCTATATTAAAGACCTGGAAAAATCGCGAAGAAGGATTCATGAGATGAATCGAAGTGACCTGAAGAGACTCGAAGACTCGAAGACTCGAAGACTCGGAAATTACAAAAAGACCAAGGAATGCTTTGGGGGTATTTTTATAATTTTAGATTCCAATTTGTTTTAGGTTAAATAATCCACAATACTCAATCAATTCATGTATGCTTTATATTATGAGATGATAAAAGCATTGTCATGCAAACGTATGTCATTTAGATTACATGTGCCTACACAAATATATTTGATATGTCATACATGCATAATAGTCTGATACCTTATGTATTTTTTTTAATGTGATTAAAATGGGTAAATACATAAATGGCTATGAAAATGTGATAAGTTTTTTTTTATGGTTAAAAAACTTGGTAATTCTCATTAATATTAATCTAGTTATTAAAGATTTTAATAAGTTAGATTAATAGGGTCATTTATTGTAATTATGATTAATATGATTAATTACCTAATAATAAATGAACCGAATAAAGTGTTAAAGTATTAATTGTTAAAACTTAGTAAACACTATCATAATAATCTGACCCTTAGTAAATAGTTTACAAAAAGCTTAGATTATTCACTAATAGATTAGATTTTTAATAGTTAAAAATCATTAATAATTTATTAGTTAATTAGAATTTGGTTCTAATTAGTTAATGTGCTAGATAACTTGATTAAGGTTAGTCGTTTAATCCTGTAGAGTCTAGGTGCATTAACGATTAATAGAAAACCCTAATTTTAAAATAGTGAGTGGGAGAGGGATATATGACATATATACCCCGCTGTCTCCATCATTAGTTCAACACTGTGAGATCTGAGTGGGGCATCGTGGCGGTTTTGCTTTCGTCCTCCCTAAGAAGGGTTTCCACAAAGGTCAATACTAAAGACTTCCTAACGGATAGGATTTCTGAGGGTATTTCGGGATTGACCGACCCTAAGGCGGCAATTCTCGAGTTAAGCTCGTGAGATCTGAAATGGTAGGTTACACTCACGAAGGTTTTGATTAAGTTTGTTAATTAAAAACCTGACTAAATGAACAATGGTTGAGTGATATGGAATAAGAGTTATTCTAGAATATCATTTGATTGAGAATGTCTCGGTCCAAAGTGCAAAGACTTGACTGACCCTAAGGCGGTGCTTCTTTATGGTATGTTGGATTGTCGTGGTATAGCAACTAGTTTTAGGGTAGTTATAGTTCATTAAACATCATCATGCATCATATTTAAATTTATACCAAAGCACTCGCACTTGTTTTAAATAAATGACTGAATGAATGTTTTATTTATTTCAGCAATAATGTCTTCTGCATTACTTCATATTCTCGTAAACGACAAATTAATTGGTGATAACTACACTAAGTGGGAATTTAACATTAATACAATATTGGTCACCAAAGACCTCAAGTTTTTGCTTACGGAGGAATGTTATCCAGCGTCTGCTGCCAATGCCACACGAACTGTTCGTGAGGCATACAAGCGATGGGTTTCATCTAATGAGAAAGTCAGAACATATCTTTTGGCTTCTATGACAGACGTGCTTGTCACAAGGCACGAAGCAATGACTTCAGCATTCAAAATCACGGAGTCATTACAAGCTATGTTCGGGCAGCCCCCCAAGCAAAAGAGACACGAAGTTGTTCGTTCCGCTATGCTCGCTCGCATGAAGGAAAGTACGTCAGTTTAGAAACATGTCCTGAGCATGATGTCCTACTTAAACAAGGCAGAAGTCAATGGTGGTGCCATTAACGAACCCAGTCAAGTGAGCATCATATTAACGACTCTTTCAAAGAGTTTCGACCAATTTAAGAGTAACTACAAGATGAACAAGCTAAGGTTCAATCTCACACAGTTGCTCAATGAGCTCACTACCTTTGAATGGACAACAAGGGTAAGACCGGTGAGGCAAATGCTGTCGAACCATCTTCCTCTAATAATAAGAAGAGGAAGAGGTTTACTGGAAAAGTAAAGGGTAAGCCCAAACCTAAGAAAGACCAAAGCAAGAAGAAGTCCAAGAAAAGTAAATATGATTTACTTGTTCTTGAGTCGTGTTTAGTGGAAGATGATTCTTCACCCTGGATAGTTGATTCGGGGGCCACTAACCATGTTTGTTCATCTTTACAATGGACTGATTCTTGAACACAACTTGAGGAGCAAGCCTTCTTAATACGTGTAGGGTCAGGGGATATCATGTCGGCATGAGCAGTGGGCGTAATTAGATTACATTTATGTAATAATAATATTGTTAATAGTGAAATTAACAAAGGGGTCAAATAGAAATTTTCCACTTTCCCGCCATAAGTCGAAACCCATATTCGTTAATCGTGAAGCCCTGATAGACCATAAAGCCACCCTGCAGGAGCATGAAAGACCGGCTCGGCTTTAAAACCACCAGAAAACAAGCCAGGCACGACCAGGACGAGCCCCCACAAGAATACTGGAACCCGGGTTTCTCCAAGCCATCTATTGGGGAACCTTGGCTCTGAGGTCGGGCTCCTCAACCGTCGCGTGAATGCCAAAAGAAGTCTCCAAGCTCAAGAGACATTTGAGAGAAGCCCGCCAACTTCTCCAGAAGCCCGCTGTCCCTGCTGAGCATAAAAGAGGAATCACGCCTAAATGTACACTACCCCGGCTACCTCTCAGAAATGTCTATAGGAACACCTTGAGCCCCTAAGGGACAAGGAAAATCCATCCCAAGCTTCTAAGAACAAAGTCGGAGTAAGGATCTGCCTCGCTCTACGGGGCAACAGGCAGCTAGCTGGGCGACCTCTATGAACAACCATGCCGCGATAACATACAAGATCATATCTAGGAAATAACCATCATTAATCCCGTATACGTGCGAGACAATAGTTTGATTTCAAAGAGGAAACAAACTCATTCACGTTAATTGTTTTCCGCTATTTACTCGGAGTCAATAATTTTTGAATAAAGGATCCCGCCTGATAAGGAGGAAGCGGATTCAAAGGATCGTAGCTGGATATCAGCAAATTTAAATCGACTTGGACCATTTATAAATAGGGCCAAGCAGGATACGCTGAAGGAGATAGAAAAAAGATAGATAGCAACAGAGAGAAGAGAGAAAGAAAAGAAGATGGGAAGGCCTAAGTTCTGTATTCAGAACACGGCCACCTCCGTTTCCACTATTCGACAGGCATAGAGTTGCCACCATCCTACATCTTAGAGAGACTACGAGCATATAAGAGAGTGATTTGTATTTTAAAGCAAGTATCAATAATAAAAGCTCTCATTTACTGTTATTACGGTCCAGCCTCTCGTCTATCTCTTAACAGGTCAGGTACCAACGGTACCGACCCCGGCCACCACTTTCTTGGTAGTGGTCTCGAGGGTGTTAGCAGGATTTTCTCATCCCGAATAAATTTCCCATCAACACTTTCTGGCACCGTCTGTGGGGAACTCTCACACCACCACCTTAACATTCAAAAAGTTTGTTATTTCATAATAATCATGAGGCTCCTCTCCTCACAAGGGCAGCAGGGCACATCGGGGAAACCTTCTGCAACGTCAACACGAAAGGTCCCAAGGAAAGGGAGAAAACCCGGGCTCCACATCCAGGTTACCTATTAGGATTATGCTCGATAGCAATAGTGTAATATTGTAATTAACAATCGTTTCATATGAATAAAGTGATTTCTAGTTTAACAAATCTTATAGCATTTGTAGTTTAATTATTATAATTGTCAAAAGTAAATAATCATAAGGTCAAAAGACTATGAGAAAAGAAGAATTGTTCATAGATCTAGATATGTATGAGGTAGACACAATTCTTTAGTTAGTCTTGAATAATATTCACAACTTAAAATAGAAGGTTGGGCGCCTTTATCTTGTCCAAGTTGAAGATTCTTTTGCTAGCATTTGAGTGGGATCAAATGTGTTATGATAAGTCTAAAATCATCAAAGTGCGCTGTCTTTGGGAAAAAGAATCTAGTGCACTAAGTGCATTGAATAAGATCAAAATGAAATAATTTATCTAGAACCGTCAATGGATAAAAGTTTTCATTTGAAGACAATCAGAGAGTCTATCTCAATCCTGAGATAAATGATGGACTTATGGTTGCAAGTGTTATCATTTGAGCTATCAATGAGTACGGTTATATAGCATAGTCTATCCTCGATAGTTTGGTGGTATTCATTTGTTAATCGATAGAAGACTTCATTTATAGATATGGACATCGTGGCTCCATTTATAGAATGAGAGTAGAATACCATCATATGGATGTTTTGAGGTATTGGATATTAAATCTTAACGTTAAGTTTTCAATAGTGTCTACTGAAACATGGCTTCTGGACAAGTCAAAATATCCAAGTTCAAAATGTGGTCATATGAGTAAATATGGTAACTTTGAGAGCTATATGCGGTCTATGAGCTCTTGGCGATTACTGGTATTCTTCACGAGGATACACTTTCTCCAATAAGGTTGTCTAGGGTATGAATGAGTAACATCAACTTATTCTATCTTTATTTAAGAGTTCAATTTTAGTTCTTTCGTGGAATGAACTAAAATTTAATAGATTGGACCTAAATGAATCATTTGTTGATTGTGATTGGGTTGTGTCTATTGGAGCTTAAATTTAGATAGCCCGCCAAGATCCCCAACCCACGCAAACTTGCATTGATCACTTGATATATTCTATCGGACCAATAGGGGTCCATCTAGAATTGTAATAAGGCATGTGAACTTGTTTCTTTTTGTAAGAATAGGTCTAGTTCACATGTGGACTTTTTATTTAGGTCCAATGGATTTAATAAAATGAGAAAAATAATATATGGCCTTTATACTAGGTATGGGCGGCAATGGCTATGGATAATAGCTTTAATATATTATTTTTATTTTTTTATTATTTAATTAAATGGAAATTAATTAATTTGTTGATTAATTAATTATTTAATTAAAAGTCAAAATCTTTTTCTATTAGGAGATGGTCTCCTAAAACTATACTATTGTTGGTAGTATAGTTAATGCTAAAGACTATATTTGATAAGTAGATAAATAAAATGAGTTATTTATCTAATCAAAATAGGAAGTCTTTAATATGGTTACAAACACACTATTGAGTAGGATTAGGAGTCTTGGTGTAGAAAAGAATCCTTTTATAAAAGAATTCTTGGTCACCAAGTAAAACTATTTAGTGGTAGAATTCATATTTGAAAAGGATTCATAACCACCAAGTTAATCTACCTAAGGATAGGATTCTTGTCCATCAAGTAATCTTTATTAGGAGAGATTAAACACTCATAATCTACTTCAAACAAGGGAATTTCGTTCATCACATGTATAATATAGAATAGGATAGATTTCCTTCTAGATAAGGATTCTAACTACCAAATAAATCCACCTAAGGAAAGGATTCTTGCCAACCAAGTGAATCCTTCTTAGGAAAGGATTTATGAACCTATATATATGTGGATGATAAATTCAACCAGCCCTAAGGTGCATTAGAGAAATTTCGGCCAAGCCATATTTTCCTTAGTGAAGAATTCGGCTATCATAGAATTTTGAGGGAGAAAAATCTGATTTTACTTTAGACAAAATTCAATCCTCTCTAAGTAATAGTGTGTGAATTCGGCAAAGTAGAGAAAAAAGGGGAACGTTTTTGTATTCGATAGTATACTAATATCCTTTACATCAAAAGGGTTTTGTGTACAACATCGAATCAAGGTTCACGCGAGTTACAATCAAATTGATTGATAATTCACAAGTGACCGGACGTTCTTGGATTTTTTCTCTTGGAGGATAATTGTAACCAACGAATAAAAGATATTTGCTTTGTCTCCATCCTAAGGAATACAATTTAAAGATAGGGAGCCCACACTCCTAGGTGATTCACGTTCGTGATTGGATTGGAAGATCTTGCGAAATTAATTCGGCGATTGTTCAATCGTCACGCGAAAAAGGTACGATACTTTTATATACATCAATTAATCTAGGGTTAGGTTCTAGTTGCATAAAAGGGAACATTTTTTTTTATACGCAAACCCTAATCTCATAATCTCATTTTTCTCACGCTTCCGTTGCGTTTCTAATCCGTTTTTTTCCCTACATTCCCACCCACCCACCCACCCAGCCACTGTGCGGGCTCTGGATCTCCCTCTAGGAAGTCAGGTCGATCCTGACCAACAAGTGGGTCTCTGCAATCAAGGGAAGTCAAGCATGCCTAGGGTTAGGCAACCTGCCTTCAATCGTCTAGGACTTTCCCCTTGGGAATCAGCTCGTAATAGAGCAGGGCTCCCAACCTCGATCCGGGACAGGCTAGGGCCCATGCCCTTTGTTCCCGAAATGCTACCACGCTACCAACCAAGGCAAGTCAAATCCACAGCGGACATCCTTCCCTGGGAGAGGAAAGAGTTTCTCCAACCAACGACTTCAAGGAGAGAAGCCCGGGGTAGAAAGGAAGAAAGTCAGCAAAGCCTCCGAGCGGACCCCCTCCGAAGAAGGGAACCGGGTGGAGGTCACCGTTTCGATAGAAGGACCCGGTGAGGAATCCGAGATAAACTTAAGGAAATCTAAATGCAAACGTCTAAAGGACCAGTTGGCAGAACTTCAGAATAAGGTCCAATTGATGAAGAAGGGAAAATACAAGGAGGACAAGAAAGATCCTCTAAGTGAAATGAATGCCCCCTTCACCAGAAGGGTCCGGGAGGCAGAGCTCCCGCCTAAGTTCAAAATGCCAACTGACAGGTTCTCAGGGATTGAAGATCCCCTGAGCCACTTAGAGAGCTTCCTTCAATAGATTGAGGTCCATAACATAACCAGGGCCGCTATTTGTCGAATTTCTCCACTACACTCACGGATTATGCTAAAACCTGGTTTAGGAAACTACTCGCTGGAAGCGTGGATTCCTTTACCAAGTTATCAATCGATTTCTGCTCAAAATTCCAGAGAGTAAAGCCCCGATTGAAGAACCCGATCCATCTACAATACGTGATCCAAGAGAGAGGGGAAACCCTCCAGGCCAATGTCAAGCGTTTCCATAAGGAAGTCATCAAGATAGGGGTCTTCACCGAGAGAGAAACCCTCACCAACTTAGAAGGAACCTGTAGGCAGGAAAGATTTTTCGGTCTTTCATTAAGAGACCTCCTACCAAGAAGCTTATGATCGGGCTCTAGAGTAGATTGAGGTCGACGAACAGCTCAAGGTCGAGATGGAACATGACGACATGAGAGCCATAAAGCGACAAAAAAAGGAAGCTCCCAGACCTGAGCAAGCTCTGAAAAGACAGAACAAACCCCCTAATAAATCAACATACGGCTTCCCCCTTCCTCATAATGACCCTATGGTCATCACGGTACACATGTAGCAGCGTCGACGTCCTTTTCAAAGATATCTTGGAAAAGCTGAACTTGAAGCAATTGTGTTACAATAGTTGCACTACTCCATTATATGGGTTCACTGGGGACTCAATCGCACCCGTAGGATCAAAAATCCTACCAGTAATCATTGGAGCCGCACCTCTCTAGCAAAACATCATGACTGACTTCGTGGTGGTGGATACCTCATCGGCCTACAATACAATATTAGGGAGGCCATTTCTATCATCCTTGAAATGGGTTCTTTCTATTTACCACAACGTCCTGAAGTTCTCGGTGGGAGACAATATAGGGAAAGTTCGGGGTGAAAGTTCAGGGTGATCAGCAAGCTGCTAGGAAATGCTACACAGTGTCGGCCAACCCAGCAGCTCTAGCAAAATAACTCACCCAGGTGACGACGATCCAAGGTAGGGTAACCCCTTGCACTAAACCTGGAAGACATGGGTTCTACCGATTACCTTGAAGACGGCCTCGTGGTGCCCAATATGGAAGAATAGATAAGGGAATGGACCAGTGGCCATCCAGTGGATAAGTTAGAAGAGATTTCTATCTAAATCAGCGATCCCTCGAAGGTCGTCAAGATCGGAGCTACCCTTGAGCCAGGAATGAGAGAGGGTTTGATTAGGCTCCTCATAGAGTTCAACGACATTTTTGCTTGGAGTCATGCAAAGATACCGGGGATCCCAATGACATTAGCAGCACATCGACTAGCGGTGGATCCGACCTTCTAACCTATTAAACATAAAATGTGCCACTTTAACACACAAAGAAATGTGGCGGTTCAGGAAGAGGTGGATAAAATAACCTAGGCAGGCTTCATTCGAGAAGCCCGTTACCCCTAGTGGATCGCCAACGTGGTCATGGTAACAAAGGTAAATAGGAAGTGGCGCACGTGTGTAGACTACACCGACCTCAACTGGGCATGTCCGAAGGATAGTTTTCCTCTACAAAAAATTGATCAGCTGGTCGATTCCACCTCTAGGGATAAGCTCCTGAGCTTTATGGATGCATTTTCTGACTACAATCAGATTATGATGCATCCTGCGGACCAAGAAAATACCTATTTCATCACTGCGTAAGGCCTATACTGCTACAAGGTGATGCCTTTCGGGCTTAAAAATGCTGGAGCTACGTACCAGCGGTTAATCAATCAGTTGTTCAATCCCGAAATTGAAAGGTTGATGGAGGTGTACATCGATGACATGATCACTAAATCTTCAACCTCGAGAGGCCACCTGGAAGACCTTCGTAAGACCTTCATGATCCTAAAGGAAAACCAGATGAGGTTGAACCCTTCCAAATACGTCTTTGGGGTAACTACGGGGAAGTTTCTGGGCTACATGGTCCATGAGAGAGGCATAGAGGCTAACCTGGAAAAGATCATGGCTATCCTGGATCTAGAATCCCCCAGCTCTCTTAAGTAGGTTCAAGCCTTGACCGGACAGGTAGAAGCACTCAATAGGTTCATCTCTCGGTCTATCGATAAGTGTCTACAATTCTTCAAAGCTATCAAGCAGGAAAGAAACATGAAATGGGATCGGGAGAGCGAACAAGCTTTCCAAGCTTTGAAAAGATACCTAACAAGCCCTCCACTGCTGGTCAAGCCAAATCCTGGAGAAGAGCTCTAAATATACTTGGCCATTTCAAAAACCGTCGTGAGCGAGGCCTTGGTCAATGAATGCGGGGATAGGATCCAGAGACCTATTTACTATGTGAGTCATGCTCTAACCAAGCCCGAAAAGAAATATACTCTATTGGAGAAGCTCGCTTACGCCTTGGTGACCTCTGTAAGGAAATTTCGTCCCTACTTCTATGCTCATTCAATAGCAGTGGTGACGGACCAACCCCTCCGTCAATTTTTACAAAGGCCGGATGTTTCTAGAAGGCTAGTTCTATGGGCTCTAGAGTTTACCCAGTTTGATTTAAAGTATAAGCCTAGGACCGTGATAAAAGCTCAGGCACTAGCAGACTTTATAGCCAAGCTCTCAATACCTTCATACCAGGCAACCCCTACGATAACAGATATAACCCTTGAGAGGATTCCAGAATCTGACAACTGGCCGGAAGGCTGCGAGTCATGGACTCTCTATACTGATGGAGCTTTCGGACAATCTGGGGGAGGAGCGGGCATAGTCCTCATCTACCCAGAAGGAACTGAGTGTTGCCATTGTTTCAAGTTTGAATTTAAAGCCACAAATAATGAGGCGGAGTACGAAGCCCTGTTAGCTGGAATAAAGGCAGCCATAGTATTTAGGGTTGATTACCTGAATATCAAGAGCGACTCTTCACTCGTGGTCAACCAAGTCTCCAGAGATTATCAGGCAAAAAGAGATAATATGATCGCGTACCTGAGATTGGTTCAACAACACAAAAGCAAATTTAAAGGATTCAGAATCGAGCAGATACCTTGACAGTTAAATCATCGGGCTGGCGTCCTTACCAAGATAGTTGCATATGGTGGCCAAACCCTACCTCACGGAGTCCCTCTTCAAGTAATCCCACTACCTAGCATTATAACAGGTAAGGAAGCTTATACCTTGGACTGACAGCCATGCTGGATGGATCCAATAGTGGAGTATCTACAGGATGGGAAACTCCCCGGGGAGCCTGACCAAGCTAGGAGGGTTAAAAGGCTCTTGGTCCGGTATTGTGTGGTGGATGGGCATTTATAACGAAGGGGAAAATCCATTCCCCTGCTCCAATGTCAACACCCTGAATATGCGAAGTAGGCTTTGAGAGAGGTTCATTCCGGGGAATGCGAGAACCATATTGGTGGAGACGCCTTGGCATATCAGGTTCTCCGCATGGGGTATTATTGGCCGACCATCCATCAAGATGCGAAGAACTTGGTAAAAACCTGTGAGGCATGCCAAAAGGCCGTAAACTTGAGTCACCTCCCTCCGGAGCACTTGTCATCCCTGAGATAGCCATACCTCTTTGCTATGTGGGGAGTCGATTTGATTGGACCGGTTTCTATAGCTCCGGGACAGGCCAAGCATGCTATCGTAGTGATTGACTATTTCATAAGATGGGTTGAAGCCGGACCACTCTCTCAGATATCAGAAGAAAACATAACAAGGTTCATCAAGACCAATGTAGTTTGCAAGTTTGGAACCCCCCTTGCCATTATAACCGACCTCGGAAAATAGTTCGATAATGGCCGATTCAGAGATTTCTGCAAAGGCTTGGGAATCAACCTTAGGTTTGCTTCGGTAGCCCACCCTCAGACCAACGGTCTGGTGGAATCCACGAAAAAAACCATTAAGAAGTTGTTGAAGAAAAAGCTACAATAGAAGAATGGTAGATGGGTAGAGGACCTTCCCGAGGTCCTCTGGGCTTACCGTACTAATAAGAGAACAGCTACCGGGGAAACTCCCTACTCGATGGCCTTCGGGGTTGAAGCAGTCCTACCTATTGAGCACAAGTTGACCTCCTTTAGAGTCTAACATTTCGAACCATGGAGCAATGAAAGTAAGCTCCGATCTAGCTTGGGCCTCCTTGAGGAAAAACAAGATCGAATAGCCATAAGGTAGCAATCTACCAAATCAAGATTGCGAGGTACTTCAACAGGAGGGTTAAAGTCCGAAACTTTAAAGAATGAGACTTAGTTCTCAGGAAAGTTACGTTGGGAAGGACCATACCTAATAAAGATAGTGATCCGTAATGGGGCGTACAAGCTTGAGGATATGAATGGTCGACTCATCGACAATACTTGGAATACGGATCACCTAAGGAAATTCTACCCTTGAACAAGGGACTCAGGAGCAGGCGGCCTCCGACTAGTTTCTTTTTTTTTCTCTGACAACAATGTACTCCATCCTCCATATCAATAAAGCCTGCTTTTCTTGTTTACTCCTTCCTCATCTATGTCCTACAATGATTTGGGTTTACATGGAAAATTCGACATTATCACCTCAAGATCAGGGGTAAACCAGGGAAGCCCTCCGCAACTCCTGATGCCTCGGCCAGGCACTACCCCCCGCCAAGAAAGGTCTGAGTGTAAGAGCATAGTTGTCATCCAGATCTTGAGACCAGGAAATAGCTAGATAGCCCTCCTGATACCTTGGTCGGGCTACCACCCCCAAAAAAGGGTCTGAGTGTAAGAGCATAATTGACATCCAGATCTTGACACCAGGAAGTAGCTAAATAGCTCTTCTGATGCCTTGGTCGGGCTACCACCCCCAAGAAGGATCTGAGTGTAAGAGCATAGTTTCCATCCATATCTCAAGACCAGGAATAGCTAGATAGCCCTTCTGATGCGTTGGTCGGGCTACCACCCCCAAGAAGGGTCTGAGTGTAACAGCATAGTTGCCATCCAGATCTCGAGACCAGGAAATTGCTAGATAGCCCTCCTGATGCCTTGGTCGGGCAACCACCCCCAGGAAAGACTCAAATTTAAGAACACGGAAGCCTTCCCGATCCCTAGCTTAAAAATAGGGGACTAGACAGTTCTTTACTTAATGCCTCGCTTGGGCTACAACCCCCTAAAAGGGATCAGGGATGGAGGGCTCGATTTACTCTAAATATACAAGTTAGTTCTAGTTACTAGCCCTTATTGATACGTGGTCACTCACTGCAACAGGCCTACAATCAAACAAGGGGACTATCGACTAAGAAAGTTGAGCTGCGAGGTTCGGTGGTCAGGAAGCCCGACGCTAACTTTGTGTTTTCACGCTTAAACAGTTTTCTTATCCTGTTGTTCCCCCAAGATAATTCATTTCGCTATAAGTGTTGGACCTAGAGGGAGATCAAGTAAGTACATGCAAGTCGGAGTGAGAGTTAGATCTAAAAATTAAAGTTTTATTATTAAGTCGGGGTGCATATTCCCCAATAAGGCTACAGCAAGCAGGAAGCCCGATCCCTGATTCCGGGCTAAAAAAAATGAATAAAATGACAAAAGGTCAAACACAGTTAAAGATAGGATGCCCACCCCCTTTTCCGGGCATTCAAAATGAATTACATGGGAGAGAACTCAAACTTCTTCGTCTTCCTGAGGACCTCCCGCCTCCTCTTCTATAGAATGGATCTCGCCCCCTGCTCCCCTCTCCGGTGATAGCTCATCCTGATCAGCTGCATCTACCGCCTCTACCTCCTCCTAGGGATCCGCATCGGCTGCTTCAGGGTCAACAAGACCCTCCTCCACGATTTCATTGATCACCGCCATAACTTCAGGCGGTATGGCTGCATCAAGAAGGCTGGCCACTGACTCAGGCATAATCCTGCCTTCTATTGACTCCACTCCTAAGAGCATTGTGAGGGGGATCTCGGGCTTCAGCAAGGCCTTCTTCTAGCTCCTCGATTTGGACCCCCCTCTAGGATTCGCCAGGACCAGATGCCGGGAAGGCTGGAACAGGAGGAGGCAGATCTGGCACCTCCAACCGCTTCCCAGCTCCTCTCCAAAAAATCCAGCTCCATCATTTTTGGGGCGAGACATCTCCGCAGCCCATGACATAACCTCTTCTCTATCCTAGACGGTGAGTATGGAGATATCAAATAAGGGAGGAAGGGCTACTGCAACCTGATAGGACGTTAAAAGAGGCTTCCACCTAGACCTAGAACTAGGTAATTTGAGCCTACAAACCTTGGTTCTCAACATTCAAAGCCTTCGCCTCTCTCTTCCAGTTATCCGGCTGGCTAGCTCGTCACTTCGACCGAAGAGTTTCCTGATTAAAAGCCCACTTCAACCTATCATGGTCACACTGGAGCTCAACTAGTTGTGTTTCCATTCCATGTTGACTGGAGGTCATCTCCCAGACCAGGGTTTGAGCCCGCGCAAGCAACCTCATGGCTCGCTCAGCCTTAGCCTCAGCCTTGGCTGCCCGATCATATAGGAAGGCCACATGATGTCCCATGGTTACCTTAAACTTAAAGGCCTGCAAAGGAATCATGTTCGAAAATGACAAATCAAGTTGCTGAATGAAGAAGAAAAAACGACGATTACCTCGGCTAGAAGAGCAGACCCTTTGGTAATCATGATATCCATGGGCATCGAGGTTATCCTAGAATGCTCGCTGCCTGAACAGGATGCAAAGAATTGCTTCAAGACCTGGTCCTGACCCGCCGAGCTCGATTGCTGGTGGGGGCGAGAAGGGGAGACCTCAGGAGTAACTTCGGGCTCCCTAGGAACCTGGACTGCCCGGAATACAGTCAAATCAGTAGAAAGGGATAATGTGACTAGGAAAGCGTCGCTTGAAGCATAAACTACTGGTGAGGGGGCAATAGTGGACTTATCAGCAGCTTAGGAAGCTGACGCTCCTCGGTTTAGAGCCTTTGCCTCCCGAGACGCAAGGATAGCCATCTAAGACTTCACTTGAGAAGGCGTTGAAGCAAGAGTAAGCAAGGTAACAGCCTTAATGGTTGACCCCCCCTTCTTCGAAGCGGCAAAGAGAGCTCCCGGGGATGATCTGTAAAGAGGAAGAGGGGCCCTTTCTTGTCGGGCTTCGCTAGAAGCTGGAGCAACAACAAACACTGTTAAAAAAAAAGAAGGGTCAAGATCATCAGAACTGAACCATCAACAATTTAAAAACAGGATAGGGTGAGATACTTACGAGGAGTAGCATTGGAGATCCGCAGGTACTTGTTCACCCTACGGGGATCAAAGGGGTCAGCGATTGGAAACTTCAAATTTAAGAAATTTTAGGCCAAGATGGTCTTCAGCATGGCTTCAGACTCAGCGGAAAAGGAATCCTGACCCCATAAGGGTTCGTCACTAAAAACGGTGGGAACCTCGAGCTTATGCCCGCCGACGAATACAGAGCTCCCCCAGTCTCCCCCCGCCAGTACCCACTCCTCTTTCCAAGCGGGGTCTTTCTTTAAAGCCCTAGGGATGATAAAATTAAACTTGTTCTTGGCCTTGGCATAGAATTGGCCTCGAGGAACCCCCAGCCAGGCTACCTAGTTACACCGCTCATCTCATATTGCTCCCTCTATAACACAAGGAAGCCAACTAGATGCCTCTAGAAGTCAGGCATCAATTGAAGCGAAGCAAGCTGAAGGGCATTAAGAACTCACCGAAGGGTAGGGTGGAGAGGGAGCCTCACCCTGCTCTCAAAAGTTGCGACGTGGATAGGGAGTACTCCTTTGGGCGAGCTAAAAATGCCATAATTTTTGTGGGGGGATAGTGAGGGAAATGGTGTCATGAATACCGTATTTGTCCCGAAGACTACTTATCAACTGAGGGTCGACGATGGAATTAGGGATGACCCTGGGTTCGAAAGAAAGGGTCACCATTGAAGGAAGCTCCGCCACTGTGACCTGAACCCTCCCGACCGCATCGACTCTCTCTCCGACATCAGAATCTTCATCAACTAGTTCTAGAGGGTTGTCAGGCTGGTTCGAGAAGTCGGATCCAATAGAGACGTTCCTGCTTGAATGACGACACTGGTGGACCGGGGAAGATTCCTTATCGCTCAAAATTCCTCGCACTCGTTTATGAGGAACTAGGTTAGGGCCTCTGGTGCCCTCAACCAAGGCGTCGATACTGTCTGAGGAAGTCGACATTAATGGGTAAAAAGAACTTAAAAATAAGTGGAAGATAGAGGGAAATCGACAAAGAAAGCAGGAAAGAAGAAATCTAAAATTTTGAGATTTAAGAAAGTATGAAGAAAGTGACGGTAAGGCCAGGTTTAAATAGAGGATTATCGGCGATATCCTTAGGAAGATCACATGAAGCCGTATTGCAACCGTTTTTCTTCGAATAAAACATTGTTTCAAATTCAAATATTGGGTAATTAACGAGAATATTTCGCTCTCATTAATTATCTTTATAGCGGAAAATTTCTCAATTAAACAAGGAATCTGACTCCAACCCCAACTCTACCACCGGTGTTCAAGTCAGAGGGGACTTCTGTTAATAGTGAAATTTGGCCAGGGGTCAAAAAGAAATTTTCCACTTTCCCGCCACAAGTCGAAACCCATATTCGACAATCATGAAGTCCGGATAGACCATAAAGCCACCCCGCAGCAGCAGGAAAGGCCGGCTTGACTTCAAAACCACTAGTAAACAAGCCAGACGCGACCAGGATGAGCCCCTACAAGAATACTGGAAACTCGAGTTTCTCCAGGCCATCTATTAGAGAACCTCGGCTCTGAGGTCGGGCTCCTCAACCGCCCAATGAATGCCAAGAGAAGTCTCTAAGCTCAAGAGACATTCGAGAGAATCTCGCCAACCTCTCCTGAAGCCCGCTGTCCCTGCTGGGCATAAAAGAGGAATAACGCCTAAATCTACATTACCCCGGCTACCTGCTAGGAATGTCTATAGGAACACCTCGAGCCCTAAGGGTCAGGAAAAATCCATCTCAAGCTTCTAAGAACAAAGTCGGAGCAGTGATCTACCTCGCTCTACGGGGCAACAGGCAGCTAGCTGGGCGACCTCCATGAACAACCATGCCGCGATAACATACAAGATCATATCTAGGAAATAACCATCATTAATCCTGTATACGTGCGAGACAAGAGTTTGATTCCAAAGAGGAAACAAACTCATTCACGTTAATTATTTTCCGTTATTTACTCGGGGTCAACAATTTTTGAATAAAGGATCCCGCCCTATAAGAAGGAAACGGATTCAAAGGATCGTAGCGGGATATCAGCAAATTTAAACCGACTTGGACCATATATAAATAGGGCCAAGCAGGATACGCTGAAGGAGACAGAAAAAAGATAGATAGCAACAGAGAGAAGAGAGAAAGAAAAGAATAGGGGAAGACCTAAATTATGTATTCAGAACACGGCCACCTCCGTTTCCACTTTTCGACAGGCACAGAGTTGCCACCACCCTACATCTTAGAGAGATTGCGAGCATATAAGAGAGTGATTTGTATTTTAAAGCAAGTATCAATAATAAAAGCTCTCATTTACTGTTATTACGGTCCAGCCTCTCGTCTATCTCTTAACAGGTCAGGTACCAACAGTACCGATCCCGGCCACCACTTTCTTAGTAGTGGTCTCGAGGGTGTTAGCAGGATTTTCTCATCCCAAAAAAATTTCCCGTCAACAAATATATTGTTGGACAATGTATTTTATATTCTCGGATTTACACGGAATTTGATTTCCGTTTCTAAGTTGTTAGAATAAAACTATTCTGTTTCTTTTAATAATAAGTCTGTTATTATTGGAAAGAATGGTCTGAATATTTTTTCAGGATATAATGAAAACAATTTGTATGTGTTAAGACTGTTAATACATACTACACAGCTCAACACTGAAATGTTTAAGGTTGAAAAAACAAAAACTAAACGACATTAGATTTCTCCAGATAATGACACTTATCTCTGGCATCTAAGGCTTGATCATATCAACCTTGACCGGATAAATAGACTAATAAAAAGTGGATCTTTAATTGAGTTAAAGGTTGGCACCTTATCTATCTGTGAATCTTGTCTGGAAGGTAAGATGACTAAGAGACCTTTTACTGGAAAAGGGCTTAGAGCTAAAGAACTACTAGAGCTTATACATACACACGTTTACTTAATGCAACAAAAGTCGGAAACATTTGAAATGTTTAAAGAATTTCAAGCAAAAGTTGAGGATCAATTAGGTAGGACTATCAAGTCACTACGATCGGATCGTGAAGGTGATTACCTTGACCAAGAGTTTGAAGACTTCATGGTCGAGCATGGGATAGTTTCCTAACTCACAGCTCCCGGTACACCTCAGCAAAATGGTGTAGTGGGGAGGAGAAATAGAACCCTGATAGAAATGGTGAGATCTATGATTAGTTTCTCATCATTACCAATTTCATTTTGGGGATATACGTTACAAACAGCGGCATACATTTTGAATGTAATGCCATCCAAATCTGTTCCTAAGACTCCCCTAGAGTTGTGGAATGGTCGTAAAGCTAGTTTATGATATTTCTGCATATGGGGTGTCCAGCACACTTGCTGAAGAACAGAACTGGAAAGCTAGACTCCAAGTCTATTGTCTGTCTTTTTTTAGGATACTCTAAGAAGACCAGAGGTGGACACTTCTATAGTCCTGAAGACAATAAAGTATTTGTATCGACAAATACAACGTTTCTTGAGGATAATTACATTAGTGACCATAAACCTCATTCTAAGATTGTATTAAATGAGTTGGAGCCTGGTGAGACTAGTGCTTCATCAACAAGAGTTGTTGATCCATACACATCTGAGAATCAAATGGTTCCTGATCAGGATACACTACCACCTAGACGTAGTGAGAGGGTTGTAAGATAACTTGAATGCTATTTAGGTATAAGTGAGGGATAAGGTGTTGTCTCTGCTGATAGTCTGGATGATCCATTGACATTTAAGAATGCAATGGAAGACCCTGATAAAGAGGAATGACTTAAAGCCATGAATCTCGAGATGGAGTCCATGTACTCTAACTCAGTCTGGGATCTTGTAGACTTACTGGATGGGGTAAAACCCATAGGGAGTTGTTGATCCATATACATCTGAGAATCAAATGGTTCCTGATCAGGATACACTACCACCTAGACGTAGTGAGAGAGTTGTAAGATAACTTGAACGCTATTTAGGTATAGTTGAGGGATAAAGTGTTGTCTCTGTTGATAGTCTAGATGATCCATTGACATTTAAGAATGCAATGGAAGACCTTGATAAAGAGGAATGACTTAAAGCCATGAATCTCGAGATGGAGTCCATGTACTCTAACTCAGTCTGGGATCTTGTAGACTTACTGGATGAGGTAAAACCCATAGGGTGTAAGTGGATCTACAAGAGAAAGAGAGGAGTAGACTGAAAGGTAGAGACCTTCAAGGCAAGGCTAATGGCCAAGGGTTATACCCAGAAAGAGGGGGTCGATTATGAAAAGACCTTCTCGCCAGTAGCCATGTTTAAGTCTATTAGGATTCTCTTATCCATTGTTGCATATTTAGATTACAAAATTCGACAAATGGACGTCAAGACTGCATTCTTGAATGGCAATCTTGATGAGAGCATCTATATGATGCAACCAGAGGGATTCGTGTCTCTAGATCAAGAGCAAAAGGTTTGCAAGCTGCAAATGTCCATCTATGGACTTAAGAAAGCATCTAGATCTTGGATCATTAGGTTTGATGATGTGATCAAAACCTATGGCTTAGAGCAGAACATCGACAAGCCTTGTGTCTACAAGCGCATCATTGACAAGAAAGTAATTTTCTTGATCCTATACGTAGATGATATCCAACTCATTGGGAATGATGTGGGAGTATTGTCTGATGTAAATGGCTGGCTAGCTAGCCAATTTCAAATGAAAGATTTGGGAGAGGCAAGTTATGTTCTAGGGATCCAACTTATAAGGGATCGTTAGAACAAACTAATAGCACTTTCTCAGACATCATATATCGACAGAATTCTTATACGATTTTCGATGCAAAACTCCAAGAAGGGTAATTTACCTTCCAGGCATGAAGTTCACTTATCTAAGGAACAATGTCCTAAGACACCTCAAGAAGTTGAGGATATCAGACGTGAATCCTATGCATCGGTAGTAGGTAGTCTAATGTATGCTATGTTATGCACGAGACCGGACATCAGCTATGCAGTGGGAGTAGTCAGCAGATACCAGTCCAAATTAAGATTGGATCATTGGGTTACTGTCAAGACAATTCTCAAGTATCTTTGGAGAACGAGAGACTATATGACGGGCAGGATTTGATCCCGTTAGGATACACAGATTCTAATTTTCAGTCATATAGGGATTCTAGGAAATCCACATCTGGATCAATATTTACCCTGGGTGGTAGAGCCATTGTGTGGAAAAGTATCAAGCAATCTTGCATTGCTGACTCCACCATGGAAGCCGAATATGTAGCCGCGTGTGAAGCTGCTAAAGAGGTTGTTTGGCTCTGTAAGATCTTGAGTGATCTGGAAGTTGTTCCAGATCTGGATAGGCCCATCACACTTTATTGCGATAACAGTGGTGTTGTGGCTAATTTCAAAGAACCAAGAAGCCACAAGAGAGGGAATCATATAGAGAGAAAGTATCAACTCATTAGAGAGATAGTGCAAAGAGGAGATGTGATCGTCACCAAGATAACCTCACAAGAAAATCATGTTGATCCATTTACGAAGACCTTACCAGCTAAAGTGTTTTTGGGTCACCTAGAAAGTCTAGGGTTACGAGACATGCCTCACATGCTTTAGTGCAAGTGGGAGATTGTTGGGGTTTATGTCTTAAAGATGTAATTTGTAAATGGATTTATGAAATAAATAAGATGAAAAGTTCAATTCATTCATGTTGTGTTGTTTATTTTATAACTTGTACATATATTTAACATCAAAGATTGTCGGATGTAATCTCAAACTGTGTATATGAGTGTCATATACAGATGGATACAGTAAGAGACGTGCAATCTAAAGAGTTCATAGATAGCAAATAAAGCTGGGTACTTTATTTGTGGTTAATTTATAGTTGTGGTCCATTCTGTAATGTACGATGATTCTATCTGAATCATTCATATGAGATATGGGAATGGAGGCACCTTGTATGATGTGATCATATAGGACTGGGCCATGATCTATATGAATCTCTCACCAAGATCAGTTTACCGATGAGATTCATATATATCAACTATTGATGGCTATATGTGGGTGATCTTAATCCTGAGTGTCTTATCGACTCCTTCAGGTTAGATTGTGGTTTTTGATATACCATGGGTGAGGTCGGATGCAGTTCTTGATCAATATGCTCCGTATGTTGGGATTGCAGTTTGGCTTGTGGCTGGGAAGGTTTGTACACAATAGTGTAATCCACTTCTTCTTGTGAGAAGTAGACGGTAGTTCTCATAAGGGTTGATTCGGGGCTTGGACAATATGAGTGCTCTCCTAATTCTGTGAGGAAATAGGATTTATTGAGGATTATTGGAGCTCAAAATACTGTGGGTCCATTAGGTCCCCTTACTAGCCCGATCGATTTAGGTAACAAGGGTCACGGTTAACTAATTGGATTGTCCAATTAGTTGTGTTACGAAAGTGATATGTGTTTATTCGGAAATTAATTGAATAATGAGATTATTTCATTAATAAATGTTAATAGTTAAATTAATTAAATAATTAGATTATTTAATTATATTGATAATTATTAATTATTAATTATTAATTAACTATTAATTGGAGGGTGTTAGTTGATATATGGATTTAGATGAACATAAAATAATAAGATTATTTTATTTTTACTAAATCATTTATCTAAGTATTTGAATTTAAGTTTAAATTTAAAATACTTATTATCGCTTTTAATATATTAGATATATTTGAAAAGGATAATTAAATGATATATATCAATTAATAACACAAGAGATTGCATTGAATGCAAATTGGTGTGTGCACATGAAACATTAGTCAAAATAAGAATTTGCATAAGATGCAAATACCTGATACACACATAATATATATATATATATAGATAGATAGATATATGCGTGCAAGTAGTTGAGTGAGAAAAAATATACATAGATATATAAGCGCACAAGTAGTTGCATGAGAAAATATATATATGCATGCAAGTGGAGGGGGAGAAAAAAATATATAATAGATATATATATATATATATATATATATATATATATTTGTGTAAAGAAACTGGGCGAGGCATGCTTTTGATTTTTTTAAAAAAAATTATTATATATATTTGTGTAAAGAAACTGGGTGAGGCATACTTTTGATTTTTTTTTTTTAAAAAAAAACAATGCTTGCTCTGTTATCAAAAGCTTGCGTGAAAAATAATATATATATATATATATATATATATATATATATATATTTGATATATATTGTTTTTAAAGATGGAACCACATCTGTCAATATAAGTTTTGCATGAGATGCAATTTATGTGTGCATGAAATCAATACACCAAATTGAGAAGAAAGAGATTTTTCAAGTATTTCTCTACATCCTCCATTCAAGTTCCTAATACCGTGACGCGCCCACACGCAGTTACCAGTTTCGGGAGATAGCAAGAAAGATTTAGTGACTCAGACAGGAGCACATCGTAAAGTGAAGGAGTCTTCAAAAGTTGGTAAGAGTGGTTCAGACAGGAGCATATCTTAAAGTAAAGGAGCCTCCAAACATTGGTAAGATTTTCTTCTTCTGATTATATTGATTACAATTTCCTGTGTTTACATATTGTATGTATTAGTTCCGAAAAATAATTACGATCCCAAGTTCATTGGTCACAGATACAGATTATGAACTGTATTAAAAAATTTAAAACCTAGTTCCGCTGCGTAACCGGTGAACGGGGTTCCAACACTTTCATGTTTTGATCTTCTAGGTCAATAGGCTCTATTCTCTCATCTTCAACAATAGAACCCATGATAGAAAAAAGGTCCTTAATAATGATTTTTTCACAAACAAATACAAACACTATAAGATGAATCTATCTAACTACTTATAGACACCCGCTCTGATACCAATTAAAACTCCATTTTCCACTTATAGTGTCAAGTATACCTAGGGGGTGAATAGGTATAGACTTAAATTCTTTGCACTTCTTTTTTGCACATTCAAATTATGCACACTTAGAAAATTTAACAAGTCAATTTCAATTCAATAAAGCAAATATTAAAACAATACAAGTAAAAGTAAGTGAACACACTTTTTCTGTTGTTAAGAAATTGTGAATTCAAAAGATATTTATTAAGTTGTTCCTACCTAATATGCTCTAACGTTTTGAAAACTTAGTAAAGCGGTAAGTGAGGGTATAGTCCACAGGGAGGTGTTATCCGTTGATCATTTCACGTTTTAGTGTTTATTGAAAGCATTGTAAAGTAGGACATGGCATGGGTGAGAGTAGTGTGTGTAAGGTGTAGCATATAGGTGTGTGAATAAGTGAAACAACAAGTAAAACAAAAATAAGAAAAATAAAAGAACATGGAGAGATGAGAATGGTGATTAGAGTGATAAATACAAAAATAAGGTGGATAAGAGAGATGCAAGAAAATGGATACAAGAGGTACTCATGACCACCAAAACATTCGTGCCATCTAAAATAACTAACTGTAAAGACACTCCTAGCATGGGTTCATCCTAACCTTTAGTATGACCTCTAGATATGGAAATAGGAGAGTCATCTAGTCCTCGATAGCTATTCACCGAGAGTGTATCGCATAAGCAACCAACAAAGACCGCGTTTAAGCACAAATATAAAAGGATCAAATCAAAGGATCGACCATCGGTCGCTACTCACCTGCCCTCGACCACTGCTCGCCTAAAGTGTATCACACGAGCAACGGCCAAGAGTCGTAACCCTCGATTGTATCACGTGAGCAATGCTCAAGGGTCGCATAAGCATGTAGGTTTATAGAACCGAAACCCACAAAGGCATGGTGTGTGCTCTTCATGAATTCCACCCAAACAACCAAAAATACTCAAATCAATCCACAACATTCATTTCGGATAATCCATCGACATACGAGCAATCATGGGATATTTAATTAATCTACTCCTAAATTACATTACACTACTCCTAATCCCAATCATTAACACATACCAATTTATATCTTACATACAATAATGTAAAGACAAGATTTATCCCTAAACATGCATCAAGAGTTGGGTTGTCAATCCTACTTAATACAAGTTAAGAATCAATTAAGTGCAACTGAATGAGAAAATACAAGAAGAAATCAAATACAATTCAATCAAATAAATTGAACTAACATTAGGTTTACATATTTCTCAAATGGGGATACACATCATAGAAGAAAATAATAAAAAGAAGTGTAAAAAGAGGAAACCTAATTGCCATCTCGAGTCTCAATCCTCCACTGAAGCTCCTTCTCCTTATAGACAAGGTAGAGTGCTCTTTCCTCTTGAATCCTCCTCAAAGATGAATGGTGATGGTATTAGGTGGTGGGGGAAAGGCAATCCATGGAGGAGAACCTCCATGGATGCCTTTGGAAGCTCCTCTCTCTCTTGATTAGATGAAGAAGATGTTGGGATCTAGGGTTTTGTGGAATGAATGGATGAATTCAATGATCTTGTGTCTTATGGAAAAGTGATGTATTTATAGGTTTGAGAGGCTAGGGCACGAAATAGGAATGAAAGGATAACTTTGCCCTTTTTAAAATGGTTGAAAACCCACCATGAGCTGAGCTGGCACCCGCAGTGCATGGGTAAGGGACCCACACAATGACCCGCGTACAGACTCTTCTCAATTTTCTCTACAACCCGGGTAATTGATCTGTGCACTATGCTCTGGGCTCCTTTTCTTTGAATTCTTACTTGTTTTTCATCCGAAAGTCTCGGTTTCCACCTCCAATACATGAAATTCATTGAATGCCTGCAATCAACATAAAATGAGCCATTATACACCAAAATATACTCGAAAACAAGCTAAAGGATATTGAACTAAGGGCCAATATATAACACAATTTTAGCACGATCAGTAAATGAAAAACTAAAAGTAAGAAAAATTAACACAAGAGATTTTTTAAACGTGGTAAAACCATGAAACTTGAGAAAACATCTATAGGTTGATTCCACAACCACCAGCAACACGATCTTTCACTAGTTGGTAGAATGTACACCCTCAAGCGATCAATTCACATGATCCACCCTATTGGATCATCCCACTTTAACCTACCCTCAGGCCTTTGACTAGTGAGAGAATTGCCTCTTTCTATCTAAGACACTTCACATGTCTCTAAAAAGCTTCATTGCTCAACTATCCAGATCTTCACAATCCTAGTCAAGATTTCTTTGCTTAACTATCTGAATCTTCACAATCATAGTTAAAACTTCTTGCTTAACTATCCAGATCTTCACAATCCTAGTCAAGACTTATTGCTCAAGTTAGAGATTCGCACTCCAACAAGAGACTTCTTCCTTTTACAAGGCTATGATCTAAGTGAAATGCAAACATGCAAACATGATGCAAACACAAGCAAATCAAGTATGTAGACCAAATACACTCTATGAAGAATTAGTATGCACAAATCAAGTTCTAAAACAAATGTAACTAATTCTTATGAACATGCAACTAGAAATCTAGATTAGACATTCAAGATCACTCACAAGAATACCAGAAATCTAAACAGGTCAATCAAAGCTAGAATAATAAGTTTGCAACAAAAAGAGCAAAACTAGCTTTCAAATCAAGTGATGAAATCAACAATTGAAATCCATAACATATTTACTCAAATAAGAACTAGATTCAAAAAAAAAAATCATAATCAAAATATTTTAGCTCTAGAACATGTGACTAAAACCTAGCAATCAACAATCAAGATCAAAACACAAATTTTTCTTGATCCAAGTTCATGTTCATCAAAATTAGCTAAAAAGATATTCAATTAAAAATCACAAAAGCTAATATCGAAAGTCATTCATACAAGTCCAAAAATAAAATCCAATTCATTCCAAGCACATTTCATATTCAAATCAAGAGATTCAATAAATTGATCACAAGAAAAGTGTAGAGAATATGATTTACGTAAAAATTGATGAACAGTTGATGAAGATGAAAGTAAATTGGAAACTATGGACTCAAATTAGCTTTGAAAATACTTGGGACTTGTTCTACTTTGAAAGACAATGAATTTTGGTATTTGAATCACTGAAATCGGATTTAAAATGAGTGAGATATCACAAACACAAAAACCCAAAAACTTACGAATATTCTGCACATCTTTTGAATATACAGGGGGGAAATTATGTGGAGAGAGAGGGATTTTGAGCAACCATTAGCACCATGCCACCTCAGCTCCCTATGGAGGCAGGTGGCCTCCACGGGGGCAAAGAAGTGTCTTTCCTGTGGAGGCCACACACCTCCATAGGAGAGGGGTGGTTTGGCAATTTGTCACCCATCTTCCCCTTTCTTTCCTTCCACACTCCTTCCCTCGTTCGCTAGCCGTTCTTCGAACTCGGAACTCGGAATTCAAATCCTTTTTCTCGGATTATGAACTCTAACTCACTCACGGACATAGAAATGAACAAAACTTTAATTAAAAACTTTGAATTCGACTCGATACACAAGAACGAAAACCATAGACGTTAAACAAACGGAAATTTTCATAAAATCCAACTCGGAACTCGAAAACTTATGAATGAGTAACTGAAATGTTCGGAACTCAATATGGAATAATTTGATAACATATTCAAGTCTGATGCCAATAACACACAAACAAATAAACACAAAAAACACACAAGTATATCATTTCCTAAAGATAGTCCTAGAACAAGCAATTTTACAAATGTTGTCGATTTAAATCTAATGCATGTGCATACAAGAGTATGTGTGAATGTGTTATACCAATTATAAAAATGTATGGACACAAATGTATTCTATGTATGTG
Organism: Dipteronia dyeriana; assembly: GCA_032871835.1. Classification (NCBI taxonomy): domain Eukaryota; kingdom Viridiplantae; phylum Streptophyta; class Magnoliopsida; order Sapindales; family Sapindaceae; genus Dipteronia; species Dipteronia dyeriana. The sequence continues at coordinate 83,772,815 of CM065300.1, read as the reverse complement.
TGTGCCTACATCTTGCAAGAGGAGAAAGGATCTCGATACCTTAGTATCCACATAAGCATCTTTCCTCTTAAATATGAACTTTACATAAGAAGACGAACTTTACATGAGAAGTTGTTTTCCTTTGTTAAAGCTCATTTCAAACACTAACCACCTAAGAAACTAATCAATGTAAACAAATAGATTTTTATTATGGAATTAAGCCAACAAAAATCTAAAATCTAATAACGGCGACGACTTGACCAAAGACTTTGTCAAACTAAATAAGCATTTTTACCATTAAACCACATTGGACGGCAATCTTTATGAGGAGATACTGAGCCAAATATAAATTGAAATCTATAATTATAAACTTTACAATTTAATATAATTAATATAATATATTTTTTAAAAAGAATAATATATATATATATATATATATATATATATATATTCAAAATATTGGACCTGGCTACGGCCAAGACATGGAGCAGCATAACATGCAACTCTGCCACCCCATTAATCTGCTTTGATACATCCTACATATCTGTTCTCTTGAGATAGTAACAAGACCTCCAAATTAGGTTGAACATGTGATGTCCATTCTTCAAATCCAAAGTTGGCTTTGCTGGTTTAAATAAATTGAATTAGATCATTTTATATAAATTTAATTTAATTGTCTGATTTGGATAGAAAGGGACTTCAATTCGGACAATTTTTATAGCTAAAATAAAATGATAGCTTTGCTTCATTACGTTATCAATGAAAGCAAGTACATACTACACAACATTAATTCATAAGGTGAATATCATTAACTTGATCAATATTTCTGTTGTTCATCGAAAAAGTAAGAAAAAAAAAGGGGGTAAACAGAGAGATGGTTCTTGTTACAATTACTGCGAATTGCGTGTTGATGATCATATGGTTCTTTTCCACTCATAAATTTATAAAGAATCTTGATATTAGAGGCTTGAAACTGGCCTGATACCATGTTTAATTGCAGCATTCCAAACTAAATCTATTTTGTCAACATCAAGAGCTCCAACTTCATGGTGAGACCAACCTTCCAATGAATGAACCACTCCACCTGCATGACATGCATGAACTACTCCTCTCTCCATAGTGTACTGTTTCAACAATTAAACAATTCATAAATATAAAGTTTAAAATAAAACAATATTATATATGAAAGTTTTATGAGACCGGAAACATAAACGTTATAAATTGTTAACAGCAACTATAAATATTGTATGATCAACCTGTAACTACTTCACTTGCACCTAATTCTTCACTTTTAACAACCTTTTAGTCACACAAGTTATATGTGTCTTTCAATTTTCCTTTTCTATAGACACTGAAATTCTTTATTGACAAAACTCAAGAAATATATCCAACAAGTTAGCGGTTAGTAAAACATTCTTCGAAAGTAATCTCATCGAATTGGATGATCGTTTTACTCGGTTCTTCTGGGGATGGATTCCTCTGAAGTTTCTCAATCATGGCAACTTCTAGCCTCTAAATCACTATTTGAGTCCAAAGTAGGGTTTTAGAAGCAGAAATAAAAGTTAAAAAGTACTAATTGGGAGGGGGAATCAAGTCTCTTTTTCCGGTAGAAACTTAATTCTTGATTTGTGTATGAGACCCACATAATCTGATTCCCGATTAATTTTAGTAAACACGGGAATCACAAATCGGTAATTAAGTCCCCTCTTCCTCATTAGGATTCCTGATTAGTAAAAGTGTTGAAGAAAATGAATGTGCTGAAAAATGTAGAAATGTGGGAGATTATGAAATAAAAGTGCTCACCTCACAACTTCCAAGGCCTTCAACATCATCAGGTAATCTCATAGCTGCAAGATCACCATAAGTGCAGTCTCTTCTGAAATGCAAGATGGGTGGGACCACAAATTGATGAAAATGTGTTCCTGATGGAGCCCAACTTTGCTCCCTTGGTGTGATCCACTTGCCAACTATCCATGTCTATTTATAGGTCACACCAGTAAAATCATGCTTACATTTAGAACCAATCCCAATTTCATAAAAATGGATCACACGTTTCAGGAGAGGTTTACTAAAATGGTTAGGAAGAACAACATACCTTGCAATTTTGAGCGGCCTGGTACTTGGTCACTTGAACAAGATAGTTTTGGCATTCCACAGGGGCTTCCTGTTGAATATTTTGGAATCTCTCAGCTGACAGAGTTAACATCTGCAGTGATTTCATTACCACACAATCAATTTTATTTTCTAATTTTAGTTTTCCATTTTCACTTTAATATTCAAAAACAGTTTTGCTAAATGACAAATGAAGTTAATAAATAAAGATATTAACTTAGAACCAGAATTGACAATGGCTTCATCTAACCTAACAACTTAGCTACTATGTTGTTTAATGAAGGCAATAGCTTTTATGGTTCAAGATCAAGTTATAAATGACAACATTTAAATATAATACCAATCAAAACTTCGTCTGCATGATTGATTATGCCAAAATATGGCTACGCAAAATTACAGGTTGTGACATTGAAAGTACCAAAACTAAAGTCTCATTTATAAAACTAAAGTCGCTAGCAGTTCGCATTGTTTATAGTAAAATTTGTATAGAAGAACAATTAGTGGGAAAATACTTACCATGACTCTAACTTTCCTTTGGCAGAGGTAGAGAGCAATTGCTCTTCCAAGCTTTGAAGTGGCTCCGGTAAGAAAAACTTCTTTAATATCCTTTGGGATCTCATTGAGAATCACTGCAGCAGTTAAGGTGTTTCCATGGACGACTCTTACTCTCAGGTTCGGGTGCTTGTTAACAAACAGGATTCCTCCACCGTTTAGTGATTCGTTCTGTGTACAACACCATTAATTAATAAGTTAACATGGAACTTACTTGGCTTAGCTACAGCCTAATTTTGTGATCGATTACAAATCTTAATATCATTTCTCTCAAGTTAGACAATAAAAATTAATCAGTTGTCTATCCCACCTAGTACTTACTTCTACTTCAATGTTTGTCCATTAAAACAGTACTGGATTTGAACAGAAACAAATACAGATGATATATAGTCTGAATTATGATGGTAAAACAGTAAGACATTTTTCAAAGGCAATGTTAGTACACTGTCCTGTTAATGCAAAAAAGTAAAAGGTCTACTTTCCATTCACTAATTTCATTGCTGACACCGGTTGATATCTAAATTTAATTCCTCCAACTACCTTGCCAGGAACCAGCAGAGCTAAATTTATTGTCTAAAAATAGATTTTTATCTTAAAAAAAAATGGAAAATTTGGAAAAAAAAAAACAAACCTTATTCAATGCTGCAAGGCTTATAACCTTAACACCAATCCTATCAGCCCTCAGGATGGCCTCTTCTATTTGCTTATTAATACCATCTCGAGCAAATGGCAAGAAATACTGGAAACGAAACATTTACGTAATGTTAGTAACAGCTAAAGCCAAAAGTTTGGAACTAACGGATGATAGATTACATTATGTACCTGAAATCCATATCTAGGAACAGCCCAGGTCTGGTGCAAGCGGCCTCGGAGATAATAGAAAGAGACAAGGAAGGTTTTAGACCAAGCCCACAACATTAGCATAAACACAAAAGCAATTGGCCAACAAGGCAGCAAAAACAGCCTCGTTTCGAAGGGCAATGATGCCATTGATCTCAAAAAGCATGGTATATGCATTGAGGAGGTCACATCCACAACATGTGCTAGGAAAACAAAATCTGGTACCCTTCCTTTGTTTCCTGCATTAAAGTATATTAAATGTCAATGACCAAAAATTGGTGGAGCTGGAGGCCTTGAAAAAAAAAATCATTATGGCGAAATTTAAAAAAATTAATAAGCAATTAAAACCTTGTTGGATACATGAAAGTACAAATTCATGATAAATTTGAAAAAAAAAAAATCAAATAATCTTTACGTTCTACAACACTAGCTTCCTCCAAATAAAGTAACAGTTCCACCGCAAGTACACTTGTAAACAGATTTTAGATTTTGATTTATACTAAAATCAAAATGCTGCCGTTTTATGTGTAAAAGAAATATATATATAAATAAATAAATGATATTTTAAATTTACAACGACATGTGATTAGGGTATGGATATTTATTTCATACTCACACCCTATCCAATCCCGTAGCAGCTATGAATTTTCATATCCATACCCCTTTCGTATACCGAATAGTAATATTCATGTCCCCGCATTGTAGTCGAGTACCCGCAGATATATTACCATCAGTGGGTAAAAAAGTTATCCCTAAATGCTAAATGGTTCCTAGCTATGCACTAAATGGAATGGTTAATATATGTTTGGTGATATATATATATATATATATATATATATATATATAGTAATGGTGTCAATAAGAATATAATGAACCACCAAATTCAGTGTTTGACTGGAAAGGTTTCACAACTACCTGAAGCAGAAGTAATTTTCTCGTGCAGTTGCCATGATTTGCTGTTAAGTGTGTTGCCAAGGGCATCAAACAGAGGCATAAACAGGCACAAGTTGGTATCCATCTCTGTGTGGTGCAGGCTGTGGTATCTGTACATTAACCCCACAAGCACAAACAGTACTTAACATCAATAAATAATTGTAATGAATATGACAGATATATCCAACAACTCAATTTTATACAATTATATTTTTACTAAAACTTGGGAGATTTCAGTTATATATCTTGCTAATTAACTCTCTTTTCTTAAAAAAAGTCTCTAAAAATAAAAAATCATTATACAATTGTAGAAATGTCTCTTAATTAAGGCCACCAAACCCTTTTGCACAAACTGTTCAATGTTTGATTAGGAAAGCCTTTCTTCTTCTTTTTTTTCTCAAACCATTAGAAAATTAACTAAAACGAGATTAATTAACTTACGTGGGAGTATAGAGAAGATATCGAAGAAACGGAAGAGTCTTGAACAATTTATGAGGAATAATCTCAGCATTGCAGTGGCCCAAGCATCTTAGACAATCGAAAACAAAAACATAGGCATAAATCATGCTTGTTGATGCATATCCCATCACAGAGGCTCCGAGGATCGGAACGGCTGTGACTGTACTAAATACAAGATGTTCCAAAAACGTTGCATTTCCAGCTGTACCAAGGCCACAGAAACCAGGCCTAGTTAATTAGATGAAGAAAAGAGAAATTTAATTGGACATGAAAGATTTGTATTAGTTGGTTTTACTGTTACTCATACCTGTGGTAGCCTGAGGCACTGGAGATGAATGGTGAAGTGAATGATAATTGGTAAAAAGGGAGTGATTTTTGTGGAAATGTCTGTGTAAGAAGTAGTATAGAGGCTCTGTGACTGTCACATGGAGTATCAATAATGCAATAAAGCCTTTTGTGTTCCACAAAGGGAGGTTTTCAAAGCAAGGGAACATGTAGTAGGCCATTGAAGCCATTAGAGCTTGAAGAATTATGAAATTGTCCCTGCAAAACAAAAGTGTACACCAGTATATATATAAGAATTGACACAAGATGATGATCCAAGATTGTTGATAAAAGTAAATTAGTACCAGTCCCATTCTGTGTCAATCTGCTTGAAATCAATCCCTTTTTGAATAATCCGGCGATTGCGGGTCAAGAAAAGCATGTTACTGTAAACGTTCCATAGCAGATAAATGATTCCTCTGAAAATAGATATGATGAGAATATGGAGACACCAAGTTTCATCTGGGCTCTCCTCTTGCATCCTTGAATATACAAATTTTCCAACTAGAGGTCCATATAGCAAATACTGATCACCACACACACACAAAAAAAAAAAAACATTAACAGATCATCAGCAGTGTATATATACACACACAACGACAACAACAACAACATCATATCAAAGAACAAAATCCAAAATTCACAGTTGAAGTACCTTGTAAAACCCCAGGTTCTCCCAAGGCCAAGCTGACAATGGAGCAACAGCCATTTCTTTACAGAAACCAAACGACTCTTAATCTTCTATAAGTACCCTTGTATAAACTCTTCTTTTTATCTGTTGTAGCTCGTAGTAAATAGTACCCAAGAGAAAGAAACAAGAAATAACCAGATAAGAGTGTGGATCCTAGAACAAGAAAGAATAGAATTCAGGTTGGTATTTATAGCTAAAATTAATAATTAAAAAATTCGTCTTCCAGTACCAGAGAAACTGCTCTACGGGTACGCAACGACAACTGGGGTATTGTAAATCTATCTATCTATCTATCTGCAAAGCCTCACCACAAGTCACCTACTTATAATAAGCTCGATCTTCTTAAGAAATTCAAAATACAGTTAGAGCTCTTAATCAAAATGTCACTATCGTATCCCCAAAATGTCAATAATGACCAAAAAGCTCGAATGTGTTGTTCTGTGCTTTCTCTCTTGCTGTGGGTGTAACTTGGCACAGCTGTAGTGATGGAGTGGTACTCCTACAAATTTAATGCATCTTATGGGTGGGAGAGTGGGGATACACCTGAGTTTTCAGGTTTACTCCAAGTTTTCTAACTACCTACTAACCCCAACTCTCTCTCTCTCTCTCCTTTTTTTTTGTCAAAATTAATCGAGATTAAACGTAATACCAATTTTATTAGGCCCAATTTGGGATTACTTTCCAAACTGTTTTTTGAGCTAAAAGTGATTCTGAAGTTGATTTTGGGTATTTGTTAAAATGTCTGAAATGTGATTTTGGTCTGTTTTAGTTTCCCCCACAGTAGAAATTGAGAAGCTACAAATTGATGTTTTTAGAAATCAACTTCCTAGGGAGCAGAAATGAAAACACACTTAATACTCCTATTAATGATTTTTTTTTCCAAACTTACTATTTTATCATCTGCCTTAATGGAAGTTACCTCATAACAAAACACGCACTTAGCATTTATTATTTTATTTACAATTTACTATAATATATACTTTGCTATTTACATGTTGTCTATTTCAATTGTGTAATCTTATTAATCCTTGAATCAAATTATGATAGTTTTCTTGATATATTCACAATATATATGGTAATAGATAAAAAAAATTTTAAAGCAAAATTATATATTTTTTAACAAAATTTATTTATTTATTTTATAACAAGTTTATGGTCACACAAAAATAAAATAAATTATTTATTTTCAAATCATCTAAAATATTTATTTTTGTTCTTTCTAGTAATTTTGTTCAGTCACAACACTTTTTTACCAAACACATTGAAAATGTTTTTGGTTCTCACAGCACTTTTAAAAATCAGTTTACCAAACACCCAACTGATTCTTCTCACAGCAAATCCAAGAGCAATTCCCCCATAGCAGAATCAAAAGCAATTTTTCCCACAGCACAGCAATGTCAAACTAGGCCTTAGTGTTTCCTGTGTGTCTTATATAGGGTAAAAATTAAAATATTGTTTCTACCTATGAGGTTGTTTCAATAATTTATGAGGATCCTCTGATGTGGTGATATTTTTTTTATCTAAAGCATTTGAGAATAAGAGTCTGTATTTAAAAATAATAAGAGTGAAATAAATAAAATAAATAAATTAAAGACATTGATTATACTCGTCAATATATCTATATAGGTCTGGATAAATATTAGCTCCACAGAGAATCCAAATTCTTCAATAATTTCTTCAATAATTTCTTCAATAATATATCTTTTAGGTTTATTGACATAAATGCCCCCCACTACCCCAAAAAAAATAATTTTTTAGGCACTAAAGATTAAACCCCTCAAACCATCGTTTATTAATAAAACCAGACGGACCGGTAATGGAACCCAGTTTCCATCCATCTTTTCTTCACATGTACCTCACATGTGTTTTTAAGTAAGGGAAAAATCAGAATAAATTTTTTTAAAATAAATAAATTTAAAGGTGGAGATCCATTTGGATCTCCAACTAATAAAAAAAAATAAAGAAAAAAAAATTAAAGGTGGAGATCCAATCTAATAAAGAAATTAAACTTAAAGAAAAAAAAAAAGAATTTTGATTAGGTGGACATCTGGATTGGATCTCCATCTAATAAAAATATTAAAACTTAAAAGTACAAAAAAAAAATGAAACTCAGAACCAATGAAAAACTAATGCTAGAAACCCCACCAAACCCAACCCCAACCAACCCACCAAACCCAAACGCAACCATCCTCACTGTCAAACTCCACTGTCGTCTAGACCCAAACACAACCACTCAAACCCCCGACTTTTCTCTCATTAGCACACAATTGTGAACATATATTGAGCATACTAATACATATCACAACAATTTTAACATGTAAGCAACATAACACCAATCTTAATAATACACATGGCATAAGTATGGTGATGTATATTAACATACTCAAGATATGCTCCAAGTGTGTGCTCATGAGAGAAAAATTTCTCAAACCCCTATCTCCATCAGTTTCTAGAAGCCATACAAGATCGAGATCGAGAGGGTTTGAAACCACCACCACCATTCAACCACCAAAATCAAACCGAAATCAACAAAACCCAAACTCTCTCTATCTCTCTTCGCGATCTAGCCACAAACAAAACCTGAAATCATCAAGAACACATGAAAACCAACACCTATAACCCATCAAATCCCTCCAACAACCAACAGTCAACGGTTGCTGCCCTTTAATCCCTTTCTCGCGAATCCTTTTCTCGATCTCGAATCCATTAATGGGTTGATTATTGCTTAAATTTGGTTTGATAATTAACTAATTTATTTGACTAAAATGGTGGAGCAGAAGATATATATATATATATAGAGAGAGAGAGAGAGAGGGGGGTGGTGGTAGGGGTTAGAGAATCGGAGTTTGAACTTCTTAGGGTTAGGGTTTGAAGTTTTTGTTTTTTTTTTTAAATATTAGGTGAAGATCCAATCTTTACATTAAATTTAATTTTTTTTGTTCTTTTTTTAAGTTCTTTGCTTTATTAGGAGGAGATAGGATCTCCTCATTTAAATTAATTTTTTATTCCAATTTTGCCCTAACTTAAAACACACATGAGGCGCACGTGACGAGAAGATGGACGAAAACTGGGTTCAGTTACCGGTCTGTTGGTTTTTGTCAATAAGCGATAGTTTGAGGGGTTTAAACCCTAAAAAAATTATTTAGAGGGCAACATACGAATTCACGTATATTTCAAGGGGCATTCCATTTATAACCATATCAATCAGATTGCATTCGAATCATGTTATCTTTTTAATACATATTTTACAATAATTCAGGATTTGTAGGTAAGGATTGACTCAAACTCACAATCCTATGGTGTAGGTCTTAGTGACGAACCACTAGATCAACCTCATATAAAATTACAAATAATAAATATATAGTGATAGCAGGCAATAAATCTTTGTATCCATTCCTCTCAATGAAATTGAGGTTCCAAATTTGAATCTCTTTTATCAACGTGAGAAAAAAAAAAGTAATAATAATTATAAATAGATAAATTTGTATTTGTAGCTATGAACTTTGAACATACATACCTAAGCCAATAAGATTACAACATATGGTGTGAGTGCTTTATGTTATTTGATCATTGAAGAACTAAATATATTAAGTTTTGTAGAAATTGTTGAAAATAACCACATACAGCATGAAAATTTTGTTTGTAATCACAAACGAAATTTTAATTATTAATAATCACTTTTTTGAAAAATTATTTGAATATTCTCATATAAAAATCATCCCCAAACCAGACCTCTTTCTTTTTTCTCTCTTTCTTTCTCTCTCCTCTCCTCTCCTCTCCTCTCTCTTTCCCCGTCGTCTCTCTCCTCGATCTCTCCTCTCCACTCTCTCTCTCTCTTACCCCGTCATAACCAAATTGTAGCCGATGTCATCCTATCTCTAGCGTCATCCTCTCTCTCTCCCCATCGTCGATGATGTGATCTGTAGAAAAATTAGGAAGAAAAACCTAAACCTAATTTGAGAAAGAAGAATAAGGGAAACATTTCAAGTTTCAACATTTCAATTTAGTCAAGATTTCGAGTTTCAAGTTTTTAGTCGCGATTTCAAGTTTGATTTCAGATATTTGTCATGATTTCAGATATTTGTCATGATTTCAAGTTCGCTTCATCTATTTAAAAAATAAACTAAGTTCAAAGATACTTTTATAATCTATGGACATACACTGATTTTTTTTTAAAATGTTATAAACAATTAAAGTTTCAAAAATGGTTACTAACGGAAATTTAATGTTTCCAATGACTATTTTTGGTTTTCTCTTTTTTTTTTTAATGAAAATTACATTTTATTTCCTTACTATATCACAAATATACCAAAACTCCCCATTATTTTTTTATATATACTCGTCTTTGTATCAACGTCCCATGTAAAAGAGGTTATTGATAATCGCATAGAAGGTCATTCTTAATGATTTTCATGACAGCATGGATGCTCATTCACAAGAAGAATGAATTTTAGTTATTTTCGACCAAACCAAATTTTAATAGAGATCAATAAAAACAAGGTAAAAAAATTGATCCTAGACAAAACTTAAATTAATAGGTTAGGGACGAGATATGGTAGGTCTAGTAGTAAAATCCTCACAGTTGTACCACGAGACACACACTAAATATAATTATTCGTTTTAAAAAATAAAATAAAAAGTTGATTCCAAAAAAACATCGTAAATAAATTAATGACATCCTCTTATTTACCAAAATACAATTTATTGGATGAAATTATATAGAATTTGAGGGAATGATCATTAGTGTCACACTTTTCATCACAAATGACCATGTTAGAACAACATTTCAATATAGTGGTCAATTTGATAGTGTTTCATCAATTTAATGACCACCGGAATAATTATTCCTAATAATAATAATAATAATAATAATAATAGGTTAGGGTCAAATTGTAACACATACGTCCTTCCTCAGAATTTCTAGATATCTCCTCACAATCAGATTAAAAAAAATGACATACAATTAAATTAAAATTTTATTAATATAATTATGATGTTTTATTAGGTATTAGCTATATCAATTTAAATTTATTCCTTAAAATCAAAACTATATATTTATTTATTCTTCATTAAAAACCTTTATTTTCTCTTCGATTAAGACCTCATGGATAAATATTTTAAGTTATGATCGATACTGACCAACAAAATTAGATTTGGTGACAATTATTTCAAGAAACTTGGGTGCAAATCTTTGCATAAATTGTAATTAAAGATTTTTCTTTCAAGAAAGCCTATTGAAATTAGTTGTGCATCACCATTAGAATTTTCTTTAACTACATGATAATTTTAGTTGGGGTGATGGAGGACGGTGTCAAATCAATACAGTTGAGTTGGAAACGTGTGATGTTTGAATGGTCAAAATTGTTGAAGTAATGGAAAAATTAAATACATATAAAATTCATCAAAAAATTTAAAGCAAAAATAAATAAATTTTTAATTGGGGTCCCCTACATTGCCTTATGTGTGAAAGGATAGCCCTCCATTGTATGGGATTTAAGGTCAGATTTCGTTTGGCTCACTTGGGCCTAACTTTAATAAATGTATGGGATTGAAATTTAATTTGTTGTATTTTATTGATCAGTTGCAAAAGTTTACCAAGAATGACGAATATAACGCGAGAAAGAAGCCAAGCATTAGGAACCCTCACAAGTTGTATTTCTGAAATTTATTCCCACATGCATCGGTGGGAAATTTCATGTGTGCTTGTTTTATGTTTGTTTGGAATCAAATTTGACTCTATTTAACCGACTGCTTTTTTTTTCCTCAATGTAGATTGATATTGGTTTCTTTCGATTCTCACAAATTGTAAGAGAATAATTTATGATAGAAATTAGTAGATTCCATTAAGTTTATTGAAGGATTTCTATAACAAGAACTTGTTCAATTTATTCTATCAGGTTGTGTTTATAGAGAATGATCTCATTACGCTCAAATAAACTTAGTCACAATTGGTGTTTAATTGTGACATAATTGTGTTATATTTTAGCCCTCAATTTCTCATCCTTTGACTTGTTTCCGATTGTATTCTTGTGTCTAATGACTCTTTTCTTGTCAATGTAGACATTCAATGAGTCTTACGCATTGGAGATGTAAAACCAAGACTTTCAGGTGCAGGACAAGTCAAAATTACAGGAAGGGAGCCTATTTCGCTGGTCTCTTCGCGGGTTCAGACCTGCACAAGGTAGCTAGACCACCCACGAACCGAGACTCAAAAGATCTGAAAGTGCTAGATCAATGGTACATCGTGGGTACCCTACCCTCTCATCCCCATCCACGAAGTAGTCTCTAGAAGACTTCAAGGCATAGTTTGCTGGTCCACATCAACTTAATGACCCGGGACCCGAGAGCCACAACTTCTTCAGAAGATCTCAAAACGCCTAGTTCGCGGGTCCTCACTAGCGAAGTAACCGCGTACCGAGAGACAGAAAAGCCCCAAATCCAATTCGCTAGTCTACTTGGCGGGTCATTACCCGAGAACTTCAGGCCGTGAGTTGCCTAGATTTGCTTACATTAGCATTTTTTAGACCTATTTTTTGACACACTGTAAATATACTCTCTTCTGATTTTATACACACAACCACATAGATACCCACATGACCTAACACCCATTCTTACCTCATCTAAATCTAGGAATCATCTCTCCCACCACATCTAAACCCACACACACCATTTTCTTCATATATACTCAACAAAGCAACTAGAAGATTGGGTTAAAGCTTAAAGGAAAGAGGATTCTCTTCATGGGTTTTCTCTCTCTCTTCTCTCAGTTTATATTTTGTAATAGACATGAGTAGCTACATCACCCAGTAAGGGGTTGATGAGATACACTTTGTGAATGTTGGGTGTTGTAATTTGAACTCTATCTTTAATTATCTATCAAGTACATTTCATCATTTATTTTAATTGTTTTTAATAATAAATTTGTCTTAGATTGAACACTACTCTCTTTGCAAAGTGTTTGAGAAATTATTTGAGTATTTAACTCGGTATACACTCTACTTGGTTTTCTAAAGATTCAATTAGATGAAAGGATTGAACAAGAGTACACTTCTCAAGTGAAATCCAGTCCCTATAATCTCAACTCTTAACAAATCCCAAATGAGTGAACAATACTATACACCTTACGTTGTCTTGTAGAGCGAGGTAAATCCATGCTTTGGTTCTGTTCTAAGAAGCTTAGGATGGACTCGTGTTCACTTACTAGGGGTAGTGTAGATTAGGCGAGATTCTCCTTTCATGCCCAGCGGGGACATTGAGCTTCTGGAGAGGTTGGTTGGCTTCTGTCTTAGGCTACGAATCAAACCTCACATCGGGAAGCCTTGGTCTGGAAGGAGCTCACTTTTGTTTGTATCAGGCTTCACTTCGAGTGCTTCCTGAGCTCGACAATCTTTTCTCGCTTTCACGGGGTGGTTTTGGAGCCCGACCCTAGGAACCGAGGTTCTTGGGTAGGTGGCCTCGAGAAGCCTGGATTTCAGTGTTCACGTGTGGGCTTGACCTGGTCGTGCCTAGCTTTATCCCTGACAGTTTCGAAGCCCGGTGATCCTTACCTGCTTCTGTGAAGTAGTTTTATGGTCTTTCTAGGGTCTCATGAATGTCGAATTTGGGTTTTGATTCGAGCTAGGAGAGTAGAAAATTTCTCTTTGACCCCTAGCCAAAATTTAACTATTAACAGAAGTCCCTTCTAACTTGAACACTAGAGGTAGAGTTGGGGTTGGAGTCAGATTCCTTATTTATTTGGAAAATTTACCGTTACAAAGAATTACTAGGAATCTCGAATGAAATCTTCTCATTAATTGTTCAGGTGATGCGTCGTGGGTGGATTGGTACGTTCCCCGAAATAGTCTGGCTACATTACGGTCGCTCCGAGATTCGAGGCGATCTTACCGAAGATTTTGATGTCAATGGCTATTCTACCTCTATTTAATCCCGGGCTCATCATCTCTATCTTCACGCTTTCTTTCAATATTCAAAATTTCAAAAACCCTTCTCTCTTACTATCTTCTCCGACCACATCATTATCTTTCACCCACCTTCAAGCTCTTTTCATTCAACAATGTCGAATTCCTCTGACAGGACTGAAGCCATGGTCAAGGGCATCGACGACTCTAATTTGGTTCCTTAGAAATGGGTGTGAGGAATCTCGAGCGACGAGGACTCTTCCTCGGTCCGTCAACGCCGTCGCTCCAGTAGGAATGTTTTGATAAGCTCCGGCTTCTCCAATCAATCCGACAACCCTCTGAACTTAGTTAATGAGGATTTCAACGTAGGAGAGAAGGTCGATGCCGTTGGGGAGGTTTAAATTACAGTGGATGGGCTTCCTTCAGCGAAGCTTCTTTCTTTTGAATCTAAGGTTATCCCCGACTCTACTGTTGTCCCATAATCGATCAACCGTATTCGGGATAAATATGGCATTCCTAAAGGCGTCACCCTCACAGTTCCCCATAGGAAGTACGATGTTTTTAACTCTCTCGTAGGCGTGCTCTCCATTCACTTGGCAACCTTTGAGAACGGGGTCAGACTCCCCCTTCACCCTACTTTTCGGCGGGCTCTTAACACCCTTCAACTGGCTCCCCTTCAGCTGACGCCCGGATTCTGGAGGCATCTGATTGGCTTTCTCGTGCTGTGGAAGGAATAGTGCGAGCTGGGCAAGGTCACCCGGGAACCCGGAGTAGAGAAGTTGACCTACCTTTTACAAATCGGGAGTTTATCTGGAGGTCCCCGGGGACAGTTCTATGTAAAGGCCAAGAACAAACTCAACTTCATCATCCCCGACACTTCAAGAAAAGACCCAACTTGGAAGGAAGAGTGGATATTAACGGGAGGAGATTAGGGAAGCTCTATATTCATCAGCGGGCATGAGTTCGAGGTTCCCACCGCCTTCAACGATAAACCCTCATAGGACAGGGATTCCCCGCTTGCCGAGTCTGAGGTTGTGCTGAAGACCATCCTTGCCAGGAATTATCTTAACCTGAGGTTTCCCACTGCTGATCCCTTCGATCCCCGTAGGGTGAATAAGTATTTGCGGATCTCCGATGCTTCCCCTCATGAGTAATATTAAGTTATTATGCTTTGTTTTTCTGGCTGACTTGCCTCTGACGTCCTTCTTTTCTTCTTTTTTTCTAACAGTTTTTATTGTTGCTCCAGCTTCTTGCAAAGCCCGGCATGCTCGGACCCCTCCTCATCCTACTAGATCGTCCTAGGGAACCATCTTGGCTACCTCGGAGAAAGAAGGGCCAACCCTTTTAGCCGCTGATTTGCCTGCTCCTGCTCGATTGCCTTCCCATATGAGATCCAAGATGGCTGTTCTCGCATCGCGGGCTACTAAAGCTTTAAATCGAGGAGGGCCAGCTCTCCAGGCTGTTGATACGACCACCTCTGCTCCCTCGTCAATGGCCCCCACTACAACTGTTACTTCTTCAGTTACATTACCCATCTTTTTAGCTGATCCATCTGCGTCTCAAGCAGTTCAGGCTTCAGGGGATCCCAAGGCTGGTATTCCTGAGATTCCCCCTATTCGCCCCTACCTTTAACCGGGCTCGGTTGGTCAGGAAGAAGTTTTGAAGCAGTTCGTTGCGTCTTGCCCTGGTGGCTGGCTTTCTAGGATGGCTTCCATGCTTGTGGACATTCTGGTTACCAAGGGGTCTGCCCTTCTGGCCGAGGTAGTCATCGTCTTTATTTTCTGTGATTGCGAGCTTTGATCGCTTTATAACCTTTGTTTCATACTTTGTAGGCTTTCAAGTTTAATGTAGTAATGGGTCACCAGGTATCCTTTCTTCGAGATCGGGCAGCTAGGGCTAAATTTGAGGCTGAACGAGCTATGGGATTGTTGGCGCAGGCTCAATCCTTGGTCCAGGAGATAACTTCCAACCAGAGGAGAATGGAAACACAACTGGCTGAGCTTCAGTGCGACCACGAGAGGCTGAAGCGGTCTTTTGATCAAGAAACTCTTCGGTCTAAGCGACTAGCCGGCCAGCGGGATGATTGTAAGAAAGAGGCAAAGGCACTAGTTGCTGAGAACCAAGCTCTGCAAGCCCAAGTTACCAAGCTTCAGGCTGAAGTGGAAGCCTCTTTCAGCGAGGGGTATTTCTATGCCTCCTTCCAGGTAGCAGAAGCCCTCCCCCTTCCCTTTGACCTCTCCAGCATCGCCGGTTGGGATAGGAAAGACATCATGTCTCAGGTTACAAAGATGTTTAGCCTCAACAATGATGAAGTGAGTTCTTCTACTAAAGACAGAGCTGGGAAGCAGCCTAAAATACCAGATCTACCTCCTCCTATCTCGACCTTCCCTATGTCAGGTCCCGGGGAATCTTCGAAAGGGGTTCAACCCATGGAGCCAGAAGGAGGAGAGATCATTCCAGAGTCAATGGCCAATCTTCTTGATGCTGCCATACCACCTGAGGTCATGGCGATGGTCAATGAGGTCTTGAAAGAGGATCCAGCTGAGCAACTGGCAATCGAAGGGCATCCTCAAGAAAAGGTGGCAGAGGCGGCTAAACAGGATGAGTGACCACCAGAAAGAAGAGCAGAGGGCGAGGTTCATCCCGAGGAAAGGGAAGCTGGAGGAAATCATGAGAATGCAGAATTTTGAATCCATCTTCTTGTAACTTGTTCTGAATGCCCGGAAAGGGGGGTGGGCATCCCATCTTTACTCATGCTTGATTATCATCAGAACTCCTTATTTTTGTAGCCCGTAACCAGGGGTTAGGCTCCCTGTTCGATTGTTGTAGCCTTACCAGGGGATAGGCTCCCCAATTCATTAATGGAATTTAACTTTAGATATAGGTCACATTTTGATTTGCATGTACATGCTTCATTTCTGATATCCATATAGGTTCAGCCTCTATAGCAACCTGACTTAGCTTGGGAAAAGTAACAAGATAGGAAAACTACTTAAGTGTGAAATTAGATAGCTAGCTTGAGCATTTCGACTCTTGATAAAAACTTGTAGCTCGGTGACTTTAGTCGATAGTCCCCTTGTTTGATCGTAAATCTATCACAGTAAGCAAACACATGTACCCAAAGAATTAGCAACCAGTAATAACTGGGACATTAGAGTTTAAGTAAAAGAGCCCTCTATCCTCGACCCCCTTTAGGGGGTTACAACCCGAATGAGGTATCAAGTAGAGAACTATCTAGCCCTGTCTTAGACCAGGGATCGGGAGGGCTACTCTGGCTAACCCTTGGTCTTATGACGATAATGTCGAATTTTCCTTATAGACCCAAATCATTGTAGAACATATTTGAAGATGAAGAAAAAACATGCTTTATTGATAAAAAAAAGGAGTACATTATTGCTGGAGATTAAAAACTACGTGGAGGTAGCCTGCTCATGAGTCCCCTATTCAGGGGTAGAATTTTCTCAAATGATCTGCATTCCAAGTATGATCGATGATTTGACCATTCATGTCCTCGAGCTTGTATGCCCTATTGCGGATCACCACATTTACTAAGTACGATCCTTCCTAGTTAGGCCTCAGGACCCCGTCTGACCTCTTCTTGGTATCGGACGTCACTTTCTTGAGAACTAGGTTTCCTTCCTTAAAGTTTCGGGCTTTACCACTCCGGTTAAATTATCTAGCAATCCTACTATGGTAAACCGCTACCTTCTCAGCTACTCGATCTTGTTTTTCTTCCAAGAGATCCAAGCTAGCTCGGAGCTTACCCTCATTACTCATCGGTTCAAAATGTTGGACTCTAAAGGAGGTTAGTTTGCGCTCGATGGGAAGAACTGCTTCAACCCCGAAGGCTAGAGAATAGGGTGTTTCCCCGGTGGCCATTCTCGGAAAGCTCCTTGGCCCATCTACCTTTTTTCTGCTGCAACTTCTTATTCAACAGCCCTTTAATGGTTTTATTAGTGGATTCCACCAGCCCGTTAGTCTGTGGGGTGGGCTACTGAAGCAAATCTAAGGTCGATTCTAAGACCCTCGCAAAAGTCTTTGAACCGACCATTATCAAACTGCTTACCGAGGTCAGCTATAATGACAAGAGGGGTCTCGAACCTGCAAACTATATTATTTTTTATGAATCTTGTTATATTCTTTTCCGATATCTGGGAGAGAGGTCCGGCTTTGACCCATATTGTGAAATAGTCAATTGCCATGATAGCATGCTTGGCTTGTCTATGAGCAATAGGGAGCGATCTGATCAAGTCGACTCCCCACATAGCAAAGGGGTATGGAGAGCTAAGGTATGACAACCGCTCTGGCTGAAGGTGACTCAAGTTTGCGGTCTTATGGCATGCTTCACAATATCGTACTAAGTTCTTTGCATCTTGATGGATGGTTGGCCAGTAATACCCCATGCGAAGTACCTAATATGCCAGAGCCTCCCCACTAATGTGGTTCTCGCATTCCCTGGAGTGAACCTCTCTCAATGCCCATTTGGCATCTCCAGGATGTAATTATCGAAGCAAATAAAGGGATCTGCCCCTCCTGTATAGGTTCCCATCTATCAAGCAATACCGTATTGAGAGCCTCTTGATTTTCCTAGCTTGTTCAGGCTCTCCGGAAAGCCTCCCTCCTTGTAGATAATCCACTATTGGGTCCATCCAACATGGTTGTCGATCCAGGGTATAAGTCTTCTTACCTGCCACTATGCTGGATAGGGGGATTACTTGAAAAGGGATCCCCTGGGGTAGGGTCTGGCCACCATTTGCAGCTATCTTGGCTAGGACGTCAACTTAACGATTCTGTTGTCGAAGTAATTGCTCGATCTTAAATCCTTTAAACTTGCTATTAAGTTGTTGAACTAGCTTCAGATAAGCGATCATGTTATCCCCTTTTGCCTGATAATCCCAGAAACTTGGTTGACTATGAGTAACGAGTCACTCTTGACCTGTCCCCGAGCTTTGCAGCCGCCCTTATTCCAGCTAAGAGGGCATCGTACTCTGCCTCATTGTTAGTGGCTTTAAATTCAAATATGAAATAGTGGCAGCACTTTGTCCGTTCTGGGTTGATTAGAACTATGCCCGCTCCTCCACCAGCTTGCCCGGACGCTCCATCTGTACAAAGGATCAATGACTTGCAACCTTCTGACCAGCTGTTAGATTCTGGGGCTACGTTCGTTGCTACCGAGGTCGCTTGGCCTGAGGGCATTGAGAGCTCTGCTACAAAGTCTGCCAAAGCTTGGGCTTTAATTGTGGTCCAGGGATTATACCTAAAATCAAACTGGGTGAGCTCCAGGGCCCATAAAACCAACCTTCCGAAAACATCTGGCCTTTACAAGAATTGATGGAGGGGTTGGTCTGTCACTACTGTTATTGAATGTGCTTTGAAGTAGGGACAGAGCTTCCTTACCGAGGTTACCAAGGTATAAGCAAGCTTCTCCAAAAGGGTATAGTTCTTCTCAGGCCTGGTAAGATCATGACTCACATAGTAGATAGGCCGCTAGACCCTATCTCCACATTCCTTGACCAAGGCTCCACTTACCGCAGTTTCTGAAACGGCCAAGTAGATTTACAGCTCTTCTCTAGGGCTTGGCTTAACCAGCAGCTGAGGGCTTGACATGTATTTTTTCAAGGCTTGAAAAGGTTGTTAACTCTCCTAGTCCCATTTCATGTTTCTTCCCTGCTTAATGGCTTTGAAAAATGGGAGACACTTATCGGTAGACCGAGAAATGAACCCGTTGAGCGCTGCTACCTGCCCGGTCAAGACTTGAACCTGTTTAAGTGACGCGAGGGACTTTAGATCCAAGATAGCCTTAATCTTTTCTAGGTTAGCCTTTATGCCTCTCTCATGGACCATGAAGCCCATAAACTTCCCCTGTTACCCCAAAGGCACATTTGGAAGGGTTTAACCTCATCTGGTTTTCCCTTAAAATCATGAAGGTTCTGCTTAGGTCACCCAGATAGCCTTCAGAGGTTGATGACTTGGTGATCATGTCATCGATGTAAACCTCTATTGATCTTCCAATCTCGGGCTTAAATAGCCAGTTGACTAACCGTTGATATGTGGCTCCTAAGTTCTTAAGCCCAAAAGGCATCACCTTGTAGCAATACAGACCCTGTCTGGTAATGAAACTGGTCTTTTTCTGGTCTGCGGGGTATATCATATTTTGATTGTACCCTGAAAACGCGTCCATGAAGCTTATGAGCTTGTTTCCAGAAGTGGAGTCAACTAACGCGTCCATCCAGGTTGAGGTCGGTATAATCGACACACATGCGCCACTTTCCATTTGCCTTTGTGACCATGACCACATTGGCGATCCATTCAAGATAGCGTGCTTCTCAGATGAAGCCCGCTAGGGTCAGTTTGTCCACATCTTCCTGAACCGTAGCTTTTCTATCGGTGTTAAAGTGGTGTCTCTTTTGTTTGATAGGCTTGAAGGTCGGATCCACTACCAATCGGTAAGCAGCCAAAGTCATCGAGATCCCAGGCACCTCGTCGTGACTCCAAGAAAAGATATCACTGAACTCTTTGAGGAGCCCGACCAAACCATCATTCACTCCCGTGTCAAGGGTGGCTCCAACTTTGACGACCTTCGAGGGATCACCCATTCAAATAGGAATCTCTTCTAGCTTATCTACTGGGTGGCCGCTGGCCCATTCCCTGTTAGGATTATGCTCGATAGCAAGAGTGTAATAGTGTAATTAACAATCTTTTTCATATGAATAAAGTGATTTCTAGTTTAACAAATCTTATAGCATTTATAGTTTCATTATTATAATTGTCAAAAGTAAATAATCATAAGGTCAAAAGACTATGAGAAAAGAAGAATTGTTCATCCATCTAGATATGTATAAGGTAGACATAATTCTTTAGTTAGTCTTGAATAATATTCACAACTTAAGATAGAAGGTTGGGCGCCTTTATCTTGTTAAAGTTGTAGATTCTTTTGCTAGCATTTGAGTGGGATCAAATGTGTTATGATGTGTCTAAAATCATCAAAGTGTGGTGTCTTTGGGCAAAAGAATCTAGTGCAATGGATGCATTGAATAGGATCAAAATGAAAAACTTTATCTAGAACCGTCAATGGATAAAAGTTTTCATTTGAAGACAATCGGAGAGTCTATTTCAATCCTGAGATAAATGATAGACTTATGGTTGCAAGTGTTATCATTTGAGCTATCAATGAGTACGATTATATAACATAGTCTATCCTCGATAGTTTGGTGGTATTCATTAGTTAATCGATAGAGGACTTCATTTATAGATATGGACATCGTGGCTCCATTTATTGAATGAGAGTAGAATACCATCATATGGATGTTTTGAGGTATTGGATATTAAATCTTAACGTTGAGTTTTCAATAGTCTCTATTGAAACATGGCTTCTAGGACAAGTCAAAATATCCAAGTTCAAAATGTGGTCATATGAGTAAATATGGTAACTTGGAGAGCTATAGGCGGTCTATGAGCTCTTGGCGATTACTGGTATTCTTCACGAGGATACACTTTCTCCAATAAAGTTGTCTAGGGTATGAATGAGTAACATCAACTTATTATATCTTTATTTAAGAGTTCAATTTTAGTTCTTTAGTGGAATGAACTAAAATTAAATAGATCGGACCTAAGTGAATCATTTGTTGATTGTGATTAGGTTGTGTCTATTGGAGCTTAAATTTAGATAGCCCGCCAAGATCCCCAATCCACACAAACTTGCATGGATCACTTGATATATTCTACCGGACTAATAGGGGTCCATCTAGAATTATAATAAGTCATGTGAATTTTTTTCTTTTTGTAAGAATAGGTCTAGTTCACATGTGGACTTTTTTATTAAGGTCCAATGGATTTAATAAAATGAGAAAAATAACATATGACCTTAATACTATGTATAGGCGGCAATGGCTAGGGATAATAGCTTTAATATATTATTTAATTTTATTATTTAATTAAATGGCAATTAATTAATTGTTTGATTAATTAATTATTTAATTAAAAGTCAAAATCTTTTCCTATTAGGAGATGGTCTCCTAAAACTATACTATTGTTGGTAGTATAGTTAATGTTAAAGACTATATTTGATAAGTAGATAAATAAAATGAATTATTTATCTAATCAAATTAGAAAGTCTTTAATATGGTTACAAACACACTATTGAGTAGGATTAGGAGTCTTGGTGTAGGAAAGAATTCTTTTTGGAAAAGAATTCTTTTTGGAAAAGAATTCTTTTTGGAAAAGAATTCTTGGTCACCAAGTAAAACTACTTAGTGGTAGAATTCTTATTTGAAAATGATTCATAACCACCAAGTTAATCTACCTAAGGATAGGATTCTTGTTTATCAAGTAATCCTTCTTAGGAAAGATTGAACTCTCCTAACTTATATAAAAGACCAAAATTTCGTCCAACACAATATAGTTATAGGAGTAGTTAGTTTTCTTTTTAGATAAGGATTCTAACTACCAAATAAATCCACCTAAGGAAAGGATTCTTGCCAACCAAGTGAATCCTTCTTAGGAAAGGATTTATGAACCCATATATATGTGGATGATAAATTCAACCAGCCCTAAGGCAATTAGAGGTAATTTCGGCCAAGCTTTATTTGAGAAAGAAAAATTTTCGGCCATCATAGGAATTTTGAGGGAGAAAAATCTGTTTTAACTCTAGACAAAATTCGATCATCTCTAATCAATAGTGTGTGAATTCGGCCAAGTAGAGAAAAAAGGGGAACGTTTTTGTATTCGATAGTATACTAATATCCTTTACATCAAAAGGGGTTTTGTGTACAACATCGAATCAAGGTTCACGCGAGTTACAATCAAATTGATTGATAATTCACAAGTGACCGAAAGTTCTTGGATTTTTCTCTTGGAGGATATTTGTAACTAAAAAAGAAAAGATATTTTTTTGTCTCCATCCTCAGGAATACAATTTAAAGAAAGGGAGCCCACACTTCTAGGTGTTTCACGTTCGTGACTGGATTGGAAGATCTTGCGGAATCAATTCGGCACTTGTTTAATCGTCACACGAAAAAGGTACGATACTTTTTTATACATCAATTAATCTAGGGTTAAGGTTCTCGTTGCATAAAATGGAAAAAATAATTTATACGCAAACCCTAATCTCATTTTTTTTCACGCTTCCGCTGCGTTTCTAAACCGTTTTTTCCCTACAATTGGTATCAGAGCCAGGTTGTACCCTTGATTAATTGATGTATGTGTTCGTGAATCTTTTTCTTTTATTGTATATATGCATGTTTTAAAAAGAGATTGAACTCTAGGTATTCGCATATTTATTTACATTGGAATGTATGGATATATATATGTTTTATATGTGGCTTGTTATTGCTCAATTTTGGTCCTAGAATTTCAATGTAATTTTATTTTGGGATTGTAACAAGAAGGGTGGTCTATTATCACAATAATTTCCTTCTTGGTAGTTGCTAAGTTTTTTTTTTTTTTGTTGTAATAATAAAAAAAAAAAAACTGCAGTATTTTGTTATGTAAATTCTTCTGTAATACATTCAAGTTTCGAAGACTCGAAGGTTTGAAGAATTAGGAGTAACCGGAACAAGTTTGGGACCGAACAAGCCGTAACAACGAACGTGCGTGCGAAGAGCGCGCAACCACATTTGTTGTGGCATGGGCTGCGCACTGCAGCCCTTGTGGTAGCCATGGGCTGTGCATGGCAGCCCTTTATGGGTTTGTGACATGCGCACGCCCATTGGTAAGGGCAATGGGTGCGCACGCCTATGGGAGGTTGCCGAGAGAGTCCGAATGACGAAGGTCGCGTGAAGACTTGTTCGCCAAGAAAGAAGTTCTTGTATTCCAAGATATATGTAATTTATTTGTTTTTCTAGGATGGACCAAAATTGTAGCTATTTATATTTTTGTAAATATTGCAATGTTTGTCATTGTTTGATAACATGTCATATAGAATAGGAGTGCCACTCATATATCTCTTTTGGTATGAACATGCATTGAATGGTTTAAGTATCTAAATTAGCATCTAGATAACTTGGTAAATCATTCTTTGTAATTCGATCACAAGCCTTAAACAATTGAGTGGGAGAAGGTGTTTTGGAACACCTACGGCCATCAAGTTTAGTTGAGCTTTATGTTTCGTGAATAAACTCCCAAGAGGTATTCATGAATGGAATTTAGCAAGATACTTCCTTACAAGGATAGACTAAACAATTAGCCCAAACGATATCTACTCCCAAATGAGGGATATTCGTGAGGGATTATATTGAAGGTCAATAACTTGGTAACACACTCAATGTGAGTTTATTAATATCCTCCCAGGAGTTCTTGTTAATAAAATCACAAGGCTAAAAATAAAACGTTGGTAGTTATGTTAACAATTGGGTGGGACCTAGTCCAACTAGTAAATATTACGAACTCCCAAAGGAGGCGTGACATTTATGAGTGTTGGATCACCGGTGAATTTTTACGATTGAATTATTTTATTTAATTCAAGATAAATATTCAAAAGAGCTTTATCATGATTATTTACTTATATAATTTTTGTTATTAAAAAGAAATCATAACCCCATCCCTAATCAATATCCTAAAAAGATAATACTTTAAACTAATGATAATTATGTCACTTGGAAAAGAAATATTGGGTTGTTGTTGCAAATTGAAAAGTATAAGTTCATTCTGTATATTCGTTAACCACCAAAACTAATGAATCTACTCAGGAGCAAAGAGATGAGTAACATTAGTGGAAGTCTTTAGAAAAGATGGCTAAATGTACGTTACATTATGGCCATCATCTCCAACGTGTTGCAACAACAACATAAAGGAATGGAGACAGCTACCGATATTATGATGTCTCTAGACAAGGATTCATATGGTTGGTAAAGTTACTACTGTTAAGACCCGTTAAAAGGTCAAGAGAAAACAGAAGAAAAAGCAACTTGGGCCTTCTTAGAAGGAGACCAAGAAAGTTACCAAGATCAAAGGGAAGTGTTTCCTTTGTGTTGAAAAGGGTTAAGGGAATAGACTAAATAAGAATAAATTTAACTTGCATTTAGGCAATGGAGCGTTGGTGTCTACTACTGTAGTGAGAGATATTAGAATCAATTTAGATTCTAATAGGCATGTAGATTTAATAAACGTTTATTGTGTACCTAAATTCAAGAGGAATTTAATTTCAGTTTCTTGTTTAAATTAATTTGGTTATTCGGTTACTTTTAATAAAGCTTTTGTTATTAGTAAGAATGATAAAATTATTTGCAAAGGTACATTGGACGTTGTGGTAGATGGATATGACCTCTTTCAAGGATGATAAAAATGGCCTCCCTAATATTGCATTGTAGACCGATTGGGCATCCTCCACCACGATGTCTGTCATGATATTCTGCTGAAGAAGTATGGTTCCAATGATCACTGGCAGGATTTTTGATTCCACGGGTATGATTGAGTCCACGGTGAACTTATATAGCGGGGTAGTGCAACTATTGTAACATAACTATTTCAAGTTCAGTTTTTCCAAGGTGTTTTTAAATAGGACGTCGACGCTGCTACCTGTGTCAACGAGCACACGGTGTACCATGCAGTTGGCAATCTGTACCGTGATCACCATGGGATCATCATGAGGC
Source organism: Dipteronia dyeriana (assembly GCA_032871835.1). Lineage (NCBI taxonomy): Eukaryota > Viridiplantae > Streptophyta > Magnoliopsida > Sapindales > Sapindaceae > Dipteronia > Dipteronia dyeriana. The sequence continues at coordinate 83,747,439 of CM065300.1, read as the reverse complement.
TGCACTATGTCGTAGAGATCCGCTTCGGTGAAAATGATCTGTGACAACTGGTCGGGCTTGGTTGGGCTCTGGTCGATCTTGAAGATACCCTGCCCTTCGTCCATATGAGGGACTTTTCCTTGCATGGTTTTTCCTAGAATTATTGGAGGTCCCAGCCAGAGTAGGCCATCCTCTGATGGTATGTATTATCTGGATTTGTTGCATCAGATCCGCTTATTCCTCATTCTTTTTCTCAGCGTGCTCACGGATCACGACTTGCACTTCTCTTCCCGTCAGAATGTTATCCCTGACTTGCTGTAAGAATTCTACCAAACATCCTCCCCTTATCAAAGCCTCGATCTGATTTCGCAGGATATAGCACTCTAAAGTGTTGTGTCCCACATTTTCATGAAAGTCACAATACTTATAACTATTCCTCTTGTCAACAAGCTTCCATGGGTGCGGACTTTTGTAGAAACCCCTTGGGGGGTGTAAAGATCATATCCTCTCTCATTTCAAGCTATTGGGGCCACTATCCTGGGAGGAGGTGAAGCTCGCGGAGGAGTTCGTTTTGCTCGATATCTTTCCGATCTGTTTTGAGAAATACGAAACATCAATCTGTTAGGGGGTTTGTTCTGGCTATTCTGAGCTTGGTCGGGTTTGGGAGCTTCCTTCATCTGTCACTTTACGGCTCTCATATCGTCGTGTTCCATCTTGACCTTGAGTTATTCATCGACTTCAATTTGTTCCAGATTCCGATCATAGGCTTCTTGGTAGGTCTCTGGAGATCTCTTGGCAAAAGACCGGAAAAGCTGGCCTGCCCACAAGTTTCTTCTAAAGTTTGTGAGGGTTTCTTTCTCGGTAAAGACCCCCATCTGGATGACTTCCTGGTTAAAAAGTTCGATATAAGCCCGGAGGGTTTCCCCTCTCTTTTGGATCATATATTGTAGATGGATTGGGTCCTTCAATCGGGGCTTAACTCCCTGAAATTATGAGTAGAAATCGGTTGACAACTTCGTGAAGAAATCCACATTACCGACAGGTAGCTTTCTAAACCAGGTATTAGCGTAATCCGTCAGCGTAGTTGGAAACATTCGACATATAGCGGCCCAGGTCGTGTTCTGGATCTCCATCTATTGAACGAAGCTCTCCAAGTGGCCTAAGGGATCCTTAGTTCTGGAGAATCTATCAGTCTGCATTTTGAATTTTGGCGGGAGCTCCGCCTTCATGATCCTTCTGGTGAAGGGAGTGTTCATCTCACTTAGAGGATCCTTATTTTCCTCATTGTACTTCCCCTTCTTCATCTGCTGGAGCTCTTTCTGAAGCTCTGCCAACTGGTCTCTCGGGCGTTTGCTCTCAGGTTTCCTTGAATTGATCTTGGACTCCTTACTGTCTGACCCCTCTGACTAGCTGGCGACCTCTACCCGATTCCTTCTTCGGAAGAGGTCTGCCTGGGGGCTTTACTGGCTTTCTTCCTTCATATCTCGGGCTTCCCTCCGTGGAATCGTTAGGTGAAGAAACTCTCCCCGCTCTCGGGGAAGGATGTCTGCCGCATACTTGACTTGCCTAGGTTGGTAGCGTGGCAACGCTTCGGGAACAAGGGGCATGGGCCCTAACCTCTCCCGGATCGAGGGTTATAGTCCAGTTCTATTACGAGTTGGCTCCGGAGGGGTAGGTTCCAGACGATCAAAGGCGGGTTGCCTTGTCCCGGGCCTACTTGGTTCCCCTCGATCACAGAGGTTTGCTTGCTGGACAGTAATACCCTCAGCGAGCAGTCGAAGGCAGACATTTTCTATGAAGGCAGCCGCTTGTTGGTCAAGCTCAGCTTGGCTTTCCAAAGAAGAATCCAAAGCCCGTACAGTAGTTGGCTGGTCAAGTACCTGGCCACGAAGTCCAGATTTTCTCATTTTCTTTGGGATCTTTCGTGTCGACGCAGCTGAAGGCTGTCCCGATTCGCCTGGCTATCCTTGGGAGGATCGAAGCCTCATGACTCCTGTAAAATAACAAACTTGTGAATATAAAGATGGTGGTGTGGGAGTTTTCCACAGACGGCACCAGAAAATGTTAATGGGAAATTTACTCAAGATGAGAAATTCCAACTAACACCCTCAAGACCACTACCACGGAGGTGGTGGCCGGGGTCGGTACCATTGATACCTTACCTGCTTAGATTGAAACAAATATTTAAATGACCATAGAAAATGAGAGCTTTATTATAGAACACTTGTGATACACAGGAATCTCTCATATACACTCGCAATCTCTCTAGTACATAGGAAGATGGCAATTTCGTGCTTGTCGAATAGTAGATACAATGATGGCCGTGTTCTGATCATAGAATTTAGGCCTGACCTCATTCCCCTGCTCTCTTACCATGCTTGGCCCTATTTATATTTGGTCCAAGTAGGTTTGAACTCACAGATATCCCTGACAGTTTCGAAACCCGGCTATCCTTCCCTGCTTCTGTGGGGTAGTTTTATGCTCTGTCCAGGGTCTCATGAATGTCGAATTTGGGTTTTGATTCGGGCTAGGAGAGTGAAAAATTTCTCTTTAACCCCTAGCTAAATTTTACTATTAACAGAATTTATATAAAATGATTTAAAAAAACACATTTAAAAGAGAACCATCGGTTCCATAATCAAAACTAAACTGACAGTTCCATTCGGTTCTGAAATTTTAGGAACTGAAACTGGAACCTAATCAATTTTGGTTCACAGTCTAGTTCTGGTTCCGAAACTAGAAAATCAGTTTCAGTTTCATTTATAAGACCAGGGTTCCGGTTCGGTTCCATGGTTGAAACCGAGTCGCTGTCATATCTAAACTTAGGCCGTCTAAAATGTAAATTATACATGCAAATTTTGTTTGAAAGCTAATAGAGCAAAGACCAATTAACTTAGTTTTACAATCACAAGGACTGTTTCTCAAAAAATGAAAACAGAGAAGATGACTATGTTAATCATTTGATGTATAATTGTATACCTAATGAAATTAAGGAGCTTGAGAGTTCTGGGTTTTTTTTTTCCTAATGCGACTTGTCAAACTGAATATGCATCATTTACTAGCAACACACCGTGGATTACGGAAAGGCTTCTTAATCTTTAAAATTAAATAAAACAATTTTTTGGAGCAAAATACATCAAACATTCCTAAGGATTGCTATTTTACATACAAAATTAACTTTTAAAAAAAATTGGCACTCATTTCCTTTGCAGGTAATCAAAATAGATCAAATTTAATCGTGATATCTCCTTACAATATTCTTTTTTTACATTTCAATTCTAAAGACACTACATTCTAAAAGATTAAATTTAAAAAAATTCCAAAGGCACTTTTTTTTTCAAAATCATCCCTATTGTCTTTTAGCACTCTCATTCTAAATACACTCTATTTTTTAAAAACAAATCTAAAGACACTCCATTTTATTTTAGTATTACCCATTTTAAATAATTCTATTTAAAAATTTTGAAAAGGAAAATGAAAAATAGATGTAAAGTAATGAAATAAAAATAAAATATAGAATAAAACTTAACAAAAGTGAGTAGATCAAAACAATAAGTTAACTGTTTTGGAAATAAGATTGTAAAAATAAAAAGCAGTATTTTTTTTTTGGATTTTGTTATATGTATATTTTACTGAATGTACATGTCACTGACAGGTAGGAAAATCCCTTAAAAAGATTGCCAGATGGGCATCCGAGCTGACATTAGAAGACACCATCCAAGACATCATTAAAGAATAAGAACCCGAGTAAGCCCAATCACGGGTACTCGGCACATAATGTTCTACTCGGGACAACACAGGAAGCCCGAATAAAGAAGTTCAACATACGATTCACATACATGAGTAAGCCCAAGAATCATACTCTAATACGCATTTGTATCAAAGGAGGAAAGAGTTTAGAAGTTTTTAGAAGGATAAAACACCAAACAGGAAGTGAGTCAAAATCAGGCAACAACTCTATTATTCTAGAAGATTGCATATCGATTAGGAAATAAATTTTAAGCAGACTGTGTAGTTAGACTCCCACAAAGATTCAGACTCAACCCACAAGATCTCTGAAACAAGAAAGAAGATAAAGACGACTTCAATAAGCAACCAGACATAATTAAATACAAATTATTTTCTTTACTTGTACAACAAGGATTAGGGTTCTATACATGTATAAATAGACCCATAATCTTACTATAAAAGGGAGGAGAGACAACAAAATACAAAACAGAGTAGAGAAGAAATCGTTGTAAGAGAGTGGCAAGAGAGATCGAGTGGTGTAACTGATTATTCAATAGTGGATTTGACTTGGTTGATCATTCAACCACCCGTGGACGTTTCTCCGATTATCGGAGTTTTACCATGTAACTCATGTCACTGATATATCAATTGCATTCTTTTTCTTCTTCTCTTTTAACAGGTCATAACCAAATCCAACACTATGAACTTTCTTGGTTGAACCTTCGATCTGTTTAAGCAATGACTGGTAGTGGCAGTAAGGACAGTTCCAGGGATATCCAAAATCTCTAGATAATGCTCATATAGGCGGAACCACTCAAGATCCTACCACAACCAACATGAGCCAACCGATATCCCTGGTTGGCATCCAGCAAGTCCAACCTACCAGCGAGGACATATCACGTCGCTTTCGTGACGCATTGCAACAGCTGCTGAAGGATGCATCACAAGAAGGAATAGATCTATTGGCCACAGGAGAGGAGCATCCGCCAAATCCTCCATCACCTTCTAGGCTCCAATCTGTTATAGTTAGGCTGGAACCAGATATACAAGTTGCAGTCAGAAACTCAGATCCAGTCAACCAGACTAGGGGTATAACGCATAACCAGGATAAGGATCGTGAAATACTTGTAGAAGAACGACCCCACCAACGATGAAATCACGGTCAAGCGGGCCCTGATAGGTGCCTTAAATACGGTCGGTAAAGAGACCGGTCATCTTAATCAGAAGACAGTGATCGACAGCATGGTAAACATCGTTTTGGAACTGCACGCCTGTAAGGGTTAGCTCTTGAGATTCGAAGGTAAGACGAAGAGGAGATAACGACAGATATGACAGACACATAACGGATCGGCCATCGGGGAAACCCGGTGGATGATAGAGATGCCGTAATTCATAGCCTGACCCGAGAAGTTAAGAACAACATGCGTCAAATGGACGCATTGATTAGACGATATGGATATAACGAGTTGTTTGATGACGATTCTGATAGCCCTTTCACTAGAAACATTCTGCAAATGCCATTCTTGGAGAGATTCAGGATGCCGCACGTGGAACAGTTCAAAAAGGATACAGATCCTAAAGAGCATGTCAGACTATATAAGAGCGCCATGTAGGGAAAATACGGTTCAAAACACAACGAAAGCGTGATAAAAACGAAATTAGGGTTTGCGTATAAATAAAAAAAATCCCTTTTATGCAACGAGAACCTTAACCCTAGATTAATTGATATATATAAAAAGTGTCGTACCTTTTTCTCGTGACAATTGAACAAGCGCCTAATTGATTCCGCAAGATCTTCCAATCCAATCACGAACATGAATCACCTAGGAGTGTGGGCTCCTTTTCTTTATCTAGTATACCCAAGGATGGAAACAAACAGAATCTTGTTCCTTGATAGTCACAATAATCCTCCAAGAAGGATTTACTTGGTCATTAAGTATCCTTTCCTTAGGTAGATTTACTTGGTGGTTAAGAATCCTTTTCAAAAAGGAATTCTATCCTACACCAAGACTTCTAATCCAACTCAATGGTGTATTTGTAACCATATTAAAGACTTCCTAATTTGATTAGATAAATAACTCCTTTTATTTATCTACCTATCAAATATAGTCTTTAATATTAATTATACTACTAACAATAGTATAATTTGAAGAGACCATCTCCTATTAGGAAAAAGATTTTGACTTTTAATTAAATAATTAATTAATTAATCAACAAATTAATTAATTTCTATTTAATTATATAATAATAATATAATATAATATAATATAATTAAGCTATTCTAAATAGCCTTGCCGCCCAAACCATATATATGGGCCAATATATTATTTTCTTATTTTATTAAATCCATTTGACATTTATAAAAAGCCCACATGTGAACTAGACTCATTCTTACAAAAAAAAAAACAAGTCCACATGCCTCAATACAATTCTAGATGGACCCCTAAATTGGTCCGATAGAATATATCAAGTGATCCATGCAAGTTCGTGTGGATTGGGGATCTTTGCGGGCTATCTAGATTTAAGCTCCAATAGACACAACCCAATCACAATCAACAAATGATCCACTTAGCTCCGATCTATATAATTTTAGTACATTCCACTAAAGAATTAAATTTGAACTCTTAAATAAAGATATAATAAGTTGATGTTACCCATTCATACCCTAGACAACCTTATTGAAGAAAGTGTATCCTCATGAAGAATTCCAGTAATCGCCAAGAGCTCATAGACCGCCTATAGCTCTCCAAGTTACCATATTTACTCATATGACCACATTTTGAACTTGGATATTTTGACTTGTCTAGAAGCCATGTTTCAATAGACACTATTGAAAACTTAACGTTAAGATTTAATATCCAATACCTCAAAACATCCATATGATGGTATTCTACTCTCATTCAATAAATAGAGCCACGATGTCCATATCTATAAATGAAGTCCTCTATCGATTAACAAATGAATACCACCAAACTATCGAGGATAGAATATGTTATATAATCGTACTCATTGATAGCTCAAATGATAACACTTGCAACCATAAGTCCATCATTTATCTCAGGATTGAGATAGACTTTCCGATTGTCTTCAAATGAAAACTTTTATCATTGACGGTTCTAGTTAAAGTATTTCATTTTGATCCTATTCAATGCACCCAGTGCACTAGATTCTTTTGCCCAAAGACACCACACTTTGATGATTTTAGACTCATCATAACACATTTGATCCCACTCAAATGCTAGCAAAAGAATCTACAACTTTTACAAGATAAAGGTGCCCAACCTTTTATCATAAGTTGTGAATATTATTCAAGACTAACTAAAGAATTGTGTCTACCTCATACATATCTAGATGTATGAACAATTCTTCTTTCATAATCTTTTGACCTTATGATTATTTACTTTTGACAATTATAATAATTAAACTATAAATGCTATAAGATTTGTTAAACTATAAATCACTTTATTAATGTGAAAAAATTATCAAATCCATTATTATACTCTTGCTATTGAGCATAATCTTATCACGCCATGGCCCAGTAAGCTCACAGTGACCCTCAACCTCCCACAAACGCTCGGGGATACAGGTTCAAGATGGTTTAGGAGATTACCTCCGGTAAGTATTGGGAGTTTCAGCGAGTTAAGCAAAAGCTTCTCGAGATAATTTCTAGGAAATGTACACAAGAAAAAATCAGTGGCATATCTTTCTCAACTGAAACAGGGAAAAGATGAGTCACTAAAGAAGTATCTAGGAAGATTCGGCCAGGCGGTCTCAAAAATCGACATCACAAATGACGAAGCAATAATCACTGCATTCATAAATAACTCGGTTATCTTTTGACCTAAGAAGGGCTCGCCTAACTAGTTATGCAGATATGATGGACATGGCAGGCGGATACGATTTGGCGGAAGAAGAATAGTTGGTAACAGGAGGCAGTTACATGCATGAGGGGAGACTCAAACAAAAAGATGCCAAGTAAAAGTCTTAAAACCATAAAGGGAAACAGAAAGGAAATAATAAGAGAGAAACAAAGATGAGGGAAGTGGACGTAATGCTGACCAAACCAGGGAAAAATTTCAACGAAAGTATACAAACTACACCCCGCTTCGGAAAAGACATGAAGAGATCCTGGCAATACAAGAAGAAAAGAATTTGGTAAAGGAACCACGTCGGCAATCGTAATTTTCCTGACGTGACACAACAAAGTATTGCAGATCCTATAAAGAAATCGGTCACGAGACTTCCAAATGTTATCAGCTTAGAGACTACATAGAAACCTTCATCCAAGAAGGACACATGAAAGATATAATCCCGAAGAAAAATAAGAAGTCAGACAATCAAAAAGAAACCAAAACGGGAGATCATAAGTCTGGTCGGAATAAAAGAGCCAGTTTCGAGGCGAATGAAGTGAGACAGACCATCTTCGGAGGACCATCAACATAGAGAAGTAACCGAGAGCGAACTCAGGAAATCCGAGAAGCAATGGAAGCAAGACAGAATTTTAACGTTAACTCTATCGAGACTGATCCGAAGAGAATAAAGGAAGGATGGGACCCGATAATATTCACTGAAGCTGACTCACTTGGGGTCGACGTCCGACAGAATGACGCTCTCATCATTAGTGCCAGAATTGGCCAAAGAGAAGTCATGAGAATTTTAGCTAACAATGGTAGCTCGACAAACATCCTCAATGTGGTTGTTTATGATCAGCTCAAATTAGACCGAAAGGACTTGCAACCTTTCCATACCAAACTCAGAGGATTCGGGGGAGTCGAGGTTAGGTCTCTTGGAATAGTGAAGCTACCCGTAAAGATCGGAGTAGCTCCTTACCAGAAAACAGTGTTACTCGATATCTTGGTGGTAGATCTTTACAACTGGCCTTACAAAGCTTTACTAGGTCAACCTTTCCTAAACAAAACCAAGGCAGTAACAGCTACCCACGCTGTGATGATCAAGTTTCTGACTGTATTGAGGGTAGGAATAATCAAGGGTTAATAGGAGATGGCCAGAAGAGCTAATCTCTCAGTTTACAAAGACAAAGGTTATAGTGAACTCCAAGTATGCACTTTAACTCAACCAGATCAGATTAAGCAAGAAGAATCATTGTTGTTCGAGTTTGATCCAAGAAAAGGACCAGAAACATCAAAGAATGAACCAACATAAGAGGTGGTTTTAAAGGAAGATGAGCCGAATAAGAAGGTCAAACTTGGAGCCAACATAGAAGAAAATGTCAAGCTAGATCTTATCGATTTGCATAAAGAATACAAAGATATGTTCACATGGAGTCATGAAGACATGGTTTAGATAGACGCGCAAATCATATCACATCACTTTGCGGTGGATCCCAATGCAAAACCCAAAATATAAAAGAAAAGATCTTTGAACCTCGAAAGAAGTCGGGCGATCAAGAAGGAGGTGGAAAAGTTACTCGCTGTAGGGTTGATCAGAGAAATCAACTATCCTCAGTGGGTAGCAAATGTGGTTTTGGTCCAAAAGAAGAATGGCCATTTGAGAATGTGCGTGGACTTCAAGGATCTAAACAAAGCCTGCCCAAAAGACAGTTTTCCACTCCCGAGAATAGACCGACTGGTCAATGCTACATCAGAACATGAATTACTCAGTTTTATGGATGCTTATTCAAGATACAATCAGATCTGGACAAATAAAGCTGATGAAGAAAAAACGGCATTCACGATCGATCAAGGCTTGTACTGATATACAGTGATGCCTTTTGGCCTAAGAAATGTTGGGCAACATATCAAAGATTGGTCAGTAGAATCTTCGCTTGTCAAATAGGAATAAACATAGAAGTTTACATAGATGACATGTTAACCAAAAGTATCTTGGCAGACGAACATGCTTCAGACGTGCGTAAAACATTCGATGTCTTGAGAAAGTATCAGATGAAGTTAAATTCGAACAAGTGCCTATTTGCGGTTCCTTCAGGAAGGTTCCTTGGGTTTCAAGTTCACTAGAAGGGGATCGAGTGAATCCCGAGAAGATCCAAGCCCTTCAAAAAATGACTTCACCAAGGACATTAAAAGAGGTACAACGTCTGACGGGATGCTTAGCTTCCCTAGGCAAATTCTTTTCGAAGGCCACAGATAGATGTGCTCCTTTTTTAAAAGTGATCAAAAAGGGGAAAGAACTTGAATGGAATGAAGAGTGTGAATAGACATTCCTAAAGATCAAAGAATACTTAGGACATGCTCTCATCCTCTCAATACCTAAAATGGGAGAAATACTTCTCTTGTACCTGTCCCTTATGGAGTTAGCAGTAAGCTCGGTTCTAGTTAGGATATAAGACAGGATACAGAGGCCAATGTACTATACCAGCAAGGTACTTTTTTCTAACTGAAACCAGGTATTCACAGGTAGAGAAAATGGCTTTAGCATTGGTTTCGGCAGAAAGGAAGCTGAGGTTGTACTTTCAGGCACATACAATCCAGGTTTTCACTGATTGTCAGCTTAAGCAAATTCTACAGAAGCTTGAGATTTCAGGGAGATTAACTAAATGGGTGATCGAGCTGAGCGAATTCGATATTCTATACATGCCTAGGAATTCACTCAAAGGCCAAACAGTGGTAGATTTTGTAGCAGAATTCACAGAACCAAATCTAGAAGCAAAAAGAATGTTGGACAGGAGTTTCGTATAGAGATTATATGTCGATGGTTCCTCGAACACTCATGGCAGCGGGGCAGGGATCGTAATATGCACCTTAGAGGAAGATGACGTTGAATGTGCCATGAGATTCGATTTCAAAGCAATAAACAACCAATAGGAATATGAGGCATTGCTAGTAGGGCTTAAAGTTTGCATAGCTCTCAGAGTAGATGAGGTCGAGATATTCAGTGACTCACAGGTAGTCATCAACCAAGTCTTAGACGAGTATCAGGCTACATATGAAAGTATGATGGCTTATTTGGGCATAACAAAACAAGTCCTCCATAAATTCAAGGAATCTAGGATTGTCCAGATCCCTAGAGAAGAAAATGAAAAGGTAGATGCTTTATCCAAACTATCATCAATAACCACCACAATCAGGCCAAAGAATATCCATGTTGCACATCTTCTCAGACCAAGTGTAGTTGAGCCAAAAGACTTTGAAGTCTCAAAAATCCGAACACCATTAAACGGTTGGATGACTCAACTAAAAAGGTACTTGGAAGAAGATATACTCCCACAAGATCCCTTAGAAGCAAACCGCGTCAGGTACAGATCAACAAGATACACACTGATTGGAGGAGAACTGTACAGAATAGGGTTTTCCCGAATACTCCAAAGATGTGTATCAGAAGAAACACCGTTTTCTTTGGCATTTGGAACAGAGGCTGTCATCCCGGTAGAAACATCGTATTTGTCACCTAGAGTCAGGCTGTATAATAAAGATAAAAATATTAATATGTTGTTATAAAGCTTAGATGAGTTGGAAGAAAAAAGGGAGAAATCCCGGGTACTAAACGCGGCATATCAGCAAAGAGTAGCCCGACACTATAATTCTCATGTTCGGATTATAAAGTTCCAGTTAGGAGACCTGGTGCTCAAAAAGGTATCGCTGAACACGAAGAACAAAGTTACGGGTTCGTTGGCTGACAAATGGGAAGAGCCATATAAAATTGAAGGAATAGCCGGTCACGGAGCATATTGGATTACCCGAACAGATGGAGTGGTTTTACCCCGACAATGCAATGCACAATATTTAAAGATCTTCTACCCTTGAAATTTGTTTTTATTTTTTAGTCAGGATGTTTTTACTTATTCTTAGTAATCCCTGAGATTTTCATGTTGTTAGTTTTACAGTTATGAATAAAAGTCCGACACGGGATTTAAGAAATCTGAGCATTTGATAATAAGAACATATAAAAAAAATTGAACATATATGAAACTGCATGAAATAAATTGCTAGGGGCCATTAATTTGGCAAAAATCCCGAATGGGCGGAGAAGCTCAAAGGAGCATGCCAGCCAAGCAAGGTCAGCCAAGACCTTAGCCAAAAGGCAAACCCGATGCACCAGATTTTGAAAAACATCTCGGGGCATTGTCAAGAAAATCCCGGTGAGTTACGCAGTTGTGTTAATTAATTCAGAGCTTAACAATTCGGTAAACCCTCGTGCAGATAAAACTAGGAGACGTCCTCAGTTATTTGCATAAGGACTCAAACGAATGATCGTGGTGAGCCTCGATGTAACATTTGGGTAGCAACCAAGTATGAAGCACAAGCATAAATTTACTTGCCTGTTTCGAGATGACTCGGTTAATAATATTAGACAGTTTAATAAGATACTTGGCACTTAAAATTATGTTATACTGAATGTTAGCCAATTTAATAAGATACTTGGCAAATTACTCAAGAAAAAACGTTAGCCAGTTAAATAAGAAACTTGGCGAAATTACTCGGGTAATGGACATAAGCCAGTTAATAAGATACTTGGTGTTTTAATATTCGTTACAGGATTCGCAACAAAAAGCAGTCAAGCAAAATATGGAATTTTACTAATCCTGGAGATTTTTACAAATATACCTAAGGTGGAGCTGAGGATTTGGAGCCCTTGCCGATGCTCGGATCAGGCACCATTTCAGATTCATGTAGGAGACTTTCATTGGAAGGACAGAAAATTGTGTCAACCGAATCATCCATCCACTCGTTGTAATCCATTCCCGAGACTGGTACAACATCAGGCTCCGACCCATCCTCATCAGTCTTTTGACTAGCATAAAAAGTCGAAAGAGAATGCTCAACGGGACCTCCAGATGCATAGGATATGGATCTTTGCCTTTGCTACAACAATAGACTCTCCACTCTTTCATTTGAATCCAAAGAGCCTCTAACAAGATATCCGCGTGATTTTTGATTGATAGGCTCCCAGTTAGCTTGCGCCTTTTTAGTCTCCAGATTCTTGACCTTGAAGAATTCACCAGCCGAGACCAACCCCCATTGGAACTCCCTAAGGAGTAGGGCATCGTAGGCTAGGGACCTCTTAAATTGATCAACCCATTACACTTCAAGTTCCAGCTTGGCTTCCTTCGAAAGGGATTCAACCGTCAAAGCCTGGCGCTCAAGATCTCAATCTTACGCTCATAAGAAAACTTTGCTTGTTCAGCCTCTTGTTTGGCTAGAAGCATTGACTCTTAGGCAATAGAGAGTGAGTCTTCCAAAGATTTATCCCTCTCTTCTGTAGCAGAGGTCCTCTCCTCGGCCTCCATCTGTCTCGCCAAGCAACGATCGGCATACTCTCGGGCAGAACTCGCCTCCTTTTGATAGGCTGTCTCAATTCGAGCACGACAATCCTCACTCTTCTTTAACTGAGCTTCTAGAAGCCTAATCCAATCAGCTTAATGTTGTTACATCTAAATAAACTCAGCAAAATCAGCAACCACCTGTAGGGAAGTAAGTCAAAGATCTGAATAAAGTCATATTATGACGAAGCTCAGAACAGGAGACTTACGTAAGTCACACTATTAAAAATGTTGTGAAGACGCTCCGTAGAAGAACCATTCCTGAAGCGACTCCAATGGTTGTCACCAATAAAATCCCGACTAGATGACATCATACTCAACATATCATGGGGGTGGGATGCGAAGGGTTTCCCGAGGATCCCACTCCTATATCCTCAACCTCAGAGGGTAAAGAATCTCTGTTCAAATTTTCTAGAGTTTCCTCTCTTCCCAAACGTGTCTCAGCTTGAGCACTCGGGGAACCCCTAATGGAAGCATCATTATCGCTTGACTCGACGAACAAAACCACTCGAGGAATTTTTGGAAAAGGTCGAATGGGAGAATCAACTTCCTTCCTCTTCTCAGCTCGAGTACAGTGGAAGTTGAGGTCAGCTGTAGGATCTACCTGATCATCTATGATATCTTCAAAAGATTCAAAAGGATTAGGGAAAGGACCAACATGTTCAACAAGGGGGTTTCTACATCCTTCACCTATCGAACTATGATCGTCAGATGTTACACCACCGGGATGCCCTCCATGCATGCCTTCATCCTCATAAATTCTTTGGACATTATCGAGTTCAATAGGGCTACTCGGATCACTTGATTCCCTACAGTCGGTCGAACGACCTCTTTGGGAACATATTCAGGATCCTGCCCATCTGCCTGCTTGGAATCTTCATCCGATTCATCATCAGACGAAGCAATCCCTTCTTCGTTTTGACGAGAAGCCTCTTTACGACTCGCCTGAATAATTCTTTTCACTTGGCGGTTTGGGCGTCACAGACGACATCCATATCATACAATAAATTCAAAAAAGGATGAGTTACAAAGGCACAGTGAAAAGCGACAGTAAAAGCAACGAAAATAAACCACTTACAACGTCTGCAGTAAGCTGAAATCTAAGTAAAAAAATTGAGAATTATCACCTTTTTCTCATAAAAAAGATAGGACCTGCTCCTCTTCTCCAGAGTACGCATGGTAGCTCGAGCAAGGTTACTTAATTCGGTATCAGTGAAGACATGCTGCGACTTGTTCTGAAAAAGAAACGAAGAACCTTTAATACTTCTCAGTTTTCCCCGGCTGAGAGCTCGATATCGTGTCCCCAGTTTTCTCTGGTAAAAAACCAGCTATTTTTGCAGTACCTATTGAAGGTAGGAAAACCCCATGCAAAACCCTTCTTCTTGACGTCCGAGGAGATATTGATTCCCAAGTTCACCTTCGTCCCCTCAGAAATCCAGCTGTCTGGCTGGCTGGATAGAAGAAAGTAAGTCTCAGTCTGACCAGATTGCCTTAAAGTATAAAAATGTCTAATTTCGTGAGGAGAATGCAATGGCAAGTTCATCCAGCTCCACATATTCCATATACACATCATGATCCTATAGTTGTTCGGGGCTAGCTGGGTTGGGGCGATCCCTGTCTCAGCTAGGAGCAAATCAATGAAAGGCTGGAAGAGAAGAGTCACACCACAATAGAGTATAGATCCATAAACTGCTACCATGCCTAGAGAAGGGTTTCATGCGGCCTTATTACCAGTAGAAACCATCAAAACTGAGTGGTCCAGATCAAATCGAGCACGATATTTTTCGATCTCTGCTTCCCGGACCACGTTCGGTTAGGCATCATACACACTTGGGAAATTAAGAGAAAAGGGAATCTGAGAGGCACGATGCTCTTCCTCAACATCATCCTCGTTGATTACTTGCCTCCCAATCTGAATGTCGCTTGAACCATGTCTGTGAACCGTTTGATTACTCTGATGTTTCCCCATCCTAGATCGTAAAGGAACCCTATGACATTCAGAAATGGAATACTCAGAGCTGGAAGAAGATTCAGAGCTAGAACTGAAATAAACATCAGGATAAAGCCAGGAAACATCAACATTTAGAAAATAAGACTCATCAGGAGGTGTTTCCCCCAATAATCTACGAATACAAGAAACCAATTGAAGATCTCCATGCTCAAGCGCATCGAAAGCTATAACAAAAAGGCAATGTCGTGAAATAGAATCCATCTAAACTGACCTTAAAAGTAGACGTAGAGAGATCGGAAAAAAGCTTTAGCAAAGAACCTAGATGAATCTGTGTGTGAGAGAGCCTGGGTTTCTTGTCTTTATTTTCAATGAAAATGAACGATAAGAACAACCCCATTCAGTTTAAATAAACCACTCAATGATCGAAAGACGCGATACCCTAGGGTTTCGAGAAGCAGGAAAAATTGAAAGAATAGGAGGAACGTTCGGTGACATAAGCGACGTATCCGATAATCAATGGGTCGTATCACATAAATGCTATCAGAGAAACCAAGTGGTTAAAGGACACGTGTCATGGAAAGATTTGACCAAGCCAACAGGATTTCAAAACATCACAATCATTGCGATTTCGCATGAAGGGAAAAATTGCACATACATGGTCACCATTAAGACACTTCATAAATGTTACGAATTGATTTAAGGGTTATGTTGGGATCATGCTCGATAGCAAGAGTATAATAATGTATTTGACAATCTTTTCATATTAATAAAGTGATTTCTAGTTTAATAAATCTTATAGCATTTATTGTTTAATTAGTATAATTGTCAAAAGTAAATAATCATAAGGTCAAAAGACTATGAGAAAAGAAGAATTGTTCAGACATATAGATATGTATGAGGTAGACACAATTCTTTAGTTAGTATTGAATAATATTCACAACTTAAGATAAATGTTGGGCGCCTTTATCTTGTTAAAGTTGTAGATTCTTTTTCTAGCATTTGAGTGGGATCAAATGTGTTATGATGAGTCTAAAATCATCAAAGTGTGGTGTCTTTGGGCAAAATAATCTAGTGCACTGGGTGCATTGAAATGGATCACAGTGAAATACTTTATCTAGAAACGTCAATGGATAAAAGTTTTCACTTGAAGACAATCAGAGAGTCTATCTAAATCCTGAGATAAATGATGGACTTATGGTTTCAAGTGTTATCATTTGAGATATCAATAAGTACGATTATATAGCATAGTCTATCCTCGATAGTTTGGTGGTAATCATTTGTTAATCGATAAAGGACTTCATTTATAGATATGGACATCATGACTCCATTTATTAAATGAGAGTAGAATATCATCATATGGATGTTTTGAGGTATTAGATATTAAATCTTAACGTTATGTTTTTAATAGTGTCTATTGAAACATGGCTTATGGACAAGTTAAAATATCCAAGTTCAAAATGTGGTCGTATGAGTAAATATGGTAACTTGGAGAGCTTTAGGCGGTCTATGAGCTTTTGGCGATTACTGGTATTCTTCACAAGGATACACTTTCTCCATTAAGATTGTCTAGGGTATGAATGATAAATATTAACTTATTCTATCTTTATTTAAGAGTTTAATTTCAGTTCTTTAATGGAATGAACTGAAATTAATAGATCGGACCTAAGTGAATTGTTTGTTGATTGTGATTGGGTTGTGTTTATTGGAGCTTAAATTTAGATAGCCCGTCAAGATCCCCAATCCACACGAACTTGCATGGATCACCTGATATATTCTACCGGACCAATTTAGGAGTCCATCTAGAATTGTATAAAGGCATGTGGACGTGGTCCTTTTTGTAATAGTGGGTCTAGTTCACATGTGGACTTTTTATTAAGGTCTAATTGATTTAATAAAATAAGAAAAATAATATATTTGCCCATGTATATGTGTTGGGCGGCAATGATATATAAAATAGCTTAATATATTATTTTTTTATTATTATTTAATTAAATAGAAATTAATTAATTTGGTAATTAATTAATTATTTAATTAAAATTCAAAATCTTTTTCCTAGTCGGAGATGGTCTCCTAATATTATACTATTGTTGGTAGTATAATTAATATTAAAGACTATATTTGATAAGTAGATAAATAAAATGAATCATTTATCTAGTCAAATTAGAAAATCTTTAATATAGTCACAAATACACTAATGAGTTAGATTATGAGTCTTGGTGTAGGAAAGAATTCTTTTTGGAAAAGGATTCATGGTCACTAAGTAAATCCATATAAGAATAGGATTCTTGCCTATCAAGTAAATCCTCTTTAGAAGAGGATTTGTAAACCTATAAATATAGGTTGTAAATTTCGACCAAGCCTTAGTTTGTGGTGTGAGAAGTTGTTTTTTATTTATTTATTATTGTTATAAAAAAAATAAAAAAATAAAAACTTCGTCCAACTCATTGTGTGAAGAATTCGGCCAAGCGTAGAGAAAAGAGGGAACGTTTTTGTTTTCGATAGTAAACTAGTATCATTTGCATCAAAAGTATTTTGTGTACAACATCAAATCAAGGTTCACGCGAGTTTCAATCAAATTGATTGATAATTCACAAGTGATCGGACATTCTTGGCTTTTCTTTTGGAGGATTATTGTGACTAACAAAAAAGAAGATTTTGTTTGTTTCCATCCTCAGGTATACAATTAAAAGAGAATGAGCCCACACCCCTAGGTGATTCACGTTCGTGATTGGATTGGAAGATCTTACGAATTCAATTCGGCGCTAGTTCAATCATCACGAGAAAAATGTACGATACTTTTAATAAACATCAATTAATCTAGGGTTAAGGTTCTTTTTTAAAAAAAAGGGAAAAATTTTATTTATACCGAAACCCTAATTTTAATATAATTAATTTCATGCTTCCGTTGCGCGGATTTTCCTTACAGTTGGTATCAGAACCAGGTTGTACCCTTGATTAATTGATGTATGTGTACGTGAATCTTTTTCTTTTATTGTATATATGCATGTTTTAGAAAGAGATGACACTCTAGGTATTCATATATATATATTTACATTGGAATGTATGGATATATATATGTTTTATATGTTGTTTGTTGTTGCTCAATTTTGGTCCTAGAATTTCAATGTATTTTTGTTTTGGGATTGTAACAAGAAGGGTGGCCTATCATCGCCATGATTTCCTTCTTGGTAGTTGCTAAGTTTTTTATTTTATTTTGTTTTTGTAATAATAATAAAAAACTGCACTATATTGTAATAAAAAATACATTATATTGTAATAAAAAAAACTTGCAGTATTTTTTTATATAAAATTCTTCTGTAATACATTCAAATATCGAAGACTCGAAGGTTTGAAGAATTGGAAGCAACCGGAACAAGTTTGTGACCGTGCGAGCTATAGCAACAAACATGCGTGCGAAGAGCACGCGACCATGATTGTTGTGGTTTGGGCTGTGCACAGCAGCCCTATGGATACCGTGGGCTGCGCATGGCAGCCCCTTATAGAGTTGTGGGCTGCGCACGCCCATGGGAGGGAGCCAAGGGTGCGTACGCCCGTGGGAGGCAGCTAAGGGAGACCAAACGAAGAAGGTCGCGTGAAGACTTGTTCACTAATAATTGAGTTTTTTGTATTCCAACACATATGTAATTTACTTGCTTTTCTAGGACTGACCAAAATTGTAGCTATTTATATTTTTATAAATATTGCAATGTTTGTCATTGGTTGATAACATGTCATATAGAATAGGAGTGCCACTCATATATCTCTTTTGGTATGAACATGCATTGAATGATTTAGGTATCTGATTGGCATCTAAATAACTTGGTAAATCATTCTTTAGAATTCGATCACACGCCTTAAATAATTGAGTGGGAAAAGGTGTTTTGGAACACCTACGGCCTCCAAGTTTAGTTGAGCTTTATGTTTCGTGTAATAACCTCCCAAAAGGTATTCATGAATGGAATTTAGTAAGATACTTCCTTACAATGATAGACTAGACAATTATCCCAAACGATATCTACTCTCAAAGGAGGGATATTCGTGAGGGAATATATTAAAGGTCGATAACTTGGTACCACACTCAATGTGAGTTTATTAATAACCTCCCAAGAGTTAAATCACAAGGCTAAAATTGAAAACGTTGGTTATTATGCTAACAATTAGGTGGGACCTAGTCCAATTAGTAAATGGTGCAAACTCCCAAAGGAAGCATGACATTTGTGGGTGTTGGA
Organism: Dipteronia dyeriana; assembly: GCA_032871835.1. Lineage (NCBI taxonomy): Eukaryota > Viridiplantae > Streptophyta > Magnoliopsida > Sapindales > Sapindaceae > Dipteronia > Dipteronia dyeriana. Next base: position 83,728,313 of record CM065300.1, on the reverse strand, counting down.
TCACAGTTGAATTTTACGATTGAAATATTTTATTTAATTCAAGATAAATATTCGAAAATGCTTTATCATGAATATTTGCTTATATAATTTTTGTTATTATAAAGAAATCATGACTCCATCCCTAATCAACATCCTAAAAGATAATACTTTAACTGATGATAATTATATCACATGGAAAAGGAATATTAGTTTGTTGCAAACTGAAAGGCATAAGTTCATTCTCTGTACTCCTAAACCACCTACTTCTACTAATGAATCTATTTAGGAGAAAAGAGATGAGTATCAGTAGTGAAAGTCTCCAGATGAGATGGCTAAATGTATGTTACATTATGACCACCATCTCCGATGTGTTGCAACAGCAACATGAAGGAATGGAGAATGCTACCGATATAATGATGTCTCTGGAAGAGATATTTGCTATGAAGTCCAGGACGACAAAGAGGGAGGCCATGACTGCTTTCTTGAATCTTAGGATGAAACCTGAATAGGCTATAAAAGATCACATGATGAAAGTCATAGCACATCTCAACATTGCTAAACTGAATGGTAATGAGATAGACGGTGAGACGAAAATTGACATAATCGTCAACTCACTATCAGATTCCTTTGATCAGTTCAAGTTGGACTACACCTTGAACAATAAGGAATACACCTTGCAAGGCCTGATGCAAGATGATCAAAGCACCGAGAAAATCCTTGTGTAAGGTAAGGGTTAAGAGATTTATACGGATAGTAAAGTTGCTTTTGTTAAGACCCATTGCAAAGTTAAGAAACAATAGAAGAAAAAGTAACTTAAGCCTAACCAGAAGGGATTCCAGGAAAGGAAAAGGCTGAATGAGAATGAATTCATCTTGCATTTAGGCAATGGAGCGTTGTTGTCAACTAGTGTAGTGGGAGATATTAGAATCAATTTAGATTCTTATAGGCATTTAGATTTAATAAACGTTTATTATGTACCTCAATTGAAGAGAAATTTAATTTCAGTTTCTTGTTTAAATAAATTTGGTTATTCGGTTACTTTTAATAAAGCCTTTATTATTAGTAAGAATGATAAAATTATTTGCAAAGGTACATAGGAAAACGGTTTATTCTATTTGTATAGAAATATCTCTCACTTTTTAGACACGAAATCAACGGAGCCTAATCATAAAAGAGTAAAATTATCAAAAGATGAAACCTACCTATGGCATTTGCGCCTAGGTCATATTAACCTTAATAGGATTAAAAGATTGGTTAGTGACAGACCTCTAAGTGACTTAAAGGTTGATGATCTACCAACTTGTGAATCTTGTTTGGAAGGTAAAATGACAAAAAGGTCATTTACGAGCAAAGGCACAAGAGCCATCGAATGTTTAGGATTGATACACACTGATATGTGTGGACCTATGAGCATTCAAGCTAGAGGTGGATAAGCATTCAAGCTATAGGTGGATATGAGTACTTCATCACTTTCACGGATGATCACTTAAGGTTTGGCTATGTGTATCTCAGGAGACATAAGTCGGATGCTTTTGACATGTTCAAAGCATTTAAAGCTAAAGTAGAAAATCAGCTTGAGAAATACATAAAAAACATGAGGTTTGATCGTTGTGGAAAATATCTATCTAGTGAGTTTCAGCAATATCTTATTGATAATAGGATAATTTCTCGGTTTTCTGCACCAGGTACACCTCAACAAAATGGGGTGGCAATAAGGAGAAATATAACTTTTTTGGACATGGTTAGGTCTATGTTGAGTTATTCAACGCTTCCTAATTATTTTTGGGGATATGCTTTGTAAACTGCTATGTACATTCCAAACGATGTACCATCTAAATCGGTTCCTAAAAAACCGCATGAGTTATGGACCTGGCGAAAGCCTAGTTTACAACACTTAAGGATATTTGGATGTCCTGCGCACGTGTTAAAAGGAAAGACAAAAATGATGGAGTCCCGTACAGAAACATGCAAATTTGTAGGGTATCCAAAAGGAACAAAAAGATATTATTTCTATAGTCCTTCAGTTTGTTTTGACAAATGCAAACTTTCTAGAAGATGACTATATGAATAATTTTGTGCCTAAAAGCAGAATTGTCCTGAATAAACTTTCAGGAGATACAATTCCACAAGATGCTTCACAACCAAGCCCAATTGTAAGTTTCATACCAACACAAGATCAACAATCTACCATACCTCGTCGTAGTGGGAGGGTTAGTAGACAACCCGAGAGATACATCTGTCTAGGAGAATTTGTAGAGAATCTCATGGACGACGATGATCCCTATACGTACAAGGAACCAATGGAAGATGTTGATTGTCGCCATTGGAAAAAGGCAAGCAATGCAATCCGAAATTGAATCTATGTTCAAAAACAAAGTCTGGTCTCTTGTAGACTTGTCTAAAGGGATAAAACCCATCGGGTGTAAGTGGGTATACAAGAGAAAAAGAGGAATGGATGGAAAGGTGGAAACCTTTAAAGCCAGATTGGTAGCTAAAGGTTATACACAGAAGGAAGGTATCGATTATGAAGAAACCTTATCTCCTGTGGCCATGCTAAAATCCATTAGGATGCTCTTATCCATTGCGGCATCTTTAGACCTAGAGATTTGGCAAATGGATGTTAAGACAACTTTCGTTAATGGAAGTCTTGACGAAAGCATCTACATGATGCAACCAGAAGGATTCACTGAAAAAGACCAAAAGGAAAGGGTATGCAAGTTACAAAGATCCATATACGGATTGAAGCAAGCATCCAGATCCTAGAACATAAGGTTCGATCAAGCCATGAAAAGTTTTGGATTTATTTAAAACCCGGATGAACCTTATGTATACAAAAGGATTAAAGGCGACAAGTTGGTTTTCCTAGTTCATTACGTTGATGGTATACTACTCATCGGAAACGACATAGGTGTATTGACATCAGTAAAAGAATGGTTAGAAAAATAATGTGATATGAAGGACTTAGGAGAAGCAAGTTATATTCTTGGTATCCAAGTCCTAAGGGATAGAAAGAATAGAACGATTGCATTATCTCAAGCTTCATACATAGATAATATCTTGTCTTGGTTTTCCATGCAAGATTCCAAGAAAGGCATGTTACCTTTCAGACATGGAATCAAACTTTCTAAGGAACAAGTTCCTAAGAATGAGCATGAAGAGCAATTCATGAGTAGGGTTCCATATGTATCGGCAGTTGGAAATCTCATGTATGCAATGCTCTGTACTAGATCAAATATTCGTTTTGTTGTGGGCATAGTTAGCAGGTTTCAATCAAAACCTGGTCCTGATCACTGGACAACAGTCAAGCATATTTTCAAGTATCTCAGGAGAATGAGAGTTTATATGCTTGTATACTCTTGAGGGGATTTAATTCCCATTGGGTATATGAATTCTAATTTTCAGTCAGATTTTGACTCTAGGAGATCAACATTAGGATCTGAGTTTACTATTGGAGAAGGGGCAGACATATGGAGGAGTATCAAGCAACCTTGTACTGCTGATTCCACCATGGAAGTCGAGTATGTTGCAGCATGCGAGGCTGCTAAAGAGACTGTCTGGCTTTGCCAATTCTTGATTGACTTGGAAGTGGTTCCTAATGTGAATAAGTAGATCACTATCTAATGTTACAATAGTAGAGCAATAGCTAATTCGAGAGAACCAAGAAGTCATAAGAGAGGGAAACACATTGAAAGAAAGTATCACCTTCTGAGGGAAATTGTGCATAGGGGTGACGTGACGATTACCAAGATCGCGTCAGTAGATAATCTAGCGGATCCCTTTACAAAGGCTCTTCCACAAAAGAGTTTTGATGGGCATCTAGAGACGAAGGTGATGAGAGATATGACACATTTGCGATAGAGCAAGTGGGAGATTGTTGGGATTATGCTCGATAGCAAGAGCATAATAATGTATTTGACAATCTTTTCATATTAATAAAGTGATTTCTAATTTAATAAATCGTATAGCATTTATGGTTTAATTATTATAATTGTCAAAAGTAAATAACCATAAGGTCAAAAGACTATGAGAAAAGAAGAATTGCTCATACATATAGATATGTATGAGGTAGACACAATTCTTTAGTTAGTCTTGAATAATATTCACAACTTAAGATAAATGTTGGGCGCCCTTATCTTGTTAAAGTTGTAGATTCTTTTGCTAGCATTTGAATGGGATCAAATGTGTTATGATGTGTCTAAAATCATCAAAGTGTGGTGTCTTTGGACAAAAGAATCTAGTGCACTGGGTGCATTGAATTGGATCACAGTGAAATACTTTATCTATAACCGTCAATGGATAAAAGTTTTCTCTTGAAGACAATCGGAGAGTCTATCTCAATCATGAGATAAATGATGGACTTATGGTTACAAGTGTTATCATTTGAGCTATCAATGAGTACGATTATATAGCATAGTCTATCCTCGATAGTTTGGTGGTATTCATTTGTTAATCGATAGAGGACTTCATTTATAGATATAGACATCGTGGCTCCATTTATTAAATGAGAGTAGAATATCATCATATGGATGTTTTGAGGTATTGGATATTAAATCTTAACGTTAAGTTTTCAATAGTGTCTATTGAAACATGGCTTCTGGACAATTCAAAATATCCAAGTTCAAAATGTGGTCATATGAGTAAATATGGTAACTTGGAGAGCTATAGGTAGTCTATAAGCTCTTGGCGATTACTAATATTCTTCACAAGGATACACGTTCTCCATTAAGATTGTCTAAGGTATGAATGAGAAATATTAACTTTTTCTATCTTTATTTAAGAGTTCAATTTTAGTTCTTTAGTGGAATGAACTGAAATTAATAGATCAGACCTAAGTTAATCATTTGTTGATTGTAATTGGATTGTGTCTATTGGAGCTTAAATTTAGATAACCCGTCAAATCCCCGATCCACACGAACTTGCATGGATCACTTGATATATTCTACCGGATCAATTTAGGAGTCCATCTAGAACTGTATTAAAGCATGTGGACTTGTTTCTTTTTGTAAGAATGGGTCTAGTTCACATGTGGACCTTTTATTAAGGTCCAATGGATTTAATAAAATAAGAAAAATAATATATTTGCCCATGTATTTGTGTTGGGCGGCAAGGCTATATAAAATAGCTTAATATATTATTTTTTATTTTATTATTTTATTAAATGGAAATTAGTTAATTTGGTAATTAATTAATTATTTAATTAAAAGTCAAAATATTTTTCCTAGGAGATGGTCTCCTAATATTATACTATTGTTGGTAGTATAATTGATATTAAAGACTATATTCGGTAAGTAGATAAATAAAAAGAATTATTTATCTAGTCAAATTAGAAAATCTTTAATATGGTCACAAATACACTAATGAGTTAGATTATGAGTCTTGGTGTAGGAAAGAATTCTTTTTGAAAAAGGATTTTTGGTCACTAAGTAAATCCACATAAGAATAAGATTCTTGCATGCCAAGTAAATCCTCTAGAGGAGAGGATTTGTGAACCTATAAATATAGGTTGTAAATTTCGACCAAGCCTTAGTTTTTGGTGTGAGAAGTTGTTTTTTATTTATTTATTATTGTTATAAAAAATTAAAAGAAAATAAAATAAAAACTTCGTCCAACTCATTGTGTGAAGAATTCGGCCAAACGTAGAGAAAAAGGGGAACGTTTTTGTTTTCGATAGTAAACTAGTATCCTTTGCATCAAAAGGGTTTTATGTACAACATCGAATCAAGGTTCACACGAGTTTTAATAAAATTGATTGATAATTCATGAGTGACCGGAAGTTCTTGGTTTTTCTCTTGGGGGATTATTGTGATTAACAAAAAAGAAGATTTTGTTTGTTTCCATCCTCAGGCATACAATTAAAAGAGATGGAGCCCTCACTTCTAGGTGATTCACGTTCGTGATTGGATTGAAAGATATTGCGAATTCAATTCGGCGCTAGTTCAATCGTCACGAGAAAAAGATACGATACTTTTAATATACATCAATTAATCTAGGGTTAAGGTTCTTGTTATAAAAAAGAGGAAAATTTTTATTTATACTGAAACCCTAATTTTAATTTAATTAATTTCATGCTTCCGTTGTGCTGATTTTCCTTACAGGTTATAGTTCTTATTCAATGAGGCAGTAAATTTAAGAGGGCATTGTTATATGTTTATTTTACTGAATGTACACGTCACTAACAGGTAGGACAATCCCTTAAAAAGATTGCCAGATGGGCATCTGAGCTGGCATCTGGAAGACACCATCCAATACATCATTAAGAATAAGAACCCGAGTAAGCCCAAACACTGGTACTCGACATATTATGTTCTACTCAGGACAACACAAGAAGCCCGAATAAAAAGTTCAACATGCGATTCACATACGTGAGTAAGCCCAAGAATCATACTCCAATACGCATCTGTATCAAAGGAGGAAAGAGTTTAGAAAGTTTCTAGAATGATAAAACACTAAACAGGAATCGAGTCCAATTCATGCAACAACTCTATTATTCTAGAAGACTACATATCGATTAGGAAATAAATTATAAGAAGACTGTGTAGTTAGACTCTCACAAAGATTCAGACTCAACCTACAAGATCTCTGAAACAGGAAAGAAGATAAAGACGACTTCAATAAGCAACCAGTCATAATTAAATATAAATTATTTTCTTTACTTGTACAACAAGGATTGGGGTTCTATGCATGTATAAATAGACCCATAATCTTACTGTAAAAAGGAGGAGAGACTTGAAAAAAAAATACAAAATAGAGTAGAGAAGAAATCGCTGTAAGAGATAGGCATGAGAGATCGAGTGGTGTAACTGATCATTCAATAGTGGATTTGACTTGGTTGATCATTCAAACACCCGTAGACGTTTCTCCGATCACCGGAGTTTTACCACGTAACTCGTGTCATTGATATATCAATTGCATTCTTTTTCTCCTTCTCTTTTAACAGGTCATAACCAAATCCAACACTGTTGACTTTCTTGACCATTAAGAAATCGACGTCTACAGATTTTAATTTACTCCAAAAAATTCTATTGTGTAAAAAAAAATTAAATATATTTTTCTAGAATATATATATATATATATATATATATATATATATATATATATATAGCTAGTGATAGTAATAATGGAGGGTTTGATGGTGTGTGAGAAAGAATTATTTTGAGAAGAATAAGAAGATATGTTAGGGTTTGTAAAACAGAAGGAAAAAAAAAAGTAAAGATGGAAAAAAACTTGTTTTAAAAAAAATGGATTTGAGTGTCTTTAGAACTCTCTTATCTTGTTTAGTAATTTTAACTCAGATTAAAATTGTCATTAATAAAAAAAAATGGAATGTAAACAGATAATTAATTGATTGTCAATAGCATTTTTATGGACAAAGTTTGATAGTCAAAATACCAAAATGCCCCTGAAATTATTAATTAAAAAGTCATATAAAAAAACTGATTTTTAAATGTTTTTCTACCTTCCATCTCAAGGTGGAGATCTAATTATTTTTTCCAAGTAGAAATTTAAAAAAAGGGAGAGAATAAACTGAATCGATGGAGATCCACATTGGATCTCGGATCTCCACCAATCCAGATTTCCATCGAAGGAGATCATCAAAAATCTCATTCGATGGTGAGATCATCTCCAATGAAAGAGATTCTCTTTCGATAGAGATAGATTCCATCTCCGTTGCTCAAGATGTGACAGACTCAATAGTGGTCGTTAGAGATGACTCCATGGTCGGACCCTCGAAGGTATTTGAATCCAAATTAGTGTTGGGTCATTATCATCGGTTTGAACCCTATATTTATTATTTATTTATCAATTTTTTTTTATAATATGTTTGTATCTTAGTCTCGCATCATTTTTATAGTATCAAAATTACATTAATTGGGTCCCTCCAATGGTTAACTGTTTGTTAAATTTCTGGATACTTTTATCATTTGATATCAAATCATGCCATGTGTCTATATCATAAAATCAAGACAATTATCAATTTGATTTTGAACTTTTTTTAAAATTTCAAGTTGATTATGACTTTTATAAATGTGATCAAATTGGTCATCATATTTTTTTTCAATTACCAAATTAGTCCCTCTCTTTTAAGAAGTAACCAAATTGGTCAATTTAATGGTTTAACGATATTAAATATAACAGTTGTTTTTAACAATTTTAGTTAAAGTACGTAAATACCCTTTATTTATCATATTAGAGCAAAATTGTTTTGACTTTTGTGCATTAAATTCACCATTATGATTCTAAAAAAAATCAAAATGTTATCAATGAAATATCATTTGTACACTTTTTAATTAATATTTTCTAAAAAAAATCTAAAAATATTTTAATAAGACAATGTCAATTATATCTTTAATTACTATTCATTCTCAGTTTAGTCTTTTACCATTTTTATATAATTGTTTTTTCATATAATATTATATAAGCATTGTTGCCAAAATTATTCAATAATCAAAACCCATAAATAAAATAAATAAAATTTTACATGAGTTAAAAAACTGTGCATGTGTCATTATTATATTGTTTCGAAGTAAAGTACACTTTTACCCCTATAAATTTAAAGTTGACCGACAAAACTTAGTTAGAGGAACTAATTTGACACTTGAAAAAAATGTAAGGACCAAATTGGTAACTTTTATAAAGGTCATAAATAACTTAAAATTTTTAAAAAAAAGTTCAGGGGCAACTTGGTAATTGCCATAAGAACAAAAACAACATCATGCAATTATATATAAAAAAATATTAAAAATAATAAAGAAAAAAAATGAAAGAGGTTGTTGCCTCTCCCATCGTGTAGGAGGCCGACCTCCTCCCCATAAATCGTGCCTACTCCGCTTTCAAGGAACCAGGCGGTGGCCTCATCTGTCGCCTCTACCGGTTAAAATACATATGACATTTACACAGTGATGGATCTATAAATTTTAATCAGTTAAGACATTTGAATATATATAAAATATTGAAAAATTAAAATTATAGTATGATTTAAAAAAAAAAAATTAAAATTTTTTTTTCAGATGGATTAAATAATTTTACATTCATAAAGAAATAAAAACAAGAAAAAACGTTAAAAAATAAACAATAACAAGAAAAACAACATAAATAATGAAAAAAAATTACAATTTAATTTTATATAAGATTTGTTTTGCATTTATAATAATTTTAATTTTAATTTATATAAAAACAATTTATTAATAAATATTACTATGCATGTTTTTAAATTTTTTGTTCTTCAAATTATTGGTAAATTATTGATATTCTAAATAAATTAAAATTATAAAATTAAGATAATGACAAAAGAAAATGAATCATAGTAATAGATTGACTATTTTAATCTGATAAAGTAAAATTTGAGATTTTATGATTTATTGATCGGACGTGTTAGGTATATCAAATTAAAACAATTAGAAATAATAAAAATCCAAAATAATAATTGTTAATTTAATATAACATAAGAAAATGAATTGCCCTGTTTTAGAAGATATGAAATTTTGAAAAAGAAATTGGAAATGATGTAAAAAATTATAAGATAAAATTGCATTAAAGATAAATATATTTGCTTGAGATGAGACTTGAACAAAGTACTTAAAATGCAGAGAGAAGATCCACTACCAACTGTGCAGACGAAATATGTTTTAATGAATATATAAAGTATATAAAATATCAACATTTTTTATAAAAAAAAACTGAGGTAAGGTACAGGCCCAACCTTGTCACTACATGGGTCCACCCTTGTATTTATGTATTTTAGTTATTTTTTACTTTTTAGTAAATATTTTTAAGTTTTACTTAAAAGTGTTTCTTTAATTAGTTAATTTTTTTAAATTAATTGATTATATGTATATATGTATATATTAAGTTTTATTGTTAAAATGTTAATTCTAACTGTTGTTTCCAAGTTTTTTCCAATGTTTTTTTATTATATTATAAGTTTGTTTTTTTAATTAGTTTAATTAAGTTGTTTTTATAACAACAATTGGAGACACATCAAATTTTTACTAGAAGTTACTTAAATTTAAGCTGAACGACAAATTTTTAAAAGTTTGGATGCAAAATCAAAATTTTGATCTGAATTTAATGTGTTTTAGAAATTTTATGTACCGTATTGTAAGCGTTTTTTTATTTATTATTTGTTTGAAATAAAAACGAAAATAAAAACATTTTTTATTTCAGTTTCGGAATCTGAAAATACGTCTGGTAATATATACAGTAAATGAATTCTAAAAAAAAACGCGTTTAGTAGGTTAATCGAAAAATATCAATAATTGTAATTTTTCTATTACTTTTTCTATTTTAACTTTTTTTTATTTGAATAAGGAACGGATCAATAATCCATCACAAATAATTATCAAATAACTCATAATTTATAAATAAATTTATTTTTTTACTAAATATAACAAATTGCTCGTTTTGACTTTTGTTTTGTTACGACTCTGAATCGCAATTGAATTGATATTTGCTTGTTATTTCTATCTGCTTTTAGCAGAAGAGAGAAGATCAAGTCAGTTGTAATTTTGTACAATTTTTTAACCGGTGAACATCAATGAAAAGTCAAAAATATTTCCTCAGCAACTAAACATAATCTTTGGGTTTCCATTTGCAACTATATATTGATCAATTTGTATATAAAAAAATGAAGATTTGAGTGTTTTTGTTGTCAATTTTTATTTAATTTTATATCACAATTAGCAGAGCAGTTGATGCGTATACTGCTGATGCAAATTGCTAAGAAACTGATGAAAAAAAAAATGTTGTTTGATGAAATAATAATAATAATAATAATAATAAGATATGGGACAGAAGAAGGATGAGGATACAATCTGGGAAAGAAGAAGAAGAAGAAGATCTGAGAAAGAAGAAGAAGTAGAAGAAGAAGATTTGAGGAAGAAGAAGGTCCGTATTATCATTATATATATACCGTATATATATGGGCAGATCTACAAAAGTTTTATTACCCGTAATATCATTAAGAGGAACGATAGACGTTTTATTTTTTTTTTATAAATTTTATCTTAATATAGCATATGAGTGTCAACATCATAATTTATTATTTAAAAATTGTATAACTTGTATTATTAATTTTTATCTTCACTCCTTAAAACTAAAATTCTGGCTTCGATCTGTATCAAACCATAATATCGATAAAGGTTCATGCCTAACCACTAGCATTTAGCTTGACTTTAATAATCTTTTATATCTTTTTTTTTATTATTTTATTATCTTTTCCAATTCATTTCTTAATTTTTCATCTTTAAAACAAAAAAGCAATTCAATTTCTCTTTTCCAACTTCTTAATTAGTCTCATAAAACTTAATTCAATTTTATTTTATATTAAATTATACATTGTTATTTTAAACTTTCATTATTTCTAATAATTTTACTTTGAGTGTTTGACTTTCCTAACACATTCTATTAATAAGCCCTAAAATCTTAAAATGTAATATATTGTATTAAAATAATTCATATATTATTATGATTCATTTTATTTTACCCTTAGTATTTTTATTTATTTTATAGTTTTAGTTTATTTATAATTAATAAATCAACAATTTACAAATAATTAGATAAATAAAAAATTCAAAAACATGTCTAGTAATATTTATTAATCAATTATTTTGTATAGTTTTAAAGTAAATTCATTATAAATATAAAACAGAATTTATTATTATAAAATAAGATTGTAATTTATGTTGTTTTTCTTGTTATTATTTATTTATTAATATTGTGTTTCTTGTTTTTATTTCCTTTTAATAGTAAGATTATTTAGTTTAGTTTGAGCAAACGTTCTTTTGTTTTATTTTATACCCTAAACTTCTTATAATATCAACTTTTCTTTATATAAAAAAAAAAACTCATTTTTTTTAAAAAACTCATTTAACTATGATCTTAATTTTTCAATATTTTTTAATATAATTGTTATTTTGTTCAAGTTCCCCATCTGATTAAAATTTATTGGGCTGCCACTGTTAATATATATATATATATATATATATATATATATATATACATATAAATTTTCAAATCAGTACGCACTGATATAAATTCGTCAGTGTGTTGGATGTAGACCATTAGATTTACATACTTTGATTCAAAGTATATACACTTGTCAAAACTTCTCCACATTCAATGGTCTATATGCAATTCACTGATATTAGTTATATCAATACACACCGGTAGGAAAGCCAATATATATATATATATATGAGACTTATCAAATACAAACCCTCTATAAAAATCTTATGTGAACACTATTCATTATAGGGATATTAAGATTTTAGTCCCTCTAGTTTGCGTTTATCTGAGTTTGATTCACCGGTTTTTAGAATTACTAACTTTAGTCATTCCTTTAGAAATTCGGTTGGAATACATATACTGCCATTGTTAGAGGGTAAAATGACTAAAATAACCTTAATGAAGGATTCTGATAAAGGGCAATATGGTAATTTTATATTTAATTAAATGAAAATGAAAAAATAAAAACAAATTAAATTTAAATTTAAAATAATAATAATCATAATCAACGAAATTAAAAAATAAAAAAGAATTTAAAACAAAATAAATTAAAAAAAAAAATTAAAAAAAGATCAAAAGATCAACATGACTAAATTCAGTAAACATTTGCAGATCTTCGAAATCATATGGAATACAGAAACATCTTAGCAATCATAAAACACCAAAACAAGAAAATGAAACATTGCAGATCTTTACACATTAAGCTGAGCAAGCACCCATCTGCCAAAACCAAATGGATTGAATTTAAACCCTCACATTTCTTGTACTTCACTTTGTATAAGGAACTTCAATCTCAAACACACCAGAATGCCAATCTCCACCCAACCACTTAAATTAAACAGTGAAATCAAGTTCGGATTTCCAGTTAAAGAAGAATTTTACATTTTCTTTCGAACATCAACTTGCTTCTCTTTTCGCACATACTCCTACCTGATCTTCTTCTTCTCTACCTCCACGAGCTGCAACTTCTCTATATTGAACTGCTACAACAATTGACAAAAATCACAAAACAGTCAAATAAACAACAGTATACGATCAATGAATCATAGATCAACGAAACCACTAGAAATCCATCATAATTCGTCACCGAAAAAACAAAATCAACTACTATGAAAAGACAATTGAAATGAATAGTTGTGACTTACTTCATCGATAAAGATATGGATCTCGTTAGCTTTCTTTTCCACTTCTTTACAGATGAATTGGACCATCTGCTGGATCTATTTGGAGACATCTGCGTCGTTCATTTTTGCAAGATCTTTTGAACAGCGTAATAAAATTAGATAAGAGAAAGAGATTCGAGTCTCTTCTGCAATCAAATCACGACCGATGATCTACCTCGTTGTTGAAAAATACATGGGTTTTGAGTGAAAACCCACCGGAACGACAACGTTGACCAGAGAGTGACATTGGGTCTGAATTGGTTGAGTATGGGAACGGTTCTTGGTGACTCATCAGACCAAAAGAAAACCCATAAAACAAATTTATGGTGTGTTTAATATTAATCTAGAGGGGGTGAATAGATTTTAATCAAATTTCTTTACCCAATTTTCGTTAATGGCCAATTTAGACGAAAATACCCCTAACTAGTCATAATAATATCACAAGTGTAAAAAATACGGAATAATAAAAGACCCTTGAGATATACGTGGAAACCCTCAAACTGGGAAAAATCACGGGCTGTTAAGTGAGCCACGCTCAAACCTCGAATCCACTAATGATAATGGTGTTACAACCTAATCCCGGTAAATAACCCACAACCACTACCTAATCCCGGCATGAGTGAACCTAGTTCAATTTGCTTTTGCTTGAAGCAACCTATTCCCGAAAGCAACACAAGACTTACTTCTCAATGAAGAGATAAAATGGCCTATGTGAATATATGAAGATATTCCAAGTAACAAACAAGGCTAGGGAACCTTAGATGCTTATCTAGGATGATGAGATGACATATAAAACAATCCTAAATATCAAAAGCTAAATGACATGTTCATAAAGCTTAGCTAACATAGATCAAACAATCCTATGAAGCTATCACAATACAATAATCAATCATTTCATCACAAACAATCTCTATTTGTATCTAGATTATATTCTAAGAGCATACAAATCGTAAAAGAGATGGCTTGGTAAGGACAACACTTAACTTATTTGAAGATACTGAGAGACTTACCAAACAAGATGTGATGATGCTTAACCATGTATGGATGCACTCTAAATAGACTTAGATGATGCAAGATGATGTTTTTAAGATCAAAGGAAAAGCTTTGAGTGTATAAAGGTGAGTTCTTGGAAGATTTTTCTCTTGAAGGATGTTATAAGAGAAAAGAATGAAAAGTGGAACTCTTGAAATAACCTGAATATGAAGAGACATATTTATATGGGTTAAAAATGAAGTGTTGTCGTTTTAATAAAATCTGCCAGATCAGCGTAATGGACGGGTTATGCCCGGGTTCAGACCCGCGTAGTGACCCGCGCACACTCACGCTATGTTGTGCAAATGCCCGCGCATTGGCCTCAACTAGAGAGATGAAAATTTCACTCAGTGAAAATGCGCGGGTCTGTCCGCGCATTGACCTGACACCGAGAAATTGAAATTCTCAATCTTCTCACAGCGTGGGTATGGTCCCCGCGCATAGACCCATGCATTGCCCTGTTATGGATTTTTTCAACTTGAAAAAACCCACCACAACAAAACACACAATGAAAGCAAGGTAAGACAATGAAGCATATAAGCATACCAAGTCAAATATAACAATTCAAATGCTAGAAAAATGTGTGTGTGTGTGTGTATGTAATAGCAACACATAATGCATGACATTTCAAATGCAAAGATGTGATCAACATAAACATGCAAGAAGAGTTATCAAATAATGAAAGCACACATATAAACACACAACATATATTAACAAGAATTATGCATGAGATATGAGTGTGTGCAACTATCTCTTCAAAGCAAGCAAGCACTTAGAATTTTACATTTGATGCTTCTTCTCCTGAGGTCTTGAGAGCCTAAGCTACCCTTACATAAAAACCTCAACATGTAGATTGTTCACGAAATAAGTCAATCAATAAATGAGGACTTTACAACCCATTTTATGGTTTGGTGGTGGTTTGGGTGTGGATTTGGTGGTGTTTTGGTGTGGATTTGGTTGTTGTAAGAAGAGAAGAAATCCGGGTTAGGTTGAGAAAGAGATGAATCGGGGAGAGAGAGGCGGTGAGAGTGAGGGAGAAAGAAAGAGATTAATGTTTTTTTAGTTGTTTTTATTATTTAATTTAATTTAATTTATTAATTTAATTGCATTTAATATATAAATTATTATTACTTTTAATTTTTTAATTTCCATTTTAAAAGTATAATTTTTTTTCACATTATAAAATTCCAGATTTACCCTTGTTCCAGACCGGTTTCTAGAAGCTTTCGTCGAATTCCCATAATAATAATAATTATTTAATTTAATAATATTTATTTGTTTTTTTTTTAAATTAACTTAAAATTGCTATTATACCCTTCTTCTATACCGAATTTCCCATAATGTCCATTTGAAGAAAAACAAACGGAATTGGACGGAAATAACTGGATTATATATTGTCAGAGAACTAATGGACTGAATTATGTAATTTCAAAAACTAGTGGACTAAACTCAGATAAAAACAAATAATAGAGACTAAAATCATAATAACCCTTCATAATATAATGAAATTTAATAATTTTTAACGAGATTTATGAAGAGATTGATGAGTGAAATGAAAATAATAAACTACTTCAATTCCCATATTATTTAGGTTAATTTTTGTGCTAGTTTTTGTGCTGTGTAGCATCCCAACTAGGGTTGATAATTCAAATTGAGAACTATAAAAAAATGTTAGCAAAATTGAGGAGTCTAGTTGCTTTATGAAAATCTAGACAAATATGTTATCTCGTGTAAAGGTTACGTAATGCTTCAATTCACTTGATTGTATACGCCAAAATTACTTATATCATGGCACATTACGTGATTTGAGTGGGTTGAAAGTAAACGTAAAAATTACTTATATCTTATTACATTACGTGATATGAATGGATGGAACATAAACATCTAACACATTATGATATTCCATGCATGAGGAAATTAATGACCGATTCATGTAAATAATATGGGGTGGGCATGGCCCCAACAACCTCAACCAGGTGCTTTAATTGCTTCCTGCCTAATAGCCGAATTCAAGGACTACCTTTTTCTTATTTTTTTTTATTATATTAGCAATTTCACATATTTCATGTTCTTTCCTAGCTTTCATTCTTTAAAAAAAGAAGAAGAAGAAATTTCTTTCCTTACATTATTTTGATCAATCGAGTTGATATTACATTACCGAGTAGACCTTGAATCACTATCTCAAGTCTCTCTCATAAGACACTCTTTTCTTCTTTTGATATTTGTCAATCATTTACATTTTGAATATAAATTTTAGTTCAATATTAATGAATTGCTTTCGTATTTTATTTACAATTCCAGCTATCATATCTTTCTAAATTGCCTTTTATTTTACACCAAACTGTTATAGTCTTTTTCTTTATTATTATTATTATTATTATTATTATTATTATTATTATTATTATTATTATTATTATTATATATACCTCTTTTTTATTTTTTTAAATGTCATTACAACTATAATTTATATTTGGAAATTGGAACATTACTGGTTTTGTCTATATTATCATAAGTTCATCATATTTTATAAAGTAAATATTTTTACACGATTTGATAAATATAGGTTAACAAAATTAAATTTCATTAATAATATCAAAACTCAAATATACTAAAAAAAAATACAAGATGTCAATATTTATCATATATTAATTATTTTAATATTGTTAAATATATTTTCTAATTTTCTTTTAAAAATAAATTTAATAAATATTATTTAATCCATTTTATCTTTGAACATTTTTGCTTTACATATTTGCTTTACATATTTGGTAATGATATTTTTGTGTAAAAAAGGGTAATTTGAGAATATGTGGATAGTTTGAATTTTATATAACATGCAAACACAATTCATTAATGATGACTATAATTTTTTTTTTAAAAAATCAATCTAGAACGAGTGTCCAAAAGAGAATGGAGAATTGATTGAGAGAGGATTTGTGAGAATTTATCCAGCACCCTGCTACATTAAAGGGGAAACCTATGTGTTTTATTATTATTTATGTAGTTTTTTTGCGGAAACCAACAAGATAGACGAAAGACAAAAGGGAAATCAATGTCTTTATTCTTAATATTTTTTATTTTTGATTATTATTGTTATTAATAATTATTGTTGTTTTTTCATTGAAAAAATTATTGTCGTTGTTATTATTGTTGTGGAGCCAACAATGACAAAAGATAAATGTTTGAAATTAGTTGAGGAATAATTAATTTTAAAAATTTAGATCATAGGAAAATTTTAGCAAATATATATAATTGAGTTTTAATATACTCTTCATGATTTGATCACAGATTTATATTCACTTGAATTTAAATACCAATCCACAATTTAGTTTAGTTAATAAAATTAAAAATATTTTAAGAAGGGCTCGAAAAATTATTGGCACTATTTGGGGGGTGTTGTGCAAATCTTGCCACTTTACTAATGTATATTTAAATGACACCATTTAACGTGATCAGACGAAAAAACTCTGAATTATTGAAAAATAGAAAAAGTTGTCGTTTTCAAAGTCAGAGAAAAGCAAGAGTGAGAAAGAAACCGACAGAAAGCTAAACAACGGCAACGAAATCGACGACGAAGTGACTAAAACGAGAGTACACCATATTTTTTGCGATTGACAGAGGTAAGTTGAAATAGAGATATGAGAATGATTGTGGTTTAGGTTAGGACTTGAAATGTGTTTGAATATCTGTTGAGGAAGATGAAATTCTGGGTTACCGAGACTTATTGAAGGAGATCCGAGCTTTTCTGTAGTTGAATAAAGCTTTTTTGATAGATTTTCGAGGATTTTTTTGGATTAAAATAGGGTTTTGGTAATTCGAGTTTTTTTTAAAAGGGATCGAGCTTTTTTTTTTTTACATTAGATCGAGCTTTTTTTACATGGATCTAGCTTTTTTCACATTGGATCAAGTTTTTTTTTAAGGATCGAGCTTTTTTTATAAGGATCGAGTTTTTTTTTCATTGGATCGAGCTTTTTTTTCACTGGTTTGAGCTTATTTTTCAAATTATCGAGCTTATTTTTGTGGACCCGAGCTTTTATAAAACATAATCGAGATTCCTTTTTTGTTAATTTTGGGTTAGGTAAGGTCCGAGATTATTTGTCAAATGTTTGAGCTTTTTTTATAAATGGCCCGAACTTTTTTTTATCAAAGCTCCGAGCTTTTATTTCAGAGGACCGAGATTTTTTTGCAAAAGCCCGATTTTTTTTTACAATTGGCCGAGGCTTTTAATGTTTGTTCCTAGCTTTTCTCAGTTTAATGATGTATATTTTCTATTACATTGCAGATGAGAAATATGTTTAGGGATTTGTTTAAAACTCCAGAAGGAGATTGGTACGAGGGTAAATTGACAAGACACGACTATTTTGACGCCCTTGGCCATATAGACAACATACTGAACCGGGTCCCTGTAGAATTTGCTGATGAAGACCGGCGTCGGTTCATGCCGTCGTGTTTCAAACATTTCCTGACAATGCATCGGGAGATGAAGTTTTCGGGTGGTGTTATCCATCTTTTGCTTTTGAGTGAGTTGCATCATAAGGGCCCAACAGATGAGATGCAGTTCATGTTAGGGAACTAGTCGGTGAGGTTTTTAAAGGTGGAATTTTACCTGATCATCGGATTACGGTTTGGAGTTGTACCGGACACGAGCATGTATGCAGAAGTGGAGAATGGCATACATCAGCGGTACTTTCCTAGAGCTGATGAGGTTTTGTTCTAGGAGATGAGGGTTGTTCTCACCCTCAGAGAGTTTCAAGAGACGTACAATGCTGTGAAGCTCTGCCTCATATATATGCTGAACTGGATACTGATGGGAGTGGACAAGAGATTCAATATTCCAGTTTGGCAGTTTCAGCTGGTGGAGAACCTCGATGCGTTCGACACATTCCCGTGGGATGCCCACGTGTATATGTATTCCATTTACTCATTCAAGCATACGTTAGACGGGCGACGAGAATGGTTCGAGAGACACCAACTGGAAAACGGTGCTCACGTATATACGGTGGAGACCTACAACATCTCACGCTCTATTGGTAAGAACTTTGAATTACAAGCTGTACTTTATTGTTGGTGTCCTAAATGTTATGGATTCTTATCGTTCTTATATTTGATACAGATATTTGCTTTCGAGGTGGTCCTTTATTTGGGCATCCAGTTTGGAACCCGGAGGGTTACGAATCTGTCTCCCCGTATTTTGAAATGGGAGTTGAGCAAAAAACCGAGAGAGAAGAAGTTGGCCAAGATTTTCAAAGCCAGAGTATGTATTTAATTTGTTAATGTTTATATTAGTTACTAAGTATATATTTACATTATTCTAACTAAGATTTCAGATGTAGGATGAAACTGGTGCCCACACCAACTAAGACAGAGGCACCATACTATGCAGGGCTAAACGAGAGAGGGGGGAGCCTGTATGTAGAGGAGGAAATGCCTCAGATTCCGCATCCGGTCCCTGATCAGACTACCTTTGGTGGGAACAGTGAGATAGAGGGTGGGGGTTTTAGGGCAAGGTCAGTGACAGTGAGGGATTTGAGCCTGAGACTAGGGGTTTCAGAGCTAGTGACAGTAAGGGATATTAACCAGACCCTCAACGAGAGAGGTATAGGCGGGTTCGGTTTACCATCCCTAAACCTGCTAGATCTACAGGGAATTCCCGTGGGGGCATTGGACATGATGAAGAGGTAAGTTGAAATAAAAGTTTTGTTTTTTTATTAACATGACATGTTGATAGTTTTGTACTAACAATGTATACATGATTTCAGGCCCCATAGGAAGATATGTTGAACGATGAGCGTGAAGCCCTTCTGAAGAGTGAGAAGGATCGACAACATCAACACTAGAAGTTACCAGATATGATCCAGAAGAGTGACGAGGATCAACAACAGTAGCACCGAGTGTTACTGGATATGATTCGGGGGCTTCAGTGGTCGACGACACATACACCAAGGGATGGTCCACCACCTCATGATCCAGATTATAGTCCCGGAGACAAAACAAATGGGTATACGGGGGGGGGGGGACAGACAGGATAGGTGGACGTAGAGAGCACCTGCCTACCAAGAGGGTAGGTCCGGAGAGTCAGGCTTAGTTGCGTATCGATAATACTAGGCCGGCTACACATACAATAATTCGATCGAACCTCCCAGCGGTCTTGTCTGGGTTGACCCTGGCCCAGCTCCACCCACCATCGAGGTCCAAAGCTCCCTCTACCCCGCACATCAATCCAGCCGCAGTGATCCCCTCTACCACCAAGCACAATGATCCAGCCGTAGTGGTCCCCTCCACCATAGAGCATATCGATCCAACCGTAACTATCCCCTCCACCACCCTGCACATCGACTGAGCTCCAGAGCTCTCCTCCACATTTGCCACCGAGCACATCGATCCAGTCGCAACGGTCCCCTCCACCACCCATCACATCGACTGAGTTCTAGAGCTCTCATCCACCTCCACCACCAAGCACATCGATCCAGCCGCATCGGTCCCCTTCAACCCTTATATCGACTGATCCAGCCGATATATTGCCATAGAGCTCCTCGTCTTAACATACCTCGGAGGCTGGAGTCCCTCCCAGGAAATATACACTGAAGCGTGGGTGGCAGTTGCTGAGCCCTTACATATATCCATACCAGCCGAAAAGGTTGAGGACACGACCCGAGTCTACAGAACAAATATTCGGCCCCCACGGACTGGTGGACACCGACCAGCTAGCGGAATACAAAGCCTTCAAGAAGAACATCAACGGGGAACTGTGAGTACACCTTCATTTATGAATTTGGCAGTGTTTTTATGTTTAATCAATTTTTTATAAAGCTAATCCAACAATTTAACAGATGTGATGTGGATGTTCTGGCACCAGTCGTCATCAAATGGTTCCAGCTGATGCAGTCCAACTTCATAGACTTGGATGACACGGTACATACTTACGTGCATTTCAAAATAACGTTTGTTTAAGGAATGTTGTATTGCTAACAATTCAATACTTTTATATATTGTCAATATATGGATGTGTACCTCTATATTCTTCGGAAGCGTCAGCGAGGATTCTCTACTGTGTACAACCAGAGGATCAACATATTGGATACACAATTCTATGTAAGTATTTATACCTTATTGGTTTTGCATTTAGTTTTTTTAGTTTTTTATTGTTGATAACTTCCTGTCAATGATTGTATTTACAACCACTTATGATGTTATAGTAGGAGAGAATGATTCCTCGTGATGCTCAAGGGGTTGTGACCACGGTGAGGTGGAATGTGTTGCAGTCCCGATGGTTGGATAAGAACCTCCAGACGGTCTGTGGAGCAACCACGAGTGAAAATCGTCCATGGCACGTGGTTGACTTTGTGAGTGTTACACGGTGTAAATGATTTAAATTAAAAATTGTTCTTATATCCTAACACCTTCTGAATACTATTACTGGTCCTGATATCATGCAACGTTGGGCGCCAACATTGGCTTTTGGTGACCGTATACCTTATTCTCGGAAAGCTGGAGATATTGGTCCCTTGGAGACAAGATGTCCCCATGTATATTAGGAAGCAGTAGGTCCGTCCATTACAGTGATTTTTGCCGTCAATGTTGAATGACTCGGGGTTCCACACTGCGTGACGAGGTGGTCGTCGGCCGTTACCCAGACAAAATAAGCCCTTCACGGTTAGCATGGTCTCCATTTCAACGGTCCAAAAAAAAAAAACAATTGTAAGACATTCTATTTCATTAACTTGCTTAGATATTGTTTTATTAAAAATGAACTGTAACGTGTGTTAATGTGTCCAATTGCAGGTGTAACTGTGGTCCCCATACATTGAGACTGATTGAGTACTTACTGACGAATCGACGAGCTTTCTATTGGTTGGAGGACGACATAGAGATCATTTGGGAGAAAATGGTTGTAGAGATTTTCTGTAACTCCAAGCCCGCCTAGAGATTGGTTGTATATTTACTGTTGTGTTTTTTTTAATCATTTGTACAGTTTTTTATGTACAAAGGCATTTTATTTCAATTATATTATTTCAATATTTTAAAATATTTCTGTTTGAAATGTCTGCCATCAAAAGTACGACACACATTGCAAACCTTGAACACTATTATAATTGAAATTAAAAACTCCTTTTTTATTACAAAAAAGTTAATGAACAAGTCATACAATTCCAAATTATTACAATGTAATTCAATTCCAAATGTTTACAATGTAATCAATAGAAACATCGCCATTCATTCCCTATTAGAGTCCTTGTTAGGGCTCGTCTGTTTGTTGTGTCCAATTGAATGACATATGCTATATTTGTGGCGGTATTTATCGGGAACACCCCTACTTGGACCTTCATTAATCACAGGTGGGTTAGAACACCTCTTGGAATTGTGACCCGATTGTCCACATCTTCTACATGATTGTGTGGATGTCCTTTCCGAAGATAAGACATGTCGACCTGCCCTTGGGAGTCTTGCTTGTCTCCTGGAGATTAGATTCAAAACCACTCGTTCAGCGATATCATATGGCACTACCCATGTTGAAAGATGTCCAACCGGCATAATAAGAACCGAGTACAGATCAATAAGTGTCTGTCTCTTATAGTAGTCCGCACAAAGGGAATGTTAAATCCAAGTTTTGCTCCCTGCAAAAACAATGAAAACGATGAGATTCACGTTTCATTAATATTAACCATACACTAAAACTTCTGATGTACCTTACGACAACGAGTGCGTCAGAACATGGAAGCTGGTCCATTTGAAATTTATTGCATGTGCAGGTCTTTCGGGCTAAGTCAACAATCCACTATTTTTTAGACTGCTTCACTGAGAATATGTTCCAGTCGACTGGATTTACAGTTATAAAACTGCACTTCTCTATACGTTTTAGGATCACAAGATGTGCTGCATCGGTCAATTAATGACCTATGGACTGGGCAGTTCGATAGTGATCGTGAAACCACCGTTGTAGCATATTCCTAATGAACTCAGTCAGAGTCAACATAGGCGGTTGCCGTGCAAATTTTAGGCATGAGTTTATCCATTATGCAGCTTTTGTTGTCATCACCCTGTACCTTTTTTTGGGATAGTGTACACGGGACTACTTGTGTGGATCGACAACATTGACATAATCATATCCATGCTGGTGCAAGTTACGTAACTCTTCCATGTGCCAGTTAAATTTCAACTCAGTGTACACTCGGGCAACTTTGTCCATTATTACGACAGCATCCTTTCTGTGATATAGCTTCTTAATATTTTTAGAAAAGTGCCATCAACATATAGTATGTGTGGCATAAGGGAACACTTTAGAAATTCCTACTTCAATGCTTGCATGTCTATCTGAAATGAAAACCAGATCATCAATATGACCTAGGGCACCCTTCAAGCAATCCAGAAACCACTCTTATGAAAGGTTGTTTTCTGAGTCACCGTACCTAATAGCAATCTGATACACCTATTCATTCCCATATTGTACAGTTGCAACAAACATTGTACCCCTAAATCGTCCCTTCAAATGGGTACCATTCATGGCAATAACTGGATGCATACACGCCCGAAATCCTCTAAGTGAGGCACCAATCGACATGAAAAAGTAGAGAAATTTACCATCTTCATCGCACTGTAAGTTAGTGATTGTGCCAAGATTTTTTGTTCCAAAACGTAATCGAAATATGGCAGTAGCTGGAAGGTTTTCTCATGCGTTCCATAGGTCAGTGACAACGTATAATCGAGGGCTTGGTGTGCCTTACTGTACATGATTTGGATTCCATACATTGTTTTCATGTCGACGATTATGTCTTTCAGACGCATTAGTCGACCAAATTGTGTTGAAGTCTAGGTGCAACCACTTTTCCAATTATGACTACACTAGCTTGTCAGTGACGACGGTGAATCTTCTTTAACGGACAACTGTGTTTGTTGACAAAACTTCTTACTTGAAAGTATGTACCTTTATCTCTCCTCACCGCTTTAAAC
Source organism: Dipteronia dyeriana (assembly GCA_032871835.1). NCBI lineage: Eukaryota > Viridiplantae > Streptophyta > Magnoliopsida > Sapindales > Sapindaceae > Dipteronia > Dipteronia dyeriana. The sequence continues at coordinate 83,704,188 of CM065300.1, read as the reverse complement.
TTCCACATACTATTTTTCATCAAACAAACCAGATGTAATGTTGTCTTATTGGACCTTTTCACATTCCATTCGAAGTTCTGCCACATTGCAAAATGACCAACTAGTCTTTTCAAATCCTTTTTCGTAGGAAAAAATTGCCCTTTATATATCATGCTTGTAGATTCATCTGCAACCAAGTTACTACTTTCACCTATACCAAACGAGCATGATTATGCTCCTAGAATAACCCACATTGTTGCATTATTAGAATCATCTAGAGTTACATTAGCCCGGACCTCAGAGGTCCCAGCTATATCTGGTGCACAGGAACTAAATTTGTATACACGTTTTGCACGTCTTTCCGTTTGGACAGGTTCTTCATTTTCCTCATTGTTCCCTACATTATCTACCGGATGATAATTTACCTCATTATCCACCTCATGAATCGGCCCAACATTCAGTTGTGTATTCTGCTCAATGTTTAAGTCATTGTAGATCTCTGTATTGGTGGTTGTACTGCCTACAATTCATCTCAATTTGACAACCAAAGACATTGTCGAATTAAGGTCCCACTATATCAGCATGGTTGGCTACTTTCGGTGGGACACCACACATGTTGTCCCGACCTTCGATCCTACTTCTTTCTTTCAACAGCTGGGTGCTTCCACTTAATGATCGAAATTGTTGGATGTTTTCACGATGAGGGATATCTTCCCCTATCACATCTCCTGCTGCCTTTTCAATTAGACTAACACATACTTGAGGGATCACCCTATCTTCCCCTAGCATAAATCGAACATCATCTTTGTTTCTTATAAATGTATGACATGTAGTCCTAGGAATGATTGATATAGACTGTAGATCAACACTACATTTGTTCTCATCATACTTCACAACAGTTTGTACGATTGACACCAGTTCGTCGTAAGTCATATTCTTTGACACATACAATCCTTGGTTTTCGGAACCTAAATACCTCTGACTTCCGTCGGGTAATTACTCCCATCGATTGTTGTAAGATATGACTATTCTCACCCGATCCATTGTCCTGTGAAAATGATCATCACAAACCATTATTGAGAAAATAATATTTAATATAAAATTTACAATTAATAAAGAATTAAACAAAAATCTCAAAAGTAAACGATCAACCTTTTTTTATAAGGAATCAAGTTTTTTTGTAAGGGATTGAGCTTTTTTTTTTGTACAGGATCGAGCTTTTTTTGTACACGATCTAGCTTTTTTTGTAAGGAATCGAGTTTTTTTTTGCAAGATCGAGTTTTTTTTTGTACGGGATCGATCTTTTTTTCTACATGATCGAGTTTTGTTTTGTAAGGGATCGAGTTTTTTTGGTACATGATCGGGCTTTTTAGTGGCTCGAGCTTTTTTGTACATTATCGAGTTTTTTTGTGACAAATCGAGCTTTTTTCTTAGAGGTTCGAGCTTTTTTAAAATGCTTTCGAGCTTTTTTGTCTAAGATTATAAACTTGTTTGCACCAGTTGAAAAAAGGTCTGACCAATGTAACAAAATCTCAGACACATAAACAACAGCTCGTATCATACATTGTTAAACCCCACATAAATACATGAAAAAATAAAAATGAAGATCATAAATATTTGTTACTTTCTTGTACAATATCTGGAGAGAGACAAGTTTTCTGAAGAGAGAGAGGAGTTGTAGATCGACTTTCAGACAACTTTTTTGGAGAGAGAGAGGATGTGCCTTTTAAAGAATAAAGAATCGATTATTTATGGACATTTTCGACATTTCATCATAATAGATGTCTTTTAAACTTAACTTATTAAACTGGTGACATCACTGCAACTCATTAAAAAAAAAGATGATATTTCTCACCATTTCCACTTTTAAGAATTTATATCCGAGACCACTTGATCAAACACACAATTGTATACTATTTTAATTTATTTCAATACCATAGATTTTAAAAGCTTATATCAATAGAAAAGGACTAAACATCAGTACAATAACTTGAACACTACATTTGCTCATTTGTGAAGCTAGATTTAATTGAAACTTATTCAGTTATATATGGATTATAATTTAATTAATAGGGTGGTGATTTTTAAGAATTTAGAAGCAACGCTTCTTGGTCAAACAACTTTTAATACCATAATGGGGCTTTTAATACATGATTCATTCAAAAAACGTAAAGGGTATTCGAGGCAAAACATTAAACTTAATTTCAAAAGTTTGGGTATACTATATACTTTGAATTCCCAAATAATATTTTCTTAAGTTTCTTTTTTCCTTATTATTAATTGTTTTTTTATAAAACAAAGCAGAGAGTTTTTTGTTTTTTTTTTTGTTTCTTGTTTTTGTTTTTTATCTAATTCATAAGCCACGTAACCAAGCACACCACAAACTGATAAGTGAAAACTAATATCCAACAATAATATGATTAAAATTTAATAATATTAGACGTTTCAACTTACCGTGTGTTCGTTAAATAAATATGGGGATGCCATGCATTATTTAATTATCAGAAATATAGAGTATGGTGGTTTACGTGTCAGAAAACATTAATGGATATATAAATAATTAATGTAACTTCCAACTAAAAACTGAAAATAGAGATGTTATATTGAGATAGCAAAACAAAACATGGAAATAAAGGTCAAGAATATGGGGCGAGGAAGGTGTTTCGTTGGTGGGTGGAGTAGTGGTGGAAGTTTTGATGTTGATAGATGTGGCGGCAACCTGCACCATAACGGGCGGCAGGGCCGGTGATTATTAATCGTGTTTGTTAATTGTTAGCTGCTTACATTCCATCGTACCAACCAATCTCTATATTTCTTTTCATTTCAAAAAACAAATTCGGTATATAGATATTGGTTTTTTTTTTTATTGATATGTAGTAATCTATAACTTATATCGGTGTGTTATACGTGGATCATTTATTATAAAAAAACTTTAACAAATATATACAGTTTGAGTCAAAATATGAAAATTTAATAATCTATATTTAACATACTAACAATATGTGGACCATTGATTATAAAAAAACTTTAATAAATATATACTATTTGAATCAAAATATGTAAATTTAATGATCCATATTTATGATCCATATTTAACACACTGATAAATTTATATTAGTATGTACTGACTTGAAAATATAAATATATAAATATATATATTTATATATTATTCCACCTACTATTTCATCTTAACGTGGAAATGTTATTATATATATATATATATATATATATATATTTTTTAATATTAAGTTATCTTTATTCTATTTTGATTATGTGAAATAATTAATATCTTAATTTTGTCCTGGTGAATGATGGTACTGAACTAGTAAATGTCTACCCTACCTAGCTAAATTTTTTTAATTAATTGCATCAATGGAGAAAAATCATACGATAAGACTTGAGGATGGGATCCCAATTAGGTTTTTTATTTTTATTTTTTTAACTATTATAATATTTCAGCCGGTCCAATTTAATTAAGAAACTATTATAATAATTCAGAATTGGAGGAATGAGCATGACGTGAACTTACAACCTCTTAGATATAAGAGGGAGGGGCATCCAAACGAGTTCAAAAATTAAATGACACTATTTGAAGGTGGTTTTTCAACAATGTCTCAATTTTAAAAACTTATATTTAAAAGACATTTGTCCACTTAAATTTATACGTTAAGTAATCTTGACTTGGTACAAAATATCAACATAGTACCATAATCAGAACCTATCAAGAATCTAACATATGAATAAGAGACGATATATATATATAAGAAAAAAGAGAAATAATATTTCAATAAATCAAGGGGGCCCAAACCTTATTTCCGGGCTACATTGTAACAAAAAAAAAGAGAGAGGATAAAATACATCATGCAGAGGGATCAATGGATATCTCTCCTCCTACTTCTAATCCATCCTCTGGTTAGCATCCTTAACAAAATCAGCTTTAACTTCCTTGGTCCCAGCTACCACTGGATCAGTAGGGGAATCCTCAATACTTAACACCCTCGGTTTGCTTAGAACCACCACCTCCTTCATTTGCTCATCTTGAGGGACAGGGAGATCTGGGCAGCTCTTTCAACTACTTCTTCTCGAGCGGCCAGGATCAATGGGCTAGGCCCTCTCCTGATTTGATTATGTACGAAGGAGGAGATAGGCACTTTAGGAGAAAACACACGGTGGAAGCGAATATATCGACTGATATATTTCAAAAAAGTTTTCTTTAGGAGAATGGACCTTAACCCTTGATTAATTAACATATAATATAAGTATTGTCCCTTTTTTTCGTGAAGATTGAAGTTGCACCAAATTGAATCCATAAGATCTTCCAATCCAATCACGAACGTGAATCACCTAGGAGTCTGAGCTCCATTTCTTTGAATTTGTTAACGGGAAATTTGTTCAAGGTGAGAAATTCGAACTAATAACCTCGAGACCACTACCACGAAGGTGGTGGCCGGAGTCGGTACCTTTGATACCTTACCTGCTTAGATAGAAACGAATGTTTGAATGACAATAGCAAATGAGAGCTTTATTATTGATCACTCACGGTATATGGAAATCTCTCACATACACTCATAATCTCTATAGGACATAGGAAGGTGGCAACTTCATACTTGTCGAATAGTAGATACAATGATGGCTGTGTTCTGATCACTGAATTTAGGCCCGACGTAATTCTCATTCTTTTTCACTCTATTTCTGCCTATATCTTTTCTATATCTTGCTTGGACCTATTTATACTTGTTTCAAGTAGGTTTAAACTCGTGAATCGCCCGCCACGATTTTATGAATCTGTTCCTTCCTTATCGGGCGGGATCCCCTATTTGAAAGTCATTGACTTTGAGTAGATTACGGACTCAATATTATCGTAGGGGGAGATAAGTTTGTTTCCTGTTTGGAATCAAACTCTTGTCTTACACGTATACAAAATTTAATGTTCGTTATAACGTGGATATGATCTTGTGTGTATTCATGACATGATTCTTCATGGAGGTCATCAAATTGGCTGCTCGAGGTAGATCCATGCTTTAGTTCTGATCTCAGAAGCTTAGGACGGCCTTGTGGGGACTTACTAGGGGTAGTGTAGATTAGGCGAGATTCTTCTTTCATGTCTAGGTTGGTTACAGGCGTCCCTTATCGAATTGGAGCATCAGCTATAGCATGAATCTGACCCACTTAGAGGCTCTCTTTCTACATGTCTGGCGGGGACAGAGAGCGTCTGGAGAGGTTGGTGGGCTTCTGGCTTAGGCTACGAGTCAAATCTGACCTCGGGAAGCCTTGATCTGGAAAGAGCTCACTTTTGTTTGTGTCGGGCTTCACTTCAAGTGCTTCCTAAGCTCGACGATCTTTCCTCACTTTCACGGGGTGGTTTTAGAGCCTGACCCCAGGAACCGAGGTTCCGAGATAGGTGATCTCGAGAAGTCCGAATTCCAGTGTTCACGTGTGGGCTCGACCTAGACTTGCCTATCTTCACTCCTGATAGTTCTGAAGCCCGATGATCCTTCCTCGATTCTACGGGGTAGCTCTAGGGCTTGGCCGAGGTCCCATGAATGGTGATTTCGGGCTTTTATTCGAGCTAGGAGAGTGGAAAATTTCTCTTTGGTCCCTGACCAAATTTTACTATTAACAGAAGTCCCCTCTGACTTGAACACTGGTGGTAGAGTTTGGGTTGTAGCCAGATTCCTTATTTAATTGGGAAATTTTTCGTTACAAAATAATTATTGAGAATCTCGAATGAAATCCTCTCATTAACTGCTTAGGCGTCGTGTCAAGCTTGGATTGGTGTGCTCCTTGAAGGAAACCGACTGTGTTACAGCCCCCTCTGTGGTTAGAGGAAATCTTCCCGAGGATGTCTTCGACGTCACTACAACCCTAACCTCTATTTAAATTCAAGCTCACTGCCGCTTCCTCACGTATTCTTTCACTTTCAAATTTTCAAACTTCCTCTCTCTTGCTATCTTCTCCGGTTGCATCATTTGTTTTTCATCCATCTTCAAGCTCTTTTCCTCCATCTTCAACCCCTATTCATTCAATCAATGTCGAACTCTTCTGATAGCATAGAAGCCATGTTCGAGGCATCGGTGGCCCTGATTTGATTCCATAAAAATGGGTGTGAGGAATTTCAAGTGTCGAGGATACTTTTCCGGTTTGTCAGCGCTGTCGCTCTAGTAGGAATGTCTCAAACGGCTCCGGCTTCTCGAATAAGCCCGACAACCCTCTGAACTTGGTTGATGAAGATTTTGATGTAGGAGTGAGGGACGACGTCGCTAGGAGGGTTGAAGTCACGGTAGCCGGTCCTCTTCTGGCAGAGCTTCTGCCCTACGACTTTAGGGTCATTCCCAATTCCACGGCTGATCTGGATTCCCTTAGTCGTATAGGATCAAAGTATGGTATTCCTGACAATGTTTCCCTCACCATCCCTTACAGAGACTATGACGTTTTTAACCCTCCTAAAGCTGTCCTTCCAATTCATGTAGCGGCCCTCGAGAGTGGGGTCAGGCTTCCCCTCTATCTTACCATGCGGTGGGCTCTCCATGCCCTTCAACTAGCTGCTTTCTAGTTGACGCCCGACTTCTGAAGGCACCTGATCGGATTCCTCATGGTGTGAAAGGAACACTGCGAGCTCAATAAGATAACTAGGGAGCCCGGAGCAGAGGAGTTGACTTTCCTCTTCCAAATTAGGAGTCTGGCCGGGGTTCCCTGAGGTCAATTCTACACCAAGGCCAAGAACAAGCTTAATTTTATCATCCCTGGAGCTTCAAAGAAGGACTCGACCTGAAAAGAGGCGTGGATTTTGGCTGGTGATGATTGGAGAAGCTCAACCTTCATGGGTGGGCACGAGTTTGCCGTCCCTACAGCTTTCAACGACAAACCATCATGGGATCGGGACTCCTTGCTCGCCAAATCCAAAACGGTGTTGAGGACCATCCTCACTAGGAACTACCTGAATCTGAAGTATCCAACTGTTGATCAACCAATATCTACGGATCTCCGATGCTACCTCTTGTAAGTAATATTAAGTTATTATGCTTCGTTCCGTTCGCTAGCTTGCTTCTAATATCCTTCCTTTTTTTTAATAGTTTTTGTTGTTGCTCCAGCTTCCCACGAAGTCTGGCAAGCTCAGACCCCTCACCCTCCTGCTAGATTGTTCCGGGGAGTCTTTTTGGTTACCTCGGAGAAAGGGGGGCCATCCATTCCAGCTGTTGTTTCGCTTGCTCCAGCCCTATCTCCTACACAAGCTAGGTCCAAGATGGCTATTCTTACGTCACGGGCTTCCAAGACACTAATCACAAAAGGGCCCGCTACCCAGGCCACTGATATAACCACTTTTGCCCCTTTATCAGTGGTCCCCACTACAGTTATTACTTCTTCAGTCACATTACCCACTTCTTCAGCTGACCCATCTTTGCCCCCATCAGTTTAGGCTACGGGGGATTTCGAGGCTGGTATTCATGAGATTCCCCTTACTCGCCCCCTCCATCAGTTTGGCTCGGGTTGTCAGGACGATGTTCTGAAGTAGTTCGTTGCGTCTTGCCCGGGTGGTAGGCTTTCTAGGATGGCTTCAATGCCCGTGGACATCATGCTTACCAAGGGGTCTGCCTTCCTAGCCGAGGTAGGCATCGCCTTTATTTTCTCATGTAATAGCTTGATTTATCGTTTCCTAACATGAATTCCCTTTGCAGGCCTTCTAATTTCATGTAGTCATAGGTCACCATGTAGCTTTTCTCCACGACCGGGCTGCTAGGGTTGAAGCTGAAGCTGAGCTGGCCATGGAATTATTGGCGCGGGCCATGGAATTATTGGCGCGGGCTCAGACCTTGGTACAAAAGATGACCTCTAGCCAGAGGAGAATGGAAGCACAACTGCCTGAGATTCAGTGCGACCATGAGAAGCAGAAGCGGTCTTTTGATGAAGAAAATCTTCGGTCTAAGCGATGAGCCAGCCAACAGGATGATTAAAAGGAAGAAGTAAAGGCACTGTATGCTGAGAACCAAGCTCTGCAGGCCCAAGTTGCCAAGCTTCAGGTTGAAGTGGAAGCCTCTTTTAGCGAGGGGTATTTATATGCCTTCTTCCAGGTCACGGAAGCCCTCCCCCTCCCATTTGACCTCTCCAGTATCACTGGCTGGGATAGAGAGGAAATTATATCTCGATCTGCAGAGATTTCTCTCCCCGAAAATGACAAAATGAATATTTCTACTGGGATGGAGCTAAGAAACAGCCTGAAATACTAGATCTGCCTCGTCCTGTCCCGACCTTCCCAGCGTTAGGTCCCGGAGAATCCTCGAGGGAGGTTCAACCCACAAAGCTAGAAGGTGGTCTCACCGAAGCCTGAGATCCCTCTAAGCTGCCTTCAAGAGAGGAGCCAGCAGTGAAAGAGATCATGCTAGAGTCAACGACCAACCTTCTTGATGCAACCATACCACTTGAGGTCATGGCGGTGGTCAACGAGGTCTTGGAAGAGGACCCAACTGTTCAACAAGCAATTGAGGGGCATCCTCAGGAAAAGGTGGTAGAGGTGGCTAACCAAGATGAGTGACCACCGGAAAGAGGACCAGGGGGTGAGGTTCATCCTCAGGGAAAGGAAGCTGGAGGACATCGGGAGGATGCAAAAGTTTAAATCCATCTTCTTGTAACTTGTTCTGAATGCCTGGAAAGAGGGGTGGGCATCCCATTTTTACTCATGCCTGATCATCATCATCATCTTTTTTTTAGCCCTGGACCAGGGGTTGGGCTCCCTGTTTGATTGCTATAGCCTTATCGGGCGATAGGCTCCCCATTTCATTAATGAAAATTAACTTTAGATCTGGTTCGAATTTTGATTGGCATGTACTTTCTTTATTTCTGATCTCGATCTAGGTACATCCTCTACAACAATCTAGCTATGAGCTTGGTAAAAGTAACAAGATAGGAAAATTGCTTAAGTGTGAAATTAGACAGCTAGCTCAAGCTTTCGATTCTCGACAGAAACTTATAGCTCGATGACTTTAGTAAATAGTCCCCTTGTGTGATTGTAGGCTAGTCCACACCTGTCACAATAAGCAACTACATATACACGGAGAATTAGTGACCAGTAACAACTGGGTCGTTTGGAGTAAAACAACTTTCCATTCTTGAGCCCATCTAGGGGTTTATAGCCCGGGTGAGGCATCGAAGAGAGCTATCTAGCCATCTTCTAGCCTTGAGATCTGGATGGCAACTATGCTCTTACACTTAGACCCTTCTTGAGGTGGTAGCCCGACCAAGGCATCAGGAGAGCTATCTAGCTATTTCTTGGTCTTGAGATCTTGATGGAAACTATGCTCTTACACTCAGATCTTTCTTGGCGGGGGGTAGTGCCACGCCGAGGCATCAGGGATAGCGTAGGGGCTTCCCCAGCTAATCCCTGGTCTCGGGACGATAATGTCAAATTTTCCATGTAGACCCTAATCACTGTAGAATATAGTTGAAGATGGAGAAAAAACAGGCTTTATTGATAAAAAGAATGAAGTACATTATTGTTGGAGATTAAAAAGTAGGTGGAGGTAGCCTGCTCACGAGTTTCCTGTTTATGGGTAGAATTTTCTTAGGTGATATACATTCCAAGTATGATCGATGAGTAGGCCATTCATGTCCTCGAGCTTGTATGCCCGGTTACGGACCACCACCTATACTAAGTAAGGTCCTCCCCAGTTGGGTCCCAAGACCCCGTCGGATCTCTTCCTAGTATTCAATTTCACTTTCCTGAGAACTAGGTCCCCTTCCTTAAAGTTCCGGGCATTTACTCTTCTATTAAAGTATCTGGAAATCTTGCTTTGATAAATTGCTACCGTCTCTGCTACCCAATCTTGTTTTTCTTCCAAGAGATCTAAGCTAGCACAGAGCTTATCCTCGTTGCTTCCCCGTTCAAAGTGTTGAACTCTAAAGGAGGTCAGTTTGTGCTCAATGGGAAGTACCGCTTCAACCCCGAATGCTAGAGAATAAGGAGTTTCCTGGTAGTAGTTCTCCTTGTAGTGTGGTAAGCCCAGAGGACCTCAAGAAGCTTCTCAGCCCATCTACCCTTTTTCTGCTGCAACTTCTTTTTCAACAGCTTCTTAATAGTCTTATTGGTGGATTCCACCAGCCTGTTAGTCTGAGGGTGGGCTACTGAAGCAAACCTAAGGTCGATTCCTAAGCCCTCGTAAAAGTCTTTGAACCGGCCATTATCAAACTGCTTATCGAGGTCAGCTACAATGGCAAGATGGGTCCCGAACCTGTAAACTACATTATTTTTGAAGAATCTTGTTGTATTTTCTTTCGATATATGGGAAAACGGTCTAGCTTTGACCCACATTATGAAATAGTCAATCACTACGATAACATGCTTGGCTTGACCATGAGGAGTAGGAAGCGGTCCGATTAAGTCGACTCCCCACATAACAAAGGGGTATGGTGAGCTAAGGGATGACAATCGTTCCGGCGGTAAATGACTCACAATTGTGGTCTTCTGGCATGCTTCACATGATCGTACTAAGTTCTTTGCATCTTGATGGATGGTTGGCTAATAATACCCCATGCGGAGTACTTGATATGCCAGAGCCTCCCCACCAATGTGGTTCCCGCATGCCCCTGAGTGAACCTCTCTCAATGCCCATTTGGCATTTTCAGGATGTAAACATTGAAGCAAAGAAAGGGATCTGCCCCTCATGTATAAGTACCCATATACCAAGCAGTATCAGACTGAGAGCCTCTCGATTCTCCTAGCTTGGTTAGGCTCCTTGGGGAGCTTTCCTTCTTGGAGATAATTCACTATTGGGTCCATCCAACATGTCCACCGATCTAGGGTATAAGTCTCGTTACCTGCTACTGTGCTTGGTAGGGGAATCACTTGGAGAGGCACTCCTTGTGGTAAGGTCTGGCCACCATTCACAGCTATCTAAGCTAGAATGTCTGCTCGACGATTCTGTTGTCGAGGTACCTGCTCAATCTTAAAACCTTTGAACTTACTTTTAAGCTGTTGAACTAGCTTCAGGTAAGCAATCATGTTATCCTCTTTTGCTTGATAATCCCCAAAGACTTTGTTGACTATGAGCAACGAGTCACTTCTGACCTGCAGATAATCGACCCTGAGCTTTGCGGCCGCCCTTATTCCGGCTAAGAGGGCTTCATATCCTGCCTCATTTTTAATGGCTTTAATTTCAAATATGAAACAGTGGCAGCACTCAGTCTCTTATGGGTCGATTAGAACTATGCCCGCTCATCCCCCGGCTTGCCCGGACACTTCATATGTGTAGAGGATCCATGACTTTCAATCTTCTGGTCATCTTTCAGACTCTGGAATCCTCTCAGGGGCTATGTTCTTCCCTACGAAGGTCGCTTGGCCTGAGGGCATCGAGTGCTCTGCTACAAAGTCCGCCAAAGCCTGGGCTTTTATTTTGGTCGTAGGATTTTACCTTAAATCAAACTGGGTGAGCTCCAGGGCCTATAAAACCAACCTTCTGAAAACATCCGGCCTTTGCAACAATTGACGGAGGGGTTAGTCCGTCACTACTGCTATTGAATGAGCTAGAAAGTAGGGACGAAGCTTTCTTATCGAGGTTACCAAAGCATAAGCGAGCTTCTCCAGAAGGGTATAATTCTTCTCAGACTTGGTTAGAACATGACTCACGTAGTAGATAGGCTGCTGGACCCTATGTCCACATTTCTTGACTAAGGCTTTACTTACTGCTGTCTCTGAAACGGCCAAGTAAATTTGTAGCTCTTCTCCAGGACTTGTTTTGACCAGTAGCGGAGGGCTTGACAAATATTTTTTCAAGGCTTGAAAAGCTTGTTCACTCTCCTGGTCCTATTTCATGTTTCTTCCCTGCTTGATGGCTTTGAAGAATGGGAGACATTTATCAGTAGATCGAGAAATGAACCTGTTGAGCGCTGCTATCTGCCCGGTTAGGACTTGAACTTGTTTAAATGACGTGGGGGACTCTAGATCCAGGATAGCCTTAATCTTTTTGGGGTTATCCTCTATGCCTCTCTCATGAACCATGAAGCCCATAAACTTCCCCACAGTCACCCTAAATGCATATTTGGAGGGGTTCAATCTCATCTGGTTCTTCCTTAAGATCATGAAGGTTCTGCGAAGGTCGTCCAGATGGCCTTCAGAGGTTGATGACTTGGTGATCTTGTTGTCGATGTACACCTTCATTGATCTTCCAATTTCGGGCTTGAACAACCGATTGACTAAATGTTGATATGTAGCTCTTACGTTCTTAAGCCCGAAATGCATCATCTTGACGCAATATAGACCCGTCCTGTGATGAAATTGGTGTTTTCCTGGTCGGCGGGGTGCATCATAATTTGATTGTATCCTGAAAACGTGTCCATGAAGCTCTTGAGCTTGTTTCCAGAAGTGGAGTCAACTAACTGATCAATTTTTGGTAGAGGGAAACTGTCTTTCTGGGCATGCCCGGTTGAGGTCTGTATAATCGATGCACATGCACCACTTCTCATTTGCCTTTGTGACCATGACTACGTTGGCGATCCATTCGGGGTAGCGTGCTTCTCTGATGAAGCCTGCTTGGGTCAATTTGTCCACTTCTTCCTGAACCATAACATTTCTTTCGGTGTTGAAGTGACACTTTTTTTGTTTGATGGGCTTGAAGGTCGGATCCACTGCCAATCGGTGAGCAGCCAAAGTCATCGGGATCCTAAGGATCTCGTCGTGGTTCCAAGCGAAGATGTCATTGAACTCTTTGAGGAGCCTGACCAAACTCTCTTTCACTCTCGCCTCAAGGGTGGCTACGACCTTGATAATCTTTGAGGGATCATTTATTCGGAGGGACACTTCTTCTAGCTCATCCACTTGACGCCCACTAGCCCATTCCCTTCTCTGTTTCTCCTTATCTAGCACTACATGATCATTTTCTGGGTGATTCGTGGGTCCTTTATCTTCCAAGGTCAATATTGATGTTGCCCCATCCTAGATCGTTGTTATCTAGGAAATTGTTTTGCTAGAGCTGTTGGGTTGGCAGACACTGCATAACATCTCCTGGATACTTGCTGGTCACCCTGTACTTCCCCTACATTGTCTCTTACTGGAACTTCAAGACTTGTGGTAGATGGACATGACCCCTTTCAAAGATGATAAAAATAGCCTTCCTAATATTGCATTGTAGGCTGACGGGGTATCCACTACCACAAAGTCTGTCATGACATTCTGCTGGAGAGCTGCAGATCCAATGATTACTAGCAAGATTTTTGATCCTACGGGTATGGTTGAGTTCGCAGTGAAACCATACAGCGGGGTAGTGAAACTATTGTAACATCACTGTTTCAAGTTCAGTTTTTCCAAGGTGTCTTTAAATAGGATGTCGACGATACTGCCTATGTCAACGAGCACACGGTGTATCTTGAAGTCCGCAATTTGTACCGTGATCACAATGAGGTCATCATGAGGCTGCACGGTATTATAGACATCCGCTTCGGTGAAAATGATCTATGATAACTAAGAAGGGTTGGTCGGGCTCTGGTCGACCTTGAAGATACCCCGCCCTTCTTCTATACGAGGGACTTTCCTTGTGTGGTTTTTTCTGGAATTATTGGAGGTGCCAGTCAGAGTAGGCCCTCCGGTGATGGTATGTATTATCTGGATTTGCTGCATCAGATCCTCCTGCTCCCCTTTTCTTTTTACAATGTGTTCGTGGATCTCGGCTTGCACTTCTCTTCCAGTCAGAATGTTATCCCTGACTTGCTGTAAGAATTCTACCAAATATCATCCTCTTATCAAAGCCTCAATCTGATTTCACAGGTTATAGCACTCTGAAGTGTTGTGTCCTACGTCTTCGTGAAAGTCACAATACTTATAACGATTCCTCTTGTCGACGGGGGCTTTCATGGGTGCGAGCTTCTGTAGTAACCCTTTATCCCAAATGGTGAGATAGATTGTTTCACGGGACACATTTAAGGGGGTGTAATGATCATATACTCTCTCATCTCAAGCTTTTAAAGCCATCATCCTAGGAGGAAGCTAAACCCGTGGAGGAGTTCATTTTACATGATACCTTTCTGACCGGGGTTGAGAAATAAGGAAGCGATAAGTTGACCTATTGGGGGGTTTATTCTGGCTTTTTTAAGCTTGCTCTGTTTGGGAGCTTCCTTCGTTTGTCACTTTACAACTCTCATATCGTCGTGTTCCATCTTGAACTTGATCTGTTTGTCGACTTTATTTTGTTCCAGAGCCCGATCATAGGCTTCTTGGTAGGTCTCTAGAGGCCGCTTGGCTAAAGACAGGAAAAGCTTGCCCACCCATAAGTTCCTCTTGAAATTGGAGAGGGTTTCTTTCTCGGTGAAGACCCTCATCTGGATGACTTCCTTATGGAAACGCTCGACATAAGCCCGGAGGGTTTCCCCTATCTCCTGGATCACGTATTGTAGGTGGATTGGATCCTACAATCAGGGCTTAACTCCCTGGTATTACGAGCAGAAATCAGTTGAAAGTTTCGTAAAGGAATCCACACTGCCATTGGGTAGCTTTTTGAAGCAGGTCTTAGCGTAATCCGTCAGTGTAGTTGGGAACATTCGACACATAGTGGCCCTGGTAGTGTTCTGGACATTCATCTGTTAAACGAAGCTCTCTAAGTGGCTTAAGGGATCCTCAGTTCCGGAGAATCTGTCAGTCGACATTTTAAATTTTGGAGGAAGCTCTACCTCCCAGATTCTTTTGGTGAAGGGAGCATTCATCTCACTTAGAGGGATTTTCTTGTCTTCTTTGTACTTCCCCTTCTTCATCCGCTGGACCTCTTTCTCAAGCTCTGCCAACTGGTCTCTCAGACGCTTGCTCTCATGCTTTCTGGAATTAATCTGACTCCTCACTGTCAGACCCTTCTGACGAGCTGGCGACCTCTACCAGATTCCTTCTTCGGATGGGATCTGCCTGGTGGCTTTGTTGGCTTTCTTCCTCTCTAGCTCAGACCTCCCTCTTTGAAGTCGCTGAGTGAAGAAACTCTCGTCGCTCCCGGGGAACGATGTCCGCTACGGAATTAACTTACCTGGGTTGGTAACGTGGCAGAGCTTCAGGAACGGGGGGCATGGACCCTAACCTATCCCGGATCGAGGATATGGGTAAAGTTCCATTACGAGCTGGCTCAGAAGGGTTAGGTCCTAGGTTATCAAAAGCGGGCTATCGAGTCCCGAGCCTGCTTGGTTCTCTTTGGTTATAGAGGTTTGGTTGCTGGACAGTAATATTTTCAGCGAGCAGTCGAAGGCATATGTTTTCCACGAAGGCCGCCGCTTGTTGGTCAAGCGCGACCTGGCTTCCCGTAGGGGGATCCAAAGTCTGCAGAGTGGCTGGCTGGTTGGTCTAGGACATGGCCACGGAGCCTGAATTTTCTTTTTTTCTTCGGGGACCTTTCGTGTCGACGCAGCTGAAGGTTGCTCGGATGCGCCTGGCTGTCCTTGGAAGGAGGGAAGCCTTATGATTAACTGTAAAATAACAAACTTATGAATACAAAAATGATGGTGTGGAAGTTGTTTCCCATAGACGGTGCAGAAAAGTGTTAATGGGAAATTTGCTCAAGGTGAGAAATTCCAACTAACACTCTCGAGACCACTACCACGGAGGTGGTGGCCGGGGTCGGTACCTTTGATACTTGACCTGCTTAGATAGAAACGAATGTTTGAATGACAATAGCAAATGAGAGCTTTATTATTGATCACTCGCGGCATATGGAAATCTCTCACATACACTCACAATCTCTATAGGACATGGGAATGTGGCAACTTCGTACTTGTCGAATAGTAGATACAATGATAGCCTGTTCTGATCACAGAATTTAGGCCCGACGTAATTCTCTTTCTTTTTCACTATATTTTAGCCTATATCTTTTCTATATCATGCTTGGACCTATTTATACTTGTTCCAAGTAGGTTTAAACTCGTGAATCGCCCGCCACGATATTATGAATCTGTTCCCTCCTTATCGGGCGGGATCCTCTATTTGAAAGTTGTTGACTTCGAGTAGATTACGGACTCAAGATTATCGTAGGAAGAGATAAGTTTGTTTCCTGTTTGGAATCAAACTCTTGCCTCACACGTATACAGAATTTAATGTTCGTTATAACGTGGATATGGCCTTCTATGTAATCATGGCATGCTTTTTCATGGAGGTCATTGAGTTGGCTGCTCGAGGTAGATCCATGCTTTAGTTCTAATCTCAGAAGCTTGAGCTGGCCTTATGGGCACTTACTAGGGGTAGTGTAGATTAGGATAGATTCTTCTTTCATGTCTAGGTTGGTTACAGACGTCCCTTATCGAATTGGAGCATCAGCTATAGCATGAATCTGACCCACTTAGAGGCTCTCTCTCTACATGTCTGGCGGGGATAGCGGGCTTCTAGAGAGGTGGGTGGGCTTCTGGCTTAGGCTATAAGTCAAATCTGACCTCGGAAAGCCTTGATCTGGAAGGAACTCACTTTTGTTTGTGTCGGGCTTCGCTTCGAGTGCTTCCTGAGATCGGCGATCTTTCCTTGCTTTCAAGGGGTGGTTTTAGAGCCCAACCCAGGAACCGAGGTTCCGGGATAAGTGATCTCGAGAAGTCCGGATTCCAGTGTTTGCGTGTGGGCTCGACCTGGACTTGCCTAGCTTCACTCCTGATAGTTCTGAAGCCTGATGATCCTTCCTCGATTCTGCGGGGTAGCTCTAGGGCTTGCCCGAGGTCCCATGAATGACGATTTCGGGCTTTGATTCGAGCTAAGAGAGTGGAAAATTTCTCCTTGGTCCCTGGCCAAATTTTACTATTAACAGAATTGTATACCTTAGGATGGAAAACAAACAAAACCTTTTCCTTTTGTTAGTCATAATATTCCTCCTAGAGAAAAATGAAGAACGTTTGGTCACTTGTGAATTATCAATCTATTTGATTGAAACTCGTGAGAACCCTATTCAATGTTGTACACAAAACCTTTTGATGTAAAGGCTACTAGTGCACTATCGAAAAAAAAATGATCATTTCTTTTCTCTATGCTTGGCCAAATTCTTCACACAATGAGTTGGATGAAGTTTTTTTCAAGAACTAGGGTGGCGACCAAATTCTCTTTTCAAGATTTTAATCTTGACTAAATTCTTACTCTAGAAAACTTATGTTGGTCGAATTCTTACTTAGGGAATATATAGGTCATGGACGAATCCTCTCCTAAGGAGGATTTATGTCTTCTGTCCAAATCCTCTTAAAAGAAGGATTTGTGTGTTTGCCAAGAAACCTCACTCAAAAAAGAATTCTTTTCCACACCAAAACTCCTATTCCAACTCATTAATGTATTTATCCAATATCCAATTATTGAATATAAATAAAATCGTGATTTTATCAAAAACTTTCCGATTTGACCAATTGTCAATTATAGTTTAATAGATATCAAATACTTCCTAATTTGGCTAGATAAATAAATTTATTTTATTTATCTACCTATCAAATCAAGTGTTTGATACTTATTATACTACTAACAATAGTATAGCACTTGGAGACCTTCTCCGACTAGGAAAAAGATTTTGACTTTTAATTAATTAATTAATTAATTTCTATTTAATTAAATAAAAAAAATAAAAAATATATATTAGGCTATAATAGTAGCCCTTGCCGCCCAAGCCTATTATACGGGCAATATATTATTTTTCTATTTTATTAAATACATTGGACTTTAATAACAAGTCCATAAGTGAACTAGACTCATTCTTACTAAAAAAGAAACAAGTCCACATGCCTTAAATTAATACATTAATATAATTTAAACAACCCATTTAATTAAAATCTGCAAATGATATTCTTAATGTAATATTAGAATGCTAATCGCACCCCATTAGGGTCGCTCAAGGATTCCCACATCCTTTACCGCCCATTTTAGGTATTTGAAGAGTTACCGCGTGTCTTGATCACACATGACCACACCTCTCCAAAACTTTTGGATTCCGAAACAATAAACAATCCTAAATGGACTCATAAATTGATCCGGTAGAATATATCAAGTGATCCTTGCAAGTTCGTGTGGATTTGAGATCTTGGCGGGCTATCTAAATTTAAGCTGCAATAGACATAACCTAATCACATTCAACATATGATTCACTTAGGTTTGATCTATTAATTTTAGTTTATTCCAATAATGAACTAAAATCGAACTCTTAAATAAAGATAGAATAAGTTAATGTTCCTCATTCATACCCTAGACAATCTTAATGGAGATAGTGTATCCTGGTGAAGACCGCCTATAGCTCTCCTAGTTACCATATTTGCTCATATGACCATATTTTGAATTTGGATATTTTTACTTGTCCAGAAGCCCTATTTCAATAGACACTATTGAAAATGTAACGTTAAGATTTAATATCCAATACCTTCAAATATCCATATGATGGTATTCTACTAACATTTAATAAATGGAGCCACGATGTCCATATCTATAAATAAAGTTCTCTATCGATTAACAAATGAATACCACCAAACCATCAAAGATAGACTATGCTATATAATCGTACTCATTGATGGCTCAAATGATAACATTTGTATCCATAAGTTCATTATTTATCTCAAGATTGTGATAGACTCTCCGATTATCTTCAACTAAAACCTTTTATCCATTATCGGTTCTGGATAAAATATCTCATTGTGATCCTATTCAATGCACCTAGTGCACTAGATTCTTTTGCTCAAAGACACCACACTTTGATGATTTTAAACTCATCATAACACATTTGATCCCACTCAAATTCTAACAAAAGAACCTACAACTTTAATAAGGTAAATGCGCCCAACCTTTATCTTAAATTATGAATATTGTTCAAGACTAATTAAAGAATTGTATCTACCTTATACATATTTAGATGTGCGAACAATCCTCCATTTCTCATAGTCTTTTGACCCTATGATTATTTACTTTTAACAATTATAATAATTAAACTATAAATGCTATAAGATTTGTTAAATTAGAAATCACTTTATCAATATGAAAAGATTATCAAATACATTATTACACTCTTGCCATTGAGCATAATCCCATTAAGCACCGTGTCATCCTCCTCAGCAGAAACGTTGGCAAAATGGGAGGGCTCTGTCTCAACCGGAGCGGTATGAGAAATCTAAGCATTGTTGGGATTATGCTCGATAGCAAGAGTGTAATAATATATTTGACAATCTTTT
The DNA here is from genome assembly GCA_032871835.1 of Dipteronia dyeriana. Taxonomy (NCBI): domain Eukaryota; kingdom Viridiplantae; phylum Streptophyta; class Magnoliopsida; order Sapindales; family Sapindaceae; genus Dipteronia; species Dipteronia dyeriana. The sequence continues at coordinate 83,685,084 of CM065300.1, read as the reverse complement.
CATATTAATAAAGTGATTTCTAGTTTAATAAATCTTATAGCATTTATAGTTTAATTATTATAATTGTCAAAAGTAAATAATCATAAGGTCAAAAGACTATGAGAAAAGAAGAATTATTCGTACATCTGGATATGTATGATGTAGACACAATTCTTTAGTTAGTCCTGAATAATATTCACAACTTAAGATAAAGGTTGGACGTCTTTATCTTGTCAAAGTTGTATATTCTTTTGCTAGCATTTGAGTGGGATCAAATGTGTTATGATGAGTCTAAAATCATCAAAGTTTAATATCTTTGGGCAAAAGAACCTAGTGCACTAGGTGCATCGAATAGGATCACAATGAAATACTTTATCCAGAACCGCCAATGGATAAAAGTTTTCACTTGAAGACAATCAGAGAGTTTATCTTAATCCTGAGGTAAATGATGTACTTTAGTTGCAAGTGTTACCATTTGAGCTATCAATGAGTACGATTATATAACATCGTCTATCCTCGTCTATCCTCGATAGTTTGGTGGTATTCATTTGTTAATCGATAGCGGACTTCATTTATAGATATGGACATCGTGGCTCCATTTATTAAATGAGAGTAGAATATCATCATATAGATGTTTTGAGGTATTGGATATTAAATCTTAACGTTAAGTTTTCATTATTGTCTATTGAAATATGGCTTCTGGACAAGTCAAAATATCCAAGTTCAAAATATGGTCATATGAGTAAATATGGTCACTTGGAGAACTATAGGCGGTCTATGAGCTCTTGGCGATTACTGATATTCTTCACGAGGATATACTATCTCCATTAAGACTGTCTAGGGTATGAATGAGCAATATTAACTTATTTTATCTTTATTTACGAGTTCACTTTTAGTCTTTAGTGGAATGAACTAAAATTAAAAGATCAGACCTAAGTGAATCAATTGTTGATTGTGATTAGGTTATGTCTATTGGAGCTTAAATTTAGATAGCCCGCCAAGATCCCTAATTCATACGAACTTGCATGGATAACTTGATATATACTACTGGACCAATTTGTGGGTCCGTTTAGAATTGTATTAAGGCATGTGGACTTAATTCTTTTAGTAAGAATGAGTCTAGTTCACATGTGGACATTTTATTAAAGTCCAATGGATTTAATAAAATAAAAAATCAATATTTGGCCTATATTTGTATAGCTTGGGCGGCAAGAGACTATGTAATAGCCTTATATATTATTTTTTATTTTATTATTTAATTAAATGTAAATTTATTTATCAATTACTTGTCTAATTAAAAGTCAAAATCTTTTTCCTAGTAGGAGATGGTCTTCTAGTGTCATATTATTGTTGGTAATATGATAAGTATCAAATAATATATTTGATAAGTAGTTAAATAATAGAAATTTATTTTTCTAGTCAAATTAGGAAGTATTTGATTTCTATTAAAACTCTAGTTGACAATGGGTCAAATTAGGAAGTTTTAATATAGTTTCAATTTAATTATATTCATTAATTGGTTATTGAATAAATACAATATTTGAGTCGGATTAAGAGTCTTGGTGTGGAAAAGAAATCTTTCTTTGAAAATGATTCATTGTCACCAAGTAAATCCACCTAGAGATTCATTCTTACCCGTCAAGTAAATCCTCTCTAGGAGAGGATTTGGTCTCCTAAAATATAAGGAAGTAGAATTCGGCAAAAGGCTTATTTTGGTTAAGAAAAAATCTGGCCAAGGCATTATTTTCTAAAGAGAAAATTCGGCCAATGCATTATTTTCTAAGGAGAAATTTGACCAAGAGAGAATTTTGAGTGTAGAGAATCCTTTTCTTGCTATAAATAATTTCTTCCAACTCTAAAGATAGGTGTGTGAAAATTCGGCAAAGAAGAAAACGAAGAAAGAACGCTTTGTTTTTGATAGTGCACTAGTAGTCTTTACATCAAAAGGTTTTTTGTACAACATCGAATCAAAGTTCACGCGAGTATTTGATTGATAATTCACAAGTGACCTAACGTTCTTTGTTTTTCTATTTGGAGGATTGTTGTGACTAACAAAAGAAAGAGATTTTGTTTGTTTTAATCGCCAGGTACACAATTTAAAGAAAGGGAGTTCACACTCCTAAGTGATTCACGTTTATGATAGGAGTGGAAGATCTTGCGGATTCAATTCGACACTAGTTCAATCGTCACGAGAAAAAAAGTATGATACTTTTAATATACGTCAATTAATCAAGGGTTAAGGTTCTTTCTTTTATCGGGAAAATTTTAAAATATTCCAAATCCTAATTTTACGCTTCTTCCGCATTTTGATTCGATTTTTCTCTACAATTGGTATCAGAGGATGGTTGTACCTTTGATTAATTGATGTGTATATACGTGAATCTATTTCTTTTATTGTAAATATGCATATTTTAGAAAGAGATGACACTCTAGTTATTCACATATATATTTATGTTGGAATGTATGGATATATATATATATATATATATATATATATATGATTTATAATGTGATTTGTTATTGTGTTATTGCTCAAATTTGGTCCTAGAATATCAATGTATTTTTGTTTTGGGATTTTAACAAGAAATGTGGCCTATCATCGCCATAATTTCCCTTCTTGGTAGTTGCTAAGTTTTTTTTTTTTTTTTTATAGTTGTAATAAAAAAAATTGCAGTATTTTTTTGTTTAAAATATTGTTGTAATATATTCAAGTATCAAAGATTCGAAGATTTGAAGAACTGGGAGCAACCGGAACAAGTTTGGTACCATGCACGCCACAACAACAATCGCGCGTACGAATGAGCACGAGCTGAGATTGTTGTAGCATGGGCTGCGCATGGCAACCCTTTATGTAGCCAAGGGTGCGCTTGCCCATGGGTGGCAGCAGAAGGGTATCCAAACGTACGATGGTCGCGTGAAGACTTGTTCGCCAAGAAAGGATGAAAATACAAACACGGTTAAATGCTCAAGTCTAACCTAGAGTGGGGGGGGGGGGGGGGGGGGGGAGGGTGAATATGTTAGGCACCTTTTTCGACTCCATTGAAACTAACAAAAGTTTATCCCTCTAGATTGCTTGTATCACAATATATATATATATATATATATATATATATATATATCAATTAAAGATAATTAATCAATATATAAAACATGTAAAGTGTGATACAAACAAACATCCATGACACATATACAAATGACATTATAGTAAGGAATTCAATTTACATCAAATGTTCTATCCACAATATTCTAATAACATATACAAATATAAGAGAGATAGGGATAGAGAAAATTGACACAGGGTTTTTTACGTGGTAAACCTCCGAAGAGGAAACATCCATGGGTTAGCAACCACCGGCAAACATAATCCACTAGTAGATATGATAAGTACAATCTCTCATGTGACCCCTTCACCTAGAAACTACCCTCCTATCCTACTCAATGAATATGTCACCTCCTTGCTCAACTTTTTGAGGCCTCACACCTCTTGTCAAGACTTTCTTGCTCAACATTTCGAAGTCTCCCACCTCTTGTCGAGACTTCCTTGCTCAATATTCCGAGGTCTCCTACCTCTGTCGAGACTTCCATTGCACAAGTCAAAGACTCCCTCTAAGACATGTGACTTCCGCTTGCACAAACTAAAGGCTCACTCTAAGGAATGTGACTTCCAATTGCTCAACAAATCATAGACCTCACACCTATTGTCAAGACTTCCATCTCACCAGGCATGTAAGAGATCGTGAATGCAAAAAGCAAATAAGCACGCAACATAGAAAATGATGATTAACAAATTCTATGGAAAATACTAGACATATGCATGAAAGCACACAACAAATGTAGTCTAGTCAATCATGAATGTTTAATCCATCTAGATCATGTGAAAGATGCTACACGTTAATTATAATCTAGATACTTGCATAAATCTGAACTTGAAACTCAAGATAAGTTCGATTAGCACATAATCAAGTTTATATCACATATACCAAAAACATGCTAAAATCATGTGATAATGTCATTTAGATTAAAGCAAGAGTTCTAGAGCATATAATATATTCATGAAATCAACTAAGCTAAAGAATAGCTCACAAGAACACAAGCACATGTATCATAGTGAGATTTCAGCCAAATAGAGCCTAATACATGTGAGGAACTATTTTTTACAAAGTCAATCAATTAAAGATCATCAAATAGTCCTAGATTCAAAGCTAGCACAATATAATCCCAAACATGTGAAAACATAGGCAAATTAAAACCTAACTCAACATGTGAGATTTCAATTGAAAATCAATCTAGCTTTAAATGAGTTCAAAACTCAAATCAAAACAATCACAAGATGTATATATATTGAAGAAGAAAACCCAAGGAAATTGACCAAGTTTTAAAAGAAAAGTTTGAAAGAAAATCAATACCTTAGTTGATTTGGTGCAGTCCCGTTTTTGTGAGGATAGACTCCAAAAAAAGTAGTAAAATTTAATTTACTTAAACCTTCTGAGAAAAGATGGAGGATGAATAGACAAACACTCTCAACTTTGAATCACTCAAATCGGAGTTCAAATGAAGATGTTATGGTGTTTAGAAGTTGAGAAAATTTTAGAGAAAATTCTGCACTCAAATTTTAAATCTCTTCTTCGAATGAAAAGTGAGAGGGAAGAGATATAAAATGAGAGGGAAAAGAATACATGTGAAATGAACAAATAGGGCATGATGGTACCAAGCATACTTTCTACCTGAGATGGCACATGGGCATCTCGGGGCAGCAAGCATTTTGGCCTGAGATGGCCACGAGCCATCTCTGGAAAGAGTGCTTCGTTGCACTTCTTTTTCTCGCGCGTTTCCTTTGCGTTCTTTGACCATTCTCAAGCGTCCGAACTCGGAATTTGAATCTATTTATGGATTAAAAATCATAACTCTCTCACGAACATTGAAATATAAGATACTCAACCCAAAAATAAGAATTGGAATTGATATATGAATACGAAGACAATGTACGCAACATGACTAGAAAGTATCATATCTTTTGACTTATAACTTGAAATTGAAAGTGTGAGTAACCAAAGTGTTTGGAACTCACTCAAGAATGATTTAAGATTAAAATCAAGCTCAATATCCATGTTTTACAAGCATATACATATACAAAAATATTTCACACTAGAATGCAAACTATATAGACATAGTCTCCAATCATGCATTTTCCAAAACATGTTACTTTCATACCAATGCACGAGGATTCACCTTTAAGTGTGTGAATGTGTTATAAATGGGGCACAATGATGCAGGGACACATATGAATGAATTTTGTATGTGTGCCTAAGCCTTGTAAGAGAAAGATAAGATCTTAATATACCTTTGTAGAACCATATAGCATCCTTTCTCTTTGAAGACTTTGTACTTGCTTTGACTAGTTGTTATTCCTTCTTTAAAGCTTGAATCATCATGAACCTAAAAAACTAAATCATTACAAGTAAACATCATTTTGATACGGAATTAATACCAACATAATCAAAAATCTAACGGTCTCCCCCTTTGGCAAATTCCATGTCAAAACACCTATAAATTTACTACAAATATAAAATGAAGATAGGTCAAAAAATCACTCCCTTACATTACAATGAGTAAGACTCCTAGACCTATTCTTCATCAACTCTTGAACTTCATCTTGATCTTCTATTGAAGCAACCTACAAATCATATCAAAGCATAATGCATATACAAGAGAAAACAACAAATGGCAAAATATAATATGGATAAGAATATACAATTAAAGTCCACAAATACGTGTATCTCCCCCTCAATAGCCAAATCACAATTTTTTTTAACTAAATCTTAAGACTAATTACTACAAGCCATTAAGTTCAAAAGTTCACAAAACAACATAAAAAGAAACTAAGTAACTAGCATATATTCTTTGTCCCCCTTATTGACATGAAATGATGCCAAAAGGTTAAGAAATGTACCTCAAAGATCAAATACTAGCCACTTGTTCCATCAAAGAAAGTCGTGCGAGTAGTCGATCTAACATAATGCTTGAGTGGTGGTCTTAAGCTTGAAGCAATGCACTCCTCCAACTCTTTAATCCTAGCATCTTGTTGAACAACTATTTCAACGAGTTCATCAACCTTCTCCTTCAATTGTATAGCCCAATCCAGAAGAATACTTGTGCTATTCACATGACTATCAACTTGAGAACTACTAAATAGTTCAAAAGTATCACAAGTCATACCCTTATTCTTATAGGATATGTAAGACACACGTTTATCACAATATTTTTCCAAGGGTGAACTAACACATCTTCTTCTCTACTTTTAATCCCACAAGCTAAACACAATGAAGTAATAAACCCCAGTAATGTAAGCTTTTTATCACCTATAGTAAAGAAAGCCGCACTATCAATGTAATACATGAGAAGATCTCCACGGTTTATCAGTTGATTAGTTACCAAGGCATACACTATTTTGATCCTGTCCTTATTCAACTCGGTTGAATTCAAATATCCAATGATGTTAGTGCAAATGAATAGATGCCAAAATACACTAGCCTTAGTTAACTCATGTTGACTAATGTATGCCCTACTTTTCCACTCAAACGAAACATTTTCACAAAGAGTTCTACCCATGATATTTAGATTCTCAATAACATCCACATCTAGAAAATTAGAATATATATCATTAGATACCCCAAGAAACTTGTTAATGTTCCTTGGGTTAACTCTAAATACAGTACCCTTTATTCCCATCAAAGCATCTAACAAGGTGTCGCTTTCCTTATATTCATGATAAAACTCTCTAACAAGGGTATCATTTAGAACTCCTAACATGCTCACCCAAGATTCCCATTTCCTATCCTTTAAGTACTTGAGAACATAAGAATCTTTACACTTACCAAAGTCAATGCCTCTCCCTTGAAATATCTTCTCCGTTCTAAAGATCCCTAAATCTTTTGTCCTTGAAGTTTTGGATCCTTTTGAGGTAGACTTGGCTTTCACAACGGGATTTGATTGATTTCCACTTCCAGTAATCTTAGTTCTTCCTATTTTTCTTGTGTGATAAGATGCTATACACATACAACCAAAGTGAGTGAAAACAAAAACAAACAAATTAGTCACAAAAAATATATAAAAAACCAAAGACATATGAATTAAGAATGAATCATCATGCAAGACAAAGATAGTGAGTAATATCTTACAAGTATCATTAAGTCAAAATGTGCCAATATGTAACAAAATGAAGCATGTGAACATATCATAAAAGAGAATAATGTCTAGCATACAATGCTCCCCCTTAAAAAATGCCATAACTAAAATCAATGATAGCATAAAGTTCACAAAGATATTCACACAATCACACTTTCAAGCAATTTGAAGAAATCTCAACAAAATAATCTTCATATGCTAAGAGAGATACACAAAGATTTTCAAGTTCTCTCATAATTCTTCAACAATTGCTAAAAATTCAACATACTCATAAACAAAGTGTGTATGTGAGAGATATGCTTCAAATATATATCAAGAAGTAGTTTGATAATCAACATGCAAACAAATTTCAACATCTATTCATCATAAGCTTTTTCAATAAAAAGAAAAATCGATTATCATCCAGAAATTTTGCTTTCAAGAGAATAGAATTCAACACATGAGCTTGTGTGTGCATGTGGCTCATTTTCCCATTTATATTTTTTAACCTGAGCTCATTTGATTTTTCAACTGTAGTCCTTTTTAAGCCTTCCTCCTTTTCTTTTTAGGCTATGAATCTGTTAAAGGGAAATTCGCTCATTATGAGAAATTTCGACTAACACCCTCGAGACTACTACCACGGAGGTGGTGGCCGGGGCCGGTACTTTTGATACCTAACCTGTTTAGATTAAAATGAATGTTTGTATAACAATAGTAAGTGGAGGCTTTATTATTGATTATTTGTGATATACAGGATTATCTCTCTCCCATATGCTCACAGTCTCTCTAGACCGTAGGAAGGTGGTAACATTTTGCTAGTCGAATAGTGGACATTATGGTGGCCGTGTTCTGTTCACAGAATTTAGGCCCCCTTTTATTTCTGTTTGTCAATCTCTCACCTTAGTTCTGTCGTCTCTCTTTTCTTTACCCATTGTTTTATTATCTCTCTCTCATTACCATGCTTGAACCTACTTATATTTGGTCCAAGTAGGTTTGAATTCACAGATATCCCACCACGATTTTATGAATCCGTTCCCCCCTTATCGGGAGGGATCCTTTATTTAAAAGTTGTTGATTCCGAGTAAATAACGGAAATGATGATACTGTTGACGAAGATAAGTTTGTTTCCTTTTTGGGATCAAACTCTTGACTTGCACATAAATGTTGGTTATTACGTGGATATGATCCTTGTGTGTACTCATGTCATGATTCTTCATGGAGGTCACTGGACTTGTTGCTCGTAGTCTTCGTAGAGTGAGATAGATCTATGCTTTGGTTCTATACTCGAAAGCTTGGAATGGACGTCCTGGTAGGCATTCTTGGGGGGTAACACAAATCTGATTCGCTTAGAGGCCCTCTTCCTCCTCGTATCGCGGAGGGGACAACAGGCTTCTAGAGAGGTTGGTAGGCTTCTCGTTCAGGCTATGAATTAAGTTTGACCTCTGAAAGTCTTAACCCGAAGGGGGCTTACTTTTCTTATCGGATTTCTTTCGAATGTTTCTTGAGCTTGGCGACCCCCCTGGCTTTCACGGGGTGGTTGAAGAGCCCGACCCTAGGAACCGAGGTTCCCAGATACCTCACACTCAAGAAACCCGAATTGCAGTGTTCGAGTGGGGGCTCTTCCTGGTCGTGCCTAGCTTCTTCCCTGATAGTTTTGAAGCCAAGTGATCCCTCCGCACTTCCACGGGATAGTTTTATGGTACATCTGGGGTTTCATGAGTGTCGACTTCGGGCCTCAATTTGGGCTAGGAGAGTGGAAAATTTCTTTTTGGCCCTAGCCAAATTATACTATTAATAGAAGTCTCCTCTGACTTGAACACCGGAGGTAGAGTTGGGGTTGGAGTCAGATTCCCTGTTTAATTGGGAATTTTTTCAGTTACAAGACAATTACTGAGAATCTTGAATGAAATCTTCTCATTAATTACCCAATGATGTGTCGAACTTGAATTGGTGTGTTCTTTAAGGAAAATCGGTTGCGTTATGGCTCTCGAGGTAATCTTCTCGTGGATATCACCGACGTCATTACACCCCTAACCTTTATTTAAAATCAAACTCTTTACCCATTTCTTCACACTTTCTCTCAATTTCAAATTTACAGATTTCTTCTCTCTTGCTACCCTCTGTCGATTTCCCTTTCTTCTCAAGCCCCAAAACCTGTTCTACCATGTCGAAGGACAGTCGTGACTCCATTGACTCCCTTGTCGAGGGCACAGAGGTCTCAAGTCTCACCCATGTGAAAATGGCTCGACGAGACCTAGGCGGGGATGACTCTCCTCCATCCCCACAACGTCATATATTGAACCGGAATATAGCCATCGGGGCTAGGTTTTCTAACTAACCGGACAATCCTCTAAGCTTGGTCGATGAGGAATCCGGGGAAGAGAATAGGGTTGGTGTCGCTGGAGTGGACCGGGTCACAGTCGTTGGTCCTTCCCTAGAGAGACATTCTCCATATGAATTCAGGGTAATTCCAGATTCTGCCGTTGACCCAAAGTCACTCGGCTACCTGAGGACCAAATACGGCATCCCTGACACTGTCTCTCTTATAGTCCTCCACAGAAGTTATGATGTCCACCTAAAGGCGTACTCCCTATCCATGTTGTAGCTTTCGAGAGCGGGGTAATGCACCCTCTTCATCTTACCCTTCGGCGGGCTCTCAACGCCTTTCAGCTGGCTCCCTTCTAACTAACACCCGGCTTCTAGAGGCATCTAGTCGGCTTCCTCATGCTGTGGAGGGAGTAGTGCTAGAGAGCAAGGGGAAGAGGAGCTTGCTTTCCTTTTCCATATTGAGAGCCTGGCCGGGGTCCACTGAGGTCAGTTTTATGCCAAGACCAAGAACAAGTTTAATTTCATCATCCCTAGGGCTTTAAGGAAGGACCCGGCCTGGAAGGAAGAATGGGTATTGGTTGGCAATGATTGGGGGAACTCGATTTTTATAGGTGGGATTGAGTTCCTGATTTTGACCACCTTTAATGACAAGCCCTCATGGGACCGAGACTCCTTGCCCACCGAATCTGAGATGGTGCTAAAGGCCATCATTGCTTGGAACTACTTGAATCTGAAGTTCTCGACTGCTGACCCTTTTGATCCTCGTCGGGTAAACCGCTATCTTCGGATATCCGATGCTACTCCTCGTAAGTATCTTGCACCTTCAAGCTTTTGGGTTGTTGAATGGTTCAGTTCTGATGGTTTTAACCCTTTTTTTAACATTTTTTGTTGTTGCTCTAGGTTCTCGTGAAGCCCGGCAAGGTCAGACCCCTCCCCTTCCTTCCAAATCATCCTCGGGAACCTTCTTGGCTACCTCGGAGTAAAATGGGCCAATCCTTATGGCTGTTGCTTCACCTGCTCCTGGTACATAGCCTTCTCAGATGAGATCTAAGATGGCTATTCTTGCATCTCGGGCAACTAATACCTCAAATCGAGGAGGGACCGCTCACCAAGCCACTGATACATCTACCTTCGCTCCTCCACCAGTGGCTCCCGCTACAGTTGTTGCTTCCCCAACTATATTAGCCCTTCCTTCTACTGATCTAATTGTGTCCTGGGAAGTTCAGGGCCTAGGGGATCCCGAAGCTAGTATTCCTGAGATTCCCTCTTCTCGCCCCCACCATCAGCCGGGCTCGGTTGGCCAGGATAAGGTTTTAAAGCAGTTCATTGCTTTATGCCCGGGTGGTGGGCTCTCTAGGATGGCTTCCATGCCCGTGGATTTTTTGGTTACTAAAGGGTCTGCCCTTCTGGCCGAGGTAGTCATTGTCTTTATTTCCTGTAATTGTGAGCTTTGACTGCTTTCTAACCTTTGTCTCATGCTTTGCAGGCTTTCAAGTTCAATGTAGCAATGGGCCACCAAGTATCCTTTCTCCGGGATCGGGCAGTTAGAGCTGAAGCTGAGGCTGAGCGGGCCATGGGATTACTGGCGCAAGCTCAATCTTTAGTCCGGGAGATGACTTCTAACCAAAGGAAAATGGAAACAAAACTGGCTGAGCTTCAGTACGACCACAAGAGGCTGAAGTGATCTTTTGACCAGGAAACTCTTCAGTCTAAACGACGAGCCAGCCAGCTGGATGACTAGAAGAAAGAAGCGAAGGCCCTAGATGCTGAGAATCATGCTCTTTAAGCCCAAGTTTCCAGGCTTCAGGCTGAGGTGGATTCCTCCTCAACGAGGGCTACTTCTACACCTCCTACCAAGCTGTTGAGACCCTCCCCTCCCCTTTCGACCTTTCAATTATTGCTAACTAGGATAAGGAGGAGATACTGGCCAAGGTCACTGAGATGTCTCTCCCCTAGGTGATGATCTGGATTCCTCTAAGGTGGCCAAAATCGGGAAGCAACCAGCTGGGTCTGACATTCCTCATTCTTCTCCTCCTGATTTCCTAACATCAGGTCCCGGAGAATCCTCGATAAGGGCTTTATCCATGGTGCCAGAAAGAGATCTTACAGAAGCCCGAGGTCCCTCTAAGGTGCCTTATAGGAAGGAGCCATCAGGAGGGAAAATTATGCCAGAGTCAATGGTCAACCTTCTTGATGCAACCATACCTCTTGAGGTCATGGCGGTGGTCAATGAGGTCGTGAAAAAGGATCCCGCTGGGCATCAGGCAATCGAGGGGCATCTTCAGAAAGAGGTAGCGGAGGCGGCTATCCGGGATTAGCGATCACCCGAAGGAGTAGCAGAAGGTAAGGCTCATCCAGAATGGGGAGAAGCTGGAGGCTAAAAATTAGGTGGGGGTAGCCCGCTCATGAGTCCCCTATTCAGGGGTAGAATTTTCTCAAGTGATCTGTATTCCAAGTATGATTGATGAGTCGACCATTCATTTCTTCGAGCTTGTATGCCCCATTGCGGATCATCATTTTTACTAAGTACGGCCCATCCCAGTTGGGCCCCAAGACCCCGTCCGACCTTTTCCTGGTGTTCAACGTCACTTTCCTGAGAACTTGGCCCCTTTCCTTAAAGTTTCAGGCTTTAACTCTCCGGTTAAAGTATCTAACGATTCTGTTCTGGTAAACTGTTACCTTCTCAGCTATTCGATCTTGTGTTTCTTTCAGAAGATCCAAGCTAGCTCAAAGCTTACCTTCATTGCTCCCTGGTTCAAAATGTTGTACTCTAAAGGAGGTAAGTTTTTTACGCAATAGGAAGGACTCCTTCAACCCCGAATGCTTGAGAATAAGGGGTTTCTCCAGTGGCTGTTCTCCTCGTGGTACGGTAAGCCCAGAGGATCTCGGGAATCTCTTCGACCCATCTGCTTTTTTTCTACTACATCTTTTTGTTCAATAGCCTCTTAATGGTTTTATTAGTGGATTCCACCAACCCTTTAGTCTGGGGGTGGGCTACCGAAGTGAACCGAAGGTAGATTCCCAAGCCTTCGCAAAAATCTTTGAATCGGCCATTATCAAACTGCTTTCCGAGGTCCGCTATAATGGCAAGAAGGGTTCCGAACTTGCAAACAACATTAGTTTTGATGAACCTTGTTATGTTTTTTTTGAAATCTGGGAGAGCGGTCCAGTTTTGACCCATCTTGTAAAATAATCAATTGCCACGATAACATGCTTGGCTTGACCAGGAGCAGTAGGAAACGGTCCAATCAAGTCGACTCCCCACATAGCTAATGGGTATGGCGAGCTATGGGACGAAAACAGCTCCAGAGGGAGGTGACTCAAGTTTGCGGCCTTCTGGCATGCCTCGCAGGTTCGCATTAAGCTCTTTACGTCTTGATGGATGGTTAGCCAATAATACCCCATGTAGAGTACCTGATATGCCAGAGCCTCCCACCAATGTGGTTTCCGTATTCCCCGGAATGAACCTCTCCCAATGCCCACTTGGCATCTTCAGGGTGTAAACATCGGAGAAGAGGAAGGGATATTCCCCTCCTGTATAGGTTCCTATCCACCAAACAATAACGGACCGAGAGACTTTTGACTTTCCTAGCTTGGTCGAGCTCCCCGGGAAATTTCCCATCTTGCAAATAATCAGCTATTGGATCCATCCAACATGGTTGTCGATCCAAGGTATAAGTTTCCTTACCTGCCACTGTCCTAGGTAGGGGGATCACTTGAAGAGGGACCCCGTGGGGTATGGTCTGGCTACCATTTGCAGCTATCTTGGCAAGGACGTCAGCTCGACGATTCTGTTATCGAGGTACCTGCTTGATTTTGAATCCTTTAAACTTGCTTTTGAGCTGTTGAACCAGTTTCAAGTAAGAGATCATGTTATTCCCCTTTGCCTGATAATCCCCAGAGACTGTGTTGACTACGAACGATGAGTCACTCTTAATATTTAGATAATCAACCCCGAGCTCTGTGGCTTCCCTTTATTCCGGCCAAAAGGGCTTCGTATTCTGCCTCATTGTTAGCGGCTTTAAATTCAAATCTGAAGCAGTGACAACACTCGGTTCCTTCTGGGTCGATTAGAAATATGCCCGCTCCTCCCCCAGTTTTCCTAGAGGCTTCATCAGTGTAGAAGATCCATGACTTGTAACCTTCCGGCCAGCTGTCGGACCCTGGGACCTTATCAGGGGCTATGTTTGTTGCTGTGGAGGTCACTTGGCCTGGGGGTATCGAGAGCTCTGTTACAAAGTCTACTAGAGCCTGGGCTTTAATTGTGTCCTAGGGTTATACCTCAAATCAAACTGGGTGAGTTCCAGAGCCTATAAAATCAATCTTTCGGAAACATCCGACTGTTGTAAAAATTGCCGGAGGGGTTGATCGGTCACCACTGCTATCGAATGAGCCTAGAAGTAGGGTCGGAGCTTCCTCGCTGAGGTTACCAAGGCATAAACGAGCTTTTCCAAAAATGTATAGTTCTTCTCGAGCTTGGTTAAAGCATGACTTACATAATAGATAGGCCGCTAGACCCTATCTCTATATTCCTTTACTAAAGCCCCGCTAACCGCAGTTTCGAAAATGGCTAAGTCAATCTGTAGCTCTTCTCTAGGGCTTAGCTTAACCAGTAGCGCAGGGCTTGACAGGTATTTTTTCAATGCTTGAAAAGCTTGTTCACTCTCTTGGTGCCATTTCATGTTTCTTCCCTGCTTAATGGCTTTGAAAAAGGGGAGACACTTATCGGTGGATCGGGAAATGAACATGTTAAGCGCTGCTACTTGCCCGATCAAGACTTGAACATGTTTAAGCGACGTGGGGGGCTTTAGATCCAGGATAGCCTTAATCTTTTCTGGGTTAGCTTCTATGCCTCTTTCATAGACCATGAAACCCAAAAATTTTCCCGCGGTTTCCCCAAAGGCCCATTTAGAGGGGTTTAATCTCACCTGGTTTTCCCTTTAGATCATGAAGGTTCTGCGAAGGTCATTCAGATGGCCTTCAGAGGTTGATGACTTGGTGATCATGTCATCGATGTATACCTCCATTGATCTTCCAATTTCCATCTTGAACAACCGATTGACTAACTGTTGATATGTAGCTCCTGCGTTCTTAATCCCAAAAGGAATCACCTAGTAGCAATACAGACCCTGTCCGGTGATGAAACCGGTCTTTTCCTGGTCGGAGGAGTGAATCATAATTTCATTGTACCCCAAAAATGCATCCATGAAGCTTAGGAGCTTGTTTATAGAGGTTGAGTCTACTAAATGATAAATTTTTGGTAGAGGGAAACTGTCTTTCGGGCATGCCCGGTTGAGGTCATTATAATCGACGCACATGTGCCATTTCCTATTCGCCTTTGTGACCATGACCACGTTGGCGATCCATTAAGGGGAAGCGTTCCTCTCTGATGAAGCCCACTTGGGTTATCTTGTCCACCTCTTCTTGGACCGTAACATTTCTTTCAGCGTTGAAGTGGCATCTTTTTTGTTTAATGGGTTTAAAGGTCGGATCCACTGCCAATCGATGGGCAACCAATGTCATCAGGATCCCAGGCATCTCACCGTGACTCCAAGCAAAAATGTCATTGAACTATGTGAGGAGCCTGATCAAACCCTCTTTTACTCCCGGCTCAAGGGTGGCTCCGATTTTGATGACCTTCAAGGGATCACCCACTTGGACAGGAATCTCTTCTAACTTATCCACTGGATGGCCGCTGGCCCATTCCTTTCTCTGCTCCTCCCTATCTAGCACTATGGATTCATCCTCAGGGTGATTTTTAGGCTCTATATCTCCTAGAGTCAATACAGGGGTTGCTCTATCTTGGATCGTTGCCATTTAGGCAAGTTGTTTTGCTAGAGCCGTTGGGTTGGCAGACACTGCGTACCATCTCCTGGCTGCTTGCTAATCACCTTGAACTTCCCTCATATTGTCTTCTACTGGGAACTTCAGGACGTAGTGGTAAATGGATAGGACCTCTTTCAAGGATGATAAAAACGGCCTCCGTAATATTGCATTGTAAGCCGATGGGGTATCCACCACCACGAAGTCTGTCATGATATTTTGCTAGAGAGGTATGGCTCCAATGATCACTGGTAGGATTTTTGATTCCACGGGTATGATTGAGTCCCCAGTAAACCCATATAGCTGGGTAGTGCAGTTATTGTAACACCACTATTTCAAGTTTAGATTTTCCAAGGTATCTTTAATCAGGACGTCAACGCTGCTACCTATGTCGATGAGCACACGATGTACCATACAGCTGGCAATCTGTACCGTGATCACCATATGATCATCATGAGGCTGTACGGTGTTGTAGACATCCGCTTCGGTGAAAATGATTTGTGACAGCTAGGTGGGGTTGGTCGGTCTCTGGTCGACCTTGAAGATATCCCGCCCTTCGTCCATACGAGGGATTTTTCTTACACGGTTTTTCCTAGAATTGTTGGAGGTGTCAGCCAGAGTAGGCCCTCCGTTGATGGTATGTATAATCTGGATTTGTTGCATCAGGTCCGCCTACCCCTCTTTTCTCTTCTCAGCGTGCTCGCTGATCTCTGCTTGCACTTCCATTCCAGTCTGAATGTTCTCCCTGACTTGCTGTAAGAATTCCACCAGTCATCCTCCTCTTATCAAAGTCTCGATCTGATTCCATAGGTTGTAGCAGTCTGAAGTGTTGTGCCCCACGTCCTCATGAAAGTCACAATATTTATAGCGATTTCTCTTATCGATCGGGGTTTTCATGGGAGCGGGCTTCTGTAGAAAACCCTTATCCCGAATGGCGAGATAGACTGTTTCACGGGATACATTTAAGGAGGTGTAATGATCAAACCCCCTCTCATCTCGAGCTATTGGGGCCACTGTTCTGGGAAGAGGTGAAACTTGCTGTGGAGTTCATTTTTCTGGATATCTTTCCGATCTGGGTTGAAAAATGGGAAAACGATATGTTGACCTACTGGGGGTTTGTTCTGGCTTTTCTAAGCTTGCTCAGGTTTGGGAGCTTCCTTCTTTTGTCGCTTCACGGCTCTCATGTCGTCATGTTCCATCTCGACCTTGAGCTGTTCGTCGACCTCAATCTGCTCCAGAGCCCAATCATAGGCTTCTTGGTAGGTCTCTGGAGGTCTCTTGGCAAAAGACCGGAAGAGCTTGCCTGCTTACAGATTCCTTCTGAAGTTGGTGAGGGTTTTTTTCTCAATGAAGACCTCTATCTGGATGACTTCCTTGTGGAAATGCTCGACATAAGCCCAGAGGGTTTCCCCTCTCTCCTGGATCACGTACTGTAGATGGATTGGGTCCTTCAATCGATGCTTTACTCTCTAAAATTGTGAGCAAAAATCGGTCGATAGCTTGGTGAAGGAATCCACTCTGCCAGTAGGTAGCTTCATAAACTAGGTCTTAGCGTAATCCGTGAGGGTAGTGGGGAACAATCGACACATAGCGGCCCTGGTCGTGTTCTGGACCTCCATCTATTGAACGAAGCTCTCCATGTGGCTCAAGGGATCCTCAGTCCCAGAGAATCTGTCAATTGGCATTTTGAATTTAGGATAGAGCTCCGCCTAAATTCATCTCACTTAGAGGATCTTTCTTGTCCTCCTTGTACTTCCCTTTCTTCATCAGTTGGACCTCCTTCTGAAGCTTTGCCAACTGGTCTCTCAGGCGTTTGCTGTCGGGTTTCCTTGAGTTGATCTCAGTCTCTTCACTATCGGACCCTTTGGATGAACTGGCGACCTCTACCCGGTTCCTTCTTCGGAGGGGGTCTGCCTGGGGGCTTTGTTGACTTTCTTCCTCCCTGGAAGTTGTTGGGTAGAGAAACTCTCCCCCCTCTCGGGAAAGGATTTGTACCGCGAACTTGACTTGCCTGGGTTGGTAGCCTGGTAGCGCTTCGGGAATGGGGGGCATGAGCCCTAACCTATCGCTGATCGAATGTGGGAGTCCCGTTCTATTACGAGCTGGCTCCAGAGGGGTTGGTCCCAGGCGATCAAAGACGGGTTACCTAGTTCCGGGCCTGCTTGACTCCCCTTGATTGCAGAGGTTTTCTTGCTAGATAGTAATACCTTCAGTGAGCAGTCAAAGACGGAGGTTTTCCACGAAGGCTGCCGCTTGTTGATCAAGCTCGACCTTGTTTCCCATAGGGGAATCCAAAGCCCATATAGTGGCTGGCAGGTCTAAAACCTGGCTATGGAGCTTGGATTTTCTCCCTTTCTTCGAGACCTTTCCTATCAACGCAGTAGAAGATTGTCCCGATACGCCTAGCTGTCCTTGTGAGGAACGAAGCCTCATGACTCCCGTAAAACAATAATCTTGTGAATATAAAGATTATGGTGTGAGAGTATTCCCACAGACGGCGCTAGAAAGTGCTAACGGGAAATTTACTCAATATGAGAAATTTCAACTAACACCCTCGAGACCACTACCACGGAGGTGGTGGCCAGGGTCGATACTTTTGAGACCTAACCTGCTTAGATAAAAATGAATGTTTGTATAACAATAGCAAGTGGAGGCTTTATTATTGATTATTTGTGATATACAAGATTCTTTGTCCAATATGCTCACAGTCTCTCTAGACCGTATGAAGGTGGTAACATTTTGCTAGTCGAATAGTGGACATTACGGTGGCCGTGTTCTGTTCACAGAATTTAGGCCCCTTTTTCTTTCAGTTTGTCGATCTCTCACTTTGGTTCTGTCGTCTCTCTTTTCTTTACCCAGTGTTTTCTTATCTCTCTTTCATTACCATGCTTGGCCCTACTTATATTTGGTCCAAGTAGATTGGAATTCACAGATATCCTGGCATGATCTTATGAATCCGTTCCCCCCTTATCGAGCGGGATCCTTTATTTAAAAGTTATTGACTCCGAGTAAATAATGGAAATGATGATACTGTTGACAAAGATAAGTTTGTTTCCTTTTTGGAATCAAACTCTTGACTTGCACGTAAATGTTGGTTATTACGTGGATATGATCCTGTGTGTACTTATGGCATGATTCTTCATAGAGGTCACTGGACTTGCTGCTCGTAGTCTTCGTAGAGCGAGGTAGATCTATACTTTGGTTCTATTCTCGGAAGCTTGGAATGGACGTCCTGGTAGGCATTCTTGGGGGGTAACACAGATCCGATTCGCTTAGATGCCCTCTTCCTCCTCGTATCGCGGAGGGGACAACGGGCTTCTAGAGAGGTTGGTAGGCTTCTCGTTAAAGCTATGAATTAAGTTTGACCTCTGAAAGTCTTAACCCGGAGGGGGCTTACTTTGCTTGTCGGGCTTCTTTCAAATGTTTCTTGAGCTTGGCGACCCCCTCTGACTGTCATGGGGTGGTTGAAGAGCCCGACCCTAGAAACCGAGGTTCCCAGATACCTCACCCTCGAGAAGCCTAGATTCTAGTGTCAGCGTGGGGGCTTGTTCTGGTGGTGCCTAGCTTCTTTCCCGATAGTTTTGAAGCCCGACGATCCCTCCACACTTCAGTGGGGTAGTTTTATGGTACATCCGAGGTTTAATGAATGTTGACTTCTGGCCTCGATTTGGGCTGGGAGAGTGGAGAATTTCTTTTTGACCCCTAGCCAAATTTTACTATTAACAGAATTAAAGAATTTTCTTTTCATGATTCCAATTCAACACTTCTTTCATTTTTCTAAACATAACAAAAATTCACTTCATGGCGGCTTTCACTCATCACAATGGTGTAGCTCTTTCCAACATTGGGTAGCTTTCACAACCAATGTGTGTAGCCCTTTCCATGAAGGTGCCCGTTGAGTTATATGTATTTACCGAAGCAAAATGGATACTAACCATAGGTCATTTTAAATGTACTTTAGCACAAAAACTTCAAGGTGTATCCAAAGTTTACATATTAGTAAACTCAACCTACTAGCAAAACATATAAGAGAAGCAAAGTGTAATTTTAGAAAACCAAGATTTTATGGCTCATAAGCACATGATCTAAAAGCAATAAGTAGAGACTTTTTCAAGATCATTAATTCTTTAATTAGGAGCTTTAAAAGAATATGAAGCTCATATTTTCAAAGGTAATGCCACTCAATATACTATACTCAAACAATCATCAAAGTTAAGATCAATGTGATCAATATCACTATTAGATCCTAAAAATAGCAAATGTCAATGAGAATCATATGTATTCTATACAAAATTCTCTAATATGACATGCTATGAGATGTGTATCAAAGATTAAGTCAAAAGATGAATATCTAAAAGAACATGCATTAGAGTATAGAGATACCTTTTGCACATTATATTCACCAAATATCATACTTCCGCCCTTTATATGAGCACTCTTGCCTTGTATGTCCTCATGACACCAAGTTGATGATGTTTCACAAGAAGAGTATAAAAAGCATAATATCTAAACTCAACCAACACATATATCAAAAGAACTTCTAAAAAGTTAACCAACAAATTTCGACCGTCATAACTAACATGATGTAACCAAGTTCATATCCGTACAAGGAGTATTCAAAGCTAGCAAACTAGAATTCTCAACACAATTGATATATTGCCTCAGAGCTACCTCATGTGCTTCTTACTTTAGTGGTAAGATCACTCACCCTTGAACCACTTGTTCTTGGGTGTACCTACACAAATATTTCCAATATCATCATTGACGACAATGTTAAATCTAGAGTTAAGTCCTTCAATGACTTGATTAACAAGAATATCATTAATACTCTCTTCCTTAACATTTTCAACATAAGCTTTGTCAAGTTGAACAAGATCAGCTTTGTTTCTACTCCACAACTTCTTTTCATGCTTAGCAATATTACCATGTTTCTTAACTTTCAAAGCCTTAGCATGTTCAAGTTAAAGTTTAATCTCCTTATCTCTAGAATCATTTCCTAATTTGTATTTTCCAATAAATTTATAACACCTAGACATAATGTGACCTATTGTGTTGCAATAATGGCAAATTGGAATAAAATGTGAGATTGTACCTTTTGGAGTTAAAATAACTTCGCTAGGAGTTTGGAAAGATACCTTGTTTGTCAACTTCTTCTTGGCTTTTGATCTTCTCTTCTTGTATGGTTTCTTATCAATCACGACTTCATCGAAGTGAGTAAGATGTGGTACTTCCAAGGGCTCATCTTCAAATACCAAGTCGTCTTCACCACTATGAGAGTTATCAAGATTCCTAACACTAGACACACTTACTGAATCATTCACCAAGTCCTTGATGGCCTCCTTA
Organism: Dipteronia dyeriana; assembly: GCA_032871835.1. Classification (NCBI taxonomy): domain Eukaryota; kingdom Viridiplantae; phylum Streptophyta; class Magnoliopsida; order Sapindales; family Sapindaceae; genus Dipteronia; species Dipteronia dyeriana. The sequence continues at coordinate 83,664,447 of CM065300.1, read as the reverse complement.
GCCATGTCTATCTCTTCCATTAATTCTTGTTCTCTCTTCTTCAAAGAAGATATCATTCCATCCTTCTCAAGGTTTATCTTTTCAAGTTCTTTAAACTTCTTCATAATATCACCTTTCTCACCAAGAAGTTTATGAGTAACAATCACAAAGTCATCTAGTTGTTTCTTGATCAAATTATCCATTTCAACAACTTCTCTTAGAGCATTATCTATAGCTTCTTCAAGCTTCTTTATCTTAGCCAACAACTCAAGATTGGTTAGAATGGAACTAGTGCTTCCATGATAATTTGCATCAAAGTTCTTATTCAAAGATATTGTACCATCAACATCTAGTGGAGAATGAGAAGGCGTTAGAGTTACAAAGTTGCTCACCAACTCTTCATCACTTGAAGACTCACTACTAGAGCTCTCATCATCACTAGAGTCATCATCACTCCAAGTAGCCACCAACACTTTGCCATTCTTGTCTTTCTTAGATGGCTTCTTATTTCATTCACTAGCAAAGTGACCGAAACCATGACAATTGTAGCATTGAACACCTTTCTTGTTCATGGCTTGATTATTCTTCTCACTCATTGAAGACGATGGTTTCTTAACTCCTTTTTCCTTAGAAGACTTGCCTCTAGGCTTAACATTCTTCTTTATAAACTTCTTGAACTTTCTAACCAAAAGATCCATCTCTTCATTTTCATCATCTCTCTCCTTCTCAATAGCATTGAGAGAGATTCCCTTACTTTTGGTCTTTGGCTTCAAGCATATCTCATAAGTTTGGAGAGACCCCAAGCAACTCATCGATGTTCATGCTATCCACATCCTTGCTTTCCTCAACGACCGTCACCTTTGATTTAAATCTCTTAGGGAGAGACCTAAGGATTTTCCAATTTAAATGCTCTCTTGAGAGAGATACTTCAAGTGCTTGACATTGATTAGCAATTTTAAGAAGCCGGAATCGAAAGTCTTCAAACTTTTCTTCTTCACCCATACTTAAAACTTCAAATTGTGATGCCAATATTTGAAGCCTTGATTTCTTCACTGCTAAAGTTCTTTCATTAGGGACTTGGAGAGTATCCAAAGCCTCCTTTACGGATTCAGAATTTTTAATGTGGGAGATTTGATGCCCATCAACTCCTCCAAAGATGGCATTCATAGCACAGTGGTGCCATTTAGCAACCTCAAACTCATTCGTTGTCCATTCACTCATTGGCTTGAGTATATTGGTTCCATCATTTTGAACCTCGGTAAGAGGACTATAACTTTCTTCCACTACCATCCACACCCTCTCATCAATGGAGTGGATGTATGCCTTTATCCTCAACTTCCAATACCTATAGTTAGTGCCTCGAAGTAACGATGGCCTAGTATTTGAGGCTCCTTCCGCCGTTACATTATCTTGTAAACCTATGACTTCAAAAGCTTTGCAAATACCGTGAATGTATCACATGGATACTCACTAAGTACAATCTAGTGTCCTCCTCTAATACCAATTGAAAATACAAATACGGTTAAATGCTCAAGGCTAACCTAGAGGGGGGGGGGGGGGGTGAATAGGTTAGACACCTTTTTCGACTCCCTTGAAACAAACAAAAGTTTATCCCTCTAGATTGCTTGTATCACAATATATATATATATATATATATATATATCAATTAAAGATAATTAATCAATATATAAAACATGTAAAGTGTGATACAAACAAACATCCATAACACATATACAAATGATATTATAGTAAGGAAGTTAATTTACATCAAATGTTCTATCCACAATATTATAATTTTATATACAAATATAAGAGAGATAAGGATAGTGTAAATTGGCACAAGGTTTTTTACGTGGTAAACCTCCAAAGTGGAAATATCTACAGGTTAGCAACCACCGGCAAATATAATCCACTAGTAAATAAAACAAGTACAATCTCTCAAGTGAATCCTTCACCTAGAAACTATCCTTCTATCCTACTCAATGAATATGTCACCTCTATGCTCAACATATCGAGGCCTCACACCTCTTGTCAAGACTTCCTTGCTCAACATTCCGAGGTCTCCCACTTCTTGTCTAGACTTCATTGCTCAACATTTTGAGGTCTCCTACCTCTTGTTGAGACTTCCTTGCTTAACATTCTGAGGTTTCCTACCTATTGTCGAGACTCCCTCTAAGACATGTGACTTTCCGCTTGCACAAACCAAAGACCCACTATAAGGAATGCAACTTCCAATTGCTCAACAAATCATAGGCCTCACACCTATTGTCAAGACTTCCTTCTCACCAAGCATCTAAGTGACCGTGAATGCAAAACGCAAACAAGCACGCAACATAGAAAATGATGATTAACAAATTCTATGGAAAATACTAGACATATGCCTAAATTCACACAACCAGTGTAGTCTAGTCAATCACGCATGTTTAATCCATCTAGATAATGTGAAAGATGCTACAGGTTATTTACAGTATAGATACATGCATAAATCTAAACTTGAAACTCAAGATAAGTTCGATTAGCACATAATCAAGTTTACATCACCAAAAACATGCTAAAATCATGTGATAATGTCATTTAGATTAAATCAAGAGTTCTGGAGCATATAATCTATTCATGAAATCAACTAAGCACAAGAATAGCTCACAAGAACACAAGCACATGTATCATAGTGAGATTTTGGCCAAAGAGAGCCTAATACATGTGAGAAACTATTTTTCACAAATTTAATCAATTAAAGATTATCAAATAGTCCTAGATTCAAAGCTAGCATAATACAATCCCAAACATTTGAAAACATAGGCAAATCAAAACCTAACTCAACATGTGAGATTTCAATTGAAACTCAATCTAGCTTTAAATTAGTTCAAAACTCATAACAAAATAATCACAAGACATATATACATATATACATATATATATATATATATATATATATATATGCAAGGCGATTGACCAGGTTTTAAAAGAAAACTTTGAGAGAAAATCAATACCTTAGTTGATTTGTTTCAGTCCTGTTTTTGTGAGGATAGACTCTAAAAACAACAGTAAAATTAACTCAAACCTTTAGAGAAAAGATGGAGGATGAATAGACAAACACTCTCAACTTTGAATCATTCAAATCAGAGTTTAAATGAAGAAGGTATAGTGTTTGGAAAGTGAGAAAATTTGAGAGAAAATTCAATACTTAAATTTTGAATATCTTCTTCGAATGAAAAGTGAGAGGGAGGGGATATATAATGGAGAGGGAAAAGAATACATGTGAAATAACCAATGAGGGTATAAAGGCACCAAGCTTACTTGCTGCCCAAGATGGCATGTGGAAATCTCGGGGCAGCAAGCATTCTGGCCTGATATGGCCACGGGCCATCTCGGGAAAGAGTGCTTGGTTGCACTTCTTTTCCTCGCGCGTTCTTCCACCGTTCTCCGGCCTCCAAACTCGAAATTCTAATCTATTTACAGATTACAAACCATAACTCTCTCATTGACATGGACATATAAGATACTCCACTCAGAAAATAAGATTTTGATTCGATATACGAATATGAAGACAATGTACGCAACATGACTGGAAAGTATCATATCTTTTCACTTAGAACTTGAAAATTGAAAGTGTGAGTAACCACAGTGTTTGGAACTCAATCAATAATGATTTAAGTCTAAAATCAAGTTCAATATCCATGTTTTACAAACATATACAAATACAAACACAATTCACACTAGAATGCAAACTACATAGACATAGTCTTCAGTCATGCATTTTCCAAAACATGTTACTTTCGTACCAATGCATGAGCATTCATCTTTAAGTGTGTGAATGTGATATAAATGGGGCACAATAATACAGGAACACATATGAATGAATTGTGTGTGTGTGCCAAAGCCTTGTAAGAGAAAGATAAGATCTTAATATACCTTTGTAGAACCATATAGCATCCTTTCTCTTTGCAGACTTTGTACTTGCTTTGACTAGTTGTGATTCCTTCTTTGAAGCTTGAATCATCATGAACCTAAACAACTAAATCATTTCAAGTAAACATCATTTTGATATGGAATTAATGCCAACATAATCTAAATCTAACAAAGGAGTTTTTGTACTCCAAGATATATGTAATTTACTTGTTTTCTAGGATGGGCCAAAATTGTAGCTATTTATATTTTTGTAATTATTAAAATATTTGTTGTTGTATGATAACATGTCATGTAGAATAGGAGTGCCACTCATATATCCCTTTTGGTATGAACATTCATTGAATGGTTTAGGTATCTAATTGGCATCTAGTTAACTTGGTAAATTATTATATGGAATTCGATCACACTCCTTAAGTAATTGAGTGGGAGAATGTGTTACGGAACACCTACAACCTCCAAGTTTAGTTGAGCTCTATGTTTCATGTAATAACCCCCCAAGGGGTATTCATGAATGGAATTTAGCAAGATACTTCCTCACAAGGATAAACTATACAATTAACCCAAAAGATATCTACTCCCAAATAAGGGATATTCGTGAGGGATTATATTGATGGTCGATAACATGGTAACACACTCAATGTAATTTTATTAATATCCTCCCAAGAGTTCTTGTTAATGAAAGTGCAAGGCTAAAATTGAAAAATCTAGTTGTTATGTTAACAATTAGGCAGGACCTACTCCAACTAGTAAATGGTGCAAACTCCCAAAGGAGGCATGACATTTATGAGTATTGGATCACCGTTGAATTTTAGGATTGAATTATTTTATTTAATTCAGAATAAATATTCGAAAGTGATTTATCATGATTGTTTACTTATATAATTTTTGTTATTGTTCAGAAATCTTGACCCCATCCCTAATCAACATCCTAAAAGATAATACTTTAACTGGTGATAATTATGTCACATGGAAAAGGAAAATTGGGCTTTTATTGCAATCCAAAAAGCATAAGTTCATTTGGTGTACTCCTAAAACACCTACTTCTACTAATGATACTACTCAAGAGGAAAAGGATGAGTATCAGTGTGGAAATCTTTAGATGAGATGGATAAATGTTACATTATGGCCACCATCTTCGACGTGTTGCAACAACAACATGAACGAATAGAGACTGCTACCGATATAATGATGTCTCTGGAAGAGATGTTTGCAATGAAGTCCAAGACAACTAAGAGAGAAGCAGTGACTGCTTTCATGAATCTTAGGATGAAACCTGGATAGGCTGTGTAAGATCACATGATGAAAGTCATAGCACATTTCAACATTATTCAAATGAATGGAGTTGATATAGATGTTGAAATGAAAATTTACATGATCGTCAACTTACTATCAGATTTTTTTGATCAGTTCAAGTTAGACTACACCTTGAACAATAAGGAATACATCTTACAAGGCCTGATGCAAGATGTTCAAAGCACCGAGAAAATCCTTGTGAAAGGTAAGGGATAAGAGATTCATGTCGTAGGTAAAGTTGCTACTGTTAAGACCCCGTAAGAAAGTCAAGAAACAATAGAAGAAAAATCAACTAGGACCTACTAAGAAAGAGACAAAGAAAGTAACCAAGATTAAAGGGAAGTGTTTCCTTTATGGTGAAAAGGGACATTGGAAAAGAAATTGCCCAAAGTCTTAGGACAAGAAGGAAGGAGGTAATACAAATTATCTTGAAACATGTTTTTTGATGGATTCTTGGATCATAGACTCTAGAGCCACTAATCATGTTTGTTTTTCCTTACAGGGGTTCAAGGAAAGGAGAAGGCTTAATGCGAATGAATTCAACTTGCGTTTAGGTAACAGAGCATTGGTGTCTGCTAATGCGGTGGGAGATATTAGAATTTGTTTAGATCCTATAGTAATTTAGATTTAATAGACGTTTATTATGTACCTCAATTCAAATGGAATTTAATTTCAGTTTCTTGTTTAAACAAATTTGGATATTCGGTTACTTTTAAAAAAATTATTATTATTAGTAGAAATAACAAATTTGTTTGCAAAGGTACATTGGAAAATGGCTTATTCTATTTGCATAGCCATATGTCTAACTTTTTAGACACGGAATCAATGAAACCTAATCATAAAAGAATAAAATTATCAAAAGATGAAACATGCCTATGGTATTTGCGCCTAGATCATATTAACCTTGATAGGATCAAAAGATTGGTTAGTGATGGACCTTTAAGTGACTTAAAGGTTGATGATCTACCAACTTGTGAGTCTTGTTTGGAAGGTAAGATGACCAAAAGGTCGTTCATGACTAAAGAGACAAGGGCCACTGAACGTTTAAGACTAATACACATTGATGTGTGTGGTCCTATGAGCATTCAAGCTAGAGGTCGATATGAATACTTCATCACTTTCACCAATGATTACTCGAGATTCGGTTACATGTATCTCATGAGACTTAAGTCGGATGCATTTGATATGTTCAAAGCATTTAAAGCTGAAGTTTAAAATCAGCTAGAGAAACACATAAAAATCTTGAGGTCTGATCGTGGTAGAGAATATCTATTTGGTGAGTTTCAATAATATCTTCTTGATAATGAAATAATTTATCAGTTTTTTATGCTAGGTAAACCTCAACAAAATGAGGTGGCAGAAAAGAGAAATAGAACTCTTTTGGACATGGTTAGGTATAAGTTAAGTTAGTCAACGCTCCCTAGTTCTTTTTTAGGATATGCTTTACAAACCGCTATGTACATTCTAAACGATGTACCATCTAAGTCGGTTCCTAAAACACCACATGAGTTGTGGACTGGGCGAAAGCCTAGTTTACAAAACTTAAGGATATTTGGATGTCCTGCGTACGTGTTAAAAGGAAAGACAGAAAAGATGGAGTTCCATTTAGAAATATGCATATTTGTATGGTATCCAAAAGGAACCAATGGATATTATTTTTATAGCCCTTTAGATCTTAAAGTATTTGTTTTGACAAATGCTAAATTTCTAGAAGAGGGCTATATAAATATTTTTGTGCCTAAAAGTATAATTGTCTTGATTGAGCTTTCAAGAGATACAATTCCACAAGAGGTTTCACATCCTAGCCCATTTGTAAGTTCCGTACCAACACAAGATCAACAATCTACCATTCCTTGTCGTAGTGGGAGGGTTAGTAGAAAACCCGAGAGATACATCGGTCAAGAAGAATCAGTAGAGAATCTCCTGGATGATGATGATCCCTACACGTACAAGCAAGCCATGAAAGATGTCGATTGTTGCCATTGGCAAAAGGCAATGCAATTAGAAACTGAATCTATGTTCAAAAACAAAGTCTAGTCTCTTGTGGACTTGCCTAAAGGAATAAAACCCATTGGGTGCAAGTGGGTATACAAGAAGAAGAGAGGAATGGATGGAAAGGTGGAAACCTTTAAAGCTAGATTGGTAGCTAAAGGTTACACATAGAATAAAGGTATCGATTATGAGGAAACCTTATCTTCTGTGGCCATGCTTAAATCCATTAGGATACCCTTATTCATTGCTACATCTCTAGACCTAGAGATTTGGCAAATGGATATCAAGACAACTTTCCTTAATGGAAGTCTTGGAAAAAGCATCTATATGATGCAACCAGAAGGATTCATTGAAAAGAGTCAAAAAGAAAAGGTATGCAAGTTATAAAGATCCATATATGGATTGAAGCAAACTTCTAGATCCTAGAACATAAGGTTCGATCAAGCTGTGAAATTTTTTGGATTTATTCAAAACCTTGACGAACCCTGTGTACACAAAAGGATTAAAGGTGACAAGTTGGTTTTCCTAGTTCTTTACGTTGATGATATACTACTCATCAAGAATGATGTAAAAGTATTGACATCTGTAAAAGAATGGTTGGCAAAACATTTTGATATGAAGGACTTAGGAGAAGCAAGTTATATTTTTGGTATCCAAGTCATAAGGGATAGAAAAAATAGAACGATTGCCTTATCCCAAGCTTCATACATAGATAAAATCTTGTGTAGATTTTCCATGTAAAATTCCAAGAAAGGTATGTTACCTTTCAGACATGGAATCAAAATTTCTAAGGAACAAGTTCCTAAGAATGAGCATGAAGAGCAATTCATGAGTAGGGTTCTATATGCCTCCACAGTTGGGAGTCTCATTTATGCAATATTATGCACTAGACCAGATATTAGTTTTGCTATTGACATAGTTAGCAGGTTTCAATCGAAATCTGGTCTTGATCACCGGACGACAGTCAAGATATTTTCAAGCATCTTAGGAGAACGAGAGATTATATGCTTGTATACTCTGAAAGAGATTTAATTCTCGTTGGGTATACAGATTCCAATTTCTAGTCAGATTCTGACTCCATAAGATCAACATCAGGATCTGTATTTACACTTAGAAGAGGGGAAACCATATGGAGGAGAATCAAGCAATCTTGTATTATTGATTCCACCATTGAAGCTGAGTATGTTGTCGAATGTGAAGCTGCTAAAGAGGCTGTCTGGCTCTGCCAATTCTTGATCGACTTGAAAATGGTTCCTAATACAAATAAACAGGTCATTATCTATTGTGACAATAGTGGAGCAGTGGATAATTCGAGATAACCAAGAAGTCATAAAAGAGGGAAACATATTGAAAGAATGTAACAGTTTTAAAGGGAAATTATGTATAGGGGATATGTGATGATAACTAAGATCGCGTCAGCAAAAAATCTAGCAGATCCCTTCGTAAATGCTCTTCCATAAAAGAGTTATGATGAGCATCTGAAATATATGAGGATAATATATATGACACATTTGCTATAGAGCAAGTGGGAGATTATTGGGATTATGCTCTATAGCTAGAGTGTAATAATGTATTTGACAATATTTTTATATTAATAAAGTGATTTCTAGTCTGACAATTGTTATAGCATTTAATAACCTCTACTGGTACTCATTTGTCACCCTGCAAAAATTCTCTGGTCAAAAAGTCTGGAAGACTATTTTCTGATATTTTAATATATTAAATTTCAAAATCAAAAGCAGATAATAGGGCTTGCCATCTTGCAAAAATTTGGTTAGAGGTAAGGTTTTTCACATCTTTTTTCAAAATATATTTTATCGATTGGCAGTCAACTTTTAAAATAATGTTTTGATTAATCAAGTCGTCTTGTAATTTTTGAATTGTCAAAACAATGGCTAAAATTTCTTTTTTAACTGTAAAATATTTCTATTGGGTATCATTCTAGGATCCTGAAGCATACCTAACTAAACATTCTTTTTCATTTACAATTTGTTTTAAAATGCCACCAAAATCAATTTCTGAAGCATCTGTCTCTACAATTTTGGGGGTAGCTGGATGGCAGATAAACATACAAGGTAGTTCTTAACATATTTTTTAACATGTCGAACTGCCTCTGCATGTTCTTGTGTCCATGGAAGTGGATTAGTCTTTAATCTTTGGAAAAGAGGTTTACCAAATAATGCTAAGCTCTTTATAAAAATTTGAAATGTAATTCAAACATCCCAAAAATCTTTGTAACCATTTTTTGTCTTTAATCTCATCAGGAAATTTGTCAGCAAAATCTAGGCTTCTTTGAATAGGAACAATTGTTCCTCTTTTAATGTTATGACCCAAAAATCTAATATGGGTTTGAAAAAGATTATTTTTGGGGTTGAAATAACAAGTCCAAGATGTTTTATGGTTTTAAAGAATATTTCTAAATGCTTCCAGTGCTGGTCTATATTTTTGGAATATATTAAAACATCATCAATATACACAATGGAAAATTCAGTAAAAGGGTTGAAAATGTCATTCATGATACTTTGAAATTCATAGGGGCTTTTTTGAGACCAAATGGCATCACATTCCATTTGTACTGACCAAAGGGAACAGTGAAAGCAGTTTTATAACGGTCATGTTCTGCAATTTGGATCTGTCAAAACCTTGACTTCATATCAAATTTTGAAAAAATGATTGAATCATAAAGTCTTTTTAATATGTCAGATTTATTAGGAACCTAATCCATTGTAAAACATCATTCAGGGATTTATAGTTGATGACAAGTCTGGGAACTCCCCTTTCTATTTCAGCATTCTTCGGAACATAGAAAGCAGGACAACTCCAAGGAGACTTGGAAGGTCTAATGAGTTGTTTTGCAAGCAAGTCTTGGATCTCTTTTTTGCAATACTCGACTAAGTCAACAGACATTTGAATATGTCTGGCTTTGGTCGGTATTCCCTTTTCATTAAAATCTTTTGTATAAGAAAGAGTAACAATATATTTTTTTCTGTCTCAGAAAACATTAGGAATAGAAGAACAAACTTCTTTTTCTAAATTTTCTTTAAAAACTTTGATTTTTTCTTGGAGGCTGCTCTTTTCTAATCTAGATTCTTGTTTTTTGAAAAATAAGTCATCTTTTAAAAAAATTCAATTAGGTTTGCTTCTGATTAAGAGTAGCAATGCTATTACTTGAAGGGTCGGAAGCTTCATCCCAAATGTTTTTGTTTTTTAAAGCATTTAAATCTTTAACCAAAACAGGATAACAAAAAGGGAATATGATTTCCTTTCCTAGGTACTCGGTAACAATCCCTTCACTAATAACTTTAAATGGAGATATCAAATAAAGGAAAGGCAATCCTAAAATAACATTGTGTGATAAAGTCTTAACAACAATAAAATCATTAGTATAGCAAACACCTTCATTACAAACCCTTGCATTAGTGAGTTTGTATTGAATGTCTAGTTGTTGTTTGCTTGCTCCATAAAGAGATTCAGTAGTCAATTCCAAATATTTCATGGGTACCAGTGCTTCTTTGATACAATTTAAGTCAGCTCTTGTATCTACCAAGGCATTGACTCTCAAATTGTAATCAGAAGAAATCCTGATATCGATTTCTATGTACCATTTTTGTATTCTGATTTCTCTTATGGCATTGATTTGAGCAAAATTTTTGTCGTTTGTGATATCCTCCTGATCAGGTTGGACAGTTTCAGACTCAACGGAGCTGTAGAAACTGGGTTGTTTTTCTGGGGAATTTTCAAGAGGGATTTTTGAAAATTGTTCTTTCAGAATGTTCTTAATTTGTAAGTCTTGGAAATTTCTTTTTAAAACTTTTATTTCTTCTTTGATGTTTTGAATTTCCTAATGTAGATCTGAAATGTTGACTTTTCTGGTCTTCGAATTTTGAAAATGTCTCAAAACATTTTGGTCAAAATTGGGGGTTTGAAAAGAGGAATTTTTAAAAGGCTTATTATCGGAGGAAGGAGTAGCACTGCTGCTAGGGGCATCTTCGCTAGCAATTTTTTGTTGTAATTGTCGGATGTGTTTGGCCTTTTGTATAGGATCTTCAATGTTTTCAATCATACTGATTATTAGGGAATAATCATATTGATCAAGAATATTGATTTCCTTACAAATACAAGGCTGTGTGTCAGGATCTGAATCTGAGTCAGAAGAAGAAGTATCATCAGAGGAGTCTCCTATTACTAGAACTTCGTCTGGGAAAGTTGATGCTTTTAATTCAGATTCTGATTCAACATATAAAACTTGTAATATTTTGTCTTTGATTTCATCTTCTAAATCAAGGCTTTTTATTCTATTCTTTTGTTTGCATAATGTCCTTCTTTGCCACATTTAAAACATTTGTTTGATTTTTTGAAAGTTCTTGTTGTCTTCTTGTTTTTGGAATATTTTCCTTTTTTATTATACTTTGGTGGCCAATAATTAGGAGTTCTGCCAGGAATGTAAGTCGATTCATGATAGACCTTTTTTCCTTTTTTGTTTATCCTATAAGGATAGCGGCCAAATTTTGTAGTTTTCTTTTTTCGAGGTGTGGGGATTTTATCGAATCCAAATTGTTCACACCACGATCCTAGTTCTTTTCTGGTTATCAATTTTTGTTGTTTGAGTTATCTTTTTAATCTGAGATCATTGCAAAGTTGTAAAGCTACAATGTTAATAGTAGCAATAATCTCACCATAGGCCCAGGTGTTCAGGTCCATCTGTGACCAGTCAGACCATCCCATTGGTTCAACCATTTTGTCTCGAACCTTATTGGAAAAGAGTTTTGGTAATGTAGAAATGAATTCCTCTTTCCAATAAGAATTTGCATTGTCGGGACGTTGTAAGACTCTTGTAAGAAAGATGTCTTTATACCATTTGAAGTGGCTGAGATTTTTACATTTTAAGTTTTGAAGTTTAGAAATTTCTTTCCCCTAGTTAATGTTGAGATTTCCAACGAAATGCATTAGGATGGTATAACACAGAACATCAATACCATCTGGTTGGGAAGTAGTTGTAGTCGTGGATGTGGTTGGTATAAATGAGGCTGGATCAGTGGCTGATCTGGGAGAAGTTATAGTGGTTATTTCTTTGGTATGGTTTATAATGGAAGTTCTGGCATTTAAACTAAGAGTATAGGTTCACCAGCCGAATAGTTAGCCTTCAAATCCTATAGCCAAGGAAGTGACTGCATTCGCAAGGTTCTTGTTTTTTTTAATGTATATATACCCTATGGTATGCATTTGTCTAAGGACGGTTATAATTTGATATTCTGATAAGCCATCAATGTTAAATTGATAACAGACATTACCGGTATATGCTCTATATGGGACTGTTTCTTCATATTGTAAGTCAGGAGGTGTAGGTCTGGGTAATATGGTTTGATATTTTGGTAGTATCTGGTATAATTATGACTGTCAGCTTTGTCCGTGGAGGTTATCTTTTGGATCATGTTTTGGAAGTCTAGGTCTTCTTTCTCACTTGAGGATGTTGGGATATTTTTGTCAAGGGTTTGTACTCCGGATTTTGGTATGGGTAGATTTTGGAGTCTTTCTTCTAGAGCTTTCAATAGTTCTCTTTCATCAATAAGATGATCAAAACATTTTTCAATGCCAGTATGGTCTGGAAACATAAGGACTTCTGTGTTTGGTTCAGGAAATTTTCCTTTTGCCTTTTTGTCAAAAGATGAGGATTCATAGGGGACAAAAACTTGATGAGGAATTTCTTTTGGAATAGGGGAAACAGAGGATTGAGAAAGGCTTATGTCGATTTTTTCTAATTGTTCTTCCAGGGAATTAGGAAAGAAATTTTTCTAGTTGTTTTGTCTCATCACTATCCCAATTTGTTGTGAAGATGAGGGAATAGTTGAAGACAGTTCTTCGTCCAAGATGATAAAAGGGGTGCATAGTGTGGTGTTGTTGTCACTTGTTGGGTCTTCATTGGGCATTTCAATTTCGAAGTGTCTTGGAGGAGGATGAACTTGTTTTTCCTCTCCTCTTTTTGTTTTGTATGTTCTGATGTTTGATTGGTTAATTACTAGGCATTTTTGTTTGAGATTTTGTTTGTTTGTATACCATTCATAGAAAGGTATTTCTTGATTAAGACTTTTGATGTTTTCAATCTAGCTCTTACGAAATTGGTTTCTTTTGTTTTCAGAGTAATTTCTCATATTTTTCACGTAATTCTTGGTTTTTTTGGGAATAGTAATCAGCGATCAGAATATCATAGTCAATGCGGGGTTCGTTGTCTAGGACATTTATGGTTCGAATTTGTGGTTCTGTTTCAAGAATTTCAGTCAACACTTGTGAAGGGGTTGGTGAGGTTTGACCTTTACTGTTGTAAGTGTGTATGGGCTGAGCCACTTGTTCTGGGGTTTTTTGGACATGTGTCACATGGGTTGGAATTTCTGCTGGTATTTCATTTGTGGGCTTTCTAGGATTTATTCTTTTGTGAACTAGATTGACTACAGAATCAGAGGTTTCACTGGAGTCTTCTGGATCATAGTTGTCAACTAGGTTTGTTGCTAGGTTGGTTATTTGTCTGGGTTGCCTGGGGGCTAAGCTAGGTATTTGTCTGGCAATATTTTGTCTAGATAGACTGGATAATAAATTTCTGGCTGACTGGAAGTCGTTTAACGATCTGGAATGGTCACTGTCATTGTCTCGAATGGAAAGTCCCCTTCTAAAGGATATTCTAAGGGTTCCATCTTGTTCAGATACACAGTCATGTAGGTTTCTCATAGGAGGTTTATAAGAAGGGTTGTCAACTTTTTCTTTGACCCAATCATCTGGAAATTTGATATTTTCCCATTTGACTGGAACAGGTACATGGACATTAACAAAACGTGATCATTGAAGCAAATGGTCTGGCCAGCTGGCACAGCTGGAGGTATATAACTGGGGATTAGTCTAGAGGTTAGGACACGGTAATGGACTCTATAAACAAGTTTATAAGGAGTGGATTTTTCCAAGAACTGATAGTTGTGTGTCTGGATGTGAATGACAAGGCTTTTTTCTTTGTGTTCGTCTGTGTTTAGGGCTATGGTGAAGTTTGGATAACACTGAAAGTATATAGGGCCATAGGTCAATGATGTTTCTGCCATTCCAAGAATGGATTCTTTGTAGTTTGTAATTCTTTTGTCTCTTAAAACAATTAATAAAGAAGTGTTTAGTCCAATCTTTGATAGAGGTTTAATGCCTACTTGTACGCTTCCTATGTGTAAGTTATTAAAATCGATTTTGTTGTAATGGTTCAAACTATTTTTATTCAAAAGATTTGTCGTAAATCTACTGTTCTAAAATTTCACATTGATCTCTTTAGTTTTCTGACCCAGAAGGGTCTTAAAGTCTAAAAGTTTTTTTCTTGTATATTCTACTTTGCTGGATATTAGGCAACTGCCAGTTGATCAAGTCTTTGTCATCCCAATTTGTTTCATAGTCAGCAATAGATTATCCAGTACTACTACTCATATCGTGAGGTTCAATCCCAGATCTAGAACTACTTGCAGACATGGTAAAGAAAATAAATAGTAAAAATCCTAGGTTTTTACTCATGGCCTGATCAAATGGGATAAACAACCTATAGCACTCTAGCAAACGGCAAACACACCCTTAGATCTACCTACTTTTGCACCTAGTAATAATCACTACTATTATCTTCAATAAGTCTTAAGGCTCTGATACCAAAACGGAACAAGAAGATATATAATAGAATACAGACAACAAAATATAGCAATTCTAGAAACATATAAGGAATAAAAGACAATGGTCAGTACGTGGCGTTGTCTCACAAGTTTACTCTACCAACACAATTCTGGGTATGAGTATGTTTGAGTATTCCAACCGATATACTAGACCAATATAGAACAATAAGTCATAAAATTTAAAAAAAAAACAATAATTTAAATAGTCACTTACAGTAATAATAATAGTCTGACAGTAAAGAGGTACAGGAATAAGTCGCAAGCTTTATTTATGAAGTTCAGAAATTTACAATAGAGAGAAAGGAGAGAATAGTAAAGCTTAATAGTGAAGCTTTCAGAGAAAATACAAAGATGGGAAAACTGAACCTAAGGTTTTCCTGAAAACTTCTACAATACATAGACACACAAAACTTAAACTATAGCTGAATATAAACCATAGTTAAGTTACTTTACATCTGAATTATTAAAAAGAAAAGCTTCATCACTGTTTTCTTTTTGACTTGTCCTTCTTATGGATAAGATTCGTTACTGTTGATTGTCACTATTGGTTGTTACTTTTGCTTTTATCGGTGAATCTTTTGACTTTTGTCATGATCCTTGTCTGCCATATTATGATCCTTATCAACAAACCTTTAAAGATAAGCTCAAGGGTCGTGTCCAAAGTAAGTGGTGGGTCATCACTATCATAATAATTGTCCTCTTCTTCTTCTTTGCTTTTTTTAGAATTGGTATCTACTTGAGACATGCTGGCCATTGTCTTTTTCATTTCTTCTGCTATCTTCATGAGCTTGTCAGGAGTACAGGTAACAACAATCTTATCCTGATTCTGAGACTTAGCCATGAGAAAATGTGATTGGTTTGAAGGTTTTTTGCACAGTGACGGGTTGTCACAAAACCACTTGGAAATTTTGTCTTTTCCATGGTCAGAGATGTTCATTCCACTCTACCATTTAATTTTTACTTGTCTTCCAAAGTATGGGACGTTCACATTTCCAACTAGTTTGTCTTTAATGGTGTACTCAAGCATGAGTATCCAAGTCAAGTTGAAGTGAACATAAAAAAGTAATAAGTTTGGGAAAAATTCCCATTCAGCAGGTCTGGCAAGGTTGGAAATCCAGAAGGAATAATGGGTCCAAATTTATCCCACCATTCTAAAAACCAGACTGGCAGGTTTATTTGAATTTTTTTGTCAAAATAAATGAACCAAGAAAGTGAATTTCCTGAGTTTTGTCCATAAAAAAATTTAGACTAAGCATCGATATAGTAATAGAAATCTGAGACATGGAAAATTCTGCTGAAATTTCTTTTTTAATTGGGATTTCCACCCCATTGTTCTAAAGTTATGATTTTGCAAATCTTTATTTTTCTAAAAATCAGTTTTTCTTTATCGATTTTATCAAAAACATCTGAAATAAAGATAGAGTCTGTGTCAACAAGAATAAACTTATAAAATATATATCTTTTTAATATAAACTCAGGGATCCTACCAAACAAGGGATTGATAATATCATCCGTAAGTTTTTTGGGTTCTCTGAAATACTGGTCATGCAGGAATTCATGTTCCATGGCAAAAAACCTATCAAAGAAAGGTTTATTGACATAAGAATATACTGGTTGGTTTATTCTTGGGAGATTGGACTGGGTATTTTGTGTGGCTAATTTGTCCTGTTTGTTTGAGTGTGGGCTCACCTGAGAAGAGGTAATAGTCTTGAAAGAACTGCTATCAGCTGATAATGGGGAAAAGGTGTTTGTCGTATGGATTGGGCTTTGACTTGGGCTTCTACTGGGAGATGGTCCAGTAGAAGGTAATTGGGCTAAAGGTTGTATATGTGGGTAATTGGGCTGAGAAATTAAAGAAACAACATATTTGTTTTTGTGGTACCTTTAGGAGGTGCACGATAAGTCGATTAGTTGATAAGTCGATGCTTTTATCTTTAGATAAGTCTGATCTTATGGAGCCTTAAGATGAAGTTCAAGAGTTGATGAAGATTAGTTATAGGAATCTTACTCATTGTAATGTAAGGGAGTGTTTTTGTGACCTATCTTCATTTTTATATTTGTAGTAAATGTATAGGTGTTTTGACATGGAATTTGCCAAAGGGAGAGATTGTTAGGTTTTAGATTGTGGTGGCATTAATTCCATATCAAAATGATGTTTACTTGTAATGATTTAGTTGTTTAGATTCATGATGATTCAAGCTTCAAAGAAGAAGGAACAACTAGTCAAAGCAAGTTCAAAGTCTTCAAAGAGAAAGGATGCAATATCGTTCTACATAGGTATACTAAGACCTTATATTTTTCTTACAAGGCTTGGGCACACACACACAATTCATACATTTTTGTCCCTGTATCGTTTTTCACCATGTATAACACATTCACATACTTGAAGATGAATGCTCATGCATTGGTATGGAAATAACATGTTTTGGAAAATGCATGATTGGAGACTATCTCTATGTAGTTTGCATTCTAGTGTGAATTGTGTTTGTATGTGTATATGTTTGTATAACATGGACATTGAACTTGATTTTAGTCTTAAATCATTCTTGATTGAGTTCCGGTCATTTCGGTTACTCATACTATTGATTTCAAGTTCTAAGTCAAAAGATACTACACTTTCAGTTCATGTTGCATACATTGTCTCTGTCTTCGTATATCAAGTCGAATTATTATTTTCTGGGTTGAGTCTCTTATATGTCCATGTCCGTGAGATATTTACAGTTCATAATCCGCAAACGGATCCGGCCAAAGAACGGTCGAAGAACGCGAGAGGAGTACAAGCCCGACATGGCGCTTGGCATCTCGGGGAAGCATTCTCAAAGGAGGGCATTTTGGTCATTTACTTATATTCTGTCCCTCTCCTTATATTTCCCTTCCCTCTCACATTTCATTCTAAGAAGAAATTTAAAACTTGAGTGCAGAATTTTCTCTCTACATTTTCTTACCTTTCAAACACCATAGGTAGTGGTAGTGGGTTATATACCGGGAGTAGGTTGTAACGCCTCTATCATCAGTGGATTCATTGTTCGAGTGTGGCGCACTTAACAGCCAGTGATTTTTCCCATTTTGAGGGTTTCCACGTATATCTCAAGTGTCTTTATTATTTCCGTACTTATTACACTTGTGATATTATTGTGACTAGTTAAGGGTATTTTCGTGTAATTGACCATTAATGAAAATTGGGTAAATTTTGATTAAAACCTATTCACCCCCCTCTAGATTAATATTAAACACACCATAATATTTGTTTCAAGATTTAAACTTGATTATGTGTTAATTGAACATATCTTGTGATTCAAGTTTTAGATCTATGCATGTATCTCGGTTGTAATTAATGTTGAACATATCTTACATGATCTAGATGGATTAAACATGCATGATTGACTAGACTACATTTGTTTTGTACATTCATCTCATGTCTAGTATTTTCCATAGGATGTGTTAATCATAACATTCTATGTTGCATGCTTGTTTTCGTTTTGCATTCATGATCACCTAGATGCCTTGTAAGAAGAAAGTCTTGACAATAGGTGTGAGACCTATGTTGTTGAGCAAGAAAGTCTTGGCAAGAAGTGTGAGACCTTGGATTGTCAAGCAAGGAAGTCTTGACTAGAGTTGGAAGGACTCGGATAGTTAAGCAAGAAGTCTTGCCTTGGGTCGTGAGGATCCGGAAGGGTGAGCGAGGAAGTCTTGACTAGAGTCAGGAGGACTCGGATAGTTGAGCAAGAAGTCTTGCCTAGGATCGTGAGGATCCGGAGAGGTGAGCGAGGAAGTCTTGACAAGAGGTGTGAGGCCTCGGATTGTTGAGCAAGAGGGTGACATCTTCATGAGTAGTCTAGGAGGGTAGTTTCTAGATGAAGGGGTCACTTGAGAGATTGTACTTGTCTTATCTACTAGTGGATTTTGTTTGCCGATGGTTGCTAACCCATGAATGTTTCCTCTTCGGAGGTTTACCATGTTATATCTTGTGTCAACCTTTCTCTATCCCTATCTCTCTTATATTTGTATTTGTTATTTGAATACTATGGATAGAACTCTATAAGTAAGTTGACTTCCTTTCTATAATATAGAAATTGTGTATGTGTTATGATTACTTGCTTGTATCACACTTTGCTTGTTTTATATATTGATTAAGTGTCTTTAATTGATATATATATATATATATATATATATTGTGATACAAGCAATCTAGAGAGACAAACTTTTATTTGTTTCTAAGGGAGTCAAAAAAACGTGTCTAATCTATTCACCCCCCCCCCCCCCCCCCCCTTCTAGGTTAGATTTGAGCATTTAACCATGTTTGTATTTTCAATATGTATGAGGTAGACACAATTCTTTAGTTAGTCTTGAACAATATTCACAACATAAGATAAAGGTTGGGCGATTTTACCTTGTTAAAGTAGTAGATTCTTTTGCTAACATTTAAGTGGGATCAAATGTGTTATGATGAGTCTAAATTAATCAAAGTGTGGTGTATTTGGGCAAAACAATCTAGTGCACTAGGTGCAGTGAATAGGATCACAATAAAAAACTTTATCTAGAACCGTCAATGGATAAAAGTTTTCACTTGAAGAAAGTCGAAGAGTCCATCTCAATCCTGAGATAAATGATGGACTTATGGTTACAAGTGTTATCATTTGAAGCTATCAATGATTATGATTATATATCAAAGTCTATCCTTAATGGTTTGGTGATATTCACTTGTTAATCGATAGAGGACTTCATTTATAGATATGGACATCGTGGCTCCATTTAATAAATTTGAGTAAAATACCATCATATAGATGTTTTGAGGTACTGGATATTAAATCTTAACGTTAAGTTTTCAATAATGTCTATTGAAATATGGCTTCTTAACAAGTCAAAATATCCAATTTCAAAATGTGGTCATATGAGTAATATGGTAACTATGAAAGCTATAGGCGGTCTATGAGCTCTTGGCGATTACTGGTATTCTTCACGAGGATACACTATCTCTATTAAGATTGTCTAGGGTATGAATGAGGAATATTAACTTATTCTATCTTTATTTAAGAGTTCAATTTTAGTTATTTGTGGAATGAACTAAAATTAATAGAGCGAATCTAAGTGAATCCTTTGTTGATTGTGATTAGGTTATGTCTATTGGAGCTTAAATTTAAATAGCCCGTCAAGATCTCCAATCCACACAAACTTGCTTGGATCACTTAATATATTCTACGGGACCAATTTATGGGTCCATTTAGAATTGTGCTAAGGCATGTGGACTTGTTTCTTTTAGTAATAATGGGTCTAGTTCACAAGTGGACCTTTTATTAAGGACCAATGGATTTAATAAAATAGGAAAAACAATAAATAGGCCTATGTATGTGTTGGGGTTTATGCCCTAAAGATGTAATTTGTAAATGGATTTATTAAATAAATAAAAGGAAAAGTTCAATTCATTCTTGTTGTGTTGTTTATTATATTACTTGTGCATTTAGTTAACATCCAAGATTGTCGGATGTAATCTCAAACTGTGTATATGAGTGTCATATACAGATGGATACAGTAAGAGACGTGCAATCTAAAGAGTCCATAGATAGCAAATAATGCTGGATACTTTGTTTGTGATTAATCTATAGCTGCGGTCCATTCCGTAATGTACGATGATACTATCCTGAATCATTCATATGAGATATGAGAATGGAGGCACCTTGCATGATGTGATCATATAGGACTGGGCCATGATCTATATGAATCTCTTACCAAGATCCGTTTACTGATGAGATTCATATATATCAACTAAAGATGGCTATATGTGGGTGATCTTAATCCCGAATGTCTTATTGACTTCTTCAGGTTAGATCGTGGTCTTTGATATACCATGGGTGATGTCAGATGCATTTCCTGATCAATATACTCCGTTTGTTGGGATTGCGGTTTGGCTTGTGGCTGGGAAGGTTTGTCTTGTGGCTGGGAAGGTTTGTACATAATAGTGGAATCCACTCTTTCTTATGTGAAGTAGATGGTAGTTCCCTTAAGGGTTGATTCGGGGCTTGGACAATATGAGCGCTCTTCTAATTCCGTAAGGAAATAGGACTTATTGGTCATTAGAGAATCAATGGTACTTAATGGATATATGTGATTAGAGGGGTATAACGGACATTATGACCCAGCTCTAATTATGAACTATTTTGGAGGATCACACCATATGTAATAGCTATATCGATGGACACTGAGTTGTATCGGTTTGTGTAAAAGCGTCTACAGTTGAGAGAGTACAGCTTCGGGATTTTAGTGGAATAACACCGGAGTTAATAATCAGGGAATATTAACTAAAGAGTTTAATTAATGATTCCGAGGATTATTGGAGCTCAAAATACTGTGGGTCCATTAGATCCCCTTGCTAGCCCGATTGATTTAGGTAACAAGGGTCATGGTTAATTAATTGGATTGTCCAAATTAATTGTGTTACAAAAGTGACATGTATATATTCGAGAATTAATTGAATAATTAGATTATTTAATTAATGAATGTTAATAGTTAAATTAATTAAATAATTAGATTATTTAATTATATTGATAATTGTGAATTATTAATTAACTATTAATTGGAGGGTGTTAGTTGATTTATGGATTTAGGTAATGATAAAATAATAGGATTATTTTTATCTTACTAAATCACTTGTCTAAGTATTTGAATTTAAATTTAAATTTAAAATATTTATCATCACTTTTAATATATTATATATATTTGAAAAGGATAAGTATCAGAAATATATCAATTAATAACACAAGAGATTGCATTGGATGTAAATTGATGTGTACATGAAACAATAGTCAAAAGAAGAATTTGCATAGGATGCAAATACTTAATACATATATGATATATATTTGTAAGCAAACAAGCAGTATTTTTGTTTGATACGGGACAACAGCAGTGATATATATATATATTCTTGTGAAATAGCAACAATATATAATTTATTTTTTTGTGATATAAGAAGCAAACATGCGTGATTTCTATATTGGTTTTGTGAAAAAAAAACAATTTTGCATGCTTTGTTATCAACCAAGCAAGGCGTGATATATATATATATATTCTTGGAAAAACGAAGCAAGTTATAGATATATATATATATATATATTGTTTCATGTTTTGTGTGTTTTTGAAACACATAGAAGAAATAGTTTCTTCAATTCTCTCTACATCCTCCATTCAAATTCATAAGACCGTGACGCGCCCACACGCAGTTACCGATTCCGGGAGATAGCGAGGAAGATCGAGTGGTTTAGACAGGAGCACATCGGAAAGAGAAGGAGTCTCTAAACGTTGGTAAGATTGGTTCAGACAGGAGCATATCGAAAAGTGAAGGAGCCTCCAAACGTTGGTAAGATTTTCTTCTTCTGATTTTTGTTTATTACAATTTGCTGTATTTACATATTGTTTGTATTAGTTCCAAAAAATAATTACGATCCAAAATTCACCGGTCCCAGATATAGATATGATCTGTATAAAAAAATTTAAAACCTAGTTCCGCTGCGTGACCAGTGAACAGGGTTCCAACAATTGGTATCAAAGCCAGGTTATTTTTTGGAACATGAAATTGTTTTCGATGCTCTTATATGTATGAATTGTGTAGGCACAATTTAAATTGACTGTATGATGTTTTTGTATGTATATATTTTTTTTAATTTGCAAAAACATGATTGATCGTTAATTATATGGTACTGTGGATTTAGGGTTTATGGGTTGTATTATTATTTTTTTTGTTTATATTTTTTTTTTCTGTTATTGTATTATAAAAAAAATGTAACCTATATTGAAGACCTTGAAAAATCGCGAAGAAGGATTCATGAGATGAATCGGAGTGACCTGAAGAGATTGGAAGATATCTGAAGTTACTAGAAGACCAAGGAATGCCTTGGGAATTTTTTTGTAATTTTAGATTCCAATTTTTTAGGTTAAATAATCCACAGTACTCGGTCAATTCATATATGCTTTATATTATGTGATGATAAAAGCATTGCCATGCATACGTATGCCATTTAGATTAGAAGTGCCTACACAAAATATATTTGATATGTCATACATGCATCATAGCCTGATATTTTATATATTTTTTTAATGTGATTAAATTGGGTAATATACATAATTGGCTATGAATAATGAGATTAGTTTTTAATGGTTAGAAAACTTGATAATTCTCATTAATATTAATCTAGTTATTAAAGAGTTTAATAAGTTAGATTAATAGGGTCATTTATTGTAATTAGGATTAATATGATTAATTACCTAATAATAAATTATCCGAATAAAGTGTTAGAGTTGTAATAGTTAAAATTTAGTAAACACTAACAAAATAATTTAACCCTAGTAAATACTTTACAAGGGCTTAGATTATTCACTAATAGATTAGATTTTTAATTGTTAAAAATCATTAATAATTTATTAGTTAATTAGAATTTGGTTCTAATTAGTTAATGCGCTAGATAACTTGATTAAAGTTACTCGTTTAATCCTGTAGAGTCAAGGTGCATTAACGTTTAATAGAAAACCCTAATTTTAAAATAGTGAGTGGGAGAGAGATATATGACAAATATATCATGTGGTCTCCATCATTAGTTCAACACTGTGAGATCCGAGTGGGGCCTCGTGACGGCTTTGCTTTCATCCTCCCTAAAGAGGGTTTCCACAAAGGTCAATACCAAGGTTGACTTCCTAACGGATAGGATTTCTGAGGGTATTTCGGGATTGACCGACCCTAAGGCGGCAATTCTCGAGTTAAGCTCGTGAGATCTGAAATGGTGGGTTACACTCACAAAGGTTTTGATTAAGTTTGTTAATTAAAAACCTGACTGAATGAACGATGGTTGAATGATATGGAATAAGAGTTATTCTAGAATATCATTTGATTGAGAATGTCTCGGTCCAACATGCAAAGACTTGACCGACCCTAAGGCGGCACTTCTTTGTGGTATGTTGGATTGTCGTTGTATAACAACTAATTTTAGGGGAGTTTTAGTTCGTTAAACATGTTCATGCATCATGTATAAATTTATGCCAAAACACTCACACTTGTTTTAAATAAATGACTGAATGAATGTTTTATTTATTTCAGCAATAATGTCTTTTGCATTACTTCAAATTCTCGCAAACGACAAATTAACTGGTGATAACTACACTAAATGGAAACTTAACATTAATGCAATATTGATCACCAAAGACCTCAAGTTTGTGCTTACGGAGGAATGTTCTCCAGCGCTTGCTGCCAACGCCACGCGAACAGTTCGTGAGGCGTACGAGCGATGGGTCTCATCTGATGAAAAGGCCCGAACATATCTGTTGGCTTCTATGACAGACGTGCTTGTCACAAAGCATGAAGCAATGACTTCAGCATTCGAAATCATAGAGTCATTACAAGCCATGTTCGGGCAGCCCTCCGAGCAAAAGCGACACGAAGCCATTTGTTCTGCTATGCTCGCTCGGATGAAGAAAGGTACGTCAGTTCGGGAATATGTCCTGAGCATGATGTCCTACTTCAACACAGCAAAAGTTAATGGCAGGGCCATTGACAAACCCAGTCAAGTGAGCATCATACTGACGACTCTTTCGAAGAGTTTCGATCAGTTTAAGAGCAACTACGGGATGAACAAGTTAAGGTTCAATCTCACACAGTTGCTTAATAAGCTCATTACCTTTGAGTCCTTGACTAAGGACAACAAGGGTAAGACCAGTGAGGCAAATGTTGCCGAAACATCTTCCTACTCTAATAATAAGAAGAGAAAGAGGTCTACTGGGAAAGCGAAGGGTAAACCCAAACCCAAGAAAGCCCAAAGCAAGAAGAAGTCCAAGAAAAGTAAATATGATTTACTTGTTCTTGAGTCGTGTTTAGTGGAAGATGATTCTTCACCCTGGATAGTTGATTCGGGGGCCACTAACCATGTTTGTTCTTCTTTATAATGGACTGATTCTTGGACACATCTAGAAAAGCAAGCCTTCTCAATACGTGTGGGGTCAGGGGATGTCGTGTCGGCACGAGCAATGGGCGTAATTAGATTACGTTTTTGTAATAATTTTATATTGTTGGACAATGTATTTTATATTCCTGAATTTACACGGAATTCGATTTCCGTTTCTAAGTTGTTAGAACAAAAATATTCTATTTCTTTTAATAATAAGTCTGTTATTATTGGAAAGAATGGTCTGAATATTTGTTCAGAAATTAATGTAAACAATTTGTATGTGTTAAGACCGTTAATACATACTACACTGCTCAACACCGAAATGTTTAAGGTTGAAAAACCAAAAACTAAACGGCATAAGATTTCTCCAGATAATGACACGTATCTTTGGCATCTAAGGCTTGGTCATATCAACCTTGACCGGATAGACAAATTAGTAAAAAGCGGACCTTTAAGTGATTTAAAGGTTGGCACTTTACCTGTCTGCAAATCTTGTCTGGAAGGTAAGATGACTAAGAGACCTTTTACTGGAAAAGGGCTTAGAGCTGAAGAACCGCTAGAGATTATACATACAGACGTCTGCGGACCGATGAATGTTAAAGCTAGGGGTGGTTATGAGTATTATGTCACCTTTATAGATGACTACTGAAGATACAGATAAGTCTACATGATGCAATGAAAGTCGGAAAGATTTGAAAACTTCAAAGAATTTCGAACTGAAGTTGAGAATCAATTAGGTAAGACTATCAAGTCACTACGATCGAGTCGTAGAGGTGAGTACCTTGACCAAGAGTTTGAAGACTTCATGGTCGAGCATGGGATAGTTTCCTAACTCACAGCTCCCGGTACACCTCAGTAAAATGGTGTAGCGGAGAGGAGAAATAGAACCTTAATAGAAATGGTGAGATCTATGATTAGTTTCTCATCATTACCAAATTCCTTCTGGGCATATGCGTTACAAACAATGGCATACATTTTGAATGTAGTGCCATCCAAATCTATTCCTAAGACTCCCCTAGAGTTGTGGAATGGTCGTAAAGCTAGTTTACGACATTTCCGCATATAGGGGTGTCCAGCACAAGTGCTGAAGAACATAACTGGAAAGCTAGACTCCAAGTCTGTTGTCTGCTTGTTTGTAGGATACTCCAAGGAGACCAGATGTGGACACTTCTATAGTTCCGAAGATAACAAAGTATTTGTATCGACAAATGCAACGTTTCTTGAGGACAATTACATTAGTGACCATAAACCTCATTCTAAGATTGTATTAAATGAGTTGGTGCCTGGTGAGACTAGTGCTTCATCAACAAGAGTTGTTGATCCACAAACATCTGAGAGTCAGATGGTTTCTGATCAGGATACACTACCACAAAATGTAATGAAAGGGTTGTAAGACAACCTAAACGCTATTTAGCTATAGGTAAGGGACAAGGTGTTATCTCTGCTGATAGTGTGGATGATCCATTGACGTTTAAGAATGCAATGGAAGATCCTGATAAAGAGGAATGGCTTAACGCCATAAATCTCGAGTTGGAGTCCATGTACTCTAACTCAGTCTGGGATCTTGTAGACTTACCGGATGGGGTAAAACCCATAGGGTGCAAGTGGACCTATTAGAGAAAGAGATGAGTAAATAAGAAGGTAGAGACCTTCAAGGCAAGTCTAGTGGCCAAGGGTTATACCCAGAAAGAGGGGGTCGATTATGAAGAGACCTTCTTGCCAGTAGCCATATTTAAGTCTATTCGGATTCTCTTATCCATTGCTGCCTATTTCGATTATGAAATTTGGCAAATGGATGTCAATACTGCATTCTTGAATGGCAATCTTGATTAGAGCATCTATATGATGCAATCAGAGGGATTCGTGTCTCTAGATCAAGAGCAAAAAGTTTGCAAGCTGCAAAGGTCCATCTATGGACTTAAGCAAGCATTTAGATATTGGAGCATTATGTTTGATGATGTGATCAAAACCTATGGCTTCGAGTAGAACGTCGATGAGCCTTGTGTCTACAAACGCATCATTGATAAAAATGTAGTTTTCTTGGTCCTATACGTAGATGATATCCTACTCATTGGGAATGATGTGGAAGTGTTGTCTGATGTAAAGGGCTGGCTGGCTAGCCAATTCCAAATGAAAGATTTGGGAGAGGCGAGTTATGTTCTAGGGATCCAACTTATAAGGGATCGTAAGAAAAAACTCATAGCACTGTCTCAAGCATCATATATCGATAAGATTCTTATGCGATTTTCGATGCAAAACTCCAAGAAAGGTAATTTACCTTCTAAACGTGGAGTTCACTTGTCTAAGGAACAATGTCCTAAGGCACCTCAAGAAGTTGAGGATATGAGACGTGTACCCAATGTATCGGCAGTAGGTAGTCTCATGTATGCTATGTTATGCACGAGACCGGACATTTGCTATGCAGTGAGAGCAGTCAGCAGATACCAATCCAACCTAGGATTGGATCACTAGGTTGCTGTGAAGACAATTCTTAACTATCTTCGGAGAACGATAGACTATATGCTAGTGTATTCTGGGCAGGATTTGATCCCGTTAGGATACACGGATTCTGATTTTCAGTCAGACAGGGATTCTATAAAATCCACGTCTGGATCAGTATTCACCTTGGGTGGTGGAGACATTGTGTGGAGAAGTATCAAGCAATCTTGCATTGCTGAGTTCACCATGGAAACCGAATATGTAGCCATGGGGTTTATGCCCTAAAGATGTAATTTGTAAATGGATTTATTAAATAAATAAAAGGAAAAGTTCAATTCATTCTTGTTGTGTTATTTATTATATAACTTTTGCATTTATTTAACATCCAACATTGTCTGATGTAATCTCAAACTGTGTATATGAGTGTCATATACAGATGGATACAGTAAGAGACGTGCAATCTAAAGAGTCCATATATAGCAAATAAAGCTGGATACTTTATTTGTGGTTAATCTATAGCTGCGGTCTATTCCGTAATGTACGATGATACTATCCTGAATCATTCATATGAGATATGGGAATGGAGGCATCTTGTATAATGTGATCATATAGGACTGGGCCATGATCTATATGATTCTCTCACCAAGATCCGTTTACTGATGATATTCATATTTATCAACTAAAGATGGCTATATGTGGGTGATCTTAATCCTGAGTGTCTTATCGACTCCTTCAGGTTAGATCGTGGCCTTTGATATACCATGGCTGAGGTTAGATGCATTTCCTGATCAAAACACTTCGTATGTTGGGATTGCGGTTTGGCTTGTGGCTGGGAAGGTTTGTACACAATCGTGGAATCCACTCTTTCTTGTGAGAAGTAGATGGTAGTTTCTTTAAGGGTTGATTCGGAGCTTGGACAATATGAGCACTCTTCTAATTCCGTAAGGAAATAGGATTTATTGTCCATTAGGGAATCAATGGTACTTAATGGATATATGTGATTAGAGGGGTATAACGGATATTATGACCCAGCTCTAATTATGAACTATTTTGGAGGATCACACCATATGTAATAGCTATATCGATGAATACCGAGTTGTATCGGTTTGTGTAAAAGCGTCTACAGTTGAGAGAGTACAGCTTCAGGTTTTTAATGGAATAACACCGGAGTTAATAATCAAGGATTATTAACTAAAGAGTTTAATTAATGATTCCGAGGATTATTGGAGCTCAAAATACTGTGGGTCCATTAGATCCCCTTGCTAGCCCGATTGATTTAGGTAACAAGGGTCACGGTTAATTAATTGGATTGTCCAAATTAATTGTGTTACAAAAGTGACATGTATATATTCGTGACTTAATTGAATAATGAGATTATTTAATTAATGAATGTTAATAGTTAAATTAATTAAATAATTAGATTATTTAATTATATTGATAATTATTAATTATTAATTAATTATTAATTGGAAGGTGTTAGTTGATATATGGATTTAGGTAATGATAAAATAATAGGATTATTTTTATCTTACTAAATCACTTTTCTAAGTATTTAAATTTAAAATACTTATTATCACTTTTAATATATTAGATATATTTGAAAAGGATAATTAAAAGAAATATATCAATTAATAATACAAGAGATTGCATTGGATGTAAATTGATGTGTACATGAAACAATAGTCAAAAGAAGAATTTGCATAGGATGCAAATACTTAATACATATATGATATATATTTGTAAGCAAGCAAGCGGTATTTTTGTTTTATATGGGACAACAGCAGTGATATATATATATATATATATATATATATATATATATTTGTGATATAAGAAGCAAACAGGCGTGATTTCTATATTGGTTTTGTGAAGAAAAAAAATTGCTTGCTTTGTTATCAACCAAACAAGGCGTGATATATATATATATATATTGCGAAGCAGTGCAAAAATATTATATATATATATATATATATATATTCATGGAAAAATGAAGCAAGTTATAGATATATATATATTGTTTCATGTTTTGTGTGTTTTTGAAACACATAGAAGAAAGAGTTTCTTCGATTCTCTCTATATCCTCCATTCAAGTTCCTGAGACCGTGACGCGCCCACACGCAGTTACAAATTTTGGGAGATAGCGAGGAAGATCGAGTTGTTCAGACAGGAGCACATCGTAAAGAGAAGGAGTCTCTAAACGTTGGTAAGATTGGTTCAGACAGGAGCATATCGACAGGAGCATATCGAAAAGTGAAGGAGCCTCCAAACGTTGGTAAGATTTTCTTCTTCTGATTTTTGTTGATTACAATTTCTTGTATTTACATATTGTATGTATTAGTTTCGAAAAATAATTACGATCCAAAATTCACTGGTCCCAGATACAGATATGATCTGTATAAAAAAAATTAAAACCTAATTCCGCTGCGTGACCGGTGAACATGGTTCCAACAGTATGCACTTGGGCGGCAAGGCTGTATATAATTGCTTATTATATTGTTTTTTATTTTATTATTTAATTGAATGGAAATTAATTAATTAATTATTTATTTTTTTATTTAATTATAAGTAAAATTCTTTTTCTAGTTGGAGAGGGTCTCCAAGTATCATATTATTGTTGGTAATATGATAAGTATCAAATACTATCATTGATAAGTAGATAAATAAAATGAATTTATTTATCTAATCAAATTAGGAAGTATTTGATTTCTATTAAAACTCGAAATTGACAATTGGTCAAATTTGAAAGTTTTGATATAGTCACAATTGAATTTATATTCAATAATTGGTTATTGAATAAATACACTATTGTGTTGGATAAGGAGTATTGGTGTTGAAATGAAATCTTCTTTGAGTAAGGATTCTTGGTCACTAAGTAAATCCTTATAAGGTGAGGATTATGGCCCACCAAGTAAATTATCTTTAGGAGAGGATTTAGTCTCCTATATATATGGCTTTAAAATTCGGCCAAGCCCTAGTTTTCTATGAGAAATTTTGGCCAATATAGGATTATGAGAGAGAAAAATGTAGGTTTTGTTAGGATTATGCTCGATAGCAAGAGTGTAATATTATAATTAACAATCTTTTCATATGAATAAAGAGATTTCTAGTTTAACAAATCTTATAGCATTTATAGTTTAATTAATATAATTGTCAAAAGTAAATAATCATAAGGTCAAAAGACTACGAGAAAAAAAGAATTGTTCATACATCTAGATATGTATGAGGTAGACACAATTCTTTAGTTAGTCTTGATAATATTCACAACTTAAGATAGAAGGTTGGGCACCTTTATCTTGTCAAAGTTGTAGATTCATTTGCTAGCATTTGAATGGGATCAAATGTGTTATGATGAGTCTAAAATCATCAAATTGTGGTGTCTTTGGGCAAAATAATCTAGTGCACTGAGTGCATTGAATAGGATCAAAATGAAATACTTTATCTAGAACCGTCAATGGATAAAAGTTTTCATTTAGAGACAATCAGAGAGTCTATCACAATCCTGAGATAAATGATGGACTTATGGTTGCAAGTGTTATCATTTGAGCTATCAATGAGTATGATTATATAGCATAGTCTATCCTCGATAGTTTGGTGGTATTCATTTGTTAATCGATAGAGGACTTCATTTATAGATATGGACATCGTGGCTCCATTTATTGAAGAATAATAGAATACCATCATATGGATGTTTTGAGGTATTGGATATTAAATCTTAACGTTAAGTTTTCAATCGTGTCTATTGAAACATGGCTTCCGGACAAGTCAAAATATCCAAGTTTAAAATGTTGTCATATGAGTAAATATGGTAACTTGGAGAGCTAAAGGCGGTCTATGAGCTCTTGGCGATTACTGGTATTCTTCACGAGGATACACTTTCTCCAATAAGGTTGTCTAGGGTATGAGTGAGTGACATCAACTTATTCTATCTTTATTTAGGAGTTCAATTTTATTTCTTTAGTGGAATGAACTAAAATTAAATAGATCGGATCTAAGTGAATCATTTGTTGAATGTGATTGGGTTGTGTCTATTCGAGCTTAAATTTAGATAGCCCGCCAAGATCCTCAATCCACACGAACTTGTATGGATCACTTGATATATTCTACCTGACCAATTTAGGGGTCCATCTAGAATTGTAATAAGGCATGAGAACTTGTTTCTTTTTCTTAGAATAGGTCTAGTTCACATGTGGACTTTTTTATTAAGGTCCAATGGATTTAATTAAATAAGAAAAATTATATATGGTCCATTTATTTGGTATGGGTGGCAGAGGTTATTAAAAATAGCTTAAATATATTATTTTTATTTTATTATTTAATTAAATAGAAATTAATTAATTTGTTGATTAATTAATTATTTAATTAAAAGTAAAAAAAAATTCCTAGTAGGAGATGGTCTCCTTAAACTATACTATTGTTGGTAATATAGTTAATGTTAAAGACTATTTTTGATACGTAGATAAATAAAAGGAATTATTTATCTAATCAAATTAGGAAGTCTTTAATATGGTTGCAAATACACTTTTGAGTTGGATTATAAGTCTTGGTGTTAGGATAGAATTCCTTTTTGAAAGGATTCTTAACCACCAAGTAAATCTACTTAAGGAAAGGATTCTTAACTACCAAGTAATCCTTCTTAGGAAAAGAATAAACTCTCCTAATATATATCAATGAGAAATTCGGCCAACCCATATGGATATAGGAGAAGTTAGATTTCCTTTTAGATAAGGATTCTTAACTACCAAATAAATCCACATAAGGAAAGGATTCTTGCCAACCAAGTAAATCCTTCTTAGGAAAGGATTTATGATCCTATATATATATGAGCATGAGATTTTCGGCCAGCCCTAAGAATTCTATGATGAAAATTTCGGCCATGCCTAGGTAATTTTCAAGAGAGAATTTGGCATAGCAAGAGAGAATTTTGAGGGCGAAAAATTAGTTTTTGCTCTAGACAAAATTCAATCAACTCATAGAAAAAGGGTGTGGAATTCGGCCAAGGAGAAAAGAGAAAAAGAGAACGTTTTTGTTTTCAATAGTACACTAGTATCCTTTACATCAAAAGGGTTTTGTGTACAACATTGAATCAAGGTTCACGCGAGTTTCAATCAAATTGATTGATAATTCACAAGTGACTGGACGTTCTTGGATTTTTCTCTTGGAGGATATTTGTAACTAACAAAGAAAAGATTTTGCTTTGTCTCCATCTTCAGGTATACAATAAAAAGTAAGGGAGCCCACACTCCAAGGTGATTCACGTTCGTGATTGGATTAGAAGATCTTACAGAATCAATTCGACGCTTGTTCAATCGTCACGAGAAAAATGTATGATACTTTTATATACGTCAATTAATCTAGGGTTAAGGTTCTTGTTGCATAAAGGGAAATTTTTTTATTTATATGCAAACCCTAAATTTCTGATTTTATAACGCTTCCGTTGCGTTTTGAACCGTTCTTTTCCCTACAGGTTTTACTCTAGACAAAATTGGGTCAACTCATAGATATAGTGTGTAGAATCCGGCCAAGCAAAAGAGAAAAGGGGAACGTTTTTGTTTTTGATAGTGCACTAGTATCCTTTACATCAAAAGGGTTTTGTGTACAAAAATAGAATCGGGTTCACGTGAGTTTCAATCTAATAGATCGATAATTCACAAGTGACCAAACGTTCTTAGGTTTTCTCTTGGAGGATTATTGTTACTAACAAAATAAAAAGATTTTGTTTGTTTCCATCCTCAGGTATGCAATTCAAATAAAGGGAGCCCACACTCCTAGGTGATTCACGTTCATGATTGGATTGGAAGATCTTGCAGATTCAATTCGGCATAACTTCAATTGTCACGAGAAAAAAGTACGATACTTTTATTATATGTTAATTAATCAAGGGTTAAGGTTCTTTCTTTTAAAGAGAAAAATTTAAAATATACTCAAACCCCTTTTTCCACTTCCGCTGCTTTTGATTTAATTTTTCCCTACACCATTCTTCCCAAATGGGAAAATAGGGGGGATGGGGGAAGGGTCTAGGTAGTGGGGATGGGGATGGAGGGACCTATATCCATCCTCATTCCCCAAATGTGCATCTCTAATCATAACACATTTGATCTCACTCAAATGCTGGTAAAAGAATCTACAACTTTAACAAGATAAATGCGCCCAACTTTTATCGCCTTTATCTTAAGTTATGAATATTGTTCAAGACTAGCTAAAGAATTATGGCTAACTCATACATATTCAAATGTTCGAACAATTCTTCTTTTTTCATTGTCTTTTGACCTTATGATTATTTACTTCTGACAATTATAATAATTAAAATATAAGTGCTATAAGATTTGTTAAACTAGAAATCATTTTATTAATATGAAAAGATTGCCATATACATTATTACACTCTTGCTACTGAGCATAATCCCAACATGATCGTGGTTCGGGCTTTATACTTGATGCCATACTGAGTGAGCTCAAGGGCCCATAACACCAATCTTCCTGATACATCTAGCCTCGGTAGGAATTGGTGGAGTGGTTGATCAGTGATTATCGTTATTGAGTGAACCTGGAAATAAGGGCAGAGCTTCCTAGCTAAGTTACCAACGCAAAGGCAAGTTTTTCCTAGAGGGTGTAGTTCCTCTCCTGTTTGGTTATAGCGCAACTCACATAGTAAATTGATCGTTGGTTCCCATCCCCATATTATTTAACCAGGCCCCTACTAAACGTTGACTCTGATACGGCCAGATATATTTGAAGCTCCTCCTAGGGCACCAGTTTGACAATAAGTGTTGGATAGATAAGTACTCCTTCAGGGACTGGAAAGCTTGCTCATTGTCATGGTCTCATTTCATGTTTTTCCCTTGCTTGATAGCTTTGAAGAAAAGGAGGCACTTATTTGGTGGACCACGATATGAAGTGGTTTAGAGCTGTTATCCGACCGGTTAAAACCTATAACTGCTTGAGAGAACTGGGAGACTCGAGATCTAAGATGGCCAGGATCTTTTCTGGGTTGACCTTTATTCTTCTTTCGTTGACCATGAATCCGAGGAACTTCTCTACTGCTACCCCGAAGGCGCATTTGGTAGGGTTCAGTTGTATTTGGTTCTCTCTAACTATCTGGAAGATCTGAATGAGGTAGTCTTAGTGTTGTTATGCTACCTGGGACTTAGTGATCATGTCATCAATGTAAACCTCAATCGTCTTTCCTATCTTCTACTTGAACAGCCGATTGACCAAACGTTGGTAGGTGGCATCTACATTCTTGAGACCGTAGGGCATCACCTTGTAGAAGTAGATGCCTGTCTGGTAATAAGGCTAGTCTTGTCTTGATCAGCAGGGTGCATCATGATTTGATTATACCCCAAGAATGCATCCACAAAGCTAAGGAGTTTGTTCCCTACGGTTGAGTCCACCATCTGATTAATCTTTGGTAGTGGGAAACTATCCTTAGGGCACAGGCGGTTGAGATCTGTGCAGTCAATGAACATGTGCCACTTCCCATTAGCCTTGGTGACCACATTGGCGATCCACTCTGGGTATTGGGATTCCCGGATGAATCCAACCTTCAATAACTTGTTGACCTCTTCATGTACCGCGACATTCCTTTCGGGGTTAAAATACTGCTGCCCTTTCTTGACTGGCTTGATGGTAGGGTCGACTGCTAGTCTGTGAGATGTCAAAGAGATGGGGATCCCTGGCATCTTCTCATGGCTCCAAACGAAGATATTGATGTATTCTTGAAGGATAATCAGTCCCTTCTTAACTTCTACTTCTACTTCCAGCAAAGCTCTTACCATAACCATCTTGGTGGAATTATCTCCCCTGATAGGTATTTATTCCAACACATTGACTGGATGGCCACTAGCCCACCCCTATCTTCTTCCTTGTATGTTCCTCAGTTTTTGTTTGGCTTATTTCGTTGACAACCACATTTTGGGATCAATATGAAAGGGTAGTTAAGGTCTTCATTGCTCAAGTCCCTTCTCAAGCATCAAAGGTAAAATCACTTGCTTAACTTCATTGAAGAGATTTAGTGCACACACTCACTCTCATGTATGTTTTTTATCACTTTGCATTTGTGCTTTATTGTCTTGATTGTGTGTTTAATTTTGTTATCTCTTGCTTGTTTGAATTGATCGCATCTTGTGATTAAAATGTCATGTCATGTTAGACATTAGGATGCATTCCCTTCACCTCATTTCTCTTGCATGAATTGTGTGTGTGTGTGTGTGTGTGAAGGTGGTGAGCATTGCGCTACTCGAGCAGCACCCTCACCAGTACCAACACCAGCATAACTTTCCAGTAGCTTGTCGCTGGTGGTGCACTGGTCATCATACGCACAGGCACCAGCGTAACTTGTCCAGTGGGTTATCGCTGGTCGTGCGCTACTCGACCAGCGCACAGGCACCAGCACCAGCGTAACTTGTCCAGTTGGTTGTCGCTGGTCGTACGCTACTCGACCAGCGCACAGACACCAGCGTACATTGCGTATTTTGGCCTGTTTTTGCCAAAACGACGTAGCTTCACTTTGGGCTTCATATAAATACACCATCTTCTTCCCAATTAGTTTTTAGAGCTTCCTAACCTATTTTTGAGATAGAGATAAGGTTCTTTAGAGAGAGAAGCTCCAAGAAACCATTTTTACTCAACCATCCTTAAAATCCAAATCATCAAGCATCTTCGAAGCATGGGTTTCTTGTGTGTGCATGACTAGGTATTCTCTACATGTTCTAAGCTTTATGTTTTCATTACAAAGACATGTATGCCTAGGGTTTTAGTCTTTATTGCATATTAAATGCTTGTTTGAATGTTTAATTGCTTTTATGACATGCTTGTGTATTGATTGTTGGTTGAGATGCATTAATTTGTGACAGCTAGCATTTAGGACGATTTTACCCTTCTAGCTAATTCTTCTTGCCTTTTCATTTAGAACATTGATATCTAGGATTTGTTTTAATTGTCATTATTAATCCTAGATAAGGATGAATGTCTTGACCTAGCATTTTTGCATATTGAATATTCTTGCATATTCACTTAGGTTGCCATTATCTCTTCATTGTTGAGTTAGCTTGTGGCTAAGTGGTTAGTGCACAAGGCTAGGGATCCAAAATCACTATTAAGGCCCGTCGGGTAGAGTGAAAGGGTTAGTAACTGGAGGGTTAGACGGGAGGTCAACCTAGATTGTAAACTTTTACTCAATAGTGGATTTTGTGGATCAAGGGTGGCGCTCTAAACAGCTCGTGGTTTTTCCCATTTGGAGGGTTTCCACGTATACATTGTGTGTCTTTATTTTTTTATGCTTGTTATCTTTTAATTGATCACTTAGTAGAATTGGGTAAATTTGATAACATTGACTAATTGGCAAAATCGGTAATTTATTGAATTAAAACCTATTCACCCCCCCCCCCCCCCCTTTAGGTTATAGTCACACACTTTCTAGGGAATTTCATTCCTCTTCCTCAACAACCTAGATCTCTACCTCGTATTCCTCTGTTCTTCTCATTTCCCCCGTGGTATCCTAAATATCGTGATCCCTTATTGATGTTTCCTACTCTTGCACAATAGCTATTTGTGTGCACTACTTGGCCAATGTTACTGGATTGGTGGACACTGCGTAGTATTTGCAAGTTGCCTATTGGTCACCTTGTGCCTCTTCCACCTTGTCTCTAACTGGAAACTTCAAAACATTGTGGTAGATTGATATAACCCATTTGAGAGCTGACAAGAATGGCCTCCTAAGGATGGCGTTATAGGCTGATGGAGTGTCTACCACCACAAAATCAGTCACGATGTTCTGCTGAAGCGGAGCATCCCCTACTATTATCGGTTTGATCTTGGACCCAACTGGTATATTAAGTCCCCATTGAATCTATAGAGCGGCATGGTACAGCCATTATTGAAGCACTGCTTCAAGTTGAACCTCTCCAAAGTGTCTTTAAAGAGGATGTCCACACTGCTACCGATGTCTATTAAGATGCGGTGGACCAGGTAATTTACAAATTTTACTGTAACAACCATGTGATCATCATGGGGTTGCACTGTGTTGTACACATCTTCCTCGATGAAGATGATCTGTGAGCTGATTGGGAGGATCCTACTGATCCCCAGATGACTTTAAGAATGTCTTGTCCTCCCTCGACCCGAGGTACTTTTCTGGCATGATTCTTCCTAGAGTTGTTGGAAGTCTCTGTCAAGGTAGATCATCCACTGGTATAGAAGATCTGGATCTACTACATCAGATCCATTCCTTTCACATTCCTTCTTTCTGCATCTTTATTGATTTCGACATGCACATCTTTCCTCGTGTGAATGCTATCCCGCACTTGCTGTAAGAATTCTACCAAGCAATTGCCTCTCACCAGAGCCACAATCTGGTTCTGTAGGTTGTAGCATTCTGGGGTGTAATATTCAACATCCTCGTGGAAGTCACAATATTTGTAGTGATTCCGCTTATCAACCAATGCTTTCAAAGGATCGGGTTTCCTGAGTAATCCCTTGTCATGTAAAGTGAGGTAAATCATCTCGCAATAAGCATTTAGCAAGGTGTAGTGATTGTACCCCTCTTTTTCCCAGGCTATCCGTGCTACCTCCCTGGGAAGAGGCGAGGGTTGTGGTGAGGTTGTTCTCGCTGGGTACTGCTCCCATTGAGGTTGGAAAGGTAGAGGGTGGTACGTAGATCGATTGGGAAGTCTATTCTGAGCCTTCTAGACCATGAGGCTTGGGCACTTCCTTCTTTTGGTGCGTTCTCAGGTCGTCATACTCTATCTTAACCCGAAGCTGATTATCTATCTCCATCTGTTCCAGGGCCCTGTTATTTTCCTCTTGGTAAGTCTCTAGTGGACACTTGGCATATGATTGAAATAACCTACGCGTCCGTAGGTTTCTTTGGAAGTTGACCATAGTTTCTTTTTCAGTAAAGACCTCCATCTGGATTACCTCTCTTTTTAGAATCTCTCAACGTAAGATCTGAGCGATTCACTTCGCTCCTGGACCATGTACTGCAGGTGGATGGGATCTTCGGGACGTAGCTTGATTCCCTAGAATTGAGCATAGAAATCACTAAAGAACTTATTAAATAAGTCAACACTACCTGCTGCTGATTTTTTAAACCATGTCTTGGCGTAGTCGGTTAGCGTGGTTGGGAACATACTGCACATGACAGCCTGAGTCGTATTTTGGAACTCCATCTGGTGCACAAAGCTCTCTTGGGGCTAAAGAGGTTCTCTATTCTGGAGTGCTTGTTAGCGGGCATCTAAAACTTTAGGGGGAGCTCCACCTCCATAATCCTTCTAGAGAATGAGTCGTTCATCTCACCAAAGAGATCTTTCCGGTTCTCTAGGTGTTTACCTTCTATAATTCCTGGATTTTCTTTGTCATCTGAGCTACTTGGTCCCGTAGGTGCTTATTCCTGGCGTTCTTGGACTAGACCTCGGAATCCACATTGTCAGACTCCTATGATGGTATGGAAGCCTCATAACAGTTATCCTCATAGGGTCTAGACACTTCTTCTACTTCCTCCCATAGCGGATCGAGGTTGCGTTTCAGCTGCTGGTTGAGCAGGTGACGAGGTTCCTTTGGTGGGATGTCAAAGGCTGACTTTTTCTAACGGGGTTAATAGCTTGCTGGCCTATCCGAAATTGGAGGCATAGGCTCTAACCTGTCACCAGCTAGGGCAGGGGCCCTAGCCTTCCATGGACTGGTACCGGTGGCGGACATCCCAATCTATTGAAAGCAGGTAGTCTGGTACCTGGTCTACTGGTATCCTCCCTAGCTTCTAGCACTATGAGCAAAGGGGCGATATCGTTCGTAGCTAATCTGAGGTGAACACTCTCCATAAAAGCTACAACTTGTTGCTCCTAGATGGCTTGGTCTACTACCGGGGCGGTTTGGGCCTGGGGTGTAGCCCGCGTGGTAGTAGGTGGTGCGGGAGCTAGGTTTTAATGCTCCCACCTCTTCCCTTTGTTTGGAGCCTTCCGGGTGGAAGACATAGACCGATGCTCTGATGCCTCGGGCTGCTATTGGAAGGATCAATGTCTCATAATAATGTATACTGTAAAAACAAACATATGATTTCATAGGCTTTCAAAGAAAAGGGTATGGATTTTTTCCCACAGACGGTGCCAAAAATTATTAGCCGGAAATTCACTCAAGGTGAGGAATTCCAATAAACACCCTCAGGACCGCTACTCAGTAGGTCGCAGTCAGGGTAGGTTCCTCGAACCTAGGTGGTCAAAGAGAATGATAATGGAGAATTGAGAAAGGTGATATGTGTGAGTAATACTGGAGAACTGTACTATTGAAAACTTAAACAATATGATTACGAAGGAGTGCAGTAATCACCATAATGATAATGATCTCGCTAAGTTTACTCTCACCTTTTTTACTTAAACACGAATGGCGATGGCAAAATCGTGCATGTCGATAAGTGGCTAATTCCCTCTGTGGTGAAAACTCTTATTAATGGTGAAAACCCTTTGCTCTTTATCTTTGATTTTTTCGATGTCTTTCCCTGAACTGGTTCGTTGTATTTATACCCTTCATCTCTCACTGATTGAATCTCCCATAATTTAGACTAATTGATTGGCCGTGTCATGGGTGTCAAATTATATAGGAATTTCTCCCGTTGTTTATTTCATGTTTCCGTATAAATATTAATAGTGAATCTATTCACCTATTCGGTCACATTATGGCGCTTCCATGGCCAAAATGTCAATCATGTTGCTTGAAGGAGAAGTTTGGCTTCCTTCTATGGTGGTGTGGTAGCCTGATGTACTAGTCTATTGGTGTGGCGCTTGTTCTTCCTTGCTAGGGCTTTCCCGACAGTGCCTTCTCTCTCTATGCTTGGCATATGTATCCTGGAAGGGTTATAAGACAATGTCGAGGTACTCTGGGTATTAGTCTAACATCCTGGTATTAAGGTTCCTGGTAGAAGGTATACCCCGGATGGGTCATAGACTGGTGTCGCGATATTTAGGCATAGGTAGATATTCTGATGCCTAGATTCCAAGGAGACAGTACCTTGAAGCTAACCCTATTTGAAGTGTGATAGCATTAAAGATAGTGTTGTCCTTGTCCCAAATAGTAGTGTCGAGGTACGTAAGTAGTAAGGGGATCGGTCTCATTGTTGATTCGACCGGGTAGGTTCTATTAGGTGTTTATTCCACCGGGTAGGTTGTACCAGTTATGCCTTACCAGGTATCAAGCGGTGTGCTCTACCAGGTACTAGACTGGTGAAAAATTCCACTTGGGTTCCTCGTCAGAAATATCAATTAATAGAGAGATTACAAGTGTAGTCGAGTGTTTACCGGTACAGGTACGTTCCTAGTAAAGGTGAACATGTGTAGTTGATATGATATTACAATGGTTGTGTAGAGAAAATTCAGGTAGGGTACATCCGACGATGGCGGACCTATACTCCTCGATTAGTAGAACTTACTCAGTAGGTGATCGTGGTTGTATTTTTGTAGATCAACCGAATCCATGATAAGGTCATGATCGGATCCTTTTCAAGAGAGAGCTTTGTCATATTTATATGTTCTAATTGCTTCCCACCATTAATTAAGTCGTGGTCAATTAGTTAGCTATCAAAGGAACGTTGATTTAGCATTGATGGAGTTGAATATTTTCTCATTAATTGTGTTGTGATGGCCATTAAAGAGCTGTCTATGTTCTAATTAATGGCTTTTTGAATGGCCATTAAAGAGTTGACTAATTTCTCATTTATGGCATTGTGAATGGCCATCAAAGAATTGACTATCTTCATTAATGGGGCTGATTTTCTCCATTAATGAGGTTGATTATCTTCATTAATAGGGTTGACTATCTTCATTAATGGAGCTGTGAATGGACGAAAATTGTCAACTTCCCTTGTTGGAGGTGTCATGATATCGCAAGTTTTTTTCCTCAAAACATGATCTTGCTTTAGGTTTGGTTTCCTGGTACTCCGGTTCCTTCTTCCTTGGTAGTCTGACAAATGGTGTATTGGGGCTTCCTTGTTGACGTCCTCTAAGCTAGGTGGTCAGGAGATGCTTGGAGGATCGGTACAGAATAGGTATCTTGATACTGGGGTATTGGGTACCATGGATCATGGTACCGGTGCTCATAGGTATAAGGGAAACGGTGTGATATGCCATCGGGGTTTTCTAGACCATGATATCAACGTTTCTGGGTACCAGGGAATCGGGATGACCCCGATCCCAATCTTAGTCCATACATGGTTGTTGTAGGTATACCAGTCCCGGTTATTTCATGATACTCCATGTAGCTTCCTTCTAATCCAAGTAGCCTTGGTAAGGAGAGAAAAAAAAAAATCCTTTTTTGGACCTCTACCAAAAAATGTTGTTAACTCCACCAAAATTTCTCTTTTATTAGAGAGGGATAAAGGTTGGATCAGTTAATTACAATCCAAGGCCTAGACAATTGGTGTTGATATATCCTTCAACAACCTATCCTAGTCACTATGTGCTCTAACCAATCAAGTGTGCCAATTCTCAACTAGTTTTACAACAAATTATCCTATCAATATTGTGATCAACAATTGGCATACAAAATCAATCACATAAGGAGTAGAATCTAATTAAAAAGTAAATAAAACTAAAAGGAAATTCATATATTCATAGCTTAAACAAATACCCAATTCCACAAGTTCCTCACATCAATTCTCTAGATTGAGGTTTAATTACACATGATTACAAATAAAGAGAAAAGGTAAAAGATAAGGAAATCACCCTTGACCCACCTATTGTAAGCTTGATCCCTTCTAGCTCCTTGTTGAACCCTTTTGCAAAGAACGGAAAATGAGGATGTGTCTAGATAAATGGAGGTCAAATTGGTAGTGATAAAGGAAAGTGGTGTAGAGAATGGGAAGAGAGGAATGAATATGGGAAAGTAATCTAGACTTTATTTATTGAGTTTGAGATGGAAAAGATAGTTCAAGATTAGAAATGGAGGAATTTGTGATTGGAAGAAATGGAAGATGGTGATATGAGATTAGAGATCCGGAATCAAAAACCAAAGATCACGTCATAATGAAGGAGAAAGGTTTATATATAATAGTTCAAAATGAGGTCTTGTAACCGCTAGATTTGCTGAGCTGGAAGGTGTCGTGGCTCGAAGGTCATGGTTGGCAGATAGCGAACATGACCGTGATAGACTGATTTGCAATCCTTGATCTGGTTTTTATTGCCCACCTCATAATGACAACTAAGGGCGACATTTGGATATGAGCTTTGCAATGAGAGTCATGGTTGTTGATATAGACTAAGGGCGACATCAATAGGAAAGGACTAGTGCGCTTTGTGCAATACAACTCTAAATGGCATGAAGTTAATATAGACTAAGCAATGTAAAGATGAACAATTCCTCACTCTCACACACAATAGCACAATCTAAACTAGCAAAGTAAACTTTGTGCCAAATTTAACAAATTTAGTATGGAAAATTGAGATTGAAACAATTCTAAGAAAATATTCAATGCAATGAATGCATTGGTTGTATTTATTGACTTTTATAATTTTAAATAATAAAAAAATAAAAAATAG
Organism: Dipteronia dyeriana; assembly: GCA_032871835.1. Classification (NCBI taxonomy): domain Eukaryota; kingdom Viridiplantae; phylum Streptophyta; class Magnoliopsida; order Sapindales; family Sapindaceae; genus Dipteronia; species Dipteronia dyeriana. The sequence goes on along the minus strand of CM065300.1, from coordinate 83,621,710 downwards.
CATATCAAACAGAATTTGGCATTGGAGTATAATGCTAAAATGATGTGTCAAATATAACATTTTACTATTTTTATAACAAACTTGGCATTGGCATTGGAATACGCATTGGAGATGGTACTAGAGTAGCAGACCAAACCAACCCATTTTAGAATTTTAATTATTGATATATTTTTTAAGACCTTCGCAACAACAAAGTTGTTGTTGTTTGAACTGCTCAAAAACAATCTGGTTCGAATCCGCAATAGACAGAAAACAATAAACAGAAACATCACGTTAAGAAAATTGAGGCTCGTGTTTCACACAGTGTCCTTAAGACAATGTTACCGGCTAAAACCGTATGTGTATGGAGATTGTCTCTCATGATGCAACGGTTTAACAGTGGAAGTGCGAAGTACAAACCACTTTCAATGAACTCAAATTAGGTTCGAACTTACCAAGCACAAAAAGAGTAGAACGAGAAGAGAGAATCTTTTACTCTATAATTTCGTGATTTCTAGAATAATCTAATTATAAGGAAAAGACTAGGATTTAAATAGAAAAACCTAATCAGTAGCATTGATATAGGAAATATTTAATTACTACGATTTTAATGACAAAGGAAAATAATTAAGGAATAATCTTCCAAAAGATATATTCCTAATTAAACACTAATTCTAATTACTTAGTGATCAAGTAAGTTTCGGAATCCATAAAGGAAATCAACTCTTTCCTTAATCCAATTTATCTCCATAACCCAAAACGAAAATTATCTATTTCGTTAATAAATTTTTCCTTATCATTTAAACCGTTTGACTTAGGGAAAAATAAAATATATTAATTCTTTCCTAATCAATAAAACGTGGAAAAAAAGAAATTTAAAATAGTAGCACAAAGTTGACTATACTCTCACAGTCCAATCGGTGCTGCATTCGTGTACGTAGGACACTCACACACACATGTTGATAAGCTAGTATCACATAACCACCTATACACCACATATAAGTGTTTCCCTCTACCAGTGTGGGATACACATTTTTCCCTACACAATTTTCTTACCTTGAGACTCAATTTCTCATTCACTCATTAATTATTTTGTGAGTTTGTGTATACTATTTCAAAGCTCTCACAAAAGAGAATTCGTATATACGTTGATCTTTTATTTTAAAAGAATCAATCATACCTAAATAATACTCTCAAAATGTGCGTTCATCATAAAAAATCCAACAATCCCCCACGTGAATGAAATTGACCTAGGAGACACAAGAGATGACCTTTAGTAAGTTCAAATGGTCAAAACCTGTATAAGATAGGTAGGTGTTACCCTTTGAACCTTCACTCGTAAAGGTATGATTGCTTTACTGGCTGATCAGTAAATATGATATCATTGAACTGTTCTTCCATTTTTTGTAAACGATAGCACACCTCACACACGCATCTTCCAGACCCAATTTGGTCCTTATTATTATGTTTGTTTTGGCCATGATCATGCATCTGGTTCTGTGAGAGTCGTTAGAGAATATAGCCCTTCACTATTCTCTTTAGAAGCAGTCCCATTTCTCTCTCACATAGGTAATTTCTTAATTAAGAGTAAGTCATATTACTCTGCTCGGATTTCCATTGCTTGGAATTCCAAGGCATACAAATCATTAAAAACACAGTTTAACCTTTTCCTTACGGGCATCACTGTTTCATAATAGGAATGAACTAGAGGGTAACCCCCACAGTGATCCAACTAAGCCTTACAACTTGGTTGTCTCACTGAACCTAGATCTTGGGATCTCCAGTCAACTAGGTTAAGTTTTCATTGTATCGACTTTTATTTCATGGGCTTTAGTCTCATTCTCCTAGATGATGTCTCAATTAATTCTCTATTTAACCCTTAGGGTAGAGGATCTGTAGTGTTATTTTTGACTTTACATAGTCAATATAGATAAGTTTGTAAAGAAAATCGCACAACAGAAGCGTGCAAATTTAAAATTTAGGGTTTCGATATAATTTTTTTTTTCCCTTTATAATAACAAGAACTTTAACCCTAGATTAATTAATTTATATAAAAAGCACCGTACTTTTTTCTCATGATGATTGAACTAGCGCCGAATTGAATCCGAAAGATCTTCTAATCCAATCACGAACGTGAACCACCTAGGAGTGTGGGCTCTCTTTCTTTAAATTGTATACCTGAGGATGGAAACAAACAAAATCTTTCTCTTTGTTAGTTACAGTAATCCTCCAAGAAGAAAACAAAGAACGTTAGGTCACTTGTAAATTATCAATTAATTTGATTGAAACTCTCGTGAACCTTGATTCGATGTTGTACACAAAACCTTTTAATATAAAGGCTACTAGTGTACTATCAAAAACTAAATGTTGTTTCTTCCTTTTCTTCTTCGCCGAATCTTACACTATTTCTTAGAGTTGATCGAATTTTGTCTAGAGCAAAAACAAGTTTTTCTCCCAAAATTCTTATTGTGGCCGAATTCTCTCCAAGTAGAATTATATAGGTTAAATGAAATCTCTCTTATATAGAACTAGGGCTGGTCGAATTTCTTCTTAGAATTTCACTAGGGCTGGACGAAGTCTCTCAAGAGAGATATATATAGGATCACAAATCCTTTCCTAAGAAGGATTTACTTGGTGGGTAAGAATCCTATCCTTAGGTAGATTTACTTGGTGACCAATAATCCTTTTCCAAAAAGAATTCTTTCCTGCACCAAGACTCCTAATCCAACTCAAGTAGTGTATTTGTAACCATATTAAAGATTTCCTAATTTGACTAGATAAATATTTCCTTTTGTTTATCAACTTATCAAATATAGTCTTTAATATTAATTATACTACCAACAATAGTATAATATTAGGAGACCATCTCCTACTAGGAAGAAGATTTTGATTTTTAATTAAATAATTAATTAATTACCAAATTAATTAATTTACATTTAATTAATAAAATAAAATAAAAATAATACAATTAAGCTAAACTATATAGCTTTGCCGCCCAACACCATATATGGGCCATTATATTATTTTTTCCTATTTTATTAAATCCGTTGGACCTCTTAATAAAAAGTCCACATGTGAACTAGACCCATTCATACAAAAAGAAACAAGTCTACATGCCTCTATACAATTATAGATGGATCCCTAAATTGGTCCGGTAGAATATATCAAGTGATCCATGCAAGTTCGTGTGTATTGGGGATCTTGGCGGGCTATCTAAATTTAAGCTCCAATAGTCATAACCTAATCACAATCAACAAATGATTCACTTAGGTTCGATCTATTAATTCTAGTTCATTCCACTAAAGAACTAAAATTGAACTAATAAATAAATATAGAATAAGTTAATATTGTTCATTCATACCGTAGACAATCTTAATGGAGAAAGTGTATCCTCCTGAAGAATATCAGTAATCGCAAAGAGCTCATAGACTGCCTATAGCTCTCCAAGTTACCATATTTACTCATATGACCACATTTTGAACTTGGATATTTGGACTTGTCCAGAAGCCATATTTAAATAGACACTATTGAAAACTTAACGTTAAAATTTAATATTCAATACCTCAAAACATCCATATGATGATATTCTACTCTCATTTAATAAATGGAGCCACGATGTCCATATCTATAAATGAAGTCATCTATCGATTAACAAATGAATACCACCAAACTATCGAGGATAGACTATGCTATATAATCGTACTCACTGATAGCTCAAATGAAAACACTTACAACCATAAGTCCATCATTTATCTCAGGATTGCGATAAACTCTCCGATTGTCTTCAAGTGAAAACTTTTACCCATTGACGGTTCTAGATAAAGTATTTCACTGTGATCCAATTCAATGCACCCAGTGCACTAGATTCTTTTGTCCAAAGATACCACACTTTGATGATTTTAGACTCATCATAACACATTTGATCCCACTCAAATGCTAGCAAGAGAATCTACAACTTTGACAAGATAAAGGCCCCCAACCTTTATCTTAAGTTGTGAATATTATTCAAGACTAACTAAAGAATTGTGTCTACCTCATACATATCTAGATGTATGAACAATTCTTCTTTTCTCATAGTCTTTTGACGTTATGATTATTTACTTTTGATAATTATAATAATTAAACTATAAATGCTATAAGATTTGTTAAACTAGAAATCACTTTATTAATATGAAAAGATTGTCTAATACATTATTATACTCTTGCTACAGAGCATAATCCCAACAAAGTTCAGTTGAGAGTAGTTGACTAATGGTATTATGTCTTCGTTGTATATGTCTAAACTTCCCATTATACATGTAGCTCTGTGCTCTTCCTATTGCTAATTGATTATCACAGTGGATGCCAATCGCTGACATATGCTTTGGCCATCTTAGAGTATCCTTTAAGAATTGGCATAGCCACTCAACCTCCTCATCATATTTATCTAAAGCGATAAACTCTGATTCTATGGTGGATTTGGCAATACAAGTCTATTTGGAGGATTCCCAGGATACAGCCGCACCTTCTAGCGTGAACACATTTCCACCGTTGATTTTGAATCTTTCATATCACATATCTAGTTTGCTTCAGTGTATCCTTCTATGACAGTAGGATATCTGGTAAAATGCATTCCATAATTACAAGTGAGTCGTAAGTACGCTTACTATTCTTTTCTAGTGATCGTTTCCTGGATTACTCGTGCATATACTTAATTTGCTGAATGCATTAGCTATATCTGGTATTGTACAACTTGTTATGTGCATCAGACTTACTATCACTCTAGAATGTTATTCTTGGATAGGTTTAGATTTGTATCTACTAGTGTTCTGAATATTCCATAATCATTTTTGTTGAATTTCTCAAGAATCATGTCAATATAGTATGACTGATTAAGAATGAGTCTGTTCGATGTCCTTTAAATTTTCATTCCTAACATTACATCAACCAATCCCATATCTTACATATCAAATCTTGATTTCAACACATCCTTGGTAGATTTGATCACTTTATCAGACATACCCATTTCCTATGTCTTTAACATAAACACATTTGTTACATTCGTTGATTTTAAATCCATTTGACATCATAACATTGTCAAATTTCTCATGCCATTATTTTGGTGCTTGCTTTAGACCATATAAAGACTTCACCAATATACAAACTTTCTTTCCTTGCTATGGAGGAGAAAACCCTCAGGTTGTTCCATGTAAATCTCTTCATCTAGATCTCCACTCAAGAAAGTCATTTTCATATCCATTTGATGTACTTCATGATTTCGCAAAGTTGTGATTGTAAGTATCATCCTAATGAAGGTTATTCTTATCACAGGAGAATATGTATCAAAGTAATATAGGCATTCTCGATGATTGTAACCTATAATTACAAGTCTAGTCTTATACTTATCAACTGATCCATCCGCTTTCATTTTCCTCTTGAAAATCCATTTGAACCCTAGCGGTTTACATCCCAGAGGAAGGTCCACTAATTCCTAAGTATGATTTTGTATAATGGAATCAATTTCCCTCTTAATAGCATCTTTCAACATGAATCCTTCAAGAGAGCTCACTGCTTGCTTCATCATTGGATTTACATGGAAATACATGTTCAAAGAACAATGCATTTCTAGATTCCATTATCATACTTTTGTGTATATCAGGGATGTCAAACTTATACACCAAAATTTGATAAGCACTGCTATTATGTAAAAATCCAATGAAAATGCAATCAATTGTTTTCTGACCTATTTTCACCTTCTTAGGTGTAGGTACAGCCACTTTGGCAAGACACCCTCATATTTATAAGAATTTACAGCATTTCCTTAGCTCATATGAGGTCTTGTCTACTTTCTTTCAGGGTACCTTATTTAAAAGGTAATTGCTAGACAGTATAGTTTCACCCCATATGTTTCGAGGCAATCTATAACTTATCAGCATTGCATTCATCATTCCTTGAAAGGAATGATTTTTCCATTTAGTAACTTCATTATGCTTAGTGGAATATGGCGTGGTGGTTTGATGTATGATTCCATGTTATGCACAGAATTCCCCAAATGGTGCTTCATACTCACCACCTCGGTCGCTTCTCAGTTACAACAACCACCAGAATGTTTCACTTAGAGTCACCCCTTCAGCACGAATCTCATGCAGAATCACCTGAAGCTCTTGGACTTGACTCATAACTGTCTTGGAGTCCCTCATCTTTTAATCAAGAAACTGGTCCACAGCTAACCTTTTGGATCCAACATCTTCAGTCTTATATTTCCGGTCTAACGACTCCAATAGTTCTTTGGTTTTTTTTCTTTAAAGAATATACACTAAATAAGGATTCTGACAGCCTGTTCGGTATGTAGTTTTGGCATAGAAAATCTGAATTGTTCCATGCATCAATAGCATTTCATACCTGAACATCTGGTTCTTCACCACTATTGGGTTTAGGATCTTTTTTAGTCAAGAACCTAGCTAGGTTCAGTATGGTAAAATAAAATGGCATCTTTTGTTTCCACCACTAAAAGTTTGTGTGACTCACATATTGGCTCATCATCTGTTCTACCATGTTTCTCACGAATGAGTTGATAGCCCAAGTTGATAACCCAAGTCGATGTTGCCACACTTGACAACACAATAGGCACTTCACCCACAAGCAAAGAATTAACACCCAAAGTGTATAATCCTACACTTGGATTGGCATTTGGAGTCTCTAGTGGAACGTTTGAGCTAAGGCTTGATTTATCTACCATAATATCAGGAGGAGATCAACTGAATTAATATGAAAATTAGTTCTTATTAAAATTGGCAATATTAAAATCAAATCAGTTTTTTTTAATTCAAAATTTAATATTTCAATCAATCCAGAATAAAAGAAATAAACCCTCATGAATTGATAATTACAATTTTAAAGTTCATAGCAAATTGATTTTGACAATAATCATCATTTTAAACTAATACATCTAACTCTTCACCACTGTGGCCTTATGAGCCTCATCAGTTAAGAATCTCTCAAGATTCTATGTGATTAGGTAGAGCAACATATTTTGTTACTATAGGAAAAAATCAGTTCAAAACACGGCGGAAGCATAAAATTAGGGTTTGATATATTTAAAAAATTTCCCTTTAATAGAAAGAACCTTAACCCTAGATTAGTTGACCTATATTAAAAGTATCGTACCTTTTTCTCATGACGATTGAACTAGCGCAGAATTGAATCCGTAAGATCTTCCAATCCAATCCAATCACGAACGTGAATCACCTATGAGTTTGGGCTCCCTTTCTTTAAATTGTATACCTGAGGATGGAAACAAACAAAATCTCTTTCTTTTGTTAGTCATAATAATCCTCCAAGAAGAAAAACAAATAACGTTTGGTCACTTGTGAATTATCAATCAATTTGATTGAAACATGTGTGAACCTTAATTCGATGTTGTACACAAAACCTTTTAACGTAAAGGCTACTAATGCACTATCAAAAACAAAAAGTTCTTTCTTCCTTTTCTTCTTTGCCGAATTTTCACACACCAACCTTTAGAGTTGGACGAATTTATCTAGAGCAAAAAACAAATTTTCTATGCTCAAAATTCTCTCTTGGCCAAATTTTACTCTTGTATAAACCCGAGTCTTTGCCGAATTTTCTTCTTGAATAAAACCTAGCCTTGGCCGAATTTCTCTAGTAAAATTATTCCTTGGCCGAATTTAATAGGTAATATATATAGAAGACCAAATCTTCTCCTAAGAAGGATTGACTTGGTAGGCAAGATGTAGGGAAAAATCGGTTCAAAAATGTGGCGGAAGCTTAAAATTAGGGTTTGATATATTTAAAAAGATTTCCCTTTAATAGAAAGAATCTTAACCCTAGATTAATTGACATATATAAAAAGTATCATACCTTTTTCTCGTGACGATTAAACAAGCGCCGATTTGAATCCGTAAGATCTTCCAATCCAATCACGAACGTGAATCACCTAGGAGTGTGGGCTCTTATTCTATAAATTGTATACTTGAGGATGGAAACAAACAAAATATTTTCCTTTGTTAGTCACAATAATCCTCCGAGAAGAAAAAAAGAACTTTAGGTCACATGTGAATTATCAATCAATTTGATTGAAACTCGTGTGAACCTTGATTCGATGTTGTACACAAAAACCTTTTGATATAAAGGCTACTAGTGCACTATCAAAACAAAACGTTCTTTATTCATTTTCTTCTTTGCCGAATTTTCACATGCCTTAATACAATTTTAGATGGACCCATAAATTGGTCCGGTAGAATATATCAAGTGATCTATGCAAGTTCGTGTGGATTGGGGATCTTGACGGGCTATCTAAATTTAAGCTCCTATAGATATAACCTAATCACAATCAACAAATGATTCACTTAGGTCCAATCTATTAATTTTAGTTTATTAAACCAAAGAACTAAAATTGAAATCCTTAATAAAGATAGAATAAGTTAATATTGCTCATTCATACCCTAGACAATCTTAATGGGGAAAGTGTATCCTCGTTAAGAATATCAGTAATCGCCAAGAGCTCATAGACCGCCAATAGCTCTACAAGTTACCATATTTACTCATATGACCACATTTTAAACTTGGATATTTGGACTTATCCAGATGCTATATTTCAGTAGATACTATTGAAAACTTAACGTTAAGATTTAATATCTAATACCTCAAAATATCCATATGAGTATATTCTACTCTAATTTAATAAATGGAGCCACGATGTCCATATCTATAAATGAAGTCTTCTATCGATTAATAAATGAATACCATTAAACTATCGAGGATAGACTATGTTATATAATCCTACTCATTGATAGCTTAAATGATAACACTTGCAACCATAAGTCCATCATTTATCTCAGGATTGAGATAGACTCTCCGATTGTCTTCAAGTGAAAACTTTTATCTATTGACGGTTCTGGATAAAGTATTTCATTTTGATCCTATTCAATGCACCCAGTGCACTAGATTCTTTTGCCCAAAGACACCACACTTTGATAATTTTAGACCTATCATAACACATTTGATCCCACTCAAATGCTAGCAAAAGAATCTACAACTTTAACAAGATAAAGGTGCCCAATCTTTATCTTAAGTTTTGTATATTATTCAAGACTAACTAAAGAATTGTGTCTACCTCATACATATCAAGATGTACGAACAATTCTTCTTTTCTCATAGTCTTTTGACCATATGATTATTTACTTCTAACAATTATAATAATTAAACTATAAATGCTATAAGATTTGTTAAACTAGAAATCACTTTTATTAATACGAAAATATTGTCAAAAACATTATTACACTCTTGCTATCGAGCATAATCTCAATAATAGATAGTGATCTGCTTATTCGTTTTGGGAACCACTTCCAAGTCAATAAAGAATGGTGAAGCCAGACAACCTCTGTAGTAGCCTCGCATGCGGCAACATACTCAGCTTCCATGGTGGAGTCAGCAATACAAGATTGCTTGATACTTCTCCATATGACTGCCCCTCCTTTAAGTGTAAACACAGATCCGGATGTTTATCTTGTAGAGTCAGAATTTGATTGGAAATCAAAATCTGTATATTCAACGGAAATTAAATCCCCTCTAGAGTATACAAACATATAATCTCTCTTTCAGTGATCAGGACCAGGTTTCGATTGAAACCTGCTAACTATGTCAACAGCAAAGCAAATATCTGGTCTAGTGCAGAGCATTTCATACATTAGACTCCCAACTGCCGAGGCAGATGGAACCCTACTAAGGAATTGCTCATCATGCTCATTTTTAGGAACTTGTTCCTTAGAAAGTTTGATTCCATGTCTGAAAGGTAACATACCTTTCCTGGAATCTTGTATGAAAACCTAGATAAGATTTTATCAATGTATGAAGCTTGGGATAATACAATCGTTATGTTCTTTCTATCCCTTATGACTTGGATACCATGAATATAACTTGCTTCTCCTAAGTCATTCATATCAAATTGTTTTGCTAACCATTCTTTTACTGATGTCAATACACCTACATCGTTTTCGATGAGTAGTATATCACCAACGTAAAAAACTAGGAAAACAAACTTGTCACCTTTAATCCTTTGGTATAAACAGGATTCATCAAGGTTTTAAATAAATCCAAAACTTTTCATAGCTTGATTGAACCTTATGTTCTAGGATCTGGATGCTTGCTTCAATCCTTATATGGATTTTACCAACTTGCATACCTTTCCTCTTGGCCTTTTTTAATGAATCCTTCAGGTTACATCATATAGATGCTTTCATCGAGAATTCCATTAAGGAAAGTTGTCTTGACGTCCATTTTCCAAATCTCTAGGTCTAGAGATGTCGCAATGGATAAGAAATTGATTTAAGCATGGCCACAGAAGAGAAGGTTTCCTCGTAATCGATACCTTCTTTCTGTGTGTAACCTTTAGCAACCAATCTAGCTTTAAAGGTTTCCACCTTTCCATCCATTCCTCTTTCCCTCTTGTATACCCACTTGCACCGGATGGGTTTTATCCCTTTAGACAAATCTACAAGAGACCGGAATTTGTTTTTAAACATAGATTCAAATTCGGATTGCATTGCCTTTTGCCAATGGCAACAATCAACATCTTCCAATGCTTTCTTGTACGTATATGGATCTTTTGGGATTATACTCGATAGCAAGGGTGTAATAATGTATTTGATAATCTTTTCATATTAATAAAAGTGATTTCTAGTTTAACAAATCTTATAGCATTTATAGTTTAATTAATATAATTATCAAAAGTAAATAATCATAAGGTCAAAAGACTATGAGAAAAGAAGAATTGTTCGTACATCTGGATATGTATAAGGTAGACACAATTTCTTAGTTAGTCTTGAATAATATTCACAACTTAAGATAAAGGTTGGGCACATTTATCTTGTTAAAGTTGTAGATTCATTAACTAGCATTTGAGTGGGATCAAATGTGTTATGATGAGTCTAAAATCATCAATGTGTGGTGTCTTTGGGCAAACAAATCTAGTGTACTGGGTGCATGGAATAGGATCATAATGAAATACTTTATCCAGAACAGTCAATGGATAAAAGTTTTCATTTGAAGACAATCAGAAAGTCTATCTCAATGCTGAGATAAAAGATGGACTTATGGTTACAATTGTTATCATTTGAGCTATCAATGAGTATGATTATATAGCATAGTCAATCCTCGATAGTTTGGTGGTATTCATTGTTAATAGATAGAGGACTTCATTTATAGATACGGACATCGTGGCTCCATTTATTAAATGAGAGTAGAATATCATCATATAGATGTTTTGAGGTATTGGATATTAAATCTTAACTTTAAGTTTTCAATAGTGTTTATTTAAATATGGCTTCTGGACAAGTCAAAATATCCAAATTCAAAATGTGGTCATATGGGTAGATATGGTAACTTGGAGAGCTATAGGCGGTCTATGAGCTCTTGGTGATTATTGATATTCTTCACGATGATACACTTTCTCCATTAAGATTGTCTACGATATGAATGAGCAGTATTAACTTATTCTATCTTTATTTAATAGTTCAATTTTGGCTCTTTAGTGGATTGAACTAAAATTAATAGATTGGACCTAAGTGAATCATTTGTTGATTATGATTAGGTTATGACTATTGGAGCTTAAATTTAGATAGCCCGCCAAGATCCCCAATTCACATGAACTTGCATGGATCACTTGATATATTCTATCAGACCAATTTATGGGTCCATTTAGAATTGTATAAAGGCATGTGGACTTGTTTCTTTTCGTAAAAATGGGTCTAGTTCACATGTGGACCTTTTATTAAGGACCAATGAATTTAAGAAAATAAGAAAAATAATATATATGCCCATGTGTGGTCTTGGGCGACAAGGCTATATATATTAGCTTAATATATTGTTTTTAATTTTATTATTTAGTTAAATGGAAATTATTTAATTAAAATTCAAAATATTTTTCCTAGTAGGAGATGGTCTCCTAGAGTCATATTATTGTTGGTAATATGATAAGTATCAAATACTATATTTGATAAGTAGATAAATAATAGGAATTTATTTATCTAGTCAAATTTATATTAAAACTCTAGTTGACAATTGGTCAAATTAAGAAGTTTTAATTTAATCACAATTTAATTATATGCAGTAATTGGTTATTGAATAAATAGAGTTGGATTATGAGTCTTGGTGTAGAAAAGAAATCTTTCTTTGAAAACGATTCTTTGTCACCAAGTTAATCCACCTAAGGAGAGGATTCTTTCCCATCATGTAAATCCTCCTTATGAGAGGATTTGGGCACCTATATATATTCCTATAGAGAAATTCAGCCAAGATTATAATATTATGCTAAAGAATTCGGCCAAGGCTTGTTGGTGTCTTGAGAGAAGGTTTTTTTTTATTATTTTGCTTATATAGTTAAAAAGAACTTCATCCAACTATTGTGTGTAGAATTCGGCCAAGGAGAAGAGGAAAGGGGAACGTTTTTGTTTTCGATAGTGCACTAGTATCTTTTACATCAAAAGAGTTTTGTGTACAAAAATCGAATCGGGTTCACTCGAGTTTCAATCAAATAGATTGATAATTCACAAGTGAGTGGACATTCTTAGGTTTTCTCTTGGTGGATTATTGTGACTAACAAAGAAGAAGATTTTGTTTGTTTCCATCATCAGGTGTACAATTAAAAGAAAGGGAGCCCACACTCCTAGGTGATTCATGTTCGTGATTGGATTGAAAGATCTTGCGGAATCAATTCGGCGCTAGTTCAATCGTCACGAAAAAAAAGGTACGATACTTTTATTATATGTCAATTAATCTAGGGTTAAGGTTCTTTCTTTTAAAGGGATTTTTTTTTTAAATAAATCAAACCCTAATTTTTCGCTTCCGCCGCATTTTGAACCTATTTTTCCCTACATGATCATCATAGTCTGGGAGATTCTCTATAGATTCTCCTAGACCGATGTATCTCTCGGGTTGTCTACTAACCCTCCCACTACGATGAGGTATGGTAGATTGTTGATCCTATGTTGGTAAGGAACTTATAATTGGGCTAGGTTGTGAAACCTCTTGTGGAATTGTATCTCCTAAAAACTCAAATAGGACAATTCTACTTTTAGGCACAAAATTATTTATACAGTCCACTTCAAGAAATTTAGCATTTGTCGAAACAAATACTTTAAGATATGAAGGACAATAAAAATAAGATCCTTTGGTTCCTTTTAGATACCCTACAAATATGTATGTTTCTGAACGGGACTCCATCTTTTCTGTCTTTCCTTTTAACACGTGCATAGAACATCTAAATATCCTTAAGTGTTGTAAACTAGGCTTTCGCACAATCCATAACTCATGTGGTGTATTAGAAACCGACTTAGATGGTACATCTTTTAGAATGTACATAACGATTTGTAAAGCATATCTCCAAAAAGAATTAGGGAGTGTTGAATAACCCAACATAGATCTAATCATGTCCAAAAGAGTTCTTTTTCTCCATTCTGCCACCCCATTTTTTTTAGGTGTACCTGGTGTAGGAAACTAAGAAATTATCCCATTATGAATAAGATATTGTTGAAACTCACCAGATAAATATTCTCCACCATGATCAGACCTTAAGATTTTTATGTGTTTCTCTAGTTGATTTTCAACTACAGCTTTAAATGCTTTGAACATGTCAAAAGCATCCGACTTATGTCTCATGAGATACACATAGCCAAATCTCGAGTAATCATCCGTGAAAGTGGTAAAGTACTCATATCCACCTCTAGCTTGAATGCTCATAGGACCACACACATTAGTGTGTATCAATCCTAAACATTCAGTGGCTCTTGTGCCTTTGGTCATGAAAAACCTTTTGGTCAACTTACCTTCTATACAAGATTCACAAGTTGGTAGATCATCGACCTTTAAGTCACTTAAAGGTCCATCACTAACCAATCTTTTGATCCTATCAAGGTTAATATGACCTAGGCGCAAATGTCATAGGTAGGTTTCATCTTTTGATAATTTTACTCTTTTATGATTAGGTTGCAGTGTCTAACAAGTGAGAGATATTATTATGCAAACAGAATAAACCGTTTTCCAATGTACCTTTGCAAGAAAAAATTGTTATTCTTACTAATAATAAAAGCTTTATTAAGAGTAACTGAACATCCAAATTTATTTAAACAATAAACTGAAATTAATTTTTTCTTGAATTGAAGTACATAATAAACGTCTATTAAATGTAAATACCTACAAGAATCTAAATTAATTCTATTATCTCCCACTGCACTAGTAAACACCAATGCACTGTTACCTAAACGCAAGTTGAATTCTTTCTCATTCAGTCTTTTCCTTTCCTAGAACCCCTTCTACTTAGGCCCCAAGTTGTTTTATCTTCTATTGTTTCTTGACCTTCTTACGGGTTTTTAACAATAGCAACTTTACTAACTGTATGAATCTCTTAACCCTTGCCTTTCAAAAGGATTTTCTCGGTGTTTTGATTGTCTTGCATCAGGTCTTGCAAGGTGCATTCCTTATTGTTCAAGGTGTATTCCAACTTGAACTGATCAAAGAAATCCGACAGTGAGTTGATGATTATGTCAATTTTCGTCTCACCATCTATCTCAGCACCATTGTGTTCAGCAATGTTGAGATGTGTTGTGACTTTCATCATGTGATCTTTCACTGCTTGTCCAGGTTTCATCCTAAGATTCATAAAAGCAGTCACTACCTCTTTCTTAGTCATCCTAGACTTCATAGCAAACATCTCTTCCAGAGACATCATTATTTCGGCATCAATCTCTATTCCTTCATGTTGTTGTTGCAACACGTCAGAGATGGTGGCTATAATGTAACATTTAGCCATCTGATATGAAGACTTCCACTGTTGATACTCGTCTCTTTTCTTCCCAGTAGATTTATTATTTTGGGGGTTATGGAATAGACAAAACGAATTTAAGTTTTTTAGCTTGCAACAACAACCAAATTTTCCTCTTCCATGTGACATGTTTAGGATGTTGATTAGGGATGGTGTCATGATTTCTTAATAATAACAAAAATTATATAAGTAAACAATCATGATAAAGCACTTTCTAATTTTTATCTTGAATTAATTAAAATAATTCAATCGTAAAATTCAACGGTGATCCAACACCCATAAATGTCAGGCCTCCCTTGGGAGTTCACACCATTTAATAGTTAGACTAGGTCTCACCTAATCGTTAACATAACAACTAGCGTTTTCAACTTTAGCCTTGCGATTTTATTAACAAGAATTCTTGGGAGGATATTAATAAAATTGCATTGAGTGTGTTACCAAGTTATCGACCTTCTATATATTCCCTCACGAATATCCCTATTTTGAGAGTAGATATCGTTTGGGCCAATTGTCTAGTTTATCCATGTAAGGAAGTATCTTTCTAAATTCCATTCATGAATACCCATTGAGTGGTTATTACATGAAACATAAAGCTCAACTAAACTAGGAGGTCCAAAACACCTTCTCCTACTCAATTATTTAAGGTGTGTAATCGAATTCCATAGGATGATTTACCAAGTTATCTAGATGCCAATTAGATACCTAAACCATTCAATGTATGTACATACCAAAAGAGATATATAAGTGGCACTCCTATTCTATATGACATGTTATCAAACAATGACAAACATTGCAATATTTACAAAAATATAAATAGCTACAATTTTGGTCCATCCTAGAAAAGCAAGTAAATTACATATGTCTTGGAATAAAAAAACTCATTTCTTGGCGAACAAGTCTTCACGCTACCATCGTCCGTTTGGTCCCCTTGGCTGCCTCCCATGGGCGTGCGCACCACATGTCTCCATAAAGGGTTGTCGTACCCAGTCAATAGGATCTATAGGGTTACCATGCGCAGCCCTTGACATCCATAGGGCTGCCGTGCGCAGCCCATGCCTCAACAATCGTGGCTCATGCTCATTCGCACGCACGAATGTTGCTATGGCACACAGTCCCTAACTTGTTCTGGTTAACCCTAATTCTTCAAACCTTCGACTCTTCGATACTTGAGTGTATTACAAAAGAATTTTAAATAATAAAATAATGTAATTTTTTTTAACATAATACTTTTCTGTAGTATTTTTATTACAATAGAAAAATAAATATAAAAAAACTTAACAATTACCAAGAAATAAATTATGGTGATGATAGGCCACCCTTCTTGTTACAATCCCAAAACAAAAATACATTGAAATTCTATGACCAAAATTGAGCAATAAGAATCCACATATCAGGATAATATAAAATAGAAAACAAAGGATAAAATATAGCACAACAAGAAACATATAGGAGAACAGAGATAAAATAAATAAGCAGATTACTGTTCAATAATACAACAATACAGTATAATACAATGGTCCTAACAAGTACGTGGCGTTGTTATGCCCAAGTGTATCCTATTCGGTATAATACAACCGCGTACGGATAAGTCTGGGTTTACAGCCTATATACTTAGACCAGGTAATAATGATAGATCATGAAGTTGAAAGTGAATGAATAGTTGCTTACAGTGATCAAGAAATATGTCTGACAGCAAAGATGTTCTTACAAAAATAAGTCACTCTTTATTTATGATTCAAGAAGATTTTACAAAAGAGAGAAGAGAATGATAATGCTACACAGAGCAATTCTGAAGTAACAACTTAATACTGAAAATTGAACTTGGTTTACAATGAAGCAAACAAACATATGTAAAGGAAAATAAGTAACCCTGGTCAAGGAAAAGTAACAACGGTTAAGTGTCAGCTAACTCTGGTTAAAGTAACAACGGTTAAGTGTCGGCTAACTCTGGTTACTTTGGTCATTATTGCTGCTTTTGTTATTTTTGCTTTTATTTTATTCTCTGTCGGCCATGTTTCTAGTCATTGCGGTCTGATGGTGATAATACAACTGGAGGATAGAGGATAAAATTCCTTGTCTGCTGATAATTCTTGCTTGCATTATTGTCATTTTTGTCGTATCAGGCAACTTCAAGGATCATAACCAAAATAGGTCGATAGGTCTTCGCTGTCGAATGCATAGTTGTCTGATTCCTCATTATTGTTATTGTTAGATCCTGCTTGTGACATACTGGCCATAGTATTTTTCATTTCTTCAGCGATTCTCATGAGCTCATCAGGAGAGGGAGTTGCTGCAATTCTGGCTTGATTTTGTGATTTAGCCATCAAAAAACTGGATTGGTCATTTGTTACTTTAGTACAAAAAGTAGGATTATCTGCGAGCCATTTGGAGACTCTGTCTTTTCCTAGGTTGGCAAGATTCATGCCACTCCACCATTTAATCTTAACTTGTCTCCAAAAATAAGAGACATTAACATTCCCAATAAGTCTATCTTGAATAGAGTATTCTAACATGAGGATCCATGTTAGATTGAATTGTACAAAAAATAGAAATAGATCTGGGTAGAATTCCCAGGAGTCTGGTCTGTTTACATTTGTGATCCAGAGGGGAAAACTCTCCTTGACTGGAGGAGGGAGAAAATCAATGATAGGCCCAAACTTGTCCCACCATTCAAGGAACCAGAATGGCAAATTTATGAGGAAGTTTTTGCCAAAATAGATAAAACAGGAAAGGGAATTTCCAAGGTTTTGTCCATAAAAGAATTTGGTTCATGCATCTCTGTAGTCCCAATAAGAAAAATCTGAAACATGGAAAATTCGGCTGAAATTTCTTTTTGATTTTGGGTCGCCACCTCATTGTTCCAAAGTGATGATTTTGTAAATCTTTACTTTTCTAAAAATCAATTTTTCTTTGTCAATTTTGTCAAAAACATCTGAAATGAATATTGAGTCTGTATCTACGAGAATGAACTCATATAAAATTTGTCTTTTTGTCAAATCCTCAGGGATCCTGCCAAACAAGGGGTTGATAATATCATCCGCCAGTTTCTTAGGTTCCCTAAAGTAATGGTCATGCAGAAAATGTTCTTCCATGGCAAAAAACCTGTCAAAGAAAGGTTTATTGATATAGGAGTATGTTGGGTGATCGATTTTGGGTAAGGCTGTCATTGAAGACTAAGTCAACAATTTTTCTTGTTGGGCTTGGATTTTGTCCTGTTTGTTTGAATTTGGGCTTATGTTGGAGGATACAACTGTCTTAAAAGGAGTGCTGTCAATTGCTAGTGGTGAAAAGGTATTTGTCGTCGGCTAGGGCTTCGGCTAGAAGAAGGCCCCGAAATGGGTAAAGGTGGAAATTGGATAGGTAAATGATGTGGGGATCTAGGTTGAGATATAAGTGAAATTGCATATTTGTCCTTGTGGCTTCCTCTAGGGGAAGTATGATAAGTCGATAAGTCAGAATTGTCTGATATGTCAGATCTCGTGGAGCCCATGCCACCAGGGTTGCGGCCCCTACCGCGACCTCGGTTTGTGCTGGTCATTTTTCTCCCTGTAAAAATTCTCTGGTCAGAAAATCTGGGAGGCTATTTTCTGATCTTTTAATATATTCAATTTCGAAATCGAAAGCAGATAAAAGTGATTGCCACCTAGCAAAGATTTGCTTTGAGGCAAGGTTTTTCACATCTTTTTTCAAAATAAATTTTGCTGACTGACAGCCAACTCTCAATATGAATTTTTGGTTTATTAAATCATCTTGCAGTTTCTGAATAGTCAAAACAATAGCTAATATTTCCTTTTTTACAGCTGAATATTTCTTCTATGTGTCATTCCATGATCCTGAAACATATCTGACAAGTCTTTCTTGGTCATTAATTTTTTGTTTTAATATACCACCATAGCCAATGTCTGGTGCATCTGTTTCAACTATTTTAGGGGTACTATGGTGACAAATAGTCAAACATGGTAGTCTTTTAACATAATTTTTTATATGTAAAACAGCTTTAGTATGTTCATCAGTCCAAGGAGGGGGATTGGTTTTCAATCTTTGAAAGAGTGGTTTACAGATAATACTAAGTTTTTTGTAAAAATTTGAAATATAATTCAGGCATCCCAAAATCCTTGTAACTGTTTTTTGTCTTTTATTTCGTTTGGAAATTTGTCAGCAAATTCTAGGCTCCTATAAATAGGAATAATTGTTCCTCTCTTGATATTGTGGCCTAAAAATCTGATATTAGTCTGGAAAAGGGTAATTTTAGGGGCAGGAATGACTAACCCGTGGTGTTTAACGGTTTTATAAAAGGTTTCTAGATGCTTCCAATGTTGTTCAATGGTTTTTGAAAATATCAACACATCATCAATAAAAACAATGGAAAACTCAGAATAAGGATTAAAAATATTGTTCATTACGCATTGGAATTCACTAGGGGCATTTTTTAAGCCAGAAGGCATAACATTCCACTCATATTGACCAAACGGGACTGTAAATGCTGTTTTGTAACGGTCTGTTTCAGCAATTTGGATTTGCCAAAATCCTGATTTCATGTCAAACTTTGAAAAAATAATAGCATCATAAAGTCTTTTTAATAAATCTGATTTGTTTGGTATAGGATATCTAATCCATTGAAGGGCATCATTCAGGGATTTATTATTAATAACAAGTCTGGGAACACCTCTTTCTATTTCAGCATTCTTCTGAACATAGAAAGCAGAGCAACTCCAAGGAGATTTAGAAGTTCTAATTAATTTTTTCTCTATTAAGTCTTGAATTTCTTTTTTGCAATAGTCTATTAAGTTTGCAGACATTTGTATAGGTCTAGCTTTAGTGGGAATACCTTTTTCACTAAAATCTTTTGTATATGGAAGGGTTACTATGTGCCTTTTCCTATCCCAGAAAGCATTTGGAATAGAAGAACAAACATCTTTTTCTAGCATTTCTTTAAAATTCTTTATTTTTTCTTGGATAAAAGGTTCTTTGATTCTTTCACTTTGTCTTTGGAAATGTAAATCGTCTTTTAAGAAGGCTAGCTGGTTTTGTTTTCTAGTTAGAGTGGCAATACAATTGTCTACAGGGTTGTCAGAGCAATTGTTATTATTTCTTAGAACATTAAGGTCTCTAACAAGTACTGGGAAAAGGAAAGGGAATAAGATTTCCTTTCCCAAATATTCAGTCATATGACCTTCAGCTATGACTTTGAAAGGAGAGATTAGGTATAAAAATGGTAATCCTAAAATAACATTTTGGGAAAGGGTTTTAACAACAATAAAATCGTTATTGTAACAAACTTCACTGTTGCAGACTTTAGCATTAGTGAGTTTGTAATTAATGTCTAATCTAATTTTATTAGCCCCATATAAATTTTCAGTGGTGGCTTGGAGATATTTTGTAGGTACTAGGGATTCTACAATACAGTTTAAATCAGCTCCTGTGTCAATGAGTGCAATAGCACGAATATTGTAATTAGAGGAAATTCTAATGTCAATCTCAACATACCATTTTTGTATTCTTACTTCTTGTATAGTATTGATCTGCTCTAAACTCAAAAAGTTTTGTTGGTCAATGTCCTCTGGTTCTTTGGTTGTTTCCTTATCAGATTCATCAGAACTGTTAAAGCCAACAATTTGTTTTTTATGAGATGTTTTTGGGAATTGTTTATTAAGGGCATTAGTTACTTGTAATTCTTGTACTTGTATTTTTAGAATCTTTATTTCTTCTTTGATATTGATAATTTCTTTTTGTAAGTCAGGAATAGTAACTTTTCTAGACTTAGTATCAAATTTTCCTAAAACATTTTGTTCAAAATCTAGAGTTTCAAAAGGGGCATTTTTGAAAGGTTTTGTTTCATTTAATGGCCTGTTATTATTGCTGGTAGAAGGTTCATCTGTGATTCTTTTTTGTAATTGTCTAATGTACTGGGCTTTTTGAATGGAGTCTTCTATATTTTCAATCATACCTATCATTAAAGAGTAATCTTGTTTGTCTAAGACATTAATTTCTTTACAAAAACAGGGTTGAGTCTCTGGTTCAGTGTCATAAGAGGACTCATTAATGATAAGAATTTCATTGTCAGAGGAAGAGGTAGAAGAACTATGGGGTTCTGAATCCATATATAAAACTTGTAATATTTCTTTGACCTGGTCATCTAAATCTAAGCTATTAATCTTCTTTTTCTGGTCAGGACATTTGTTGGCATAGTGTCCTTCTTTACCACATTTGAAACATTTGTTTGACTTTTTATATGAATTTTTCTTATTATACTTGTAGTGTTTAGATGATTTCTTTTTAGGGGACCATATTATGTCTCCCTTTTTGTCAGTTTTTCTATTTTTGTCGACTCTGTATTTATAATTTTTGGCCCAATTGTAATTTATATAAGGGCGTTTTGGATGTTTTTTCTTTCTGTGAGTGGGTAGTTTGTCAAATCCAAACTATTCACACCAAGAGCCTAATTCTTTTCTAGTTGTTAATTTTTGTTGTTTAAGTTGGCTTTTGAGTCTAAGGTCATTACAAAGTTGGAGGGCTACTACATTTATAGAAGCTATTATTTCTCCATAAGTCCACGTGTTTAAATCTATTTGGGACCAATCAGTCCAACCCATTTGTCTGACCATTTCATCTCTAACCTTATTAAAGAATAATTTTGGTAATCCTGAGATAAATTTTTCTTTCCAATAAGAATTTGCATTGTCAGGTCTCTGGAAAACTCTTGTTAGGAATATGTCTTTATACCATTTAAAATCATTTAGTTTTTTGCATTTTAGATTTTGGATTTTCGAAAATTCTTTTCCTTGGTTAATATTAGGGTTTCCTACAAAATGCATTAAAATGGTGTAACACAAGACATCAATACCATCCGGTTCAGATGTAGTAGTTGTGGTCTGAGTTTGGGTGGAAGTGGATTCAAATGCTGTTGGATCAGTGGTCCTAACAGGTGTGGAAGAGGTTATAGTTTTAGTATGTCCTATAATAGATTGTTTAGCAAGGTTACTAAGGGTGTGAGTCCACCAACCAATGAGTTATCCTCCAAATCCTGTAGTAAGAGATGTTACTGCATCAGAATGGGTCATGTTTTGTTTCTTGATATAAATATACCCTATAGTATGCATTTGTCTCAAAACGGTGATAGTTTGATATTCTGATAATCCGTCAATACCAGTGTAAGCTCTATAAGGGACTGTTTCTTCATATTGTAAATCTGGGGGAGTTGGTTTTGGATAGTAAGGTTTGGTATTTTGAAAATATTTTGTTTTATTATAACTGTCGGTTTTTTCATTTGTAGTAATTCTTTGGACATAATCTTTGAAACTAGGGGTTTCATTATCAGATGAATCAGACTCTGGAATGGTCTTGTCAATAGTCTGTATATTAGCACTTGGTATTCTTCCTAGTCTTTCTTCTAGGGTTCTTAGGAGTTCTGCTTCATCAATTAAATTATCAAAACATTTTTCAATACAAGTATGGTCAGGGAATAAAATGAGTTCTGTTTTTATGATTTTTTCTTTACCTTTACTAGACGAAGATGGGACGTTATAAGAGACAAAGACTTGTGGTGGTAGGTCTTACTTAGTAAGCGAGATACTGATCTGAGTTAAGTTAAGATCAATTTTCTCTAATTGTTCTCCTATTGAATTAAGAAAGAAATTTGTATAATTTCCTTGTCTCATAACCAATCCTATTTGTTGTGATGATGAAGGTGTGGTTTGTGACATAGGTTCATCAAATAATATGAAAGGAGTACATTCTGTTACATTAGTTCCTGTTGGATCATCGTCATTAGGCATATTGATTACAAAATTCCTAGGGGGAGGGTGTAGTTGCCTTTCATCTCCCTTTTTGGTTTTGTAAGTTCTTAGGTTTTGTCTGTTAATTACAGAACAGTTTTGTTCATAATTTTTTCTATCAACATACCAGTCAAAAAATGAGATATTTTGGTCAAGGTGGTTAATACTTTTAATCCATCTTTCATGAAATTGTTTTCTTTTATTCTGGGAATAATTTTTTTTCATATTTTTCTCTTAATTGACTGTTTTGGACGGAATGGTAGTCTGCAATAAGAAAATCTAAATTATTTTTTCTTATGACGTTGATAGTTCTAATAGGAGGTTCAGGTTCTAAGAATTCTGTCAGGACCTAAGATGGAGTTGGTGAGGTTTGGTCTTGGTCATATGACTGAATTGGTTTGGGCTATCTGTTCCGGGGTTTTTTGGACTTGTGTCACATGGGTAGGTGGTTTAGGTCTCCTTCTCCTATGCACTAGGTTGATTGGTTCACTGGATTCATCTTCTGGATCATAGTTTGGGGTAGTGAACATTGTTTGTCTGGTTTGTTTGGGAGCTAAGCTAGGGATTTGTCTAGCAATATTCTGTTTAGATAAACTGGAAAGAGAGTTCCTAGCATATTGAAAATCATTTAAAGATCTGGAATGGTCACTATCACTATCTCTAATGGATAAGCTTCTTCTGAAAGATATTTTTAATGTTCCATCTTGTTCAGTAACGCAATCATGTAAGTTTCTCATTGGTGGTTTATAGGATGGTTGGTCAATCTTTTCTTTGATCCAATCATCTGGAAATTTAATGTTTTCCCATTTGACCGGTACAGGAACAAGGACATTCACAGATGGTGAAGCGTTAAAACATATGGTTTGTCCGGCTGGAACAGACGGAGGTATATAACTAGGTATAAGTCCTGAAGTTAATACATGATAATGAACTCTATAAACAAGTTTATAAGGACTGGATTTTTCTAGAAATTTATAGTTATGAGTCTGAATGTCAATAACTAGGCATTTCTCTTTTTGTTCATCAGTATTCAAAGCTATAGTAAAATTGGGGTATACTTGAAAATAAATTGGTCCATAAGTTAAAGATGTCTCGGCCATACCAAGAATTGATTCTTTATAGTCGGTAATACTTTTATCTCTTAATACTATTAAAAGGGAATTGTTTAAACCAATTTTTGAAAAGGGTTTTACACCAACTTGGACACTGCCAATGTGTAAATCATTGAAACCAATTTTATTGTAATGAGTCAAACTGTTTTTGTTTAAAAGATTTGTCGAAAAAGTGTCATCTCTTTTTAAAACAAACATATTAACAACAAAAAGAAATAGATTCACAAACACATACATCAATTAATTAAGGGTACAACCAGTATCTGATACCAATTGTAGGGAAAAAGGACGATTCAAAACGCGGCGGAAGAGTAAAATTAGGGTTTGATATATTTTTTTTAAAATCCCTTTAATAGAAAGAACATTAACCCTAGATTAATTGACGTATATTAAAAGTATTGTACCTTTTTCTCGTGACGATTGAACTAAAGTCAAATTGGATCCGCAAGATCTTCCAATCCAATCACGAACATGAATCACCTGGAAGTGTGGGCTCCATTTCTTTAAATTGTATACCTGAGGATGAAAACAAACAAAATCTTTTCCTTCGTTAGTAACAATAATCCTCCAAAAAGAAAAACAAAGAATATTAGGTCACTTTTGAATTATAAATCAATTTGATTGAAACTCGCGTGAACCTTGATACGATGTTGTACACAAAAACCTTTTGATGTAAAGGCTAATAGTGCACTATCGAAAACAAAACGTTCTTTCTTCCTTTTCTTCTTTACCGAATTTTCACACTATCTCTATGAGTTGACTGAATTTTGTCTAGAGCAAAAACTAATTTTTTCTCTTTCAAACTTCTATGGTGGCCGGAATCTTTCTCTAAGAAAAATTATTTGCTTGGTGTAAATATAGGTACACAAATCCTTTTCTGAAGATGATTTACTTTGTGAGCAAGAATCCTATCTCTATGTGGATTTACTTGGTGACAAAGAATCATTTTTCAAAAAAGATTTCCTTTCCACACTAAGACACCTAATCCAACTCAAATAATGTATCTATTCAATAACCAATTATTGAATATAATTAAATTGTGACTAAATCAAAAACTTCCTAATAGAAATCAAATACTTTCTAATTTGACAAGATAAATAAATTCCTAATATTTATCTACTTATCAAATATAGTATTTGATACGTATCATATTATCAACAATAATATGACTCTAGGAGACCATCTCCTACAAGAAAAAGATTTTGACTTTTAATTAAGTAAATAAATAAATAATTAATTAATTAATTTTCATTTAATTAAATAATAAAATAAAAAGCAATATATAAGACTAATAAATAGTCCATTGCCGCTCAAGCCAATATATATGGGCCGATATTAATTTTTTTAAAATTTTATTATATCCATTAGACCTTAATAAAATGTCCACATGTGAACTACCCCCATTCTTATTAAAAGAAACAAGTCCACATGCCTTAATACAATTTTAAATGGACCCATAAATTGGTCTGGTAGAATATATCAAGTGATCCATGCAAGTTCGTGTGGATTGGGGATCTTGGCAAGCTATCTAATTTAAGCTCCAATAGACATAACCTAATCACAATCAACAAATGACTCACTTAGGTCCAATCTATTAATTTTACTTCATTCAACTAAAGAACTAAAATTGAACTACTTAATAAAGATAGAATAAGTTAATATTGCTCATTGATACCCTAGACAATCTTAACGGAGAAAGTGTATCCTCAAGAAGAGTATCAACAATCGTCAAGGGCTCATAGACCGCCTATAGCTCTCCAAGTTACCATGTTTATTCATATGACCATATTTTGAACATGGATATTTTGACTTGTCCAGAAACCATATTTCAATAGACACTATTGAAAACTTAACGTTAAGATTTAATATCCAATACCTCAAAACATCCATATGAGAATATTCTACTCTCATTTAATAAATGGAGCCACGGTGTCCATATCTATAAATGAAGTCCTCTATCGATTAACAAATGAATACCACCAAACTATCGAGGATAGACTATGCTATATAATCGTACTCATTGACAGTTCACATGATAACACTTGCAACCGTAGTCCATCATTTATCTCAGGATTGAGATGGTCTCTCCGATTGTCTTCAAGTGAAAACTTTTATCCATTGATGGTTCTGGATAAAGTGATTCACTGTAATCCTATTCAATGCACCTAGTGCAATATATTTTTTTGCCCAAAGACACCACACTTTGATGATTTTAGACTCATCAGAACACATTTGATCCCTCTCAAATGATGGCAAAAGAATCTACAACTTTAACAAGATAAAGATGCCCAACATTTATCTTAAGTTGTGAATATTATTCAAGACTAACTAAAGAATTGTGTCTACCTCATACATATCCAAATGTATGAACAATTCTCCTTTTCTCATAGCTTTTTGACCTTATGATTATTTGCTTTTGAAAATTATAATAATTAAAATATAAATGCTATAAGATTTGTTAAACTAAAAATCACTTTTATTAATATAAAAAGATTGTCAAATACACGATTACACTCTTGCTATCTAGCAAAATCCCAACATAATAATCCTTTCCTTATGAGGATTTATTTAGTGATCAAGAATCTTGTTCAAAGAATAATTCTTTACTATACCAAGACTCATAATCCAACTCAAATACTGTATTTTATCAATAACCAATTATTGAATATAATTAAATTGTGAATAAATCAAAAATTTCCTAATTTGACCGATTGTCAATTAGAGTCCTAATAGAAATCAAATACTTCCTAATTTGAATAGATAAATAAATTCATATTATTTATCTATTTATCAAATATAGTATTTGATACTTATCATATTACCAACAATAATATGACTCTAGGAGATCATCTCCTACTAGGAAAAAGATTTTGACTTTTATTTAAACAATTATTTATTTATTTATTTATTTAATTTCTATTTAATTAAATAATAAAATAAAATAAAACAATCTATAAGGCTATTTTACAAGCCCTAGCCGCCCAAGCCTATACATGGGCCAATTATTGTTTTTTTTTATTTTATTAAATCCATTGGGCTTAAATAAAAAGTCCACATGTGAACTAGACCCATTCTTACTAAAAGAAACAAGTTCATATCCCTTAATACAATTCAAGATGAAACCATGAATTGGTCCGGTAGAATATGTCAAGTGATCGGATCTTGGCAGGCTAACTAAATTTAAGCTGCAATCGACATAACCTAATCACAATCAACAAATGATTCACTTAGGTTCGATCTATTAACTTTAGTTCATTCCACTAAAGAACTAAAATTGAACTCTTAAATAAAGATAGAATAAGTTAATAATGCTCATTCATACCCTGGACATACTAAATAGAGAAAGTGTATCCTCAGAAAGAATATCAATAATCGCAAAGAGCTCATAGGCCGCCTATAGCTCTCTAAGTTACCATATTTACTCATATGACCACATTTTGAACTTGAATATTTTGACTTGTCCAAAAGTCATATGTCAATAGACACTATTGAAACTTAACGTTAAGATTTACTATCCAATACCTCAAAATATCCATATGATGATATTATACTCTCATTTAATAAATGGAGCCACGATATCCTTATCTATAAATGAAGTCCTCTATCGATTAACAAATGAATGCAACAAAACTATCGAGGATAGACTATGCTATATAATTGTACTCATTTATAGCTTAAATGATAACACTTGCAACCATAAGTCCATCACTTATCTCAGGATTGAGATAGACTCTCAGATTGTTTTCAAGTGAAAACATTTAATCATTGACGGTTCTGGATAAAGTCTCTCACTGTGATCGTATTCAATGCACCCAGTTCAATAGATTCCTTTGCCAAAAGACACCACACTTTGATGATTTTAGACTCATCATAACACATTTGATCCAACTCAAATGCTAGCAAAAGAATCTACAACTTTAACAAGATAAATGCACCCAACCTTTATCTTAAGCTATAAATATTATTCAAGACTAACTAAAGAATTGTGTCTACCTCATACATATCCAGATATACGAATAATTCTTCTTTTATCATAGTCTTTTGACCTTAAAATTATTAACTTTTGACAATTATAATAATTAAACTATTAATGTTATAAGATTTGTTAAACTAGAAATCACTTTTATTAATATGAAAAGATTGTCAAATACATTATTACACTCTTGCTATCGAGCATAATCCCAATAATCTTACACTTGCACTATAACAAATGTGTCATATCTCTTATCCCAATATTCTCTGGCTGCCTATTAAAACTCTTTTGTGGAAGAGCCTTTGTGATAGGATCTGTTAGATTTTTTTCTGATGCGATCTTGGTTTTCGTCATATCTCCCATATGCACAATTTCCCTTAAAAGGTGATACTTTCTTTCAATGTGTTTCCTTCTCTCATGACTTTAAGGTTCTCTTGAATTAGCCACTGCTCCATTATTGTCACAATAAATAGTGATCTGCTTATTCGCATCAAGAACCACTTCTAAGTCAATCAAGAATTGGCGGATCCAGACAGCCTCTTTAGAAGCCTCGCATGTGGCAGCAGACTGAGTTTCCATGGTGGAGTTAGCAATACAAGATTTCATAATACTCCTCCATACGGCTGCCCCTACTCAAAGGGTAAACACAGATCCTGATGTTGATCTTCTAGAGTCATAATCCGATTGGAAATCAGAATCTGTATACCCAACGGGAATTAAATCCCCTATGGAGTATACAGGCATATAATATCTCGTTCTCCTGAGATACTTGAAAATATGCTTGACTGTCGTCCGGTGACCAGGACCAAGTTTTGATTGTAACCTGCTAACTATGTCAACAATAAAACAAATATCTAGTCTAGTGCAGAGAATTTCACACATGAGACTCCCAACTGTCGAGGCATATGGAACCCTACTCATGAATTGCTCTTCATGCTCATTCTTAGGAACTTGTTCTTTAGAAAGTTTGATTCCATGTCTGAAAGGATTTTATCTGTGTATGAAGCTTGTGATAATGTAATCGTTCTATTCTTTCTATCTTTTATGACTTGGATGCCAAGAATATAACCTGCTTCTCCTAAATCCTTCATATCAAATTGTTTTGCCAACCATTCATTTACTGATATCAATACACCTACATCGTGTCCGATAAGTAGCATATCATCAACGTAAAGAACTAGAAAAACCAACTTGTCACCATTAATCCTTTTGTATACACAGGGTTCATCAAGGTTTTAAATAAATCCAAAACTTTTCACTGTTTGATCGAACCTTATGTACCTGGATAAGAATGCTTGATTCAATCCATATATGGATCTTTGCAACTTGAATACTCTTTCCTCTTGGCATTTTTCAATGAATCCTTCTGGTTGCATCATATAGATGCTTTTGTCAAGACTTCCAATAAGGAAAGTTGTCTTGATGCCCATTTGCCAAATCTCTAGGTCTAGAGATGTCACAATGGATAAGAGTATCCTAATGGATTTAAGCATGGCCACAGGAGAGAAGGTTTCCTCATAATCGATACCTTCTTTTTGTGTGTAACCTTTAGCAACCAACCTAGCTTTAAATGTTTCCACCTTTCCATCCATTCCACTTTTCCTCTAGTATACCCACTTGCACCCGATGGATTTTTTCCCTTTAGCAAGTCTACAAGAGACCATACTTTGTTTTTGAACATAGATTCAATTTTGGACTGCATTGCTTTTTGCCAATGGCGACAATTAACATCTTCCATTGCTTTCTTGTACGTATAGGGATCATCATTGTTCGGAAGAATCTCTGTAGATTCTTCTAGACCGATATATCTCTCGGGTTGTCTACTAACCCTTCCACGATGATGAGGTACAGTAGATTATTGATCTTGTATTGGTACGGAACTTACAATTGGGCTAGGTTATGAAACGTCTTGTGGAAGTGTATCTCCTAAAAGTTTATTCAGGACAATTCTACTTTTAAGTACAAAATTATTCATATAGTCCTCTTCCAGAAATTTAGTATTTGTCGAAACAAACACTTTTAAGATCTTAAGGACAATAGAAATAATATCCTTTGGCTCCTTTTGGATACCCTACAAATATGCATGTTTCTGAACAGGACTCAATCTTTTCTGTCTTTCCTTTTAACAAGTGCCCAGGACATCCAAATATCCTTAAGTGTTGTAAACTAGGTTTTTGCCCCTTCCACAACTCATGCGGTGTTTTAGGAACCGACTTAGATGGTACATCGTTTAGAATGTACATAGCAATTTGTAAAGCTTATCCCCAAAAAGAATTAGGGAGCGTTGAATAACTCAACATAGACCAAACCATGTCCAAAAGAGTTCTATTTCTTCTTTCTTCCACCCCATTTTCTTGAGATGTACCTGGCATAGAAAACTGAGAAATTATCCCGTTATCTATAAGATATTGCTGAAACTCACCAGATAGATATTCTCCACCACGATCAGAACTTAAGATTTTTATGTGTTTCTCAAGCTGATTTTGAACTTCAGCTTTATATGCTTTGAACATGTCAAAAGCATTTGACTTATGTCTCATGAAATACATATAGCCAAATCTCGAGTAATCATCCGTGAAAGTGATGAAGTACTCATATCCACCTCTGGCTTGAATGCTCATTAGACCACATACATCAATGTGTATCAATCCTGAACATTCAGTGGCTCTTATGCCTTTGGTCATGAAAGACCTTATGGTCATTTACCTTCCATACAAGATTCACATGTTGGTAGATCATTGACCTTTAAGTCACTTAAAGGTCTATCACTAACCTATCTTTTAACCTATGAAGGTTTATATGACCTAGGCACAAATGCCATAGGTAGGTTTCATCTTTTGATAATTTTACTCTTTTATGATTAGGTTGCGTAGATTCTGTGTCTAATAAGTGAGAGATATTTCTATGGAAGTAGAATAAACCATTTTCCAATGTACCTTTGCAAACAAATTTGTTATTCTTACTAATAATAAAACCTTTATTAAAAGTAACCGTATATCCAAATTTATTTAAACAAGAAACCGAAATTAAGTTCCTTTGGAATTGTGGTACATAATAAACGTTTATTAAATCAAAATGCTAACTAGAATCTAGATTGACTCTAATCTTTTTCACTTCACTAATAGACACCAATGCTCTGTTGCCTAAATGTAAGTTGAATTCATTCTTATTCAACCTTTTCCTTTACCAGAAACCCTTCTAGATAGGCCCAAGTTGCTTTTTCTTCTGCTGTTTCTAAACCTGCTTACAGGTCTTAACAGTAGCAACTTTACTAAGGGCATGAATCTCTTAACCCTTACTCGTTACAAGGATTTTCTCAGCGCTTTGAACATCTTGCAGCAGGCCTTGCAAGGTGTATTCCTTATTGTTCAAGATGTAGTCTAACTTGAACTAATCAAAGGAATCTGATAGTGAGTTGACGATCATGTCAATTTTTGTCTCACCATCTATCTCAACACCATTCAGTTCAGTAATGTTGTGATGTGCTATGACTTTCATCAAGTGATCTTTCATAGAATGTGCAGGTTTCATCCTAAGATTATAGAAAGTGATCACTACCTCTCTCTTAGTCGTCCTGGACTTCATATCAAACATCTCTTCCAGAGACATCAATTTATTGGCAGCAGTCTCCACTCCTTCATGTTGTTGTTGCAACCTTCATGTTGTTGTTGCAACATGTCGGAGATGGTAACCATAATGAAACATTTAGCCATCTCATCTGAAGACTTCTATTGTTGATACTCATCTCTTTGCTCCTGAGTACATTTATTAGTAGGAGTAGGTGGTTAAGGAGAGTATAGAGCAAACTTATGCTTTTCTGATTGCAACAACAACCGAAATTTCCTTTTCTATATGACATAATTATCATCAGTTAAGGTATTATCTTTTAGGATGTTGATTAGAGTTGGGATCATGATATCTTTATAATAAAAAAAATTATATAAGAAAACAATCATGATATAGCACTTTCGAATATTTATCATAAATTAAATAAAATAATTCAATCAAAAAATTCAACGGTGATCCAACACCCATAAAGGTCACACCTCCTTTGGGAGTTCGTAACTAGTTAGACTAGGTCCCACCTAATTGTTAACATAACAACCAACATTTTCAATTTTAGCCTTGTAATTTTATTAATACGAACTCTGGGGAGGATATTAACAAAATCACATTTAGTGTGTTACCAAGTTATCGACCTTCAATATATTCCCTCACGAATATCCCTCTTTTGGGAGTAGATATCATTTGGGTTAATTGTCAAGTATATCCTTATAAGGAAGTATCTTGCTAAATTACATTCATGAATACCCCTTTGGGAGTTATTACACGAAACATAAAGCTTAGCTAAACTTGGAGGTCGTAGGTATTCCAAAACACCTTCTCCCATTCAATTGTTTAAGGTGTGTGATCGAATTCCATAGAATGATTTACCAAGTAATCTAGATGTCAATTAGATACCTAAACCATTCAGTGCATGTTCATACCAAAAGAGATATATGAGTGGCACTCCTATTCTATATAACATGTTATCAAACAATGACAAACATTGCAATATTTACAAAATATAAATAGCTACAATTTTGGTAAATCCTAGAAAAACAAGTAAATTACAATTTTTGGAATACAAAAAACTCCTTTCTTGGCGAACAAGTCTTCATGCAACCATCGTTTGCACACCCCTTAACTTCCTCTCATGGGCGTGCACACCCCACAACCTGATAAAGGGCTGTCATGCGCAGTCCATGGCTTCCATAGGGTTGTCGTGCGCATCCCATGCCACAACAATCGTGACCGCATGCTCATTTGTACACACGTTTGTTGCCATGGCTCACTCGGTCCCAAACTTGTTCCGGTTGATTCCAATTCTTCAAATCTTCATGTCATCAATACTTTAATGTATTACAGAAGAATTTTGAAAAATAAAATAATGCAGTATTTTTAATACAATATTTTTCTGCAGTATTTTTATTACAATAGAACCAAAAAAAAACTTAGCAACTACCAAGAAGGAAATTATGGTGATGATAGGTCACCCTTCTTGTTGCAATCAAAAAATCAAAATACATTGAAATTCTAGGACCAAAATTGAGCAATTAAAATCCACATATTAAAACATATATATATTCATACATTCCAATGTAAATATATTTATATATATGCGAATACCTAGAGTGTCATCTCTTTCTAAAGCATGCATATTAACAATAAAAAGAAATAGATTCACGTACACATACATCAATTAATCAATTGTACAACCAGGCTCTGATACCAATTGTAGGGAAAATCGGTTCAAAACACGGCGGAAGCGTAAAATTAGGGTTTGATATATTTAAAAAATTTTCCTTTAATAGAAAGAACCTTAACCCTAGATTAATTGATGTTTATTAAAAGTATCGGACCTTTTTTTTCTCGTGACGATCGAACTAACGCCGAATTGAATCCACAAGATCTTCCAATCCAATCACGAACGTGAATCACTTAGGAGTGTGGGCTCCCTTTCTTTAAATTGTATACCTGAGGATGGAAACAAACAAAATCTCTTTCTTTTGTTAGTCACAATAATCCTCCAAGAAGAAAAACAAAGAACGTTCGGTCACTTCTGAATTATGAATCAATTTGATTGAAACTCGCTTGAACCTTAATTCGATGTTGTACACAAAACCTTTTAATGTAAAGGCTACTAGTGAACTATCGAAAACATAACGTTCTTTCTTCCTTATCTTTTTTGCCGAATTTTCACACATCAATCTTTAGAGTTGGACGAATTTATCTAGGGCAAGAACCAAATTTTCTATGCTCAAAATTCTCTCTTGGCCGAATTTTACTCATGTATAAACCCTAGCCTTGTCCGAATTTTCTTTTTGAATAAAACCTAGCCTTGGACGAATTTCTCTAGTAAAATTATTCCTTGGCTGAATTTAATAGGTAATATATATAGGAGACCAAATCCTCTCCTAAAAAGAATTTACTTGGTGGGCAATAATCTTTTCCTTATGAGGATTTATTTGGTGACCAAGAATCATTTTCAAAGAAGAATTCATTTTTACACCAAAACTCTTAATCCAACTCAAATAGTGTATTTAATCAATAACCAATTATTAAATATAATTAAATTGTGATTAAATCAAAAACTTCATAATTTGACCAATTGTCAATTAGAGTCCTAAAAGAAATCAAATACTTCCTAATTTGACTAGATAAATAAATTCTTATTATTTATCTACTTAACAAATATAGTATTACTTATCATATTACCAACAATAATATGACTCTAAAAGACCATCTCTGCTAGGAAAAAGATTTTGACTTTCAATTAAATAATAAATTAATTAAGAAATAAATTAATTTCTATTTAATTAAATAAATAAAAAATATATAAGGCTATTTTACAAGCCATAGTAGCCCAAGACTATACAAGGGCCAAATATTGTTTTTCCAATTTTATTAAATCCATTGGACTTAACTAAAAAGTCCACATGTGAACTAGACTCATTTTTACTAAAAGAAACAAGTCCACATACCTTAATACAATTCTAGATGGACCCATAAATTGGTCTGGTAGAATATATCAAGTGGTCCATGCAAGTTCGTGTGGATCAGAGATCTTGGCGGGATATCTAAATTTAAGATCCAGTAGACATAACCTAATCACAATCAACAAATGATTCACTTAGGTCCGATCTATTAATTTTAGTTCATTCCACTAAAGAACTAAAATTGAACCCTTAAATAAAGATAGAATAAGTTAATATTGCTCATCCATACCCTAGACAACCTAATTAGAGAAAGTGTATTATCGTGAAGAATACCAGTAATTGCCAAGAGCTCGTAGACCGTCTATAGCTCTCCAAGTTACCATATTTACTCATATGACCACATTTTAAACTTGGATATTTTGACTTGTCCAGAAGCCATGTTTCAATAGACACTATTGAAAACTTAACGTTAAGATTTAATATCCAATACCTCAAAACATCCATATGATAGTATTCTACTCTCATTCAATAAATGGAGCCACGATGTCCATATCTATAAATGAAGTCCTCTATCGATTAACAAATGAATACCACCAAACTATCGAGGATAGACTATGTTATATAATCGTACTCATTGATAGCTCAAAAGATAACACTTGCAACCATAAGTCCATCATTTTCTCAGGATTGAGATAGACTCTCCGATTGTCTTAAAATGAAAACTTTTATCCATTGACGGTTCTAGATAAAGTATTTCATTTTGATCATATTCAATGCACCCAGTGCACTAGATTCTTTTGTCCAAAGGCACCACACTTAGATGATTTTAGACTCATCATAACACATTTGATCCCACTCAAATGCTAGCAAAAGAATCTACAACTTTAACAAGATAAATGTGCCCAACCTTTATCTTAAGCTATGAATATTATTCAAGACTAACTAAAGAATTGTGTCTACCTCATACATATCCAGATGTACGAACAATTTTTCTTTTATCATAGTCTTTTGACCTTAAAATTATTAACTTTTGACAATTATAATAATTAAACTATTAATGTTATAAGATTTGTTAAACTAGAAATCACTTTTATTAATATGAAAAGATTGTCAAATACATTATTACACTCTTGCTATCGAGCATAATCCCAATAATCTTACACTTGCACTATAACAAATGTGTCATATCTCTTATCCCAATATTCTCCGGCTGCCTATTAAAACTCTTTTGTGGAAGAGCCTTTGTGATAGGATCTGTTAGATTTTTTTCTGATGCGATCTTGGTTTTCGTCATATCTCCCATATGCACAATTTCCCTTAAAAGGTGATACTTTCTTTCAATGTGTTTCCCTCTCTTATGACTTTTAGGTTCTCTCGAATTAGCCACTGCTCCACTATTGTCACAATAGATAGTGATTTGCTTATTTGTATCAGGAACCACTTCCAAGTCAATCAAGAATTGACGGATCCAGACAGCCTCTTTAGAAGCCTTGCATGTGGCAACATACTCAACTTCTATGGTGGAGTTAGCAATACAAGATTGCTTAATACTCTTCCATATGACTGCCCCTCCTCAAAGTGTAAACACAGATCCCGATGTTGATCTTCTGGAGCCAGAATCTCATTGGAAATCAGAATCTGTATACCTAACGGAAATTAAATCCCCTCTGGAATATATAGGCATATAATCTCTCGTTCTCCTGAGATACTTGAAAATATGCTTGACTGTCGTCCGAAGATCAGGACAAAGTTTCGATTGAAACCTGCTAACTATGTCAACAACAAAACAAATATCTGGTCTAGTGCAGAGCATTTCACACATGAGACTCCCAACTGTCGAGGCATATGGAACCCTACTCATGAATTACTCTTCATGCTCATTCTTAGGAACTTGTTCCTTAAAAAGTGTGATTCCATGTCTGAAAGGATTTTATCTATGTATGAAGCTTGTGATAATGCAATCGTTCTATTCTTTCTATCCCTTATGACTTGGATGCCAAGAATATAACATGCTTCTCCTAAATCCTTCATATCGAATTGTTTTGCCAACCATTCATTTACTGATGTCAATACACCTACATCGTGTCCGATAAGTAGCATATCACCAACGTAAAGAACTAGGAAAACCAACTTGTCATCATTAATCCTTTTATATACACAGGGTTCATCAAGGTTTTAAATAAATCCAAAACTTTTCACGGCTTGATCGAACCTTATGTACCAGGATCTGGATGCTTGCATAAATCCATATATGGATCTTTGCAACTTGAATACTCTTTCCTCTTGGTTTTTTCAATGAATCCTTCTGGTTGCATCATATAGATGCTTTTGTCAAGACTTCAATTAAAGAAAGTTGTCTTGATGTCCATTTGCCAAATCTCTAGGTCTAGAGATGTCGCAATGGATAAGAGTATCCTAATGGATTTAAGCATGGCCACAGGAGAGAAGGTTTCCAAATAATCGAAACCTTCTTTCTATGTGTAACCTTTAGCAACCAATCTAGCTTTAAAGGTTTCCACCTTTCCATCCATTCCTCTTTTCTTCTTGTATACCCACTTGTACCCGATGGGTTTTTTCCCTTTAGCAAGTCTACAAGAGACCATACTTTGTTTTTGAACATAAATTCAATTTTGGACATCATTGCTTTTTGCCAATGGCAATAATCAACATCTTCCATTGCTTCCTTGTATGTATAGGGATCATCATTGTCCGGAAGAATCTCTATAGATTCTCCTAGACCGATGTATCTCTCGAGTTATCTATTAACCCTCCCACTATGATGAGGCATAGTAGATTGTTGATCTTGTATTGGTACGGAACTTACAATTGGGCTAGGTTGTGAAAGCTCATTCCAGATTGTTGATCTTGTATCTTTTAAAAGCTCATTCAGAAAAATTCTACTTTTAAGCACAAAATTATTCATATAGTCCTCTTCCAGAAATTTAGCATTTGTCGAAACAAACACTTTAAGATCTTAAGGACAATAGAAATAATATCCTTTAGTTCCTTTTGGATACCCTACAAATATGCATGTTTCTGAATAGAACTCCATCTTTTCTATCATTCCTTTTAACACGTGTGCAGAACATCCAAATATCCTTAAGTGTTGTAAACTAGGCTTTCGCCCAGTCCACAACTCATGCGGTGTTTTAGAAACAGACCTAGATGGTTCATCGTTTAGAATGTACATAGCAGTTTGTAAAGCATATCCCCAAAAAGAATTAGGGAGCGTTGAATAACTCAACATAGACTAAACCATGTCATAAAGAGTTCTATTTCTTCTTTCTTCCTCCCCATTTTCTTGAGATGTACATGGCGTAGAAAACTGTGAAATTATCCCGTTATCAATAAGATATTGCTGAAACTCACCAGATAGATATTCTCCACCACGATCAGACCTTAAGATTGACTAGAATCTAGATTGACTCTAATATCTCTCACTGCACTAATAGGCACCAACGCTCTGTTGCCTAAACGTAAGTTGAATCCATTCTTATTCAACATTTTCCTTTACCATAACCCCTTCTAGTTAAGCCCAAGTTGCTTTTTCTTCTGTTGTTTCTTGACCTCCTTACGGGTCTTAACAGTAGCAACTTTACTAACGGCATGAATCTCCTGACCTTTGCTCTTCACAAGGATTTTCTCGGTGTTTTGAACATCTTGAAGCAGGCCTTATAAAGTGTATTCCTTATTGTTCAAGGTGTAGTCCAACTTGAACTTATCAAAGGAATCTGATAGTGAGTTGACTATCATGTAAATTTTTGTCTCACCATTTATCTCAACACCATTCAGTTCAGCAATGTTGAGATATGCTATGACTTTCATCAAGTGATCTTTCACAGCATGTCCAGGTTTCATCCTAAGATTACAGAAAGCGATCACTACCTCTCTCTTATTCGTCCTGGACTTCATAGCAAACATCTCTTCCAGAGAGATCATTATATTGGCAGCAGTCTCCACTCCTTCAAGTTGTTGTTGCAACACGTCGGAGATGGTGACCATAATTTAACATTTAGCCATCCAATCTGAAGGCTTCCATTGCTGATACTCATCTCTTTGCTCCTGAGTTGATTCATTAGTAGGAGTAGGTGGTTAAGGAGAGCATATAACAAACTTGTGCTTTTCGGATTGCAACAACAACCGAATTTTCCTTTTCTATATGACATAATTATCATCAATTAAAGTATTATCTTTTAGGATGTTGATTAGGTTTGGGATCATGATTTCTTTATAATAACAAAAATTATATAAGTAAACAATCATGATATAGCACCTTCAAATTTTATCTTGAATTAAATAAAATAATTCAATCATAAAATTCAACTGTGATCCAACACCCAAAATGTCACACCTCATTTGGGAGTTCGCAACTAGTTGGACTAGGTCCCACGTAATTGTTAACATAACAACCAACTTTTTCAATTTAACCCTTGTAATTTCATTAATAAGAACTCTGGGGAGGATATTAATAAAATCACATTTAGTGTGTTACCAAGTTATCGACCTTCAATATATTCCCTCACGAATATCCCTCTTTTGGGAGTAGATATCATTTGGGTTAACTAACAAGTCTATCCTTGTAAGGAAGTATCTTGGTAAATTCCATTCATGAATAACCCTTGGGGAGTTATTACACGAAACATAAAGCTTAACTAAACTTGGGGGTCGTAGGTGTTCCAAAACACCTTCTCCCACTCAATTGTTTAAGGCGTGTGATCGAATTCCATAGAATGATTTAGCAAGTTATCTAGATGCCAATTTAGATACCTAAACCATTCAATGCATGTTCATACAAAAAGAGATAAATGAGTGGCACTCCTATTCTATATGAATTGTTATCAAACAATGACAAACATTGCAATATTTATAAAATATTATTATCAACAATTTTGGTCAATCCTAGAAAATCAAGTAAATTATAATTTTTGGAATACAAAAAACTCCTTTCTTGGCGAACAAGTCTTCATGCATCCATCGTTTGGACACCCCTTGACTGCCTCTCATGGGCGTGCACACCCCACAACCTGATAAAGGGCGTCATGCGCAGTCCATGGCTTCCATAGGGTTGTCGTGAGCATCCCATGCCACAACAATCGTGACCGCATGCTCATTTGTACGCACGTTTGTTGCCATGGCTCACTTGGTCCCAAACTTGTTCTGGTTGCTTCCAATTCTTCAAATCTTCATGTCTTCAATACTTGAATGTATTACAGAAGAATTTTAAAAAATAAAATAATGCAGTATTTTTAATACAATATTTTTTTGCAGTATTTTTATTACAATAGCAAAATAAATAAAAAACTTAGCAACTACCAATAAGGAAATTATGGTGATGATAGA
Source organism: Dipteronia dyeriana (assembly GCA_032871835.1). Lineage (NCBI taxonomy): Eukaryota > Viridiplantae > Streptophyta > Magnoliopsida > Sapindales > Sapindaceae > Dipteronia > Dipteronia dyeriana. The sequence goes on along the minus strand of CM065300.1, from coordinate 83,582,234 downwards.
TCACCCTTCTTGTTACAATCCAAAAACAAAAATACATTGAAATTCTAGAACCAAAATTGAGCAATTACAATCCACATATTAAAACATATATATATCCATATATTCCAATATAAATAAATAAATATATATATATATATATATATATATATATATACGAATACCTAGAGTGGCATCTCTTTCTAAAGCATGCATATTAATAATAAAAAAAATAGATTCGTGTATACATACATCAATTAATCAATGGTACAAGCAGACTCTGATACCAATTGTAGGGAAAATCGGTTTAAAACGCGGCGGAAGCGTAAAATTAGGGTTTGATATATTTAACAAATTTCCCTTTAATAGAAAGAACCTTAACCCTAGATTAATTGACGTATATTAAAAGTATCATACTTTTTTTTCTAGTGATGATCGAACTAGTGCCGAATTGAATCCACAAGATCTTCCAATCCAATCACGAACGTGAATCACTTAGGAGTGTGGGCTCCCTTTCTTTAAATTGTATACCTGAGGATGGAAACAAACAAAATCTCTTTCTTTTGTTAGTCACAATAATCCTCCAAGAAGAAAAACAAAGAACGTTCGGTCACTTCTGAATTATGAATCAATTTGATTGAAACTCGCCTGAACCTTAATTCGATGTTGTACACAAAACCTTTTAATGTAAAGGCTACTAGTGAACTATCGAAAACATAACGTTCTTTCTTCCTTATCTTTTTTGCCGAATTTTCACACATCAATCTTTAGACTTGGACGAATTTATCTAGGGCAAGAACCAAATTTTCTATGCTCAAAATTCTCTCTTGGCCGAATTTTACTCTTGTATAAACCCTAGTCTTGTCCGAATTTTCTTCTTGAATAAAACCTAGCCTTGGACGAATTTCTCTAGTAAAATTATTCCTTGGCTGAATTTAATAGGTAATATATATAGGAGACCAAATCCTCTCCTAAAAAAGATTTACTTGGTGGACAATAATTTTTTCCTTATGAGGATTTACTTGGTGACCAAGAATCCTTTTCAAAGAAGAATTCATTTCTACACCAAGACTCTTAATCCAACTCAAATAGTGTATTTGATCAATAACCAATTATTAAATATAATTAAATTGTAACTAAATAAAAAACTTCCAAATTTGACCAATTGTCAATTAGAGTCCTAATAGAAATCAGATACTTCCTAACTTGACTAGATAAATAAATTCCTATTATTTATCTACTTCACAAATATAGTATTTACTACTTATCATATTACCAACAATAATATGACTCTAAGAGACCATCTCCTACTAGGAAAAAGATTTTGACTTTTAATTAAACAATTAATTAATTAAGAAATAAATTAATTTCCACTTAATTAAATAATAAAATAAAATAAAAACTATATATAAGGCTATTTTACAAGCCCTAGCCACCCAAGCCTATACATGGGCCAAATATTGTTTTCCTATTTTATTAAATCAATTGGACTTAACTAAAAAGTCCACATGTGAACTAGACTCATTCTTACTAAAAGAAACAAGTCCACATACCTTAATACAATTCTAGATGGACCTATAAATTGGTCCGGTAGAATAAATCAAGTGATCCGTGCAAGTTCGTGTGGATTAGAGATCTTGGCAGGCTATCTAAATTTAAGCTCCAATAGACATAACCAAATCACAATCAACAACTGATTCACTTACGTCCGGTCTATTAATTTTAGTTCATTCCACTAAAGAACTAAAATTGAACCCTTAAATAAAGATAGAATAAGTTAATATTGCTCATTCATACCCTAGACATTCTTAATGGAGAAAGTTTATCCTTGTGAAGAATATCATTAATCGCCAAGAGCTCATAGACCGCCTATAGCTCTCCATGTTACCATATTTACTCATATGACCACATTTTGAACTTGGATATTTTGACTTGTCCATAAGCCATATTTCAGTAGACACTATTGAAAACTTAACGTTAAGATTTAATATCCAATACCTCAAAACATCCATAAGATGATATTCTACACTCATTTAATAAATGGAGCCACGATGTCCATATCTATAAATGAAGTCCTTTGTCGATTAACAAATGAATATCACCAAACTATCGAGGATAGACTATGCAATATAATCGCACTCATTGACAGCTCAAATGATAACACTTGCAACCATAATTCCATCATCTATCTCAGGATTGAGATAGACTCTCTGATTGTCTTCAAGTGAAAACATTTATCCATTGACGGTTCTGGATAAAGTATCTCACTGTGATCCTATTCAATGCATCTAGTGCAATAGGTTCCTTTGCCCAAAGACACCACACTTTGATGATTTTAGACTCATCATAACACATTTGATCCCACTCAAATGCTAGCAAAAGAAACTATAACTTTAACAAGATAAATGTGCCCAACCTTTATCTTAAGTTGTGAATATTATTCATAACTAACTAAGGAATTGCGTCTACCTCAAACATATCTAGATGTACGAACAATCCTTCATTTATCATAGTCTTTTGACCTTATGATTATTTACTTTTGACAATTGTAATAATTAAACTATAAATACTATAAGATTTGTTAAACTAGAAATCACTTTTATTAATATGAAAATATTGTCAAATACACTATTACACTCTTGCTATCGAGCATAATCTTAACGGTTACCATCTCTTGAAATTCAGTGGACTGAATTTCTTTCGCTTCTCCATATGGTTCATAATGACACAAACGAATTCACCCCTGGCTATTCATTTGACCCACAAAAGGGTTCACCATTGGTTGGTCAACTAAACCACAATTTGGTTGACCGCCAGAGTCTTTTGAGCCACATTCAAGTTTACAGTTGATTCGGAAGTCATCTTACAAAGAAAACCAAATCATTTTTTTTGAACTACAAATAAACAACGGTATAAACCACTGATATTTCACAAATATCATTGATTCTCGGGTTTTATCAAATACTGATATATCAATGGCTATATTTGCAAATAACACAACAGTATATATAACATATAATCTATTTACTGGATTAAAACAAATAGAGACCACACTTCTCTCTCAATGCAACACGTCATGTATGTATACAGAAACACAATATCTACACTGATATAATATATCAACCACAATGATATAAAATGTTACACAAACTGATATGAAACTATAAACCAATGTGTTTATATAGTGTGAAACTATATATGTATATATTATATACCAAATGTATAAATCTGTTGACTAGATGTATGGGTACCACATGCTTTATGTTATCATAACATATATATATATATATAACACTATTTATTTGTTTAATAGTCTACGGATAGAATATTTACCAAGTATGTAAATAATATATATGTGTTAATAGCAAAATTTGGCTAGGGACTAAAGAGAAATTTTCCACTCTCCTAACCCAAATCAAAGCCCGAGTTCACCAGTCATTGAACCCCCGGGTCTTAAGAGCGAGCCATAGAACCACCCCGCAGAAGCGAGGAAGGGTCATCGAGCTTCAGAACTATCAGGAATGGAGCCTGACATGATCAGATCGAGCTCCATTACGCCAACACAGGAATTCAGGCGACACGTGGTTATCCGGGCTTCCCAAGATCGAAATTACCTCATAACCTCCCCAGAAGCCCGCCAACCTCTCCAGAAGCCTGTTATCCTCTCCAGACACAAAAAGGGGGCCTTTAAAGATATCAGGTTCATGCTAAAGCTATGCTCCAATTCGCAAAGGAAAACTCAAACTTATCTTGATGAGAAAGAGGAAGCTCGCCTAATCCATGCTACCCCGAATGAGGGCCCACAAGGCCGTCTCAAGCTTTAAAGGACCAGGAAAGGTCAGACGAAGCTTCTGGGACCAAAACTAAGGCAAGGGCCTACTTCGCTCTACGAAATAATGAACACCTAACTCTACAACCTCCATGAAGAATCAAGCCATGAATACTCATAAGATCATATCCACACTCTAACGAACATTAAAACTCGGCGTACGTGTAAGGAAAAATATTGAGTCCAAAAAGGAAACAAACTTAACTCTACCAAAGATATTCTCGAATCCGTTATTAATTCGAAGTCAATGACTTTTAATTAAAAGATCCCGCTCGATAATGATAGAACGGATTCAGAGAATCATGGTGGGAGATTCACTAGTTTAAACTACTTGGATTGTGTAAAAATACACCCAACATGAACGATGGTAGGGGTGGAAGAATCGACAGTGAAGAGAGCGGTATAGGAAAAAAAAAAATTCTTGAGTGTTCGGCCTAAATTCTGTAATTAAAACACGGCCTCCATTATTATCTACTATTCGATAGGCATGAGATTGCCACCATACTGTATCCTGGAGAGATAAAGAGTGTTTAAAAGTGTTTAAGAGTATTTTTGTACGATATTCATAGTTGATAATAAATCTGTTACATTCCCGTCTTTATTGCACTTATATTCATACATCCATCTTTATTTTGTCAGGTTAGGTACCTAAGGTACCAACCCCGACCACCACCTACGTGGTAGTGGTCTCGAGGGTGTTAACCGGAGTTTCTCACCTCGAGTAAATTCTCCGTTAATACTTTCTGGCACCGTCGGTGAGAATCAAACCCACGACCATAATTTTATACTTACAATTGTGTTGTTTTGTACGAATGGACATGAGGCTTCGCTCCTCTCAAGGACAGCTCAAAACTTTGGGACATCCGTCTGCCCCCTCAACCTAGAAAGAGCAGAAAAAGGGAAAGAAATCCAAGCACCATAAGCTAGCCTCGCATTAGCCAGGCATGGAGCGGGCTCAAACTTCTCTAGCGGTGAACTCAACTGTGATCAATCAGCATGCAACAACCATTATGGAAAATGTCCACCTCCGTCTAGCTGCAGAAGGGATTCATCCTCAATTGGTAGATTTAGGAATCCGAGAAGAAGCGAGCAGACCCGCTGCTAGGCAGCCTGTTTTCGATCGACTGGGACCCCCCTACCGATCCCTACCTACCATAGGACAAGGCCTACAACTTCTATCCGGGAAAGGCTAGGGCCCATACTCCCAGTCCTGGACAGGTCGACCAACTATCGACCAACGCAGGTTAAGTCGGCAGCCAAAGTTTTGCCAAAGGCAATTCACAACCCTTCTCCACCGGTGACTTCCATAAGGGAACCTCGAGCCGAAGCCAGAGGTAGCCGGCAGATTGCTCAAGCAGACCCTGCCCCTGAGGGTGAAGAAATGGAAGTACCTAGCTCATCGGGGTGATCTGACAATGAGAGTTCTGAGGTTGATTCTAAGAAACATGAAAATAAACTCTTGAGGAACCAGTTGGCTAAGATGCAGAAGAAGATCCAGCAGTTGAAAGGATAGAAAGGCAAGGAGGTCAAAAAGAACCCCCTGAGCGAGATGAACACTCCTTTTATCAGAAGAATCAGGGAGACGGAGCTTCCACCGGTATGGAGGATCCTTTATGCCACTTGGAAAGCTTTATCCAACAGATGGAAGTCCAGAACACAACCAGGGCCGCTATATGCCGGATGTTCTCTACTACCCTAATAGATTATGCCAAGACCTGGTTCAGAAAGCTACCCGCTGGCAGTGTGGACTCCTTTACAAAGCTGTCAACTGAGTTATGCTCACAATTCCAGGGAATCAAATCCCAGGCGATGGATCCCATCCATTTACTGTATGTGATCCAGGAGAGGGGGGAAACCCTCTGGGCTTACGTGGAGCGGCTCCACAAGGAATTCATCCAGATGGGGGTCTTCACTGAGAAAGAGACCCTTACCAATTTCAAGTGAAACCTGTGGGCGGGTAAGCTTTTCTGATCCTTTGCCAAACAACCTCTGGAGACCTACCAAGAGGTCTATGATCAGGCTCTAGAGCGAGTCAAAATCGATGAACAACTCAAGGTCAAGATGGAACATGACGATATGAGAACAACAAATCGACAGAATAAGGAATCTCCCAAACCAAAGTTAGCTCAGAAAAATCAGAATAAACCTCTCAATAGGTCAACGTACAGCTTCCCCACTTCTCAGTCCAGGCAAAAAAGGTATCCAGCAAGGTGAACTCCTCCGAGGGCTTCACCTCCTCCCAGGACAGTAGCCCATGTAACGCGAAATAAAAGAGGATACAATTACTATACCCCTTACTTGCATCCCGAGAAATAATTTATCTCGCTACTCGAAATAATTTATCTCGCTACTCGGGATAAGGGACTACTGTAGAAGCCTGCATCTATGAAAGCTTTAGTCGGCAGGAGAAATCGATACAAGTACTGCGACTTCCGTGAAGATATGAGGCACAACATTTCAGAGTGCTATAACCTGAGCAATCATATCGAGGCTCTGATAAGGGGAGGATGTCTGATAGAGTTTTTACAGCAGGCCAGGGACAATATTCAAACTGGAAGGGAAGTGCAAGCTGAAATCCGTGAGCATGCTGAGAAGAGAAAAGGGGAGTAGGTGGATCTGATGCAGGAAATCCAGGTGATACATACCATCAGTAAAGGGGCCACATTGGCTGGCACCTCCAATAATTCCAGAAAAAACCATGTGAGGAAGGTCCCTCGTGTAGACCAAGGATGAGGTATCTTCAAAGTCGACCATAACCCAGTTGACCTCTCTCAGTCTGCGCAGATTATTTTTACAGAAGCGAATGTCTAAAACACCGTGGAACCTCATGGTAATCACGGTACAGATCGCCAACTACACGGTCCACCGTGTGCTCATCGACACAAGCATCAACGTCGACATCCTATTTTGAGATACATTAGAGAAGCTAAATTTGAAACAGTGGTGTTACAATATCTACACAACCCCACTGTATAGATTCACTAGGGACTCGATCATACCTATGTCAAAAAGATCCTTTCAATAATCGCTGGAACAACCTTTCTCCAACAAAATATCATGACAGACTTTGTGGTGGTGGATACCCCATCAGCCTATAATACGATATTAGGAAGACCTTTTTTGTCATCCCAGAAGGGGGACTTGTCCATTTACCACAACGTCCTACAGTTTCCAGTAGGAGAAAATGTGGGGGGAATACGTGGTGACCAGCAAGCAGTCAGGAAGTGCTATGCAGTGTCTGCCAACTCGACAGCTTTAGCGAAACAGATTGAACAGGTTACGATGATACAGGATGGGGTAACCCCCGAGATGACCTTGAAGGATGTAGAGCCCGTAAATCACCCAAATGATGATCCCGAGATTCCATATGAAGAGGAGCAGAGCAGGGAATGGGCCAGCGGGCATCCAGTGGATGAGCTAGAAGAGATACCCATCCGGATGGATGACCCCTCGAAGGTTGGGATAAAGCAATCGTTCTATTCTTTCTATCCCTTTTGACTTGGATTCCAAGAATATAACTTGCTTCTCCTAAATCCTTCATATCAAATTGTTTTGCTAATCATTCTTTTATTGATGTCAATACACCTACATCGTTTCCGATTAGTAGTATATCATCAACGTAAAGAACTAGGAAAACAAACTTGTTGCCTTTAATCCTTTTGTAAACAGAAGGTTCATCAAGGTTTTGAATAAATCCAAAACTTTTTACGGCTTGATCAAACCTTATGTTCCAGGATCTGGATGCTTGTTTCAATCCATATATGGATCTTTGCAACATGCATACCCTTTCCTCTTTGCCCTTTTTAATGAATCCTTCTGGTTGCATCATATAGATGCATTCATCAAAACTTATATTAAGGAAATTTGTCTTGACGTCCATTTTCAAAATCTCTAGGTCTAGAGATGCTGCAATGGATAAGAGTATCCTAATGGATTTAAGCATGGCAACAGGAGAGAAGGTTTCTTCATAATCGATACCTTCTTTATGTGTATAACCTTTAGCTACCAATCTAGCTTTAAAGATCTTCACCTTTCCATCCATTCCTCTTTTCCTCTTGTATACCCAATTGCACCCAATGGGTTTTATCCCTTTAGGCAAGTCTACAAGAGACCGGACTTTGTTTTTGAACATAGATTCAATTTCGGATTGCATTGCCTTTTGCCAATGGCGACAATCAACATCTTCCATTGCTTTCTTATACGTATAGGGGTCATCGTCATCCGGAAGATTCTCTACATATTCTCCTAGACCGATGTATCTCTCGGGTTGCAAAACAACCCTTCCACTATGACGAGGTATGGTAGATTGTTGATTTTGTGTTAGTACAGAACTTACAATTGGGCTTGGTTGGGAAACCTTTTATGGAATTGTATCTCTTAAAAGCTCATTCAGGACAATTCTACTTTTAGGCACAAAATTATTCATATAGTCCTTTTCCAGAAATTTAGCATTTATCGAAACAAATACTTTAAGATCTGAAGGACTATAAAAATAATATCCTTTTGTTCCTTTTGGATACCCTACAAATATGCATGTTTCTGAATAGGACTCCATCTTTTCTATCTTTCCTTTTAACAAGTGTGCAGGACATCCAAATGTCATTAAGTGTTTTAAACTAGGCTTTCACCCGGGCCACAACTCATGCGGTGTTTTAGGATCCAACTTAGATGGTACATCGTTTAAAATGTACATTGCGGTTTGTAAAACTAAACTCCAAAAAGAATTAGGGAGCGTTGAATAACTCAACATAGACCTAACCATATCCAAAAGAGTTCTTTTTCTCCTCTCTGCCTCCCCATTTTATTGAGGTGTGCCTGGTGTAGAAAACTGAGAAATTATCTCATTATCAATAAGATAGTGCTGAAACTCACCAGATAGATATTCTCCACCATGATCAGACCTCAAGATTTGTATGCGTTTCTCAAGCCGATTTTCCACTTCAGCTTTAAATGCTTTTGACATGTCAAAAGCATCTGACTTATGTCTCATGATATACACATAGCCAAATCTTTAGTGATCATCCATGAAAGTGATGAAGTACTCATATCCACCTCTAGCTTGAATGCTCATAGGTCCACACACATCAGTGTGTATAAAAACCTAAACATTCAATGGCTCTTATGTCTTTGGTCATAAACGACCTTTTGGTCATTTTACCTTCCAAACAAGATTCACAAGTTGGTAGATCATCAACCTTTAAGTAACTTAGAGGTCCGTCACATACCAATCTTTTAATCCTATTAAGGTTAATATGACCTAGGCGCAAATGCCGTAGGTAGGTTTCATCTTTTGATAGTTTTACTCTTTTATGATTAGGTTCCGTTGATTCTGTGTCTAACAAGTGAGAGATATTTCCATGCAAATAGAATAAACCATTTTCCAATGTACCTTTGCAAATAATTTTTTCATTCTTACTAATAATAAAAGTTTTATTAAAAGTAACCGAATAACCAAATTTATTTAAATAAGAAACTGAAATTAAATTCCTCTTGAAATGAGGTACATATTAAACATCTATTAAATCTAAATGCCTATAAGAATCTAAACTAATTCTAAGATCTCCCACTGAACTAGCAGACACCAATGCTCCATTGCCTAAACGCAAGTTGAATTCGTTCTTATTAAGCCTTCTCCTTTCCTTGAACCTCTATATGGAAAAACAAACATGATTAGTGGCTCCGGAGTCTATGATCCAAGAATCCATAGAATCCACCAAAAAACATGTTTCAAGATAATTAATATTACCTTCTCCTTTTTGAATTGAGACTTTGGGCAATTTCTTTTCCAATTTCCCTTTTCACCACAAAGGAAATACTTCCCTTTGATCTTGGTTGTTTTCTTTGTCTCCTTCTTAGTAGGTCCTAGTTGATTTTTCTTCTGTTGTTTCTTGACTTTCTTACAGGTCTTAAAAGTAGCAACTTTACCTACATAATGAATCTCTTGACCCTTGCCTCTTACAAGGATTTTTTCCGCGCTTTGAACATCTTGCATTAGGCGTTGCAAGGTGTATTCCTTTTTATTCAAGGTGTAGTCCAACTTGAATTGATCAAAGGAATCCGATAGTGAGTTGACAACCATGTCAATTTTGGTCTCACCATCTATCTCAGCACCATTCTGTTCAGCAATGTTGAGATGTGCTATGACTTTCATCATGTGATCTTTCACAGCGTATCCAGGTTTCATCCTAAGATTCATAAAAGCAGTCACTAACTCTCTCTTAGTCGTCCTAGACCTCATAGCAAACATCTCCTATAGAGACATCATTATATCGGCAGCAGTCTCCATTCATTCATGTTGGTGTTGCAACACGTTAGAGATGGTGGCCATAATGTAACATTTAGCCATCTCATCAGAAGACTCCCACTGTTGATACTCATCTATTTGCTCCTGAGTAGATTCATTAGTAGGAGTGAGTGGTTTAGGAGTGCACAGAACGAACTTATGCTTTTCAGATTGCAACAAAAGCCCAATTTTCCTTTTCCATGTGACATAATTATCACTAGTTAAAGTATTATCTTTTAGGATGTTGATTAGGGATGGGGTCATGATTTCTTTATATTAACAAAAATTATATAAGTAAATAATCATGATAAAGCACTTTTGAATATTTATCTTGAATTAAATGAAATAATTCAATCTTAAAAATTCAACGGTGATCCAACACCCATAAATGTCACGCCTCCTTAGGGAGTTCAGAACATTTACTAGTTGGACTCGGTCCCACCTAATTGTTAACATAACAACCAACGTTTTCAAATTTAGCCTTGTAATTTTTATTAACAGGAACTCTTGGGAGGATATTAATAAAATTACATTGAGTGTAATACCAAGTTATCGACCTTCAATATAATCCCTCACGAATATCCCTCCTTTGGGAGTAGATATCGTTTGGGCTAATTGTCTAGTCTATCATTGTAAGTAAGTATCTTGCTAAATTCCATTCATGAATAACCCTTGGGGGGTTATTCACAAAACATAAAGCTCAACTAAACTTGGAGGTCGTAGGTGTTCCAAAACACCTTCTCCCACTCAATTATTTAAGGCGTGTGATCGAATTCCAAAGAATGATTTACCAAGTTATCTAAATGCCAATTTAGATACTTAAACCATTCAATGCATGTTCATACCAAAAGAGATATATGAGTGGCACTCTTATTATATATGACATGTTATCAAACAATGACAAACATTGTAATATTTACGAAAATATAAATAGCTACAATTTTGGACCATCCTAGAAAAACAAGTAAATTACATATGTCTTCGAATACAAAAACTTCTTTCTTGGCGAACAAGTCTTCACGCGACCTTTGTCGTCCGGACTCTCTCGACTACCTCCTACGGGCGTGCGCACCCTTAGCCCCTACCCATGGGCGTGCGTAAGCCATAAACCCATAAAGGGCTGCCATGCGCAGCCCATGGCTTCCATAGGGCTGCCGTGCGCAGCCCATGCCACAACAAAATGTTGTTGCGTGCTCTTCGCATGCACGTTCATTGTTACGGTTCGTACGGTCCCAAGCTTGTTTTGGTTGCTCCTAATTCTTCAAACCTTCGAGTCTTCAATACTTGAATGTATTACAGAAGAACTTAAATAATAAAATACTGCATTTTTTATTTATTTATTACAACAACAACAACAACAACAAAACTTAGCAACTACTAAGAAGGAAATTATGGCGATGATAGACCACCCTTCTTGTTACAATCCCAAAACAAAATACATTGAAATTCTATGACCAAAATTGAGCAATAATAAACCACATATAAAACATATATATATCCATACATTCCAATATAAATATATATGCGAATACCTAGAGTGTCATCTCTTTCTAAACATGCATATATACAATAAAAATAAAAAGATTCACGAACACATACATCAATTAATCAAGAGTACAACCAGGCTCTGATACCAACTGTAGGGAAAAAATGGTTCAAAACACAACGGAAGCGTGAGAAATAAGAAAATTAGTGTTTGTGTATAAATAATAAATTTCCCTTTTAATAACATGAACCTTAACCCTAGATTAATTGATGTATATAAAAAGTATCGTACCTTTTTTTTCGAGCTAGCATTGAATTGAATCCGGAAGATCTTTCAATCCAATCACGAACATGAATCACCTAGAAGTGTGGGCTCCCTTTCTTTAAATTGTATACGTGAGGATGGAAACAAACAAAATCTTCTTCTTTGTTAGTCACAATAATCCTCCAAGAGAAAAACCAAGAATGTCCGGTCACTTTTGAATTATCAATACATTTAATTGAAACATTCGATGTTGTACACAAAACCCTTTTGATGCAAAGGATACTAGTGTACTATCGAAAATAAAAACGTTCCTTTTTTTCTCTTCTTGACCGAATTTACACTATCTCTATGAGTTGGTCGAATTTTATCCAGAGTAAAAAACAAATTTTTCTCCCTCAAAATTCTCTCTTGCTAGGCCAAATTCTCTTCTTGAAAATTGCATAGCATGACCAAATTTCATCTCATAGAAAAACTTAGGTTGGCTGAAATTAACATACGTATATATATATATATATATATGATCATAAATCCTCTCCTATGAAGGATTTACTTGGTTGGCAATAATCCTTTCCTCAGGTGGATTTATTTGGTAGTTAGGAATCCTTATCTAAAAGGAATTCTATCCTATTATATATATATATATATATATATATATATATATGGGCTGGCCAAAATTTCATTAGATATACATTAGGATCACCTAGATGCCTTGTGAGAAGGAAGTCTTGACAATAAGTGTGAGACCTATGTTGTTGAGCAAGAAAGTCTTGGCAAGAGGTAGGAGACCTTAGATTGTCAAGCAAGGAAGTCTTGACTAGAGTCAGGAGGACTCATATAGTTGAGCAAGAAGTCTTGCCTAGGGTCGTGAGGATCCAAAAGGGTGAGCGAGGAAGTATTGACTAGAGTTAGGAGGACTAGGATAGTTGAGCAAGAAGTCTTGCCTAGGGTCGTGAGGATCCAGAAGGGTGAGCGAGGAAGTCTTGACAAGAGGTTTGAGGCCTCAGATTGTTGAGCAAGAGGGTGACATCTTCATGAGTAGGATATGAGGGTAGTTTCTAGGTGAAGGGGTCACTTGAGAGATTGTACTTGTCTTATCTACTAGTGGATTTTGTTTGCCGATGGTTGCTAACCCGTGAATGTTTCCTCTTCGGAGGTTTACCACGTTATATCTTGTGTCAACTTTTCTCTATCCCTATCTCTCTTATATTTGTATTTGTTATTTGAATACTATGGATAGAACTCTTTATGTAAGTTGACTTCCTTTCTATAATATAGATTGTGTATGTGTTATGATTACTTGTTTGTATCACACTTTACTTGTTTTATATGTTGATTAAGTGTCTTTAATTGATATATATATATATATATATATATATATATATATATATATATATATATATATTGTGATACAAGCAATCTAGAGGGACAAACTTTTGTTGTTTCTAAGGGAGTCGAAAAAGGTGTCTAACCTATTCACCCCCCATCTAGGTTAGACTTGAGCATTTAATCGTGTTTGTATTTTCAATTGGTATCAGAGCAGGACACTAGATTGTACTTAGTGAGAGTCTAGGTGATACATTCATGGTTTTTGCAAAGCTTTTGAAGTCATGGGTTTACAAGATGATGTAATGGCGGAAGAAGCCTTAAATACTAGGCCACCATTACTTCGAGGCACTAACTATGGGTATTGGAAGTTGAGGATGAAAGCCTACATCCGCTCTATTGATGAAAGGGCTTGGATGGTAGTGGAAGAAGGTTATAGTCCTCCTACCAAGGTTCAAGAGGATGGAACCATGATATTCAAGCCAAGGAGTGAATGGGCAACGAATGAGTTTGAGGTTGCTAAGTGGCATCATCGTGCTATGAATGCCATCTTTGAGAGAGTTTATGGGCATCAATTCTCCTACATTCAAAATCTTAAATCCGTAAAAGAAGCTTGGGATACTCTCCAAGTTACTAATGAAGGAACCTTAGCGGTGAAGAAATCGAGGCTTCAAATGTTGGCACCACAATTTGAAGGTTTAAGTATGGGTGAATAAGAAAAGTTCAAAGACTTCCAATTTCAGCTTCTTAACATTGCTAACCAATGTCAAGCACTTGGAGTACCTATCTCAAAACAGCCTTTAAATTGGAAAATCCTTAGGTCTTTTCCTAAGAGATTTAAATCAAAGGTGACGACCATTGAGGAAAGCATGGGTGTGGATAATATGAACATTGATGAGTTGCTTGGGTCTCTCCAAACTTATAAGATGTGCTTGAAACTAAAGAGTAAGAGTAAGGGAATCGTTCTCATGCTATTAAGGAGGAGAGTGATGATGAAAAAGAAGAGATGGCTCTTTTGGTTAGAAAGTTCAAGAAGTTTCTAAAGAAGAATGCCAAGCCTAGAGGCAAGTCTTCTAAGGAAAAAGGAGTTAAGAAAACATCATCTCCAAGGAATGAGAAGAATAGTCAAGCCATAAACAAGAAAGATGTTCAATGCTATAATTGTCATGGTTTCGGTCACTTTGCTAGTGAGTGCACCAATAAGCCATCTAAGAAAGACATAAAGGCAAAGTGTTGGCGGCTACTTGGAGTGATGATAACTCTAGTGATAATGAGAGATCTAGTAGTGAGTCTTCAAGTGATGAAGAGTTGGTGAGCAACTTTGTAGCTCTAACGGCTTCTCATTCTCCACTAGATGTTGATGGTACAATATCTTTAAACAAGAACTTTGATACAAATCATTATGGAAGCTCTAGTTCCAATCCTACTAATCTTGAGTTGTTGGCCAAGATAGAGAAGCTTGAAGAAGATAGAGATAATGCTCTAAGATAGGTAATTGAGAAGGATGATTTGATCAAGAAACAACTAGATGAGTTTGTGATTGTCACTCATAGACTTCTTGGTGAGAAAGTTGATATTATGAAGAAGTTTAGAGAACTTGAAAAGATAAACCTTGAGAAGGATAATGTGATATCTTCTTTGAAAAAGAGATAACAAGAATTAATGGAAGAGATAGACATGGCTAAGGAGGCCATTAAAGACTTAGTGAATGATTCGGTAAGTGTGTCTAGTGTTAGGAATCTTGTTAACTCTCATAGTGGTGAAGACGACTTGGTAGTTGAAGAGGAGCTCTTGGAAGCACCACTTCCTACTCACTTGGATGAAGTCTTGATTGATAAGAAACCACACAAGAAGAGAATATCAAAAGCCAAGAAGAAGTTGGCGAACAGGGTATCTTTGCAAACTCCTAGTGAAGCTAGTTCAACTCTAAAAGGTACAATCTCATCTTTTATTCCAATTTGCAGTAATTGCAACACAATAGGTCACATTAAGCCTAGGTGTTATAAATATATTGAAAATTGAAAATTGAAAATTAGGAAATGAATCTAGAGATAAGGAGATTAACCTTCAACTTGAAAATGCTAAGGATTTGAAAGTTGAAAAACATTATAATATTGTTAAGCATGAGAAAAAGTTGTGGAGTAGAAAGAAAACTAATCTTGTTCAACTTGACAAAGCTTGTGTTGAAAATGTTAAGGAAGAGTGTGTTAATGATATTCTTGTTAATCAAGTCATTGAAGGACTTTACTCTAGATTTAACATTGTTGTTAGATGATATTGGAAATGTTTGTGTAGGTACACCCAAGAACAAGTGGTTCAAGGGTGAGTGCTCTTATCACTAATATAAGAAGCACATGTGAGGTAGCTTTGAGGCAATATATCAATTGTGTTGAGAATTCTTGCTTGCTAGATTTGAATACTCCATGTATTGATATGAACTTGGTTATCTCACATCATATTTGTTACGATGGTCAAAATTTGTTAGTTAACTTTAGAGAAGTTCTTTTGTTATGTGTTAATTGAGTTGAGATATTATGCTTTTTATACTCTTGTTGTGAAACATCGTCAACTTGTTGTCATGAGGATATTCAATGCAAGAGTGCTCATAAAAAGGGTGGAAGTATGATATTTGGTGAATATAATGTGCAAAAAATGTATCTCTATACTCTAATGCATGTTCTCTTAGATATTCATCTTTTGACTCAAGTTTTTTATATGCATATCATAGCATGTCATATTAGAGAATTTTGTATAGCATACATATGGTTCTCATTGACATTTGCTATTTTAGGATTTAATAGTGATATTGTTCACATTAATCTTAACTTTGATGATTGTTTGTGTCTAGTATATTGAGTGACATTACTTTTGAAAATATGAGCTTCATATTCTTTGAAAGCTACTCATCAGAGAAGTAATAATCTTGAATAAGTCTCTACTTATTGCCTTTAGATCATGTGCTTATGAGCCATAAAATCTTGGTTTACTAAAATTGCATATTGCTTCTCTTTTAAGTTTTGCTAGTAGGTTGAGTTTACTAATATGTAAACTTTGGATACACCTTGAAGTTTTTATGCTTAAATACATTTAAAATGACCTATGGTTAGTATCCATTTTGCTTCAACAAATACATAGAACTCAACGATCACCTTCATGGAAAGGGCTACACACATTGGTTGTGAAAGCTACCCAATGTTGGAAAGAGCTACACCATTGTGATGAGTGAAAGCCGCCATGAAGTGAATTTTGTTTATGTTAAAAAAAAAATCAAAGAAATGTTGAAATGGAATCATGAAAAGAAAAATTCTTTGATTCAAAGCCTAAAAGAAAATGAGGAAGGCTTAAAAAGGAGTATAGTTGAAAATCAAATGAGCTCGGGTTGAAAAACATAAATGGGATGACGAGCCACATGCACACACACGCTCATATGTTGAAATCTATTCCCTTAAAAGCAAAAATTTCGGATGATAATCGGTTTGACTTTTTATGGAAAAAGCTTAAGATGAATAGTTATTGGAAATTGTTTGCATTTTGATTATCAAACTACTTCTTGATATATATTTGAAGCATATCTCTCACACACACACTTTGTTTATGAGTATGATGATATTTGTAGCAATTGTTGAAGAATTATGAGAGAACTTGAAAAAATCTTTTTGTATCTCTCTTAGCATATGAAGCTTATTTCGTTGATATTTCTTCAAATTGCTTGAATGTGTGATTGTGTGAACATCTTTGTGAACTTTATGCTATCATTGATTTTAGTTATAGCATTTATCAAGGGGGAGCAGTGTATGCTAGACATTGTTCTTTTTTATGATATGTTCACATGCTTCATTTTGTTACATGTTGGCATATTTTGACTTAATGATACTTGTAAGATATTACTCATTATCTTTGGCTTGCATGATGATTCATTCTTAAGTCATATATCTTTGTTTTTATATCTTTGTGACTAATATGCTTGTTTTGTCTTTCACTCACTTTTGTTGTATGTATATAGCATCTTATAACACAAGAACAAATGGGAAGAACTAATATTACCAGAAGTGGAAAACAATTGAATCCCATTGTGAAAGCCAAGTCTACCTCAAAAGAATCCAAAGCTTCAAAGACAAAAGATTTAGGGATCTATGGAACTAAGAAGATATTTCAAGAGAGAGGCATTGACTTTGGTAAGTGTGAAGATTCTTATGTTCTTAAGTACTTAAAGGATAGAAATTGGGAATCTTGGGTGGGCATGTTAGGAATTGTGAATGATACTCTTGTTAGAGAGTTTTATCTTAAATATAGGGAAATTACCACCTTATTGGATGCTTTGATGGAGATTAGGGGTGTTGTGTTTAGAGTTAACCCGGAAAACATTAACAAGTTTCTTGGGCTATCTAATGATATAGATTCTAGTTTTCTAGATGTGGATGTCATTGAAAATCTAAATATCATGGGTAGAACTCTTTGTGACAATGCTTCTTTTGAGTGGAAAGGTAGAGCATATATTAGTCAACATGAGTTAACTAAGGCTAGTGCATTTTGGCATCTATTCATTTGCACTAACATTATTGGATCTTTGAATTCAACCGAGTTGAATAAAGACAAAATCAAAATAGTGTATGCCTTTGTAACTAATCAACCTATAAACCTTGGAGATATTCTCATGTATTACATTGATAGTGCGGCTTTCTCTACTAGAGGTGATAAAAAGCTTGCATTACCGGGGTTTATTACTTCATTATGTTTAGCTCGTGGAGTTAAGAGTAGAGAAGATGATGTGTTAGTTCAACCCTTGGAAAAGTATTGTGATAAACGTGTGTTATACATGTCATATAAGAATAAGGGTAAGACTTGTGATACTTTTGGACTATTTAGTAGTTCTCAAGTTGATAGTCATGTGATTAGCACAAATATTCTTCGGCTATACAATTGAAGGAGAAGGTTGATGAACTTAGTGCTATAGTTGTTCAACAAGATGCTAGGATAAAAGAGTTGGAGGAGTGTATTGCTTCAAGTTCAAGACCACCTCTCAAGCATTATGTTAGATGAACTACTCGCACAACTTTCTTTGGTGGAACAAGTAGCTAGTATTTGAGTCTTGTGGTATATTTCGTAACTTTTGGCATCATTTCATGTCAAAAAGGGGGAGAAGGAGATGCTAGTTGCTTAGTTTCTTTTTATGTTGTTTTTGTGAACTTTTGAACTTTCAATGGCATGTAATAATTAGTCTTAATATTTGGTTAAGAATTCTTGTGTTTTGACATGTATTGAGGGGGTGATACATGTATTTGTGGACTTCATTGTATATTCTTATCCATATTATATGTTGCCATTTGTTGTTTTTCTCTTGTATATGCATTGTGCTTTGAGTTGATTTGTATGTTGCTTCAAGAGAAGATCAAGGTGAAGTTCAAGAGTTGATGAAGATTAGTTATAGGAATCTTACTCATTGTAATGTGAGGGAGTGATTTTGTGACCTATCTTCATTTTTATATTTGTAGTAAATATATAGGTGTTTTGACATGGAATTTGCCAAAGGGGGAGATTGTTAGGTTTTAGATTATGGTGACATTAATTCCATATCAAAATGATGTTTACTTGTAATGATTTAGTTGTTTAGATTCATGATGATTCAAGCTTTAAAGAAGAAGGAACAACTAGTCAAAGCAAGTTCAAAGTCTTCAAAGAGAAAGGATGCATATCGTTCTACAAAGGTATACTAAGACCTTATCTTTCTCTTACAAGGCTTAGGCACACACACACAATTCATACATTTTTGTCCCTGCATCGTTGTGCACCATGTATAACACATTCACACACTTGAAGATGAATGCTCATGCATTGGTATGGAAATAACATGTTTTGGAAAATACATGATTGGAGACTATCTCTATGTAGTTTGCATTCTAGTGTGAATTGTGTTTGTATGTGTATATATTTGTATACCATGGATATTGAACTTGATTTTAGTCTTAAATCATTCTTGATTGAGTTTCGGTCATTTCGGTTACTCATACTATTGATTTCAAGTTCTAAGTCAAAAGATACTACGCTTTCAACTCATGTTGCATACATTGTCTTTGTCTTCATATATCAAGTCGAATTATTATTTTCTGGGTTGAGTATCTTATATATCCATGTCCGTGAGAGAGTTATGTTTTGTAATCCGTAAACGGATTTGAATTCCAAGTTTGGAGGCCAAAAAACGCGAGAGGAGTGCAAGCCCGAAATGGCGCATGGCCATCTCGGCCGCAAATCCTTGCTGCCTCGAGATGTCCACGAGCCATCTAAGGGAAGCATTCTCAAAGGAGGGCATTTTGTTCCTTTTGCTTCTATTCTTTCCCTCTTCTTTATATTTCTCTTCCCTCTCACATTTCATTCTAAGAAGAAATTTAAAACTTGAGTGTAAAAATTTTCGCTCCATATTTTCTCACCTTCCAAACACCATAACTTCTTCATTTGAACTCCGATTTGAGTGATTCAAAGTGGAGAGTGTTTTTCTATTCATCCTCCAGCTTGTCTTTGAAGGTTTGAATAAGTTTTATTGCTGTTTTTGAAGTCTAAACTCACAAAAACGGGACTGTACCAAAATCAACTAAGGTATTGATTTTCTCTCAAAGTTTTCTTTTAAAACTTGGTCAATTGCCTTGGGTTTTCTTCTTCAACATATATATGTGTCTTATGATAGTTTTGATTTGATTTTTCAATTCATTTAAAGCTAGATTGAGTTTCAATTGAAATCTCACATGTTGAGTTAGGTTTTGATTTTACCGATTTTGCCTACGTTTTCACATGTTTGGGATTGTATAGTGCTAACTTTGATTCTATGACTATTTGATGATCTTTGATTGATTGATTTTGTAAAAAATAGTTTCTCACATGTATTAGGCTCTCTTTGGCAGAAATCTCACAATGATACATGTGCTTGTGTTCTTTTGAGCTATTCATGTGTTTTGTTGAATCTATGAATAGGAATATGCTTTAGAACTTTAGCTTTAATCTAAATGACTATGTCACATGATTTTAACATTTTTTTGGTTTATGAGATTTAAACTTGATTATGTGTTAATCGAACATATCTTGTGATTCAAGTTTTAGATCTATGCATATATCTAGGTT
This sequence comes from Dipteronia dyeriana, assembly GCA_032871835.1. Lineage (NCBI taxonomy): Eukaryota > Viridiplantae > Streptophyta > Magnoliopsida > Sapindales > Sapindaceae > Dipteronia > Dipteronia dyeriana. The sequence goes on along the minus strand of CM065300.1, from coordinate 83,561,963 downwards.
GTAATTAATGTTGAACATATCTTACATGATCTAGATGGATTAAACATGCATGATTGACTAGACTACATTTGTTTTGTGCTTTCATGCTCATGTCTAGTATTTTCCATAGGATGTGTTGATCATAACATTCTTTGTTGCGTGCTTGTTTGCGTTTTGCATTCATGATCACCTAGATGCCTTGTGAAAAGGAAGTCTTGACAATAGGTGTGAGACCTATGTTGTTGAGCAAGAAAGTATTGGCAAGAGGTAGGAGACCTTGGATTGTCAAGCAAGGAAGTCTTGACTAGAGTCGGGAAGACTCGGATAGTTGAGCAAGAAGTCTTGCCTAGGGTCATGAGGATCCGGAAGGGTGAGCGAGGAAGTCTTGACGAGAGTCGGGAGGACTCGGATAGTTGAGCAAGAAGTCTTGCCTAGGGTCATGAGGATCCAGAAGGATGAGCGAGGAAGTCTTGACAAGAGGTGTGAGGCCTCGGATTGTTAAGCAAGAGGGCGACATCTTCATGAGTAGGATAGGAGGGTAGTTTCTAGGTAAAGGGGTCACTTGAGAGATTGTACTTGGCTTATCTACTAGTGGGTTTTGTTTGCCGGTGGTTGCTAACCCGTGGATGTTTCCTCTTCGGAGGTTTACCTTGTTATATCCTGTGTCAACTTTTCTCTATCCCTATCTCTCTTATATTTGTATTTGTTATTTGAATACTATAGATAGAACCCTTTATGTAAGTTGACTTCCTTTTTATAATATAGATTGTGTGTGTTATGATTACTTGTTTGTGTCACACTTTACTTGTTTTATATATTGATTAAGTGTCTTTAATTGATATATATATTGTGATACAGGCAATCTAAAGGGACAAACTTTTGTTTGTTTCTAATGGAGTCGAAAAGGTGCCTAACCCCCCCCCCCCCCCCCCCCCCCCCTCTAGGTTAGCCTTGATCATTTAACCGTGTTTGTATTTTCAGAATCCTTTTCTAAATGAATTATATCCTACACCAAGACTCCTATTAGGAACAAGATTTTGACTTTTAATTAAATAATTAATTAATCAACATATTAATTAATTTTCATTTAATTAAATAATAAAATAAAAATAATATAATTTAAGCTATTCTTAATAGCCTTGCCGCCCAACACATGTATATAGGCCATATATTATTTTATTTTATTTTTATTAAATCCATTGGACCTTAATAAAAAAGTCCACATGTGAACTAGATCCATTCTTACAAAAAAAAAAGAAACAAGTTCACATGCCTTAATACAATTCTAGATGGACCTCTAAATTGATCCGGTAGAATACATCAAGTGATCAATGCAAGTTCGTGTGGATTGAGGATATTAGCGGGCTATCTAAATTTAAGCTCCAATAGACACAATCCAATCACAATCAACAAATGATTTACTTAGGTCCAATCTATTTAATTTTAGTTCATTCCACTAAAGAACTAAAATTGAACTCTTAAATAAAGATAGAATAAGTTAATGTTACTCATTCATACCCTAGACAACCTAATTAGAGAAAGTGTATTATCGTGAAGAATACCAGTAATTGCCAATAGCTCGTAGACCGTCTATAGCTCTCCAAGTTACCATATTTACTCATATGACCACATTTTAAACTTGGATATTTTGACTTGTCCAGAAGCCATGTTTCAATAGACACTATTGAAAACTTAATTTTAAGATTTAATATCCAATACCTCAAAACATCCATATGATAGTATTCTACTCTCATTCAATAAATGGAGCCACGATGTCCATATCTATAAATGAAGTCCTCTATCGATTAACAAATGAATAACACCAAACTATCGAGGATAGACTATGTTATATAATCGTACTCATTGATAGCTCAAAAGATAACACTTGCAACCATAAGTCCATCATTTTCTCAGGATTGAGATAGACTCTCCGATTGTCTTAAAATGAAAACTTTTATCCATTGACGGTTCTAGATAAAGTATTTCATTTTGATCATATTCAATGCACCCAGTGCACTAGATTCTTTTGTCCAAAGGCACCACACTTAGATGATTTTAGACTCATCATAACACATTTGATCCCACTCAAATTCTAGCAAAAGAATCTACAACTTTGACAAGATAAATGCGCCCAACCTATTATTTTAAGTTGTGAATATTATTCAAGACTAACTAAAGAATTGTGTCTACCACATACATATCTAGATGTATGAACAATTCTTCTTTTCTCATAGTATTTTGACCTTATGATTATTTAATTTTGACAAATATAATAATTAAACTATAAATGCTATAAGATTTGTTAAACTAGAAATCACTTTATTAATATGAAAAGATTGTCAAATACAATATTATACTCTTGCTATCGAGCATAATCCTAACAGTTTACATCCTGATGATGCCAAATAGGCATTAAGAAAGGTTCACTCTAGGGAATACGGGAACCACGTTGGTAGGGAAGCTCTGGCATATCAGGTACTCCTCATGGAGTATTACTGGTCAACTATCCCTCAAGATGTGAAAAACTTCGTAAAATCCTGTGAACCATACCAGAAGACTTCCAACTTGAGCCACTTCCCGCCTGAGCGTCTGTCATCTCTCAACTCACCTTACCCTTTTGCTATGTGGGGAGTCGATCTGATCGAACCACTACCTACCGCTTCTGGACAAGCCAAGCATGCTATTATGGCGATCGACTATTTCAGAAGATGGGTTGAAGCCGGAACGCTCTCCCGGATATCGAAAGAGAATACAATAAGGTTCATAAAAAACAATGTAGTTTGCAGGTTCGGGACCCCTCTTATCATTATAGCTGACCTCGGCAAGCAGTTTGATAACGGTCGATTCAGGGACTTTTACGAAAGCTTGGGAATCGACCTTAGATTCATTTTAGTAGCCTCCCTCAAACTAATGGGCTGGTGGAATCCACCAATAAAACTATCAAGAAGCTGTTGAAAAAGAAGTTACAGCAGAGAAATGGCAGATGGGCCTAGGAGCTTCCCGAGGTCCTCTGGGCTTATAGTACTACAAGGAGAAACGCCTTATTCTGTAACCTTCGGAGTTAAAGCAGTTCTTTCCATTGAGCACAAACTAACCTCCTTCAGAGTTCAACATTTTGAACATGGAAGCAATGAAGATAAGCTCTGAGCTAGCCTAGATCTCTTGGAAGAGAAGCAAGATCGGGTAGCTGAGAAAGTAGCGATTTACCAGAGCAAGATCGCTAGGTACTTTAATAGGAGAATTAAAGCTCGAAACTTCAAGGAAAGAGACCTATTTCTTAGGAAAGTAACCTTTAATATTAGGAAGAAGTCATACGGGGTCTTGGGACCCAACTGGGAAGGACCCTATTTGGTAAATACAGTGGTCCGTAACAGGGTATATAAGATCGAGGACATAGATGGCCGATCCATCGATCACACCAGGAATGCAGATCAATTTAGGAAGTATTACTCTTAGATAGGGGACTCGTGAGCAGACTACCTCCATTTAAGTTTCAATAAAATTTCCAACAACAATGTACTCCATTTTTTATCAATAAAGTTTGCTTTCTCCATCTTTGATTGTATTCTACAATAATTTCTCCATATCCAACTAGGGTCCATACGGGTAAGTCCGACATAGTCATCTCAAGACCAAGGATTAGCCGGGAAAGCCCCCTAGCTATCCTTGATGCCTCGGCCGGGCACCACCCCCTGCCAAGAAGGGTCTAAGTATAAGAGCATAGTTGTCATCCAGATCACGAGACCAGGAAATAGCTAGCTAGCTCTTCTGATGCCTTGGTCGGGCTACCACCCCCAAGAAGGATCTGAAGGTGAATACTAGCCTATACTCACATAAGGTGATTATTCACTAAAGTCATCGAGCCATAAGTTTTTGCTGAGAGTAGGGAGCTCGAGCTAACTGTCTACTTTCACGCTTAAACAAAATTTTATATCTCGTTATCTCTGCCAAGATTCGAGTAAGTCAAGTTATTTCAGAGGTTGCATCTAGGTCGGGATCAGGAATGAAGCAAGAGGATGTCAGTCAAATAAAAATTCATTGAAGCAAGTTCGAATGAAATCTAAAACCAATATTCATTAATGATAATGGAGCCTATCCCCTTGTTAGGCTACAATTGTCAAACAAAGAGCCAAACCCTTGGCTTCGGGCTACACGAAGTGAAAATAAAAAGACCATCAATTTGACCAAGAGTAAAGCAGGGTGCCCACCCCCCTTTCCAGGCAGTCAAAAATGGGTTACCTCAAGCTCCTACATCCTCATGATCGCCCCTAGCTACTCCTACTTCCTGGAGAACCTCGCTCCCTGCTTCTCTTTCCTGTGGCTGCTCATTTTGGTTGGCCATCTCTGCTACCTCTTCCACTAGAGGATCCCCGATTTACTGTTGTTCAGTTGGGTCCTCCTCCAAGACCTCATTAACCACCGTCATAACCTCAGGTGGAATGGTCGCGTCGAGAAGTGTGGCCATTGACTCCGCCATGCTCTCTTCCACTTCCGGCTCTTCCCTTAAAGACATTTTAGAGGGGTCTCAGACTTCTGGATGGCCTCCTTCATGATCCATAGGCTGAACCCCCCTTGAGGATTCTTTGGGACATGATGCTAGGAAGACGGGAGGAGAAAGAAGGTCTGACATAGTCGGCTGCCTCTCAACCCTAGCCATATTAGAAAGACCCGATTCATCACCCTCAGGACGAGACATCTCCGTGACCTTGGCCATTATCTCCTCCCTATCCCAACCGATAATGACAGACAGGTGGAAGGGCAGAGGTAGAGCTTCAACAACCCTGAAAGAGGTATAGAAATACCTATCGCTGAAGGAAGCATCCACCTCCACTTGCAGCTTGGCAACCTAAGTGTGCAGGGCCTGATTCTTGACGTCCAACGTTTTTGCTTTTATCTTTCAGGAGTCCCTCTGCTCAGCCCGACGCTCAGACCGAAGGGTTTCTAAATCAAGGGACCTCTTCATCCTCTCATGATCACAACAAAGCTCGGCTAGCTCCACTTCCATCCCCCTTTGACTAGAGGTCATCTCTTGTACTAAGTCTTGAGCCTGCGTTAACAACTCCATGGCCCGCTCAGATTTAGCTTCAGCTTTGGTTGCCAGATCGCAGAGAGAAGCCACATGGTAGTCCATGGCCACATTGAATTCGAAGGCCTGTAAAAAAGTTTAAGTTAGAAAGTGGCGAACCAAACTATTGTAGGAAAAGATAAAAGACGATGATTACCTCGGCCAAGAGGGCAGACCCCTTGGTAATCAGGATATCTACGAGCATTAAAGCCATCTTAGACAGACTGCCCTCAGGGCAGGAAGCGATGAATTGCCCTAAGACCTCGTCTAGAGTGGCAGAGCCTGACTGATAATGTGGATGAATAGAGGGCACTCCTTCAACACCAGCTACAGAGTCCTTTGAAGCTTGGGAGGCGGAGAGTGTAGATGGAGAGATAGAAACATCTGGCAAGGTAGAAACGGGGGTGATAGGAGCTGAAGTAGGAGTAGGGACGACCAGAGCAAGAGCTGCCGCTGCTACGTCAGCTGTCTGAGAAACAGAAGTCCCCATACCCCTTGCCTTGGTAGCCCGTGATGTGAGGAGCACCATCCTGAACCTGTGCTGGGAAGGGGAGGGAGCGAGAGTAGATGAAGCCTCAGCTAGAACAGTTGACCCTCTTTTCTCTAAAGAAGGTAAAGGAATTTCTCGACTCAATTTAGCAGATGGGGGATGGGTGCGAGCTTGCTAGGCTTCACGAGAAGCTGGAGCAACAACAAAAACTATTAAAAAAAAGGACATCATAAACTAGCTAACTAACGGAACGAAGCATAATAACTTGGTGTTACTTACGAGGGGTAGCATCAGAGATCCGCAGGTATCGATTCACCCTGCGAGAATCGAAGGAATCAGTAGTTGGGAACTTCAGGTTCAGATAGTTCCTAGTAAGGATAGTCTTCAACACAACATCGGACTCGGCAGGCAAGGAGTCTTGGTCCCATGAAAGTTTATCGTTGAAAGTGGTGGGAACCGTGAACTCATGCCCACCAAGAAATATGGAGCTTCCCCAATCACCCCCCGCCAGGATTCACTTTTCTTTCCAGGTTGGGTCCTTCCTCGAAGCACCAGGGATGATGAAGTTGAGTTTGTTCTTAGCCTTCGTATAAAACTGACCTAGGGGAACTCCAGACCAACTCCCGATTTGAAAAAGGTAGGCTAGCTCTTCTACTATGGGCTCCCAAGTGACCTTGCCCAGCTCGTACTGTTCCCTCCACATCAAGAGAAAGCTAATCAAGTGCCTCCAAAAGTCGGGTGTCATCTGTAGGTGAGCTAGCTGTAGGGAACTGAGAGCCCGCCGAAGTGTAGAATGGAGAGGAATCTTGACCCCGTTCTCGAAGGCTGCTACATGGATGGGGAGCACGCCTTTGGGTGGATTGAAGACTTCATAATTCCTGTGGGGAACTGTGAGGGTGATGTTTTCAGGAATAACATACTTAGTCCTCAGGCGGTCGATCGATTGCGGATCAACAGTAGAATATGGGATGACCCTAAAGTTGTAAGGCCGAGGCCTCGCTGAAGGAGGTCCAACAACTGCGACTTGACCCTTCCCACCGGTGTCATCCCTCTCACCTTCATCAGAATCTTTATCGACTAAGTTCAAAAGGTTGTAATGTTGATTAAAGAAGCCGGAACCGATCGAAACGTTCCTACCAGAGCGGTGACGTTGACGGAGCGGGAAAGTGCCCTCGTCGCTCGAGTTTTCTTACGCCCGTTTCATAGGAACCGAGCTGGGGGAACCAGTGCCCTCTACCATAGCCTCAATACTGTTAGCAGAGTTCGACATTGTCGGATGTAGGGCTTAAAGAACAAAGGAAATGGTGAAGAGCTTTTCAAAGGTAGTAAAAGAGAGGGATTTTTGAAAATTTGAAGTTTGAAAGAAAGCGTGAGGTAGGCGAGAAGCGGTTGGGTATAAATAAAAGCAAAGAGGGCAGTGACATCGACGAAATCTTCGGTAGGATAACCTCGAAACGCGGGGATGGCCATAAAGTAGCTGGATTATTTTGAAAAACATACCGGTCTGCGCACACCACGTCACTTGTGCATTAAATGCAAGGATTTCACCTAGATACTGATAACGACGTGAAAGGCACAATTTCCCAATTAAAATAGAAAATCTGACTTCAACCCAAACTCAATCATCAGTGTTCAAGACAGATGGGACTTCTGTTAATAGCAAATTTAGCTAGGAACCAAAGAGAAATTTTCCACTCTCCTAACCCGAATCAAAGCCCGAGTTCACCAGTCATTGAACCCCGGGTCTTAAGGGCGAGCCATAGAACCACCCCGTAGAAGCGAGGAAGGGTCATCGAGCTTCAGAACTATCAGGAATGGAGCCCGACACGACTAGATCGAGCTCCATTATGCCTAGGGGTGGGCATTAAATTGCGATTCAAACCAAATCGAACCGAAAAAAGGGTATTCGATTCGATTCGTAAGGGTAATTCGGTTTAAACCGGTTTAAAAATTGAAAATCGAATTTTTATTCGGTTCAAACCGGTTTGATTTTCTTAAAACCAGATTGAACCGAATAAACCGAGTATATAAGTTAAAAAAACCTAATATATTTAATATATTTAAGGGTAATATGTTTTTAACTGATTAATTTATATATATATATATATAAGTTAGGTTTGATTTGGGTTTTTTTTGTTATTATAATGTCCAAAATTAGTATCCAACAACCCATTAATGTTAAAAAAAAAATCAAAAAACCCATTAAACTAGTCAGCCCATTAGGTCCAAAACCAAATCGAATCGAACCAAACCGAACCGAACCGAATCGAATCGATTAAAATAGGTTCAATTCAATTCGGTTTCCACTTCTTATTAGGTTTAAACTGGTTCAATTTTGGATGAATCGAAATATTTTAGGTTCAATTGGGTTTGACCTAAAATCGAATCGAATCGAATCAAACCATGCCCACCCCTAATTTTGCCAACACTGGAATTCGGGTAAAACCCGACACGTGGTTATCCAGGCTTCTCGAGATCGAAATTACCTCATAACCTCCCCAGATGCCCGCCAACCTCTCCAGAAGCCCGCTATCCTCTCCAGACACAAAAAGTGGGCCTTTAAAGATATCAGGTTCATGCTATAACTATGCTCCAATTCGCTAAGGAAGACTCAAACCTATCTGGAAGAGAAAGAGGAAGCTCGCCTAATCCATGCTACCCCTAATGAGGGCCCACAAGGCCGTCTCAAGCTTTAAATGACCAGGAAGGGTCAGGCCAAGCTTCCGGGACTAGAACTAAGGCAAGGGTCTACCTTGCTCTACGAAACAACAAACACCTAACTCTACAACCTCCATGAATAATCATGCCATGAATACTCATAAGATCATATCTACACTCCAACGAACATTAAAACTCTACGTACGTGTAAGGCATGAGATTTAGTCCGAAAAGGAAACAAACTTATCTCCACCAAAGATATTCTCGAATCCATTATTAATTTGAAGTCAATAACTTTCGAATAAAAGATCTCATCCGATAATTATGGAACGGATTCAGGGAATCATGGCAGGAGATTCACTAGTTTAAACTACTTGGATTGTGTATAAATACACCCAACATGAATGATGGAAGGGGTGGAAGAATCGACAGTGAAAAGAGCGGCATAGGAAAAAAAATGAGAGTTCTTGAGTCTTCGGTCTAAATTCTGTAATCAGAACACGACCTCCATTATTATCTACTATTTGACAGGCACGAGGTTGTCACCCTACTGTATCCCGGAGAGATTAAGAGTGTTTAAGAGTCTTTTTGTACGATATTCATAATTGATAATAAAGCCATTACATTTCCATTTTCATTGCACTTATATTCATACATCCATCTTTATTCTATCAGAATAGGTACCTAAGGTACCAACCCTGTCCACCACCTATGTGGTAGTGGTCTCGAGAGTGTTAATCGAAATTTCTCACATTGAGTAAATTCTTCGTTAACAATATAAATATTATAAACGCATATGCACGATACATTTTATCAACTATTTAATATGTTTCCGAGAAGCAAACACCACTTTTGTGTGTAATATCACAAACGTTTATATATATATCAAATATTTAACAAGAATTCGCCATAATCTCTACAACAAAACACGATTGTTTTAGAATCATGAAATCTCGTAAAATAGCATCGATATCAATTAGTTGATATTAGACCAGTGAATCAATAATTGATTCTAGATTTCACAATTGAAATCGCAACAGTGCCTGGTATCAGACTCAATTACATAGTCGAAATCACATTTGATTTCTAAACCAATATTTGTTAAAAGACCTGATTTACCAAAACATAAATCTGTTAATTAATTGAAATTGGTGTCTCAAAACAGACTTAATTCCCACATATTAATATTATTAACCCAAAGCAATGATGTTTAAGAAACAATCTATCACAATCCATAGGAAAACGAAAACTGAACCAAAAGGTTTTAAGAGAAAATAAAATGTTAGAAAAAAAAAAGATTAAGTAGAAAATTGTCTTAAAATTATTGTTGTTTGTATTGCTAAAACACAATCTGGTTTGAATATGCAAGAGACAAAACAATAAACAGAAATATCACGTTAGGGAAATTAAGACTCGTGTTTCACACGATGTCATTAAAACAATTTCGTCGGCTAACACCGTATGTGTATGGCGATGTCTCCCACGATATAACGATTTAACAGTGGAAGTGCAAAGTACAAATCACTTTCAGTGAACTCAAATTAGGTTTGAACTTACCAAGCACATAAAGAGAAGAACGAGAAGAGAGAATCTTGTACTCTATAATTTCGTGATTTCCAGAATAATCTAATTATAAGGAAAAGACTAGGATTTCAATATAAAACCTAATCAGTAGGATTGATATAGGAAATATTTAATCACTACAGTTTTAATGATGAAGAAAAATAATTAAGGAATAATCTTCCAAAAGATATATTCCTAATTTTGAAAGATTAATCATAATTAAACATTGATTCTAATTACTTAATGATCAAGTAAGTATCAAAATCCAAAAAGGAAATCAAACATTTTCTTAATCCAATTAATTTCCATAACCCAAAACAAAAATTAACTATTTCGTTAATTAATTTTTCCTTATCATTTAAACCGTCTGGCTTACGAAAAAATAAATTAAATTAATTCTTTACTAATCCATAAAAAGCTGATTTAGAAAAAAAGAAATTTAAAATAGATTATACTCTCACGGTCCAATCGGTACAACATTCGTGTACGCAGGACGTTCACACACCCATATTGATAAGTTACTATCACACAATCACTTACATACCACGTATAAGTGTGTTTCCCAACCAATGTGGGATGCACATTTTTCCCTACACAATGGGTTTACCTTGAGACTCAATTTCTCATTCACTAATTAATTATTTGTTGATTTTTAGAATACCATTTCGAAGCTCTCACGGAGAAAAATTCGAATATACTTTGATCTACTATTTTTATGGAATCAATCATACCCAAATAATTGTCTCAAAATGTGTGTTCATCGCAAAATTTCCACAAAAAATCCAACAAAAGGAAATATTGAACTCTTGTGTTTTGCAAGCCTCCGACTACTTTTATCATTTTATTTGGTTAGGTTAATTACTACTATGATTTTATTAAATTTTATTTTGCTAGTTTATAATTTGAATTTTGTATTAATAGATCTCCACCACCATCTAATATTTGGATGGTGAGATTTAAGACATTTATTTTTGTATTAATTAAATATTTAATTTATATGTTCTTTATTTAAATATAAAAATACCTTTAAAACAGTTATATTTGATTAATAGTTGATTAACGGATGGACCAAACCGATGGATTTACGAAATCATAGGAACCACGAGCACTAAAAATAAAATGACAATTAAAAAAATATGATTCGTGAAAACCTAAGAACTAAAATTATAAAAGCCCTTTAAAAAACTGATTTTTAGCCAAATGCATTTTTCAGTTGTCCAATTGCAATTATACCCCAGATGAAAAAAATAAAGGGATATTATTGATTTAGTCCCTATGTTTTTTTGAGTTATCTATTTTTTACTCACTTATTTATTTTTCACAAGATTGGTCCCTATGTTTTATACAACCATTCAATTTCGTCATTCTGTTAGTTGACCGTTAGTCAAATAAAACGGTTCTAAGGGTATTTTAGTCTTTAAACATTGATATGCAACGTGTCAACACACGAATAAATAGAAAAAAATTAAATTTAAATAACACAAATTAAAAAATTACCAGCAAAAGAATAATTACAAAACAAAAAAAAAATCTAGAATTTTTTAACTCAAAATTTCTAGATTTTACTAACTCAAAATTCCCTGATTTTACTAACATCATCTTCTCTAACTTCATTCTTCATCCTCCAAAATCCCACTTATTTTCATCTTTATCAAACATAATCATCAAGCCACAAAATTAGTTTCTTCAAACCCACATCAATTTCACAAAAACCACAAACCCAAAATTTTCCCTTTTCACAAAAACCACATCAATCTGACTCTCCAAACACAATCAATTCCACATCAGTCTCACAAAAACCACAACCCACAAACCACATCGATCTCACTATCCAAACATCGTCAAACTTTCTTCAATCAAATCACACAAACAAAAGCAAAAATTAATTCCACAAATCCAAACCAATTCCGAAAATCCAAATCAATTACAATAATCCAAACTTCTCTTTCAATTAAAATCACATCAAGTTCACAAAAAAAAAACCTAAAAATTGATCAAATTGAAGAATGGAGAAGAACACCCAATCTTTGACGATGGCAGTGCTCATTATCTGCCCACCATCTCATCTTCCCACCTGCCTCCATCGCACCTCCATCATTATCCTACCTTCATCGTCCCACCAGCGCGTCAAGCTTTAAATTACTTCCATGAAACCCAGAAAAAACAAATCTAACGCCGCCATGGAAACCCATATCTCTTATCTCTCGTCGGCCGCCGTAAAACGAACCAAGATCTGGTTCGAACAGAACTGGGTTCGAACCAAAAGGAACCTAGATTTGGTTCGAAATAAAACTTGATTCTAACCAAAATAAGCCCAAGTTCAGGTTTTGGTGTTGGGATGTGGATGGTTTGGTGGGTTTCGGCGGTGGAGGTGATGGGTTTTCTAGGTTTGAAGGGTTGATGATGGTGGTTTTGTGGCTGGAGATTTGATTTCGACGATGACTGGTGGGGTTTGGTTTTTTTTTTTTAGAGGGTTTGAAGGGGTTGAATATAAGAAAATAGAACTTATATTTCTTTTCCGTTTTAATTTTTTGTTTTTGGTTTGGTTTCTTTTTATTTTTTGTTCAGGGTTTCATTGTTGAAGTTGGTGGTGATGGTTGTTCGGGTTTGAGTGTTTGAGTTGATGGTGGAAGATGATGATGATGACTGATAAGTGCTTAAGTGGTGGAGTTTTTATTTTTTATTTTTTTGAAAGATTTTTTTATTTTTCGATTTGTTTTTATTTTTCTTTAAATGTTATTTTTTTTCTCAAAAGAAAAAGTTAATTCATTTTATTTTATATTTTGAAATAAATTAAATGGTTAGGGGTAAATATGTCATTTCATTTTGGTTGTGACCGTTGACTGTTAGAATTCTGGTCAGGGGACCAAAATTAGTGGTTTTGGAAAATATAGGACCAATTCGATGAAAATTGGATAAGTGAGTACAAAAAATCAAATAAAAAAATATATAGGGACTAAATCAATAATACCCCAAAAAAAATCCCCAAATGACAATATTGCCCTTAGTTGAAGCTTTTTTCTGAGAACACAAAACCCCCAAATTTTATACCTATGCTGCTATGCATGCCCTAAACAACCCGATTCCCACCCAACCGAGTCTCAACGTCGCCGTCGTCGGCCGGTCTTCAGCAACCGGAAACCTTCGCGCCGCGCCGTAAGGCTTCATCGCGGAGGTGACCCAAAAACCACTTAACTCGCACGCCGTCCTGGATGTTGGATATTTTTATTGGAATTTGAGGTTTGTTTTTCTTCATGATTAAATGAAGTACTTGGTTCTTTTTGAGGTAGCAATTGGCAATGATTTTTGAAAAAAAGTTGGAGGTGTGGCAATGTATGTCTGATTTATAACGTGATAATATTTCATCAAGTCTGATGACTTTGTAAGGTTGACTGAAATGCAAGTGACTTGCATATAAATGTTGAAATTCATGAACCATGACGGTCAGAACTCTGAAGCTTTTCATTGGATTTTGTCAAATAGTCAAAGTGAATTATGAAATGATAGAATGCCATGCCAAATTGGTCTTTGATAGCTTTCATCTATTCGTATGTAATGGTTACTTACGCAATGTGTATTAAATTTGGATCACATCTGTTCAGCCCATTTTGTTTGATAAATTTGAAGCTTTACTGCTGTTTTCCTTCATATATGTAATATTTAATTACTCAAATGCCACCCCAAATGGACAAATGTCCACTGGGGAAGTTCTCGCTGGATCACCAAATTTACCAAGCACAAAAACAGAAAACAAACCCCGAAAACTGCAACTCAGAAGCCCTTACTTTGTTGAATGCAGGAACTGCAAACTGCGAACTGGCCTACTACGCTGTGCATTGAATCAAATACTCTCACTTTTCACTTTCTCACAACTTTTGATCTCAAATCAAGCAACTGTACAACCCACTTGGTTGACATTCTTTTTCAAGGTTAGGTTACATACAACACGTTTAGGCTTCCAAAATGGGTTTTTTTTTTTTTTTTAATATTTTGTGATGAATGTGGTTATATCTAATGAATGCTGTTCTGTTTGGGGTTTTGACACCTAAATATCTAATTTATACTATTTTGATTGTCTTTATATATGTATTATTAGTTTAAAATTTTTTGTGTATGACAAGTGCCCGATTGATGCCTCATTTGAGAATGTTTTTACATGATTTTTTTCTTATTGACTCTATGACTTTTTTTTTGTGGTTCATGCTAGGTGTTTGATTGAATGCCTAAATGAAAAAGTTTGCATAATCTTTCTAATGATTTAGTGACATATTTTGGTTTAAAAATGTAGCTTCAATTAAATTAATAAGAATCTCATCTATTTGAGATATAATATATATATGTAGTGAGTCTCTAATGAAGGATCCCTTATTTTAATTTCAGTAAGGATCATGATGAAAATGTATCGATTTTAATGAATTTTGATTTGATTTTTTTGTGGATGATGAGTTCATTGAAATCTACCTATGAACAAAATTTGAGAATTTTTCGAATACTAGAACTATTTTTCTTGAATTTTCATATATTTTGCTTATTTTCCGATGCCTTCATATTTAACAAAATTTGGATAATAGTTCTAATTCATATTAAAATTCATTAAAATTGATGTGTTTTCATCATGGTTCTTACTGGAATTAAAATAAGGATCTCTCATGAGATACTCATTATATATATATATATATATAATCACAAATTGGATATTTTTTGTCAAATTGTCGGTTAGGAAGTTCTGCTTCCTTACCGATCCTCAAGTAAGTTGGTTAAAATTGATGGTTTTGTATGGCAAGAGTGTTTATGAATGAAAAATCGGTAAGGATGGGTGTTTTAAATCAGAATAAAGGTACTTTATTGGATTGAATTTGATTATATAAGGGATTAAAATGCTGCTTCATATCAATATGCTGTTAGTTTTCGGTTTTCAAGTTTGTGGGGGTTAAATTTCATTAAGAAAAGGAAATAAGTGTTCATTTTAAAGAGAAAGATAATTATAAAATAATGTAAGAAGCCAAAAATTCTTTCTTTTTCTCTCAAATCAGCAATGTCAGCTACTGTCTTGTTCTTCAGTTTCGCATGCTATAATTGTTATCTTAGTATTTGAGATTTAAATCATTTTCTTATAAATATATGTTTAGTTAGGTAGCTAAACTTTATTGTTAATCTGCTTGGGCTTGTTTTATTTTTCAAGGTATGAATTAGAGAAAATGTATTTTTATTTGGGTATTAATTAAATTTCAATTTTCTGATCTGGGTTTAAGATTCAATGATGTTCCTTGTTCTCCAGTGTTAAAATTTGATTTGATTTTTCCTTCTGTTCATATTAGATGTTGCAAACTCAAAACAATATGGGACCCGACGGCCGACACTGACCATGTATTTTTTGTTTGACAGTTAACTGTAGAATTCGTGTTAAAGCCATGGCATTGCGTTTGATGGCTAGGAAGTTGGAGAGTAAACTCTTTCCAATGCTCTCATTTAATTCTCCACTTTATTCACACGCTACTAGCTTTGGTAGCTACTCTCACTGCTTTTTGTATGCTCATATATAGATGCATATTTTTATGTTTCACCAAAAAAAAATAAAAAAATTATGAGGCTGCTAGGAGTTTGCATAACCAAATGTTTGTTGATGCATAAAATAGCTTAATATTATTTTGGAGCAGTTCTTAATGATTTCTAGAAAGCTATAATTTGACATGTAACTTACAAAGGAAAAAAGACATGGAGTGAGTGGAAATTAAAGTGCATAATTAATAATTGTAAATAATATTTTGCATATTTTGGATAAAGACAAAACAAGGTGATTAACTTTTGAACTATTGGATTTTGCAATATGAGTTTTGAGTTAAATTCTGGAACAATTGCTACTGTTTATGTTGCAAGTGAAGTAATATAACATATATGTGACACTTGTATATGAGATAAACTAGTTTTTATTGATGTAAAATTTTGCAACCTTTTACTGCAAGAAGGCAGCATTTTTTTTTTTTTTTTTTGTTTTGTTTTCTTCTTAAATTGGACATATGTTTGTCATGGGCCCTCTTTACTTGAATTGCATAACATTTTCTATTCGCTGTGCTTGACAAATTGAAGACTGTCTGAGTATGAAGTGCTACCTAGAGTATCTTTTTTCTCAGTTAGGTTTGTAATGATGATACCTGAGGTTAATTTTCAGGGTTTAAAGAAGTTAGGGAGGAGGAGAAAAGTCAAATGGTGGGTAATGTCTTCAGTAGCGTTGCTTCAAACTATGATCTCATGAATGATTTCATGAGCGGTGGACTGCATAGATTATGGAAAGATAGGTTAGTTTCTTGGTTGTCTTTGTAGTAAACTTTTTGAATTTTGCAATATACTACTTTTTTCTTCACATTGTTGCATATCTTCTTTGCCTGTTCAGACTTGTCTCAAAACTGAACCCATTTCCAGGGATGAAGCATCTTGATGTGGCTGGCGGAACAGGTACTGACTCATAAAAATAAAATAAAAATTGCAACACATTGTGAAGGTAGATAGAATGTATAAAACTAGAAGGCACGAGTAGTGTGGATGAAAAAACCATTAAAATTTGAAGAGTAAGAAAAGAGAGATGAAAAATAATTAAATTGAAAAGGAAACATTTGCTCAAATGAGAACATATGGTGCATCTGCTATGGATCTGAGGATAAATTTTAGGAGGGATAATTATGAATTATTTAAGTCTCATTCATTGTCTATTGGTGTTTATTCATTTCCAAAAAAAAAATAAAAAAAAATAACAGTAACTCAATAGATTGTAGCTATGTCATGTGTGTCAAAAGGTTTTATAACTAAAGCTGATCTTATGAGAGTAATAAAATTCATAGATTAATGAACAAACAAAGTTCTGATATATGGAGATTATGCAATTGTAACCTCTGTATTTGTTTACCTATACAATGCTGGGCAATGCCAGGTGAGTCTTAGCAGTCATCAACTGAAGCTTAGGTATTCCAGAACTGTTATATGGAGATCACAGATTAATCTCCCTTTTCATACTTAACAAAGATGATTATTATTTTTTTTCAGAATTATTGGCCTCTCACTGTGTCATATTGGAATTAATTTTTTTTTTATTATTGAAATCTTGAATTTAAAGTACTTACTTTTGCAGGGGATGTTTCTTTTAGGATCCTGGAAACCATAAGCAACATCAAACGTAGAGCAATTCAAAATGTTCTTGAAGATGATTTAATGGAAGAAACTCGAATATATGTTTGTGACATCAACCCAAACATGTTAAATGTTGGTCAAAGTCGGGCTTTGGGGAGAGGTAAAAATAGAACGATTTTTTTGTGAAACTTATGTTGTCTAGAAGCGTAAAATTTCAAGAACGAATTTGTAAATTGGACAAGAAACTTTGCTTTTACTTGGAAATGAAGATTATATTGTGACAACTGACACCATTTTAGGTCTTGGAAAGGACAAATCACTTGTCTGGGTAGAAGGAGATGCAGAAGCCTTGAGGTTTGACAATGGTACAATGGATGGATACACAATCGCGTTTGGGATAAGGAATGTAACACATATAGAGAAGGTTCTTGCCGAAGCTTACAGGTATGCTTACAACTACTTGGTATGGTTGTACTCTTTAACAGCTTCAAAACATTAAATTGATAAGTTGAATAGGACTATGTAGTATTGATATCTAAGACTGCTATGATGGCTGCAACACTCATCATGAGCTATCTGTAGAATCAATATTTTGTCAATTTGAAACATGTTTATTTCTTTCGAGAAATAAAAGGATATCTAACTTGGTAATTTTGTTAACTTTGGGTTAAAAGATCGAGAAGTCATAGACATGGTTTTTCCCATGGATATAATTGTTAGCATCAGTATATCATTGTGACTAATAACATTTAGCACTTGAAGCATGAGTGAAACGGGGTTGAGGCCTATGAATTGATAGGTAACAGCTAACAAGGATGAAGGTAGTTATTATTGGTCTTGTTTTGATACTGTTTGATGAGATGTTGTTTTACATTCTGAGAATGAAAAATTAAATGGTTTTCATTGGACTTGACCTGAAAATGTAATTCTTGGGTAGGGATGAGTCATTACACATGTAGCAAAAATCAGTGAGTGAACAGAAACTGACCAAGGAGATATAACTAGGAAGAAAGTATTAATCATTGTTTTACTTTGAGACTGTTCACAAGTTGTTTTTCGTGTTTTGAGAAAGAACATTATGAGTTAGATTAAATTGTTGCTGTTGGACTTGATTTAACAAGGCATCCTATAGCTATGTGAGTAGTGAATATCTATAGCAAAGTCGAGCAATTGAGTGAAAGCTGAAAAATAGAAGGCATCAACTGTCTTTAAATGCTTTTGGCAGTTCAATACACCTATTTATCACAGTTTCCTGTAGATTTTTGCGTGGTTGCAATTAAAATGTGCAAGTCATGAGGCTCAAAAGGATATCAGATTTTGATGAATGATTAGAAACATTAGTTTGATTGGAAGTTAACTGTTTATCCGCAAGAAATGAAGCTTTACATTGGGAAATGGGATTTGCTAACTTTTGTTCACAATGAGATTAAAGCCTATGCTTAGTGTTGGAATTCACCTGTGAGATGTGAGATGAAAAGAGAACAAAATATCACTTTGAAAAGGTAAATATAAGAAGGGTGGATATACAAATTGAGCATACAACCCAATGAGCTAGCTTACTGGGCTTTACACTGATCCGATCGATATTTACCCATTCCAAAATATTAGAAGCCAAGATTTGGATAATGTAAATTTTTAACATGGTACCAAAGCGGCTTTGATCTTATTGGCTTAAGAACAAAAGAAGAGGTTGTGTAACCTATGATACATGAGCTTTGCCAAAAAGGAAACTCGAAGAAAGAGATTAAAAAAAAGCCAAGAAAAACAATGGCCAACTTCAATGAGGTCTTCCATTTGAATTCTAGGCAAGTTCCTCATCGAGGCTAGCTTCTTCAGGCAAGTGCCTCACTAAACTGGTCGCTAGTGTATATGGAATTTACTACATTGGTCCTCCATTAGCATCTTCTAATTGTTGCACATAGTGACATTTTTATCTTTGATATTTTGCCTTCACGAGACAAATGTAATTCATTAATTGTTGCACTTGAGAAATAAAGTTTTTGTTATAAAAACCCTTTGGCCCACCCTACACTTGTTCAAGCCTTATTAATTACATTTGATCTTTGCAACTTTTAGACCACTAATTTTGCATCTAGTGATGAAAAACAAGACCTAAATCGCAGTAAATTCCAAGTTTGCTTGCTTTCCTAAATGCATGATTCCATGATATGCAACTCCTTGTTTCCATTGTTCTTAACTTTCATTTTGTATGTAGAATTCCTTTTGGAGTTAATAACTATGATAATTTGTTATTAACTTATTATAGCACCCGATAATTTACAAATTTTAACTTCTAATGTCCATCTCCTCATTTCAGTTAAGCTTTCTCTGATTGTGAGCTGTTTCGGATTTTGTATACTACCCTTTACCATTGAATTATCTTCTGATTGGACCTTTAGAAGTGAATTTGTTTAAAATTTTACTTACTTTTATGGTTTGTGTTGTAATATATATTCATCATACTTTTATGATTTTGTTCATTAGGGTGCTGAAACGCGGAGGAAGATTTCTTTGCCTTGAACTGAGCCATGTAGAAGTTCCTTTATTTAAGGAATTGTGAGTATTTTGCACACTATCTATACGGTCGTACTTGGTAAACTATGTATTTAGCTATCTCACTTTCATGGATAAGTACTGTAACATGCATAAATGCAAGAGTCCTATTTTTCTTTGATTAAGCTGCTTCGTTTGTTTTCGCAATTTCTGGGAATTAATTCTGTATGGGGAAACTCTCATCTAATGTTGATGTTCAAACCACACACAAAAAAAAAAAAAAAAAAAAAATTGAAAGTTCTTTTTTTCTTTTTGTGAATTTTTATTTTTAAAATTATAGATTGACAACCCAAGGTTGCCCATGTGCTTTCGCTGAAATGACAAGAGTTGGGATGGTGTGGCTGTGCTTATGCATTTGTGTTAAAAAAAATACCGGGATTTTTGTACTAACTTGAATCTCATCGTCTACTTGTAAAAATATATGTTAGAAAAGGATAACTGACATTCCTATAATAGAAAGCTAGAGGAGAGTGAACCTAGCATAATTATAATCCTTCGAATGGTAAAAGTACCCCTGTGGCCCTGTGTTCCTGGGGAAATACCATCAATGCCAACAAAACAAATAAATATAGGTGACACATGCTAATGTTACCTTTCTCACTTTTTCTGCAATGATCCATTCCTATTTTTTAATCATTTCAAATTCTTTATTCCATTTTTTGCCCTCATCTTTGAAATATAGCAAGTATCAACACTAGGATGTGTTTGAAAGTGCTTTGACGGCGTCAAAAGTACATCCAGATATTCACGAACATCTTTATTTTATTATTCTATAGTGTTTTGCTAAAGTATATAGAAGCTTTTTTAGGAATTGAGAAATGCTTATAGAGTTGTTTCTAGATAGGTGCTTCTCAAGAAACATTTTCAAGTGCTTTTGTTTGAAGATACGGTGCAAAAGCACTTCTTTAATGCACTTTCAAAGCCACTTGTGTTTTACTTCAAAGAGTTCATTTCAAGACTTATGAAGAACTTATATATGGGTTTCACGAAGTACTTATTTTTAAATTTTTATGGGGAGATCATTATTTATATATGTAATCCATTTTACGGAATGTGAAATTTAATGAGACAGTAACGATAAGTCAATTGGAACTCTTAAATATTTTTATCTCTTATTGAAAAAAAAAATTGTACTTTGAAGTTTTGATTGACATAAGGTAGTTTACCGGATTGCTGAAACTTTTTTGTTTGATGGGGTTTGGATTCCAAATTCCCTTGATGGATCCTTGCATTCTCTTAACTTTTTCTCTTCTCATGATATCATACGACTGTTATTTGTCTTTGTTTTCTCTTTTCCCATGATGCAGGTACGATTATTATTCATTTGCAGTCATTCCAGCAATTGGGGAAATGGTAGCAGGTGATCGGGATTCTTATCAGTACTTGGTCGAGAGTATCCGACGTTTTCCAGCTCAGGTAACCGTGACTTTTCAATCCTCCCATACTATATCCTAATACTTATTGCGACATTGTCTGCTTCTTGATGATCAAAGATCACACCTATCCAATACCTAGGCTCATAGATGTATGTTTTCTTCCCCTACCTCCACTAGAACCTTTACTTTCAAATTGATAAATTTCCCGAAAGATTTACTGGGGCTGTTTGATGGACTGGAAATGGGGTAGGATGGAACGTTAAAATGTCAAACTTGTGCCTCGGGAGCTCACTTGGGATATTAGCCCAGTTCTGAGTGAGTTTTGAATCCCATTGACACAGGATTTCTTCATCTCACCTGCCTTCATAGGACTAAGCTGAATAGAAAATATTTTTTTTTCCCCTGAAGTTAAACAAATTATTGCATGCAAAACAGGACTCGGGAAAACAAGCATCATTTTCTTTTTCCAAATTTAACAAACAAATTGTTAAATGCAAAACAAGAGTAAGGGGCCGTGTTTTATTTATTATTTATTATTTTTTTATTTTTTATTTTTTGTCTTTAGTATTGAAGGACCTTATTTTAAGTAAGTAAAGTAATATCATTTAATATTTAAGACACTCTTTTTTGTTTGTTTTTTATTAAAAAAGTATCCCACTTAAATATTAAGTGGTTTTGGTTTTACTATTCTACCCTATTTTAACAAACCATTTAACTTTTAAGATACTTTATTTTATTTTATTTTAATGTATTTTTATTTTTTAACAAATATTTATTTTTATTGAAAAAAATATATTTGATTTCATTTACAATTTTATTTATTAATTTAAATAATTTATTTTGAAAAATTAAATATTTAAAGTTATTGAAATATATACATATATATATATATATATATATATATGTTATTTTATTGAAAAATGGCCAAACACCAATTCGACCAAACAATCAACCCCTTCACAGCCGCCGCGTACCAACATCCGTCGTCGTAGCGAATCACCCATCATGGTCGATTTAAAAAGATTCGCCGGTCACCAATCATCAAACCCCCACAATCAATGTCGTTGATTTGTTCGCTTAATCGCGAATGAAACCCGATTTGGTCGCGGATTTGTTTGCCAACCTGATTTGTCACAATCCACCGTTTCTCAAGCTATGTTGCCGCCACCGTTGTGTTCGCTGGAGTCAACCTTACCATATCAACCCCTCCTTGTTGTTGATCTACTCTTGCTGGAGACTCACGCGACGAAAGCACAAAATTTTTGACAGATAAAGCTTCGCCACTCTCCATCTCTAGAGATGAAATGACGGTGCTGCATCTAACCGTCGAAGGCAAGGAGGCCAGCCTCCTCTAGTCAAATCTCAGCTAGGTCAATTTAGGGTTAGGTTAGTGTTAGGGTTTGAGTTAGAGTTGTTTAGGAAATTGGGGATTCTTTTTTATTGAAGGTTATTTTTGGTAATATTAATTGTAAAAGGTTAATTGTGGAAGTAACTATGAAGGTGTTAATTATGACTTATTAGATAAGTGAAAAGCCATTTTTTTTACTTTTTCTATCTGACAATATATATCTTAAAATAAGATATATAAATTAGAAAATCAAACAAACCTATTCTTAATTTAAGTTATAAAAGGTAATAAGACTTACATGGGAAAAAACAAACAGCCCTTATGAATGAAGAACAACTTTTAGAGTTGAATATAATGTATTTGAATTTTGAACTAATGTAAAGGTGGGTTAAGCACTAGAGGAGTTACATTGATTCAAAATTATGTACTTTCTGATTTTTAAAGTTTTATTTGTGTCTATCTGCATGTTTCTTCTCTGTACTATTAATTTGTTTCTGTTGTTCTTATCTGTTGCTCAATGGTTAAATGATTGGACACTTTAATATCATCAGGCAAAACAAGTTTGCTTTCTCATTTACATGGAATAATTTTGTTTTCTCATTTACGGTACATGGAATTTCCCTAAATTTTATATATTGATTAGTTGTTTTAATTAGAAGACCTGCAGCAGTTTGTGCATTTTTACTTTTTAACTCTTGTCCTATTTAATCTGACCGAGTAAAAACAGTGGGTTGGTGTAACCTCGGAACATCTTGACTGCAATATCACATATCAGACATGAGCGTGTCAAAACAGTACAATTGTATATGTATGTTCAAGGCTAATTGAGCAGCATTATCTAACCACCCTGTGATCTTTGGATCTTCCAAAGGTTATTGTTTCTATTTTAATGAATTATGTTATTATTGATGAAGCAGGCGAAATTTGCATCGATGATTGCTGATGCAGGGTTTCAGAAGGTTGAGTATGAAAATCTTGTTGGCGGAGTTGTTGCCATCCACTCAGGATTGAAAATTTAAAGGTGTACCCATGAATCAAAAGTGCCTTAACTTATTTACGGTTCTGATTAGGTTCCATATATATAGCAGCTGAATGTGAAATGTTTTTGTTTTACATAAAATTCAAAAATTCAAAAAAAAAAAGAATGTGGCACGAGGACAAAGTACTCTCTATAACTCTGAACAAAAGATAATTGGTGGGCATCCATCTTTCTGTTTTGACTTCCTTCTTGTTTCTTTCCTTGGCAGTCCAAGGCCATTGGTCTTTGCTGCCAACAAACAAAATAAAATTAACATTTTAGCGGGAGCATGGAATACAAGACATATATATATATAGCTGTTTTTCATAATAGCCTCTATCTATTTTTATCATTCATCCACTAATATCTAATTTAATGTAGTAAAAAATATTTCTATTTATCTACTATATAAAATTGATTATGAAGGTAGGACATGCGATACAAACTTTAAAAGGTCACACAACTGGTAATATATATATATATATATATATATATATATATATATATATAAATATTCATTATATTAATTCTTATCCGTGATTCTTTAAGTTTGGATGCAACAAGTATAGATTATAGATTATAAATGGACGATTTTGATTTAAATAAAATTGTATTTGAGGTGTTATGATTCATTAATTAGGTTATAAATGAATTAGAATAGGATATATATATAATTATTCATTATATTAATTCTTATCCGTGATTCTTTAAGTTTGGCCAGTATAGATTATAGATTATAAATGGACGATTTTGATTTAAAAAAAATTATATCTGAGGTGTTATGATTCATTAATTAGGTTATAAATGAATTAGAATAGGATATATATATAATTATTCATTATATTAATTCTTATCCGTGATTCTTTAAGTTTGGATGCAACAAGTATAGATTATAGATTATAAATGGACGATTTTGATTTAAAAAAAATTGTATTTGAGGTGTTATGATTCATTAATTAGGTTATAAATGAATTAGAATAGGATATATATATAATTATTCATTATATTAATTCTTATCCGTGATTCTTTAAGTTTGGATGCAACAAGTATAGATTATAGATTATAAATGGACGATTTTGATTTTAAAAAAATTGTATTTGAGGTGTTATGATTCATTAATTAGGTTATAAATGAATTAGAATAGGATATATATATAATTATTCATTATATTAATTCTTATCCGTGATTCTTTAAGTTTGACCAGTATAGATTATAGATTATAAATGGACGATTTTGATTTAAAAAAAATTGTATTTGAGGTGTTATGATTCATTAATTAGGTTATAAATGAATTAGAATAGGATATATATATAATTATTCATTATATTAATTCTTATCCGTGATTCTTTAAGTTTGGATGCAACAAGTATAGATTATAGATTATAAATGGACGATTTTGATTTTAAAAAAATTGTATTTGAGGTGTTATGATTCATTAATTAGGTTATAAATGAATTAGAATAGGATATATATATAATTATTCATTATATTAATTCTTATCCGTGATTCTTTAAGTTTGACCAGTATAGATTATAGATTATAAATGGACGATTTTGATTTAAAAAAAATTATATCTGAGGTGTTATGATTCATTAATTAGGTTATAAATGAATTAGAATGGGGTATCAAGAAACAAAAAAAAATACATTTTTTATGCAAAATTTTCATTTATATTTAGTATTTATGAAAGTATCACATGGATGTAGCCCATTTACTTAAAAGCTGCGAGGAAAGGTTATGGGGATGTTTTAGCTATTGCAGCAAGAAGCGCGATGCAATATACTGATATAGTATGTATTTTTTATTACAAAAAAAAAAAAAACAAATCTAATTAATGCCATTTAAATGATATTTAAACCTGTTAACGTAAAATCTACACGAAGTGAAAAATTTCAATTAACACCCTCAAGATCACTACCACAAAGGTGGTGGTCAGGGTTGGTATCTTAGGTACCTAACTTGTTCGAACAGAGGTGGATGTTTAAATGTGAATACAATAAGAATGGGAATATAACTCTTTATAATAGATCACGTATGTTATACAAAAATCTCTCAAATTCTCTCAATCTCGCTGGGGTACAGTAGGATGGCAATCTCGTGTTTATCGAGAAATGGAAAAATAATGATGGTCGTGTTCTGATCATAGAATTTAGGTCGGAGTTGAATTTCTCCTCTCGTATGCCTCTTTTTTTTGTCCCCCTTTCATTGTTCATGCTGGGCGTGTTTATTACAAGGTCCAAGTAGGTTAAACTTGTGAATCTCCCGCCATGATTCTCTGAATCTGTTTTATCCTTATCAGGCGAGATCTTTTATTTGAAAGTTATTCGCTTCAAATTAATAACGGATTCGAGATCTTTGGTGGAGATAAGTTTGTTTCCTCTTTGGACTCAATCGCTTGCCCTACACGTACGCAGTGTTTTAATGTTCGTTGGAGTGTAGATATGATTTCGTGTGCATTCATGGCGTGATTTTTTATGGAGGTCGTCGAGTATGGTGTTCGTTTTCTCGTAAGATGGGGTAGATCCGTGCCCCAACCATGGTATTAGGAGCTTGGTCCGAACTTTTCATGTCCCTAGGAGCTTGGAATGACCCCGTGGAAACCCTTTGGTGGCAATGGGGATTTGGAGAGCTTCCTGCTACTTATCCAAATAGGTATGAATGTTCCCTCGTCGAGGTGGAGTAATTCTACAGTGTGAGCCTGGCTCTTAATGGGTCTCTCTGAGAGAGGATGGCGGGCTTCTAGGGAGTTTGCGAGGTGATCTCGACTTTGGGGAGCCTGTTTCGTCATGCACCGGACTTCTCCTGGTTCTTGATTCGGTGTAAGGAGCTCGATTCGACTTCGTAGAGCTTCACCTTAGGTGGTTTCCAAGCTCGGCGACCTTTCTTCACTTTTGTGGGATGGCTCTACAGCTTGACCCCAGGACTCGGGGTTCCGTGATAGGTAATCTCGGACTTGAACCTGAGCTAGGAGAACAAAAAATTTCTCTTTGATCCCTAGCCAAATTTGGCTATTAACGAAACCTATTATTTTTATTGCAGATTGGTGGGTTACTAGGTTATGAATGAGAATAATGTTCCATCAATGAGAGAAATAGCAATTAGAATACTCTCACAAACAACATCTTGTGCTTATGATATTTGCTAAATCCACAGTAAACAAAGAAACTGTCACGGTCTTACCTATTCTAAGTTTGAACCAATTTATTTACTGTTATTATAATATGAAACTTGAACTCAGGGATATTTGGCTGCTGAAAGGGATAAAGTGAGATAAGATGTATAGATTTAAAGTTTTTTTTTTTTTTTTTTGAAAAGATATATAGATGTAAAGTAGTTAATGATATTTTCAATTTTGTAATTTAAGGAATATTCTGATTTAAATTTCAATATGATCGTGAATTTACATCAAAAAAAAAAAAAGAGTTGCAGTAAGTGTATGACAAATAAGAAGGCACAATGATGAATGATGTCAATGCCTCAATCATATCCTTTTAAATTAAATTGATAATTGCCCTTTAAAAAAAATTAATGAACTGTATGTACAAAAATATGTTCAGGTAGTGGTGGACTCGGTTTTACGATCCATGATTAACCAAGCTAAACTGAACCGAAATTACGTTTTCAAGTTGATCACCTTGTTGAAATGAGTCAATTCGATTAAAAAAATTGAAAAACCAAGTTCAAATGAGTCATGGGTAGTTTTGTCTTGCCAAAAACCAAATCAATCCGACTAAACCAAGTAAATATTATATATATATATATATATATATATATATATATATTATAAAACTAAATACAAATAAATATAAAGTTTATTTAAAGTAATTATATATGTTTTATTAAATATTAGATTTAGTTAATGAATATTGTTTTATTAATATTATATATATTAAGTATTAGTGGAAATGGTGAGATATGTTACCTTTTTTTTGTGTGTTGCAATGATGTCACCGCTTAACTTAAGTTTAAAAAGCACCTATTATGGTGAACTACCTAAATTGCCCTTAAATAATCTATTTTTTATTCTCATTGTGCTTCCATCTATACTTTGAAAACGATAACTCATCTCTCTCTAAAAAACTTGTCTCTCTCCAGATTCTGCATAAGAAGATTACATATATTTGTGATATTCGTTTATATATTTTCATATATTTTTGTGTGGTTTAACAATATATCCATTCGTTATAATTTGTTGTCCAGTCTTTGTATAAACATGTGTGAACATTTTATTTTCAAAGGATCGAGCATTTTATTTTTGAAAATAATATTTAGTTAAATTGAGCATATTTGTAGTCAAATCGAACATTTTTTTTAATATGATCGAGCTTATTTTTAAAAGAATCGAGCATATTTTTGAAAGAATTGAAATAATCAAGCATTTGTCAAAGGATCGAGAATATTTTTCAAAAGATCGATAATTTTTTTCAAAAGATCGAGAATTTTTGTCAAAAGATCGAGAATTTTTGTCAAAGAATCGAGATTTTTTTTTAAAGGATCGAGATTTTTTTTCAAAGGATCGAGATTTTTTTTCAAAGGATCGAGATTTTTTTCAAAGGATCGAGATTTTTTGTTAAAGGATCGAGAAGTTTTTTCAAATGATCGAGAATATTTTTTAAATGATCGAGAATTTTTTTCAAAGGATCGAGAATTGTTTTCAAAGAATCTAGAATTTTTTCAAAGAATTGAGATTTTTTTTAGACAATTAGGTTTAATTAAATCGAGTATATTTGTAGCAAAATCGAGCATATATCTCGACTCTCGAATGTGTTTGTTTAGCACCTGAATTTTAATGGAATTTTCTCTCTCTATTTCACAACTGTCACTGTAAAAAAATGAATGAAAGAAATCTGATGGAACAACTATTGGGGGTATTTTTGTTCGTTCACCATAATAGGAACATTTTAAACATAAGTTATTAAAGCAGTGACAATGTTGAAATATCAACTCTAAAAAATGTTATTTAATTTTTGACCCCTTAAGTATTAACTAAAATATAGATGGAATAATACACCAAATAACACCAAACAAGTATATCATTAGATGTGACGAGTGAAGCTATCTTTTAGTGGAGAAGTTTGGATACAACCAATAACCGATGTTGATAATAGGAGTTATTCTTTACCCAACGTTCAAATCGGGTTATGAAAAATTTCAATTTGACGTGTTTTATGATGCAGTGTGATCTGAATCGATGATTGCGCGTTTCAAAGCTGTGTTGGTACAGTGCATTATATGTTATTATCGTTCAGTTGTGATTGTTATTGCTATGGACTAAAATTTCAATTATAATATTATTGATTATTTAGACTTCTGTTTATATTATTTATGAAGTTGTTATTGGCAAAATTTATACTATATGACACGACAATAAGAAATAAGAATCGGGGATGCCACGTCATCAGAAGTCAATCTGATCGAGTCTACTAAAGTTGACCAATGAACACTCATCTAACTCTCCGACCAAGATAGCACCAACGATCGGGGAGGGATACCTGATCGGGACTACCAAGATGATTGGGGTTGAGGCCATGATCGGGTGAGACTGTTGATCGGGGGAAAGAGAGTTTGATCGGGTGTAATAGACGGTCGGTTACATGACACGTGGACAACATTCGGATTTAACAAAAATCATAACTCAAAGCATGAAAAGAATGAATCATACTAAAATAAGGCGTGTAGAAGTACAATTTGATGAGGAAGTAAATCTCCTTATAGATATCAAAGTCCAGATTAGGCAAGAAGCCCAATACAATCGAAACACAACAAACGAAAGATAAGAAAAAAGAATAATACGACTCCAATAAGTTAGAGTTTTGTTTAATTACAGAAACTTTCCTTACTTGTACATAACGAATTAAGGTTCTATACATGTATAAATTGACCTAAATAACACTCAAAAAAGGGTGAACATGAATTAAGCATAGAATAGAGTAGGCGAGATTGTGTGTGTAATATTTTGTCAACTTAGTGGATTCTTTTTTCCCTCGCCATTATCGGCAACCGTGGATGTTTCGCCGCCTTGGGGTTTTACCACGTTAAATCTTATATTGCTTCTCGTTTTTTATTTATTTTGATTTACAGTTTGATTATTCATTCATATTATCTATTCGACGAGTGGTTAATCCAAAAATCATCGTCAACAACTGGCGCTAGAGGAAGGTGGTGAACCTCCGTTAGCATTGAGTTTTGATAGCTAATTCCAGGTTGTGAGAAGCAATATCATGGCTACTAGCAGAGGTAGGATTATATCTCTGTGCAACACCGATGCCTCACGTGGTGCTAATGTCCTTAATCCTGTTGATGTCAACACTGTTGGAGAAGATCCATATTCAAGAACTCCACCATCAACCAGACCTGACGCTGTAACCTCCACAGGTGTAAGCGTTGGCATTTCCTCAGATGCGTTCAGGCAAATCCAGGAATCTCTACGTAAAGTCAATGATGACGCCATTAGACGAGGAATCAGCATAACGGCCACTGCCAATTTGAGTTCACCATACCAACTCTTTACGTCGGTGGTAGCTCAGGATCCCAAGTTATGCTCTAAAATAATGGCAACCACTCCAGAAGCACCCTAGAAATCCCAGAGAGATAGGGTGGAGCCCTATGAAAAAAGGGAACATTCCCATAGAAGAAGCGACCGCCAAGATGACTGGGGGGCTGAGGGACATAGGGACTCCAGTTTGTGGGAAGACACAAAGAGGTATGATGGAACAGAAACTCACCATGAGCAGGTAGATAGGTACGATGGCAGAAGGAAAAGGTCCCGCTCGAATTCAAGTGACAATGAAACTGCCTCTAAAAGGTCAGGCGTGATCCCTTGGTGCCCAGATCAGTGGACGAATGTCAAGGGACCAATACAAACTCACTACCCGCCAGAAGTTTTATTAGCGTGGAGAGTCGAAAGGGGAGCGAGGAGAGGTCCTCCTCAGAAAAGTAGAGGCCCTTGAGCAAAGACAGAACTTAGGAAATCTACTGATTGGAAATTCTGAAAGTCTGTTTGTTGACTCTATAAGGCAGACCCATTTTTTAGAAAAATTCAGGATGCCTCATGTGGAACAATTCAAGTCTAATACTGACCCGTAGGAACATGTAAGGAGGTACCAAAGCGCAATGACACAGTACAATTATGATAATGCCCTCATGTGTCAGATGTCCCCGGTAGACCTTGGGAGATCAAGGATCCAAGTGGTTTGAAAGGCCGTTAGGAGGCTCCATCCATAATTTTGAGGAATTGATACAAGCTTTCATCAGGCAATTTATGGAAAATATCCAGCGAAGGAATTCCATATCAGCCTTGTCAACCTTAAAGCAAAGGAAGGATGAGAAACTGAAGGATTACCTAACCAAATTCTCACAAGAAGTGTCTAAAATGCAGGATCCCAATGATGATGCGGTAGTTTTAGCATTTATAAACAGTTTACAACACAACCATTTAACCCTACGTCTGATGCAAAAGGGGTCGACTACGTACACGAGCATGGTAGACTGTGCGGGGGGATATGCCATGGCGGAGGAGGAGCAAATTGCCCACAGTGGAGAACTTATACATGTGGGTAGACCTGAGAATAGCCAAAAACATAAGGAGGACAATTCAAAGAGTAGTAGCAAAGAGGACCAGAAAGGCAATGGGGGAAAGAGTAAAGATGGATGCAAAGACGATGACAAAGGTGGCAAGCACTTCAAGCGGCAATACACCAATTATACCCCGTTAGCTAGAAGGCAAGAGGAGATCTTAAATGTGATAGACGATAAGAATTTGTACAGGAAGCCCCAAAAATAGTCAAGCTTTGCTAGGAGATACACAACCAAATAATGTAGGTTTCACTAGAACAATGGTCATGAAACCGCAAAGTGATATCAACTGAGAGACTACATTGAAAAACTAATCAGAGAAGGACACCTTAAAGACATGATCCTTAGAAGTTGGGGTGATCGGTACAAGGACACTCCAATGAAGGAGCGTGACAGAAACCAGAGGAGCCCTGGAAGAGCCCTGAAAGAAATTCGGATAGCGGGGCGATTAACACCAACTTTAACAGACCGCACACTGGGGCAAGCAATCGAGAAAGAATGACCGAGGTTAAAGAAGCCATAGGTAGGCAGAGGAATTTGGAGGTCAATTTATTGAGCCCCGACTAGAAAAGGTTAAAACAAGGATGGGACCCCATAGTCTTTACTGAGGCAGATACGCATGGATCAAAAATGAAGCTGAACGATGCGATTGTCGTGTCAGTTCGAGTGGGACATAGAGAGGTAAGAAGAATGTTGATTGACAATGGAAGCTCATCGGATATCCTGAGTGTTCGACCAACTCGAGTTACAAAGAAAAGATCTCCAGCCTCTCAAGGTCTCATTGAATGGCTTTGGAGGAGCAGAAGTAAGATCGTTGGGAACAGTGAAGCTACCTGTAAAGATCCGGAGCTTTCCCTATACTAAAATGGTATTGCTAGATTTTATGGTCGTAAATGTTGAAAACTTATCGTACAACGCCTTGTTGGGTACGCATTTCCTAAATAAATCAAAAGTTGTGACAACTACCTACACCTTGACAGTAAAGTTTCCAATAGAAACGGGGGTAGGTGTCATGAAAATTTCATAAGAATGGGCAAAAAGGCCAATTTAGTTATGTACAGGGAAAAAGCATAATCGAGTGTGATGCAGATAGATATCCGAAGTGATGATGAAGGATCAAAAGTGGATAAAGGAAAGGACTCGACATAAACACCTACCCGGTTCGACCTCTACCTAAGGGAAACGTCTTCGAAAGACAAGAAGGCCCAAGAAGATGAGCCGATCGAGAGGATAATCCTGCCCATACCATAAAACTGGGAGCCCGGTTAATGGAAGAAGTTCGGGATATGATGGTTAGCTTACTGAAAGATTATAAAGACAGGTTCGCTTGGAAACACAAAGACATGCTACGGATCGACTAGAAGGTAATTTCACACTATTTAGCGGTTGATCCCGATCTGAAACCAGTCATCTAGAAGAATAGACGGTTTAACCTGAAAAAGAGCAAGGAGATTAAAGAAGAAGTAGAGAAGTTATTGGCAGTATGATCCTTAAGGGAAGTAAAGTACCCCGAATAGGTTGCCAACGTGTTGCTAGTGAAAAAGAAGAATGGCCAGTGGAGGATGTGTGTGGATTTCACTGACATCAATAAAGCATGTCTAAAGGAGAGCTTCCCTTTGCCTCAAATCGACCAGCTGGTGGATGCGACAGCTTGTCATGAACTATTCAGTTTCATGGATGCCTACTCTGGTTACAACCAGATCCAAATGTTCGAACCTAATGAATATAAAACATCCTTCACAACTGATTAGGGGTTATACTGTTACAAAGTTATGCCTTTTGGTCTCAAGAATACTGGGGCGACCTACCAGAGACCGGTAAATAAGATGTTTGCCTGACAAATCGGTAGAAATATGGAGGTGTATGTAAATGACATGCTAACAAAGAGCACGACATCCGAAAAACATACAGAAGATCTCAGAGAAATGTTTGAGGTGTTAAGAAAGTTTGGCATTAAACTCAATCCAAAGAAGTGTGTTTTCGGGGTACCTTTGGGAAGATTACTAGGATTCCAAGTTCACCATAGAGGGATTCAAGTAAACCTAGAAAAAATAAAGGCATTGGAAGAAATGAGATCCTTAAAAACATTAAAGGAAACTCAAAGGTTAACAAGCTGCTTAGCATTTCTGAATCGATTCATAAGCAAATCCACGAACAAGTATTTGCCTTTTTTTAGGGCAATCAAGAAAGGCAAGGGGTAGAATGGAATGATGAATGTGAGCAGGCGTTCTGAAGATCAATGAGTACCTAGGTAAAGCACCAATCTTGTCTAAGCCCCATGAAGGAGAAGTGCTCTACCTATACCTGTTGGTGACAGCTGTAGCAACAGGGTTGGTGCTGGTCAGACTGGATGATAAGGTACAGAAGCCAGTTTACTACATAAGCAAGGCTTTACTACCAACCGAGACAAGATACTCACCGGTCGAACAGATGAAATTGGTGCTAGTAACTGCAGTAAGAAAGTTGAGACCATAGTTTCAAGCTCATAAGATCGAGGTATACACAGATTGCCTACTGAAGCAGATTCTATCTAAGCCTGAAGTGTATGGGAGATTAACAAAAAGGGTAGTGGAACTAAGTGAGTTCGACATAACGTATTTTCCAAGAGCTACAATAAAGGGGCAAGTGGTAGCCGACCTAGTCACCGAGTTTGTCGAACCAAACAACAAGGTTATCAGGATGCTGAAAGAGATAGAAGAATTTATTTTGAAACTGCATGTGGGTGGATCGTCAAACACGTATTGCAGCCGGGCCGGTATAGTGATATCCACCACAGAAGATGATCAGGTAGAATGTGCCTTACAGTTTGACTTTAAAGCCACCGACTACATGGCTGAATACGAGGTACTTTTGGCAAGACTTAGAGTTTGCACGACACTGGGAGCAGATGAGTTGGAGAAATTTAGTGATTTGTAGGTGGTGGTAAATCTAATCCTGGATGAGTATCAAGCCAAGGACATCAACATGGATGCTTATCTAGGGATAGCTAAGGTGTTACTTGGGAGCTTTAAGGCTTATAGAATTACCCAGATCCCAAGGGAGAAGAATGAAAGGCAGACACTTTGTCAAAATTGACATCAACTACTATCAGCATACGATCAAAGATCATTGTAGTTTCTCACCTCAAAAAGGTGAGCATCGAGGATAATGGGAAGTATTGGAGGTAGGAACGGGTGAAGAAAAATAGGCTATTTGGATGACCTCGATCAGAGAATATCTAGAGAATGGAACGCTCCCAGAAGAAGTAACCGAGGCAAAATGCCTCAGGTATAGAGCTATCAGATACTCCATGGTCGGAAGAGAATTATACAGGAGAGGATTTTTGAAGGCCTTACAGAAGTACGGTTGCCCAATAGAGGGCAAGCATATATTAGAAAGTATCCACCAGGGGGGAACCACTTCGAGGGTAAAATCCTAGCGCATAAGACTCTCAGACAAGATTTCTACTGGCCAACCCTATTCTAAGACGCTTAGACAGTCGTGGATCAGTGTGGTAGTTGCCAGAGGATAGCCAATGACATCAAGAGGCCCCCCGATCAATTGAAGAACCTATCGTCGCATTGGTCATTTGCCATGTGGGGGCTGGATTTGATTGGCCCGATGCCAACATCAACCAAAGGAGAAGCAAAGTATGCAATTATAGCTATGGAATACTTCACAAAGTGGGTCACGACAGAAGCGCCGGTGCATATAACTGAGGCTAACATGACCAATTTCGTGAAGAAAAATATTATCTATCGATTTGGAATCTCAGACACAGTAATCACAGACAATGGGACCCAGTTCGACATTGATAACTTCAGAAACATGTGTCAGGACTTTGGCATAAAAAATTATTACACCACACCAGTGCATCCTCAGACCAATGACCAGACATAAGCAGTAAAGAAGATCATTAAGCATACCTTAAAGGAAAAGCTGGATGCTAAGAAAGGAAACTGGGCAGATAAGTTACAGAAGTCTTATGTTCATATCGAACCACATAAAGGACTTCGACAAGAGAGACCCTGTATTAACTAGCATTCGGGGGGGAGGAAGTAATTCTAGTTAAAGTAGTTCATAATTCACCAAGGGTATAATTCTTCCATCCCGAAACAAATGTGGAAATGTTAGAACAGAACCTAGACGGGTTAGAAGAAAAAAAGGACCTGTCGAGGGTAAGGAATGCTACCGATTAGCAAAGGGCAACCATATATTACAACTCACACGTCCGAGTAGAAAGATTCCAGCTTAGAGATCTAGTTCTGAGGAGGGTGTCACCCAATACAAAGGATAAATCAACTAGATCATTGGCAGATAAATGGGAAAGGTTGTACCAAGTGGTCGGGTTGGCCGGTCATGGAGCATATCGCCTTACCCGACCAGAAAGAAGCGAGCTACCCAGACCATGCAATGCTCAATACTTAAAGATGTTCTACCCTTAAGAGTTTTTTCATTTTTAAATGTTTAATTTTATTATAGACATGAATTTGCTTTGTTAGCCGATTATTTGATGTTTCTTTCTAGCATTCAACAAAAGCCTCTTTCAAAAGTCAAGAATGGTGTTCTAAGTTTGCTTTTGTTTACAAAAGCAATCCCAGGAAACCTAATAATCACTTAGTTTTGACAGGAACACCCGGGATGCTCGGTGAGGGGGCCGAAAGCACATGTCGTAAAAGCAGTGTATACTCATCGAAACTAACAGGGTGTAATGAAACAATGTTAGGGCGCCTTCAAGCCATAAGAACCTGATGGGATGCGATGAGAGTTGAATGGGGAATGAAATATCCGTGCCAGAAACGGTTGTAAATATGGCATGGTATAAGTCACCCCATTGCAATGAGTCTTGATCAACAGACTATTGGGAGACGTCCCAGTGACTTAGTTGACACATAAAAGACAAGCGTCTATAAATTAGATACCATGTAAATGGTTTATAAGAGAACACTACTTGACATAAAAGTAAAGATAGCAAGTCAGTCGGGGGTTAAACCATTGACTCTGCCTAAAAAATAAGGTCGAGATGAACCCCGATGCACATAGCTGCTTGGCCAAAGCAAGGATGAAAGACTTAGTATAGTCAGCCCTAGCCTTCTTACTTGGTTCAGGACGGTGTATCCAAACCAAGCTCAACTAATAAGGAAAAAACAAACAAACAACCAAGGAATGGTTACAACCATGTTGTGTTAATACGACTTCGGTCAAGTCAGTCAGCTCAGTGTATTGCATTACACATAGTTCGGGCCGACATATAGCAACGACCATAATAAAAGTATATGATCAAAGGGTTTCGGTTACAAACAAAATAGTTAACTTGGTAAAACCTAGTATACACAGTTCGAGTTAACCAGCGGTGATAACCATCCCTAAAACGCTCAGTTATTAGTCACTCGAACTAAATAAAGTCTCCAAGTGATCCTAATCATGCCACAAAGTGTTTAGCACAAATAAAAAATTATCCAAAAACAAGCAAAAAAAATAAAGGAAAAAGATATATTGATGTCAAAAATATTACAGAATTACAATTATGTTGACAAAAGGTAAGAAAAGAAAGATAAGCGTCTGGAGTACTAGAAGAACCCTCAGGTCCAGATCCACCAGGAGAAAGGTCATCACCCCCATAATCTTTGCTCATATCTCTAAAACCAGGCCAGGTGAAATGTTCTTCTAGGCCATCGGCCAAGAATGGAGAATATTAAGTGTCTAGCAAGGGGCCAACATCAACTTTGTTGGTCAGAGCACCGCTTTCTTCGTTGGTATGGAAAGCCACCAGGAAAGACTTGGAAGGGAGTTCTAAGTGCATAGGATAAGGATCCTTCTCGATGGATCTACAATAGGCTTTTCACCTGGTCCTTTGATTCTTTATGACCTCTATAGGCTCTTCTTTATGTCTCTTTATAGTCTTGTCCCCTTTTTGACAGGCCTTCCCTATGGACCTCTCCTTGTTGCTAAAAAATACTCGAGTAGTGGTCAGCCATCCCTCAAATTCTCTCAGTATAACAACTTCAAAGGCTAGAGACCTCTTGTAGTGCTCCACATTTTGGACTTCGAGGGCTGACCTAGCCTCTCTGGAAAGCACTTCCATACTAACTTGTTGATGCTTTAAGTCCTTTTCCAAGTGCTCATAATGGATCTGAGCCTTCTCAGATGCCTGTTGCGCCTCAAGCATGACTTGCTGAGCAGATGTAAGGGTATTTTATGCAATCTGGGTCTCCTCTTTGAGTTTGTCTGCTGTTGTTTTGGCTATGATGGTACTAGATTCAAGTTCAGTGCTTCGCAGCTCTGCCTTCACGACCCTCTTCTCTACCTTAGCATTCCAGGTGGTAAGTTCTATAAGAGTTGTCTCAACAGCAGAGGCTTATTTTGAACATTGGTTATTGTTTTCCTCAAAGCCACCTTAGTTGTAGCATGGGCCTTTAGCTTTTCCTCGAATTGCTTAACCCCGGAGGCACTGGCAGAGGAAGATTTGAGAGCATCATCCTTCCCAGCATTAACCTTTTTCATCTGAGATACCTCAGTAGCATGCTTCTTTTGATCAACCAAAGCTCGAGTTAGCTCATACATCGCCTGAAAGAAGAAGCAAGAATTAAGGAAGTTGTTTAACACGCATCTAAAAAATAACGCAGTAAGCACTTACCAAAACTCTGTTGTTGATTATCATGCAGTTCTGTTAGAAGGCACTGGCAACTCTGGCTTTCCTCAAGTACCCATCACCAATATACCCTTCGCCAGCTGACATTGATTGAAGCATGGAGAAGGGGTCGACATAAGAGCAACTCAACCAGGGATGATAGGAAGACCTAGATACATGAGCAGTAGGGAGAACTAGAGGAGTAGGATCACCATGGCTGGAAGTGGCAGTAGTCAGTGGACAGTAGAAAGGTCGGGCCTAAAAAATCTTGCACTTTGGAAGGTCCAGCACCCTCTTCGACCTGAGAGACAATTGTAGAGGCCTCAAACCTTGCCCCTCAGGGGTTTTACCTTCACTTACACCATCATATGGAAGGGATCCAGGAGGTGTGATTGAGGGGGCACTCTCGGACTGGCTCACCTCAACTTCTTTAACCAGCTTAACTGCAGCACCAATCCTTGATTTGAGCACCGGAAGGAGTGCTTATTCCTTAGTGATATCAAGAAACTCCTCATCAAAGAATTGCTCTTCCGAGTTGGGGCCCACCATCATCAGATTCAGAGTCAGAGTCAATAAAAATTATCTGACGTTTAACGGAGAAATGCATGAGGGCCTTCCTTGAGCGAAGTGTGGGCAAATTTGAGGAAGAACGATCTGATTGAACCTGAGAAGGCTTAGGATGAGTAGAGGACACTGTCAGATCAACAACCTTGACAGTATCAGATGGGAGGGAAGAAGATGTTATAGCCACCCGATAGTATTTTCTCTTCGACCGCTGCTCCTGTAAAATTAGGTCAGTCAAGGTCTCTTAATCATCCTTCTCTTCCTCATCTAGAATGATGGGATCAACCACCGACTTGGGTGGTAACAAGTCAGCAACATGTGGGACCCCTACACTTTTATGAATGGCCTCAAGGGCGGAAGATTCTTCCATAGTCTTGGAGACCTTGCTGCTAGGAATCTTTTCACCATACTCTGCCTTACAGGGCTTTTCTTTGCTTGGTTTATCCTTGCATGACTCACCCTTGGTAGGACTATCCCGGCTCGACCTCTCCCTACTCCCTACTCCCTACTAGACCTCTATCGGTCAGATTCTTCTATGGTAAATTATACCCGGGAGGACCTATCCCTTGACAACCCTCGTCGACTACCTCGGGAAGGAGAGGCATCACGACTACTTGTTTCAGCCTGCCCATCAGGAACTATCAAAGAGTCGTGGTCAGACTCATATACGTGCTCCACCAAGTCATGTTTAAGGGAAGCAATTCCTTAAGCCATCTGATCAGCGGCAGCTCTCCTGCTCACCCAATCAAGGTTTTTTAGCCTTTTCGGCTTGCTCACCAGCGATGGCATCCATCTCGAATACTGAAAAGAAAAAATATGTGAAAAGCAATAAGAAAATATACATACAAAGAAAGCTAAAGAGAATAGAAATAAGGACCTACGACATTTACGTCGGGTAGAGATTTTGGGAATAAAACCTAACTCAATCAATTCTATGTTAGCGTACAATAGTGGCAGTCCCTGACCTCCTAAGAAGTCTGAGCAGCATTAACAACAGCATTAGCCTGGTCTCGGGTCATCACATGTGTAGCCTTGTTCCATAGTTCGGTGCTGTAAAAATGCCTCAAGACATTGCTCCAGTCTCGCCCTAGTTGCCAATAACGAAAAACCAACTATTCTTCCAATATTTGTTTGATGAAGGGAATCCCTAGATAAAGCCCGTGCGGTCCTTATGCATCGGGGGTAGGTTTTTCCTTATAACTATGGGGAATCTAGTTGCTCAAGGATGTCGCTTGAAGATAGAAGGTGCTTCCAGTATCAGATCTCCCCTAAGTGTAAAAGTTACGTATCTCTTAGAAGGTCGGGGGGTCCTTGGCCCCGATCTTCTTCCACAAGTGCCATAAGCTGATTAGCACCCAGTACGAGTTGGGGGTCAGTTGAGAGGGGGCAATCTCCGCATCTGCCAAGAATCAAGCGACAAAGGGTTGAATGAGGAAAGTGACCCTAGAGGAAAACATGGCCACATAAATGACAACCGCACTGGGAGGAGGATTCCATACAGCACGCTCGTCGCTGTAAGACAGTCGGACCTAACGTGAGAGATCAAATCGATCTCAAAACTTCTCAAGTTCATTAGCATTCACCGTATTTATTTCGTAATCAAAAGCACAAGGGTGATTTGCATGAAACTTTAACATACGCGCCCATATTTCCCTCGGGACCTCCTTCATCTTTAGCTTCTGCGAGACTATCTTTAAGTTGCCTGCCAGCTGGATGGCTTCTTTGGGTGAAGCTCTGGTGCTAGACGAGAACTAGCTGCCTTCGATATATCTGGGCAAATATCAATAGAAGCAAAAGTATGAAGGTTAGCAGATGAAGGAACAAACTCAGGACTAGCCACAAAATAATCTACATCTAAAGCAACATGTTGAAAACGAATGAGGGTATGCATGAAAGTGACCCCAAAGTATGGACTCAAACCTAGCGATATTCTCATTATCGCCAACTTCAATGGCATGCATAAGAAGTTCAAAATATCGATAACGAAGAGTTGGATCCATACCTGGAATGTTAATGAAGGCGATAAGAACATGAACGATTCGTAAAGAAGGGAAGGAAGCGAAGAAAAGTTTGAAGAAAGAGAAATTAGGGTTTTTTTTACAAAGAGAATCTATGAAATCATGAGAGGGAAATGAAGAGTTTCGAATTATATATAGGAGAGTAAGTGACGTTATCAGACCATACACACGTCACCGGACAAGAGTAGAAGTAGGTGCATGAAGTTTAAAAATCACGCGCCGTTCAAAATTCAAAAAAAGAGCTAAATGATTGCGACAACCGAAATGAGCGTGATTGATAGCTAAAACATTAAATGCATATTAATGAGCTACAAGACGAGAAAAAAGAACGAATTAAACACACTTCGTCGAGTGAGCTCCATTTGGAATGAGATACTCGGTCTTGTATGTTAAAAGGGGTATTGTTATTGGTGAAATTTATATGATATGACACAACAACGAGAGATAAGAGTCGGGGATGCCACGTTACCAGAAGTCAATATGATCGAGTCAACCAAAGTTGAACAAAAAACACTCATCAAACCTCCCAACCAAGATAGCACCAACGACCGGGGAGGGATACCTGATTGGGGCCATCAAGATGATCGGGGTTAAGGCCATGATCAGGTGAGACTGTTGATAGGGTGTAATAGACGGTCGGTTGCATGACACATTGACAACATTCAGATTTAACAAAAATCACAACTCAAAGCACGAAGAGAATGAATCATTCTAAAATAAGGTGCCTAGAAGTATATTTTAATAAGGAAGTAAATCTTCTTATAGATATCAAAGTCCAGACTAGGCAAGAAACCTAATACAATCGAAACACAACCAACAAAAGACAAAGAAGAAGGATAACACGACTCCAAAAAGTTAGAGTTTTGTTTAATTACGGGTACTTTTCTTACTTGTACATCACGAATTAAGGTTTTATGCATGTATAAATAGACTCAAATAACACCCAAAAAAGGGTAAACGTGAATTAAGCATAGAA
Source organism: Dipteronia dyeriana (assembly GCA_032871835.1). Classification (NCBI taxonomy): domain Eukaryota; kingdom Viridiplantae; phylum Streptophyta; class Magnoliopsida; order Sapindales; family Sapindaceae; genus Dipteronia; species Dipteronia dyeriana. The sequence continues at coordinate 83,521,048 of CM065300.1, read as the reverse complement.
TAGAGCAGATGAGATTGTGTGTGTAATCTTTTGTCAACTTAGTGGATTCTTTTTTTCCTCATCGTTATCGGTAACCGTGGATGTTTCCCCGCCTTGGGGTTTTACCACGTAAAATCTTATGTTGCTTCTCGCTTTTTGTTTGTTTTGATTTACAGCTTGATTATTCATTCATATTATTTGTTCGACAAGTGGTTAATCCAAAAATCACCGTCAACAGAAGTTAAATATATGAGTGACGATATTTTCACCCTTTTAACACCGCATATACACCCTAAATTTATGTATTTTTAAAATTATAACATTACCCTTAAATTAAATTACCAAATTTTATCAAAAGATATTATAATTATTTAAACTATTTTACTTTTTTGAAGTTTTTTCCAATAAAAAAAACAAGGGAGACCTTCCCGAGCCTGAAAAGATGGAGGAATCATAAAATATGGAGGCGGCAACCTTCTCTAAAAAAAAGAGTAAGGAGAAGCAGGGGCGAGGCCAGGACTTATTGTCCTGGTAGGCTAAGTATAATTTTTTTCAGGGTATACACCTATGGTGTGGCGACTCGTATCTGAGACATTGTTATGTTGAATGACATAGTTTTATACTCAAGCCACATTGAACGGTAGTACACAATTTTTTTTTAAGCAAACCTTATAATAAAATTTTCCTAATTAGAAAGTGCGTACCTTTTTTTTTAAATTATTACAATTTACAACTATTTTAATATGACTGTTGGGACCTGTCAAGATCAGACAGTACATATGCAGTTCGGATATTTACTCTTCACAAACCAGAAGAAAATTCCTCAGACGTTTTTTTTAATATACATCATGTGACTCGAACCCCTGACCACCACCAACGTGGAAAGAAGATACACAACCATCTTTACTAAGAGATGATGTGTACAAAAAAAAATACACACCTCGATAATAAAAATATAATGATTTCTACTCCTACAAACATTTAAAATGATTCAACTAGGAAATATAGAAAAAAAATAACTAGCGAAATAAACTTAAATGTTTTTTAGTGTCAATAAAATATTGAACGTATCACTCTAATGAATTTATTAAGATTATCCTAAATTAAATTAAATTATAAGCTAATCTATTTTTATAAATTATCAAACAATAGCAACTGAAATTGTCTTCCTTTTTTATTTTTAGTTTTTCTTTTAACAAACAATTAAAAAATTCCATTTTTTTTAGAAAGGCTAGTCTAGGCTGAAACCCAAGCAAGTTTCTGAATACTTCCGCCCCTGAGGAGAAGGCCGCTGCCTCCTCCTAACCGTACCGAGAATGTACTCTTCCTCTCATGCTTGTGTTTGTTGCTTTTTCATTGGAGTCCGTCTTTAAGGCCTACTCGATATCATTGGTTTGAAGATTCCCCATTTCACAAAAAGATTTAGTGAAGCCATGCACTAACTATTGATTGGATGAACTATGAACCCTTTGTGTTTAGTTCTACACCGCAATGATTAGAAGAAGACACTCCCTGATCTCTATTTGATATGAATGGCTTGGGATATGCAAGGAGGGCTCTTTAACACACGCATATATATATTTTCAAAATTAAAAGAAAGGGTTTATTCGGTAATATGTGAGGTGTGTTTATAAAATATAATATTTTAAAAAGTTTAATAAGAATGGATATAAGGTTTGTTTAGAGTGTACATATCGACAATCTAAATATATCTTTTAAAATATATTTAGAGTTCAAAAGGTTCCATATTCTTAAATACGTACATGTAGCTAAAAATTTTAATATGTCCAGAAGATCCAAAACTATATTAATCCGAACCGACTTAAATAGGAAAAAGCAAGCTCGAATCATGTTGAGTAACCCTATTTAGAGGAGTCAATCCGATACAGAAAAATGAAAACCAATCTTAAATAAGTCATAGACAGTTCCGATGGAAAACCGGAATGACTGGCGCCCACACCTCCACTGACAAGGGTGCAAATATAAAACTACGCTCAAAAAAATATTTACAAATTTGTGACTGGGCCGAGCAACAGCCCACCATTTTTAGCAGGCCCGAAAGAATGACAAGTCATTGACATTCAACTCACCAAACCCCGTCTCTAATCTGTCTGTCTCATGTTTCTCCTGAAAAACCCTACTGAAAAGCTTTTGAATCTTGTTAGTTGGTTAGTGTTATTGTAATTCTGATAAAACAAAACAAAACAAAACAATTGGAGTCGATGGAAGGAGTTGCAGAGTTCAATCTAGTGGCTAGAAAGCCTTGTTTTGGTCTCCCCACCGCATGCCCAACTTGCTTGCCTGTTTACCTATATCTCAAATTTGCTCACTTTCCCTTCCACGTGGCCTTCAATTCTCTCTACCCTGATTCCGGTACTCTTTTACATATTCGTTTTTGGTCAAGTTTTTATCTGGGCAATCTTTATTTTTAATCAGTAATATGTTTGTGCTTTAGAATTTGTGCTAGATATTATTATTATTAATTTTAAAGTGTTTTAGGTTAGTAATTGCCAAGCATGTATGCTGATTTTGTATGTGATTTTTGAGTTAGATCAAATTCCTTATGTTGAGAATGGCACTTATATGGCTTACAATAATGAGAACGGCGGAGTTATTGAACGTTTGAAGGAAGATGGCATTGTTGATTTGGATAGCCAAGTCAACTCACAACCAGAATGGATATCTACAAAAGCCATGATTAGCTCCTGGCTTGCTGATGCACTCTTGTATGAACTCTGGTTGGGTTCGGATGGAAGTTCCGCCTGCAAGATTTATTATTCTGATCTCGCTTGGCCAATTGGAAAGTTTTTGTTTTTACAACAAGTAAGAACTGTAAAGCAGCAACTTGGGATCACTAAAGATAATTCTGAATGGAGGGAAGAAGAGGTCCTACTCACTGTTTCTCTCTCTCACTCATGAACAAAACACACAATCTTGCACACCATCAGAAATGTCAATTTGTAGTTGTTGAAAATTGACTTTCATATATGTTTTACTTATTAACAGATTTACGGGAGAGCTAACATTGCATATAAAGCTTTGTCCACCAGATTAGGGGAGCATGACTTTCTGTTTGATAACAGGTAACTTTCGGATGTCCTATCAAACTTTTGATACGTTTTTATGGAAAAATGTCCAGGGAACTTCTGTGATTGACGTAACTTTTAATTATAATCTTAAAATGGTGAATCTAATTATTACTTCCTTGCAGGCCATCGAGTGTGGATGCATTTTTTCTTGGGCATGTATTTGTCACCCTTCAAGTTTTACCGGTTAGTTGACTTACAAAGTATTCAATTTGGATTTCAAAAGACTTTTTATGAATTAAAAAGTTTGGGTGTATTCAATATAGACTTTTACGTACTTTAAAAAAAAATCTTTGTAAGTCATGGGGTATTCAATCAAGACTTTTATAAGTCTATGAAAGTTAGGAGGTATTTAGATGGTATAGGCACTATAGAGAGTTCCTCTCTTTTCTTTTCTTTCCATTTCTTTGATGTGTAAGACTCCTATTAAAATGAATTGGTAACAGTCTGTTTATTATTATTATCAGTATTTTTTACTTGAAGATTACAAGGATTTAGTTATGTGGAATGTTCTATGCATATAATTCGGATTTTCTCATGATTTGTATATGAAAATAATTGTAAGTTATTTATCATGTGTTGCTTAAGCTCAAGCATGCTAGCTTTTACCCTATAGTAGCGTGGCTCCAGTTAATTTCTGAATGTAACTTAAAATTAATGTTGCTTCATGCAATTATGAACAATTAGGAAACATCCGTACTCCGGAGCAAACTCATAGAGAACGGTAATCTCGTAAGATTTGCAGATAGAGTGAAGATTGAGTTTATAGAGGCTGGTTCATCATCTTCTGTCCCACAGTTCCACTCAGACCCTTCATCATCAACTCCAAGAAGAGTTCCCTCAAATTGGAGTAAGATATTCAAGCTACATCTATATCTTATATTTATTAATTGGTATTTGTTTGATTTCTTTGCCATTGCTAAACCTGTTGTTTTATGTCTTGTTGCAATTGTGATTTGTTCTTGTTTTAGATCCCCTGGTTTGAAATGTCAGTTAGGAATAATGGCTAACTACGGATCTTGGTTTGGTTGTCTATTAATAATTAATGATTGGTCCTCAGCCAAATGTATGGATTTTCTTAAAATGCCCTGATGATTATACTCTGGAAATTATTTATTGTGTTTCTCCTGCTGAATCTTGACCCAAACCCAAGGATTTTCAGATATTAGGAGCTTTGTCTTCTCTCTGTTTCAGGATGTGTTTATGCTTTGATATAATTGGGTTGTACCATTTGTCCGAGCAATGAATTTTATTTTATTTTTTATATTTCTTAATATTTTAAGCGAATCTTGGATCAAACAACAAATTTTTCTTCATGAGCGTGTTAATCTAGCCTAGTTGGTGATGGAGAATCAGTTAGGAAATATTTTTGCGGATTTTACTGCTTTATTAGAATATTTATATCCTTTTCTCTTTAAAGTTTCTTAGGGTCGTAATTATTTTAAGTTGATTTTATTTCTTTTCTTATTTAGGTAAACATAGTGCTTAGGTTTATTTGCCAATAAATAGGTCTTCCTATGTTATCTGTTTGGTAATTAAGAATTGATGAATGAATAAGACTTGAGTTTCTATCTTCCTATTTCCACCTTCAATTTTCTAGAGTTTCTCCTGTAATTTATGCCCTTTTTTTTTCTATTATCTCTCTCCTATGTTGATTCCTCTTCTCTATCTCTATTTGTCTCTCCCGTCCAAACATCAGTTGGTGTCTATTGTTTTCTGCACTATTTTGCCTGACTCCTTAAAATAGTTCTATTTTTGGTCATTGTACTTGTTTGCTAAATCTTTTATTTCCGAGAAAGTCTGTTTCTCTTCCATAAGTTTAAGAAAAAGGGAAAACCTGTAGATGAAGTCTAATATGTTTAGACAACTAAAATTTAGGTGAAATCAAGATTTTGAAAGGCGAAATCGAGCCTAAGGCTGTTAACCACCGTCTCACGAGGCGTAAGCCTCAATTAATTAATAATAATAAATTTTAAAAAATAAAAAACATTAAAAAATTATAAAATGAAAATTCATACAATAATATCAATGACTTAATAACATTACTATCAAATAAAAACACACAACATGATTTAGTTCATAATAGAGAAAATTAATAACAAAGTAAAGTCATAAGACAAAAGACTAAAAACAATTAATCCTCCCATCCTAAAGTAAAAATTTAGAACAAGTCTTACAGTTAAAATCTATTCTCAACTCAAACAAAACTAACTTCATAACATTAGCAATGCATCTTCTTGCTGGGTTGTGAAGATTGGATTAGTTTAGTTGGCCTAGGGTCTTTAGTTTTTTAATGTGTTTCATGTTGTTATTTCAGAGTTTTTTTTTAACTAACAGTCCCCAAACCATGGCCCAAAACTATTTTGATTTAAAAAAATTAAAGGCCGACCAAACATCAAAAACAGGCCCAAAAACATGGTATATTTTAAGGCTTAAGCCTCATACGCCACGAGGCGGTATGCCTCAGAGGCGTACGCCTCACACACAGAGGCGTGCGATTTAAAACACATGCTTGAGGCGTCCGCCTTGAGGCTATTTTTCACCGCCTCGAGGCACACGCCTCAAAACGATTTTAAAAACCATGGGTGAAAGGACTTGTTTGGGATTGTGTTGATGTTTTATTGGCCATGTCATTAAAAGCACAGCTTGCGTTAGATAGATTTACCTTACAAAAAGAAAACCAAAAGAAGGAAAGACCGAAAAAAAAAGGTAGTAGTAAGAAGAGAGGCCACCGTAAGTAATACTTAACGTGGGATACTTCCTCTCGGTAAATTAAAAGATTTAATAGGGTAAGGGTAGGAAGATATAATGAAGTTGGTTTTATTGTCATCTCACCGAAGAGAATGGCTAAATGCATCGCCTCTGTAACAGTGTTTTAAGAAAAGTTACTACTTTTTTAATGTCTTCTTTACTTTTTACATTAAGGGCCAACATGTAGAGTCTAGACTTGAGCATTTACCTAACCCTATGAGTTGTCTTTTGTTCTACCCCCAAGATCATTAGTCACACTTGTATTGATATAGTTACACCATTGATGTATGGATTGTTCTTCTGAGATCCAGCAATATCTCAAGTTCCACTGTTCGGGTAATTTGGCTATGGGCATAGGATGCAATTTGACTCTTGTAAATTTGATGTTTCTTTTCTTAGGTTCAAAGCCCAAGACAAAACCCAAAAGAGAAAAGACAGAGGAAGAGAAAACTTTCAAAAGAAGGGCCAAATACTTTTTGGCAACACAGCTTTTTGCTGTTGTACTTTTTCTATCTATCATGGGTGGATCTGATTATTCTGAAGTGGATCTTGACGACGATGAAGGCATTGATTATGATTTATGATTGAATTAGTACTTTCATTTACTTTGTGTTTCTCAATTCCCACATTTTTTCCATGATTGTCGGTCAAGGTGATTGCATGATGAGGATGTTGTTTTTATTCTTTCATTTTTGTAATTTTGCTTCAGTTATGAAATATAAAACGTTTATACAGATCAAAGGGTACGATACATGCAATAGATTAACTCCCATTTTCGTGGTTTTGAATAAAGTATTTTTTGTTGGATTATAATATGACTCCCAACTCCCAAGTGTTGCCTCTGTCGTTCATTTTGATTTGTAAAGTTTACTTTGAATTTGTGAAGAGGATGAAAAATGATTAGTTTTGGCACATAAAGAATCTTGGTCTCTATAGACTCGTGAAAACATGTAACATGATATTGTTTGAAGAGACAGGAAATATCTCAGCTTCAATCATTGGAATTGGATATGTACTGGTGATCTTTATTTAGTATTGTTGTTTACTTTCAAAACCCTGCATTTTCTTTATGGATAGAACTGGCGTAATTAGCTAGAATAGTATGAGAATGAAAAACATTTTAATATTTCAATTTTCATGTTGTGAAATTGTTAATAAGGTTGTCAGTATTCTGTCACTCGGTTGAAATTCTGGGAATTACACATTACCTACCACCTCCTCACCCATGCTGAGTAAAAGCAAGGTATGTGACACTAAAGACTAAACTAGCTTGTAACAAAATGTTATATTAGTAATTACACTGACCAAGATGCCTAAAAGTGATCACAAATTACATCTCTGCCTGCCTACCTCAACTTACCATTTCCCATTCATCAACAAGTTCAGTGTAACCCTCTGCAGAACCAATAGAAAACTCAGTCAGTGAGCTCATTGCAACTGACATTCCAGCACAAACTACTCGTATGGCAACTTCAGCTATTTTCTCTGTGGTCATAACCTCTTCTACTTGTCCAACCTCTACCATATCCATATTCCCACCAGCTTGGTCCGATAACCCACTTCCAAATCTCTTCGACCCAACTGGGACTCGGTGAGAATCATCTCTTAGCTGCTGTGCATAGAGAGATCCCATCCCAGCTGCAAAAAAGTCTAGTCCATCAAGCACAGGCGTCTCCCGGACAGCATCAAGAAACCTTGACCATTGGATGCAAAGTCCAAATATAGGAAGGACTCCACTTGACCGTTGAGGAGATAATAGTATTTTAGATGTATCGGAATCACACCTCATACAACGGAGGAGCCAGCTAGCCAATGCGTGCACATAGGACCGCTGAGAAGTGATCCATGACTCGAAACAGGCTCGCCAGTTCCTGAGCTCTGTTTCAAGATTGACAGCTGATCGAGCTAGCCTTTGTGGATCTGTAACTGATATGGAAGCGTGCCTCTTTGAATGCAGTTTTGAAGGTGTGCCTGCAAGTAAGAGCTTGGCTTCATCTAAGGTTCGCTTCTGTGATTGATGGCACTCTGCCATTACTTTCCACATCCTTGCTAACCTGTAATACGAAGAAGTTCAAGTCTGCTTGAAAAAAAATGCATCAAAAAATTAACATGAACCAAGCATTCTGCAAATCTATCTTGTATATAAATGATATGGTAAGAGGTTTAAATAGATTTGAACAGAGATGATATATGAAACAATGGTGTTGTGAAGAAAGATCAATGATTGCGTTAATGATAATTGTCTAGTACAATAGTCTCCTTTATAGCATACATAAATATTAGTGGGAAACAGTGACATACCCATGTATCAATTCGACAAGTTGAAGCTGCAGTTCTTCATCTCTTAAAGTCTCGATCCTCTTCGAAACAGCTTCAACTGAGTGTATTGAAACCTTAATCTGGGTGTGCAAATCTCCAATTGCTACCCTTGTTTTATCCACAGCAGAGGGGTCGTCCCCCTTCACATCTTGGTTTCTGAGCTGCATACATTTCTTCTCGTATGCAATCCGAACCTTTTCTCCAGACTGTTTACGAAGGTAAAAGTAAAACAATGTCAGATTTCTGTTATTACTCTGCGAATATAATTATCACAATTACAAAGTATGATTCTTTTTCTATGCATGAAGAAAAAAAAAAAGAATTGTACTAAAATCAATTTGTTGATATATAGATATTCGGTCAGCTGAGATTTAGAAGGATACCCTGACTTCTTCATAGAGTTTCTTTTCCCAGGCATATAATCGGTCCAATGTTGATTGGTGGCTACCGGAAAACATGTAGGATTCCTCTGAAAAATCACTGCTGCTTTCGTAACCTTCATCTCTGTAACTTGAGGAATTGATTAAGAATCTTGATGAAGACGAGCGAGATGAAGCTGAGCGGAACAAAGCTACTGGATTCAACATTTTCATTGCTGTAAAACGAAAAAAAAAAAAAAAAATCAAACTGATATCCTGTAACTTCAAATAGTTTGCAAATGAATAATACTAAATAGATATGTAGTAGTACCACATACAATAACTTAAGCAGCTTATATAGGACAAAAGAAACTTGTTCACATTTCTTCTTTGTTTGTCCTAGGAAAAGTTTAGATCTTGAACACATTGAAGCATAATTTGAGATTGATTGTACTTGCAGCAGAATTCTTTGTAAGTAGAAAGCTGCTGATTTTTATTTATTTTTCTTTGCACTTCAATTGCTTGCCAATGAGGAACTGGAATGTTGTGTTTCCAAACGTCATAATCTTATTGAATCAACTAAAACTTTTGCAGAACTTGATGCTATGTCATCTATATGCCAGGTTATGACTCGACCGGATGGATTTAATGGCAAGACCTTTTGTTAAGAACCAAGAAAAGCAGTGTTCAAATCCCCCGGATCCCACCTCTACCTAGGATATTATATCACACAAGATTCCTAGCTACTTCTAATCAAAGAATTTCTTCAGATTCATATTTATAAGAAGAGTTAGGACCATAAGAGATCAAATTTAACAGTAGAAAATGGAAAATCACCTACTAAAATTCAATCTTCAGATACTGAAATCTAAACTTTTTATCTTCTCTTAATAGACATCTTAGATAGCCCTTGAGATTTCATTTTTAGTTCATCAAATATAGAAGTTATCTCCATTGTAGCAAAACAGCTTTTTAACGCATGAAGTTCAAAATTGTCTATGCTTAAATTGTAAAATGACTGCATAACTGCAAAGCCAAGACAGGAATCTAAACAGTATTCCGGCAGAAGTTATAAAAGCAACCAAGTAAAAGCGAAAACCTGTGAGTTCATTGGAGCTTGATGAGTACTGGGATCTGCTAGCCTCTAATAATGCCGAGATGTCATTGGCTGCATTGCAAACAACCATGAACTGATCTTCAAGGTCCTTAATAACTTCTGACATGTTTGTTGGTCTTCGGTTTACATAAACAGTAAAACCTGGTGTTTCTTCCTTAGCTTCTTGATCCCCAATTGCCATTTCTTTCTTACCGACTTCAACTTGCCCTGCGGTTTGAGCTCGACCTTGGGATTGTAAGCCTTCTACTTCATGCTCAGCATCTGTTTCACAACCTGTATCCCCCTCTTCGTCATCCTCATCATCATCGTCATCATCAACATCTTCTACAATGACTTCTTCTCTAGAGCAATGTGTATCAAATTTAGTTCTTTCTTCTGTTACGTGTACCTTCCTCTCAGATTCTTCTTGTTCAGTTTCATCTTCTTCCAAGTCGGGAATTCCTTCTTCTTCTCGAACCTGTCTTAGTCCTCCGATATCATCATCTATGGTTGTTCGATCAACACTATATCGAGTGGGATAGCCATAGTGGTCCAATGATGAAAAGGGATTCCAAAAGAAATCCCATTGTGAAGATTGAGGAGATGGGGGAGGGATATTGGGTCTGTTGTTGGGCGAATAAGAGAAGAACGACGAAGAAATATTCATCGGTGATGATTGCATTGCAAAGAGCCCATCAATTCCATATTGCTGCATTGGGGAGTAAGTTTCAACTCGTACTGTTTCCGGTGATTGAGGAGGCCTCTCCTCAACTGAAATTGCCGGGTTCCCACCTGACCTTAAGTAACTCACTTTCAAAGTTGAACTGTGTTTTGACTGGATTTGTGCTGGTGAGAAGGGTTTTGGTGATATTGAGATGAAACTAGAGCTTGTTTTCTTCACTGGGGTTATAAATGAATCCAGTAAGAACTCACGGGGCTCATCCCCTTCAACGTAATCGCGAAGAGCTGCAGAAACTCTTTTCAAGGACTGGATATAAGCTATGTGTCCAGAGGCAAATCGGGTTCTTTGCTCCACTGCCTGTTTGATGAATCGCTTTCTATCTTTACAAAGCTGAACTGCTTCTTCATCATCCAGCTTCGATGAAGAACATCCCATCGCTCGATTTCCTTTCAGTTTACTTTCAACGCTATGAATATTTCAGGCTTAAATCAAAATGGAAATCCCAATAATATTCTTTTGTATTTTTCACTTGATTCATACGGAGCTCTCCAAGGCTGCTCAACAGGAAAGAAGAAGTTGAATAATTTGAGTACACACCAAACAGATAGGAAACAACAGCTAGATGTACAGGCACTGAAATTAGATACTATATTTTTATTTATACAAGAAACATTTTCAAAAACATTCGGGTGCTTTTCTTAAATCTCAAGTCATGGAGAGGTAGAAAATAACTTCAGAACAAGGAGATCCAGATTCTTCTAATTTTCACTACAATTGCTCAAAAAATACCCAAGAATCAACCCCTTGTAGCCCGTAGCCCTCACCAAATTTGGATAACTATGACTTAATAAATTATTTGCGAAACAGTATGCCCCCCACAATCACAAAGGAAAATAAAAATGTTAGAAATGACATGCAATAACAAACATCAAAAGACTACACAAATTTTGAAAAATCAAAATCAAGGATGTCAAAAGAACAATAGAGAGAAAAGTTCTTGTGCTGAAGAAAGAGTATGAATAGTCAAATTGCAGAAAGATTATATTTAGTTACAAGGTAGCAATCAAAAGAATAAAAAAGCTTTTAAAGTCGAAAAAAAAAATAAGAGAGGACTAACAAAATGCAGAGCTCACATGTTAAAATCTGCAAAAGTGTTATAAGATAAAGTAGCAAAAAATCAAAATCAAAATCAAGACATTAAACCCCTTTGAAAATGAAATCTTTCCAGTATTGATGAATCTAATTGGATTTATCTCAAACTAATCATAAACGTAAATCAAGATGTAGAGAACATAAAATTCTTAAACCCCATGTAAACCATTTAAAACAAAACAAAACAAAACAAAATTAAAGAGTGAAATTTGTATAAAAAGTAAGAGTGGAATAAACCAACTTCAAAACAAATAAAGATTTAGACTTCACATGAACATCGAAACTTTGAGTCCTGTTTTTAGAGGAATCCTTTGAGCTTTTGAAGGAAAAACAAGCAACCCATTACTAAAAACTGCAATGAACCAACAAAAACAAACTCTTCAGGGCCTAAAAATTAAACTAAAAAGACAAAAAACAAAAAAAACAAAAAAAACTTGTATGTGCATGAACATTGTATAATTTATGATAATAGTTGACAAGCAATGCGAAAATGGGTTTGAGCAATGAAGGGTACCTGAGAGTAGTGTATAAGCTGAAGGCTGAAGCTTGATGGAGAGAGAGAGAGAGAGACGTTGAGAAAAGCAACGGTCAAAACTCAATTGAAGGAGGAAAAAAAAAAGAAACATAAAAAAACAAAAATAAAGTTTCAGGTTGGAGAACTAACAAAAAAGTAAGAGAATAAGTATGCCACTAAGCCAGTATGGTAACAAAGAATACGACAGCTTTACCTTTTTGCCCTTCTTGTTCGTATAAACTACTTAAATACCATTATCGCCAATTTATGTGTTATCCTAAAGTGCAATAATGCTACACATTCTTCGAAAAAAATATATAATGCTACAGTGATACCAAGTTATTTGTAACAACGTTACATCATGCTTTCTAGGATAGATATTATAATGCTACGATGATACAAAATTAGTTGTAAGCATGTAACATCATGCATTACATGATAAAAATAAATTATTTATCATATTGATTATGTTGTTAAAAAAAAATATACAGTAACCCGAATGTACAATATTATCGGATTAAATGAAGATTATTATTACTAAACCACAACTTGGGTTGATTTTTGTAGTAATTTATAAAATATTACTTTATAATTCATGGAGTGATAGGTAAACTGACATTTTATTCGGATTGATTGTTTGGGTTGTGTATGATCATTTATTTTTAAAAAGTCGATTATTCATTTATGATTTGACAAAAATTGAAGTGGTTTAATGAATTTGTGAATTCAAATAGTATTCTATTTTTAAAAATAAATAAATTAAAAGGGACAAAGGATCACTCAAAATATTATTGATGAAAATCAGCATTAACAATGTTGTATTCTCCTCCTAATTTCTAAATTTATAATTTTAAAAATAAAATAATTTTTATAGTTTATAATATATATAATCATTTTCCTATCAGTGCGCATTGATAGAATTATATAAGGACATTGAATGTGAGTTATTCATTTATAAAAGTGTTTTTGACAAGTGTATACATACCAAGTCAAAGTATGTAAAATGAGTGGCTCACAGTCAATGTCCTTATATAATTCCATCAGTGTGCACTTATATGAAAATTTCCCGTATATATATATATATATATTCAATTATCATACGAGTTTTAACAAATAACTGAATTGCAAGATGGATATAAAAAAATCCTCTATTATCATTTAATTTGGATAATGTTTAAAATATATTTAAATTTTAAAAATTAAGATTTAAAAAAAATTAAGAAAACACTAATAATTAGATTTTTTTTGTTTACATATTCTTCTCATTTGGAAAAGAAAATTAATTAAAAAAAAATAAAAAAAAATTGATAATAGTTTGGACAAGTTTGTAATTTTGATAAAAATGAACCCTAGCAACCTAGAGGGAGCAATTTTTGTGTGTAAGAGAAAATGTTTATAGTACAAAACTCATTTATTACCGGTTTGGAAGAGTTTTTCTACTGGTTAAAAGAATTTTTTTAATTAAAAAAGCTTTTTAAAAAAAATATTATATCGTTTGGTTGTCACTCAATAAAGCTTTTCGATGATTAAAATAGTTATTTTACGTCTACTTGGAGAAGCTCAAATTTTAGGCTTTTCCAAGTAGATCATTTTGAGTTTTTTTTTAATAAAATTAAAAAGTCTACTATAACCTTATCATTTAAAATAGTTTTTGAATATTTTGATAATCTTACCGTTTAAAAATACTTTTTTTAATTGACAACCAAACAACCAATATCTTCCTATTAAAAACTCTTAAAATGTTTATTTTAAAATATCTATTTTTAAAAGATCTACTTGAAGAAGTTCTTCAAAACAGAACATTGGTTGGATATTTAACAACTTGTACTAGTAGTCTAGTACAAATACAAGGGGACACACAATAATAGTAATCTTGTGATGAGATTATTTTACGGACATCTGATCCGATCCTCCACAGACACTTTATATTTACCTTGCAATTTTGTGAAAATGATGAGGACGTTTTGGTAATTAATAGTGGAAGAAAATATTGTAAAGATTAAAGTAAAGCTGTAATTATGGAGCGGCCCGACCCATTAGGCCCCGACCTGTTTTCAAAAATGGAGGCATGGCACGGCACGCCGGCTTGCCTCAGGCGGGTCGTGCCGGGTTGTCCAGCGGGCCTGGTCCATACTCATTTTTAAATTCGATTTTTGTCAAATTAAGTTTGTTTAGATTTAGGGTTTAAGGTTTAGGGTTTATGATTTCAATTCCAAAAATGAATAAAGAAAATGAACAATTATTTATTTATTTAATTATTTTTCACTTATGAAATTCAATATTACATATTTACATGATTGCCTCATTAAAAACCTTATCAAGAAAAACCTAGTGGGATAAAAACTTGGTAAGGGAAAAAGAGTGCAATCGTATTACAACTTACAAGTAAATACTATATAAATATGTAAAATTATAACCTAGTTCTAGCAATGGCCACTACCTGCTGGTTCATCAATATATAAATTGTTGAAATTTAGAATAAGCTCTTTATCTACAGTTTGACTTTTGCAACCTTTTTTTTAGCATTCTCACAATCCCGAAGGCATGTTAATACCTCCACTATCTCCAGAGACAAACAACTTCTTCTTGGTTCAATTATACATCCACTGGTGCTGAAAGCTTGTTCAGAAGATACCGTTGACATGGGAATAACCAGTACGTCACGTGCTAAGTGTGACAGAACTGGATACCTATACATATAGGTATTCCACCATAACAACAAATCAAACTCTTCATTGTCTTCAACAACATCGAACTATGCTTCAAGGTAGCTAATCAATTCGGTACAAAAAGATGGGCCAGATCTTTGCCATGAAGAAGTACTTGCTAATTTGTCCTTTTTTCGCTGTTTCAGAAGGCTTCAACTTGTTTGCTTCGGCTCTGTCTCAGGTTGATTGGGGGGGGGGCTGTCAATGTTTCCATACCTACTCTCATAAACACGAAAAATCTCTAACAACTTGGTTCGAATGTCAGTAATTTGTTCTGAATAATCTATTGACAAATTAGTACCAATAAACTCAAGCAAAACTTCTAAACCAGATAATTTAACTCTAAGATCTACTATAACACTTAAGGTATAAAGTAGAGGAATGTTAGCCCAATAATTTTTCAATTTTGTCTCCATGGCAACAACTGCAGCGCCTAGATGTTCATCTTCTCTATAACTGTTTAACATGTCAGACATTTCCACTATCTGATGGATTACCTGGGAAGATGTGGGGTAATAGACACCGGAAAGAGTTACAGTGACATTGTAAAAAAATCTTTAAAAATTGAAAAAAAACCATTGCCACATACCAATCGTCTGTGATAAGTGTTTTTGCTTCAGAACGACCTGTTTCGGCCAATTTCATGTTATAAAAATATGTATTGATTGTATCATATTCCAAACAATTTTCCAACATTAAATAAGTAGAGTTCCACCTTACCGGCATATTAGTTTGGAATCGTCGGGGTTTGAGACCGTTTAATTTACAGTGTCTCTTGAATTTACTGAATCTAGGATTAGAACTGCAAATCCAAGTAATGACATCTCTAATGCGATCTATTTGGTCGCTTACCTGCTTTAAATCTGCATGTATAACTAAATTTATAATATGACATACATACCGTTGATGAAAGAAATAACCTCTATCTTGCGGGATATTTCTTGCAACAAACAATGCAATAGAACTAGTATTTGCAGATGCATTATCTAATGTGATAGAAATGGTGTGATGTGTGATTTTATAAGTTTCTAAAACAGAAATAATGACATTAAAAATATTTTCTACGGTATGTGCAAAATCCATAGGATGAAAACCAAGAATTCTTTTTGTTATCCTCCATTCAGAATCTAAATAGTGTCATGTGACACATAAATAGTCATGTTTGGAGCATGCATTCCAAATATCAGAAGTTAATGCAACAGAGACACTTAGATGCTGTATATCAGCAATTAAGTCATCTCTTTGGGTTTCAAACAATCTTATCAAATCATTTCTATTGGTGGTTCTAGAAACAGGTTCAAATTGGGGGTTGTATGCAGATGTGATTAATTTTTTTTAAAATGGATTGTCACCAACACTGATCGGTTGATCAGTTTGTGCAATGCATCGTGCCAAGCACTCTCTAACGTGCATGACGTCAAACTGCCACGTCATAATAGACCAGTCTGGGTGCCGTTGTAGTTGTAGTTGTGTTTAGGTTATAGTGTCTACCTATCCATGTGCAGGCATACATTTTTACATATGCCATCTCAATGTCCGGTTCCCTTTCTACTTGTGGCATAATCCTTATGACAAAACTTATATTTTGCTCTGGGCCCGGACGTCCCATCTGGGAGTGTCATTTGGACTATGTTGAAACACTATCACACATCTGATGTTAATTTTCTAGGACGTGATGTTGGTGTAACGGCGGAACCAGAAAGTCCCGTTTGAGTATGAGTCGACTCCGAAATATCAAATTCATCGTTGAGCATGTTCAAACCGTCGGAAAATAAGGCTGCTGATTATGAAAAATAAGGCTGCTGATTATGATCCATTTCCTAAAGTAAAAATATAAACACCATAGTCATTAATAGTCACATTAAAAATCAATATTTAGTAACAAAATATTTTTAAATTAATTATTACCCTTAGCAATCTTAATTTACTAACAATAGTTAATAAAAATAATACGACACTTAAAAATATTATTTTACTTCAAAAAATAAATTAAATAAACAACTACACTAAAAATTCATAATTTACGAACAAAAAATATTAAATTGACTACTACAATTTAAATTGATAAATTTACTAACAACAAATATTAAATTAAATACTACACTTAAAAATCATAATTTACTAATAAAACTTATGAAAATTAACCACTATACTTAAAATTCATAATATACTCACACAAAATATTAAAATAAACAACTATACTAAAAATTCATAATCTACTAATAAAAAATATTAAATTCACTACTACAAATTAAATTGATAAATTTACTAACAACAGATATTAAATTAAATACTACACTTAAAAATCTTAATTTAATAATAAAACATATGAAAATTAACCACTACACTTAAAATTCATAATATACTCACAAAAAATATTAAAATAAACAACTACATTAAAAATTCATACTCAACTAACAAAAAATATTAAATTCACTACTACAAATTAAATTGATAAATTTACTAACAACAAATATTAAATTAAATACTACACTTAAAAATATTAATTTACTAATAAAACTTATTAAAATTAACCACTACACTTAAAATTATAATATACTCACACAAAATATTAAAATAAACAACTACACTAAAATTTCATAATTTATTAACAAAAAATATTAAACTTAACTACTACACTTAACATTCATAATTTACTTATTAAAAAAAAATTCAATAATACAAATTAAATTTCTAATTTTACTAATAATAATTATTAAAATTACTACTAAACTTAAAAATCTTAATATATTAAACAATAACATTAACATTAATGCACAAAAATTGATAAACTAACTAACTAAATAAAAATATTTTCATTTAATAACTAGAGTCTAAACATAAAATTATAAATTTGCTATCAAAAAATGTTTCAACAAAAGTAATAAGAAAATTGTATCTTTAAACTTTGTTGTATTGGTGGAAAATTTAGAGAATTTTGTAGAGAGAGTAATAATGAAATTGAATGAAAAAGTGTAGAGAATTGGAGAATGTAGAGATTGAGATTTGAGAGAATGATAGAGAGAGTGAATGGAAAATGAAATTTATGGAAGTATTTATAGAAAAATTTGATTTGCGGGTCAAAATTAAATTTGGAAGGCTTCAGAGGTCTTTTTATAATTTTTAAAGCCTTCAATGGCTGGAATTCAAAATCCAGCCGTTAGATGACGTCATCACTAACGTCAGCCAACGGCTAGATTTTGAATTCCAACCGTTGGAGGGAATATTAAAAAAAAAAACAAACAAACGGTCCAATTAACACAGCGACGTGCCGATCCATGGGTCTAGCACGCCAGCTAGGCGTGCCGTGGCGGACCGACCCGTCGGACCTAACACCAGTGGCCTGTCATGTACAGGGCTTCGGCATTGCCTGCCTCCTCCACGGACTGTGCTTGATACGGTCCGTTTTACTTCGCGGACCACAAAGACCGATCTGTCTCGGACCGGTCTATATTTACCGCAGTAGATTAAAGAAAAGAATTTAGAAAAAGCAAAAGGAAACCGGCTATAAACTTATAAAGTAAAGGAGTGAACCTGGTCCCACTCCACAATTCGGAGATGCCTCGATAACGCTTCTTTTCCAAAATTACCCACTGACTATCCTTTTAATTTCAATTCTGCCCCTATTCGGTCATATTTCTTTTCTAATCTCAAAATTAATTATTTTCATTTTTATATTCTTTATAATCTCCGGTATGCTTTTTACCATTGTAATAAATAATAATAAACCTTTTATCATGTTCATGAGATTTATGAGAACATGAATTTTGATCACATTCTTTTTAAATACGTTTTTGTATGTTTTTATAACTTTTGAAGTTATAAAATAAATGATTATATACTTGAAAGTAATACCAACAATATTTCACATATTGATAAAGGTTTGACAAATAACTCCTAAAGTCAATGTTTCAAATTGAACAAATAACTTCTTAGTCAAACGGTTCGAATCCTATCGATGACGAAAGCTTCAAGAAAAAAAATATCTGATCCCGGATTAATTGATATTTAAAAAAAAAAAAACCACTTATCCCTTTAAAAAAAAAATCATACAATGTTTCAGTTATCATATTTTCTTTTAGACAAAATTAAGCCGAATAATTCATTTTGATTTACAAGTCAGATATGTGTATAAAACTATAAATACATGCATTTCATTATCTATTTTTCTTCAGAGTTTGTTAAAAATGCAACTTCAATATTACTCTCATAATTGGAGAGAGATTGTGATTTAGTAGTTAAAGTGAAGGCTCAAACTTAAAAAAAAATGTATAAAAATAACAATCACTCATCTAATAGTAAATATAATAGTAATAATTTAATATTTATACAATTATACATTTGCGGTCGAGGAGTTTAAAATAAAATTTGGACAGTAGAGCACACTTTATTAATTATCAATTCAAAATTTTAAATCTATTTCCATGTTAGATTTAAAGCCTTTCTAAGCAAATGTCAAATTCGCCAACTAAAAAGTCGTGTGAGCTGTGAATCTGTGAGCCTGAGGTGAGGGCTGTCATTGACAAAGATCACAATGCCAACAAATTTGTGAATCTTTCATTTTTTTTTTTTTTTAATATCTATTAATTTGGGATCAAATATTTTTTTTCCTTTTTTTTTTATAATATCTATTAATTTGGAATTAAATATTTTTTTTTACAAGTTTTCACCTTCCATTTCATTGGCTTATTAGTTTATTTGTAAATTCAAATGCTAATACATTTATTTATACTTAATTGGAGGATTTACAATTTAGTCACTAGGTTTTTAAGAACCATCACCTTTTTATATTTACTTAATGTATTAGTTTTTTCGGTCCTCATATTTTCCAAAATACATCACAATGATCACTTCGACTAAAATACTGTTAACTGAAAATTTACTCGTGGTGAGATCGAGGCCACTACCACGGAGGTGATAGCCGGGGGTTGATATCTTAAGTACCAAGATTAATTGTGCAATGGTGAGATATTTAGCCTAGAGGTCAATATTATGAGAAGAAGATTAAGGCAACTTTATTATAAATCATTTATGTCATACAGAAGCTCTCAAACACTCTCAATCTCGTTAAAATACAGTAGGATAGCAACCTTGTGCCTGTCGAATAGTAAAATACAACGACGATCGTGTCTGACTACAAAATTTAGGCCATGATCTCTCCTTCCTTTTTTTTTTCTCTGTTGATCCCTCTTGACCTATTTATACACAATCCTAATAGGTTAAGTTTGTGACTTTCTTGCCATCATTTTCTGAATCCAATCCCTCTCTTATCGGATGGGATCCATTATTTTGAATGTTGTTGACTTTGATTTAATGACGGAGTTGAGAATATCTTTTAGAGATAAGTTTGTTTCCTCTTTAGACTCAAATACTTGTCATGCACGTACGCGGTGTTTCAACATTCAATGGAGTGTAGACATGATCCTGTGTGTCTTCATGGCGTGATTCCTCATAGAGGTCATCAAGTATAAGTGTTAACTGTTTCATAAAGCGTGGCAGGCCCATGCCCCGGTCTTGGTTCTAGGAGCTTGGTCGGACCCCTTTAGGTCTCTTGGAGTTGATGATGGCTTTGTGGGCATCCTCTAGTGGTAGCGGTACTCTGGTGGGCTCCATTCTTCCTGTCCAGAAGGGTTTAAAAATTCCTTTAGCTAGGTGGAGCAACTCTGCAGTCCGAGCTTGGTGCTTAATGGATCTCTTTCTGTGTTCGGAGAGAATGGCGGGCTTCCGGAAAGGTTGCGAGGTGATCCCAAGTTCGGGGAGCCTGGTTCGTCATGTGTCGAGCTTTATTTGAATTCTCTTTTTGGTGTAAGGAGTTTGATCCGATCGTGTCAGGATCCACCACGGATGCTTCCCAAGCCCGACAACCTTTCCTCGCTTTTACGGGATGGCTCCACGGCTCGACCCCATGATCCAGGGTTCAAAGATGGGTAATCTCGGGCCTCGACCCGGGCTTGGAGAGTAGAAAATTTCTCTTTGGACCCTAGCCAAATTTAGCTATTAACAGAAGTCCCATCTGACTTGAACACAGATGATTGAGTTGGGGTTGGAGTCAGATTTCCTATTTTAATTGGGAAAATTTGCCCCCTTTACCATTACCAAAAATCTCGGAGGAAATCTTCTCATTAATTGCACAAGTGACGTGGCAAACATTGGCTGGTTCATTCCCCGAAACAGTCTGGCTATGTTACGGCTATTCCCGTTATTCGAGGCAATCCGATCGAAGATTTCTTCGACGTCATCGCTTCCCTACTTCTATTTATACCTAACTGTTTCACCGCATTCCTCACGTTTTCTCTTAAACTTCAAAATTTAAAAATCCCTCTCTTTTGCTACCCTCTTCAACTACGCGTCTGTTCCTTCTCTTCTTTTTCGTTGAACTCAAAAATTCTTTCTACTATATCGAAAAATAGTCGTGATTCCGTCGATTCTATTGTTAATGGCGAGAAAGTTTCCAACATCTACCTCGAGAAGAGAATATGATAGAACTTTGACAGTGTTGACTCTCCACCTAACCCGTAAAGATGCCAGTAGAACATAAATGTAGCTGTTGGGACCGAGTTTTCCAACAAGCCTGATAACCCCCTGAATTTAGTCAACGAAGATTCTGACAGTGAGCCCAAGGATACTGCTATCGGGAGGGATCACGTTACAGTTGTCCGTCCTTCTCTAGAGAGGTTTCTCCCCTCAGATTCAGAGTTATCCCGGACTCTACCACTGACCCCATCTCGCTCGATCGCCTACGGTAGAAGTATGACATCCCCGACAGTGTTTCTCTCTCCGCCTTTCATAGGAATTATGATGTCTTTAATCCTTCCAGTGGCGTGCTCCCAATTCATGTAGCGGCCTTCGAGAATGGGTTCAGGCTTGATCTTCATCTTACTCTTTGACGGGCTCTCGTCGCTCTACAACTAGCTCCCCTCCAGCTGACACTCGACTTCTAGAGGCATCTGATCGGGTTTTTCATGTTATGGAGGGAAAATGCGAGCTAAGCAAAGTTACTAAGGAGCCCGGAGCAGAGGAGCTGGTGTACCTTTTTCAGATTGGAAACCTGTCCGGGGCTCCTCAAGGCCAGTTCTATGCCAAGGCAAAGAACAAGCTCAATTTCATCATCCCTAGTGCTTCGAGGAAGGACCCTGCTTGGAAGGATGAGTGGATCCTAGTGGGAGATAACTAGAGAATCTCGACTTTTATTGGCGGGCATGAGTTTGTGGTTCCCATGGTTTTCAACGATAAACCATCATAGGGCTGGATTCCTTGCCCGCTAAGTCCAAATCTGTGTTGAAGGCCATCCTTGCTAGGAACTACCTGAACCTGAAATTCCCAACTGCCGACCCTTTCAATTCTCACAGGGTAAATTGCTCTATGTGAATCTCTGACGCTACTCCTCATAAGTAACAATAAACCATCATGTTTTCTTTCGTTGATTAATTCAATTTTGACAGTTTCCTTTCTTTTTTTTTTCTTTTTTTAACAGTTTTTGTTGTTGCTCCAGCTTCCCGTGAAGCCTAACAAGCTCATACCCCTCCCCCCTCTACCAAATCGAGTCGAGAAATCCTTTTAGCTTTCTTAGAGAAAGGGGGGTTAACTGTTCCAGTTAGGGCTTCATCCGTTCTTGCTCCGTCCTCCTCCCAGCACAGGTCCAAGATGGAGCTCCTCACATCACGGGCTACCAAGGTGCGGGGTAATGGGGCTTTTGTTTCTCAAGCAGCTGATGCAGTAATGAAAACTTCTGCTTTAGTGGTCCATACTTCTATTTCTGCTCCTGTCGCCCCGGTTTCTAACTTCCCAGGTGCTTCTGTTTCTCCATCTACATTTCCAGCCCCCCGAGCTTCAAAGAACTCCTAGGCCGGTGTTGAAGGGGTCCCCCCTATTTTCCCATAAAATCAGTTCAACTCTGCCATGCATGAAGAGGTCCTGGGGCAATTCATCACTTTCTGCCCCGGGGTAGTCTATCTATGATAGCTTTAATGACCGTAGATATCCTGATCACCAAGAGGTCTACCCTCTTGGCCGAGGTAATCAACCTCTTTATCTTTTTGTGCAACAGTTTATTTCGTCACTTTCTAACTTGAAATCCTTTATAGGCTTTCAAATTCAACATGGCTATGAGCCATCAGGTGGCCTCTCTCCGCGATCGGCCAGCCAAAGCTGAGGCTGAAGCCGAATGGGCCATGGAGTTATTGGCACGGTGTCACGGGCCGCAAGCTTACAAGCCCAGGAGTCCAACAAAGGCCCTTACTCTGCCCAACTTCTGAAAGATTCTAGAGACCTCTCCACAATTCCAACATTGGTCAAGCTTCTGGAAGTCTCTAGCAACTTAACCATCTCTACACCATTTTTGTACTAAGCTAGATAGGTGTAGAATAATCTAGAACCTTGTAAAGGCATGTACATGTAGAGTATTCTAGTTAGATGTAGAATATTCTGGAGACTTAATCTCCACTATTAGACTAGATTAGTCTAGAACATTCCTTAAGGAGGTGGCTCACCTATAAATAGCCAACCCCTCTCATTTGTAAACCATCCTAGAATTCTTTCATTAATACAAACTCTTTCTTAGAGAGTATTTGAGAGCATTCTAGCGATCCAGAGCATCATGGTCTTTCGTCGTAAGTCCCACCGATCCTCTGTCTCCGGGCTCCCCATTTTAACCCTCTCCCGACTCTCCTCACTCTAAGTCGCTTCCGTATCTTCACACTCGGCAACGTTAGTCCAAGAACTTGCCTGAGTGTCGCTCTTACAAGGCTTACTTAGCAACGTTCCCACGGAAGTTGCCTAAGTGCCGCGCGGGTGTGCCTAGATGAAATTCTCACCCCGTGACAAGTGGTATCAGAGCAGATCGGTTCCAAGCAGCAGGGTTCGGAGCTCGTTACTAGGCAATCACAGCTAGCACGAGTCATGCACTCCGATAGCGAAGTTGTCACCAAAAAGCAATCACAGCTAGCACGAGTCATGCACTCCGATAGCGAAGTTGTCACCATAGAGCAATCACAGCTAGCACGAGCCACGTTCTCCGATAACGAAGTTGCTCGATTCGAAATCCAAATGCTTGTTCGTGGTGACCAACGCTCCCACAACAAGCAAAGCAAGTCCAAGACACTCTCCATCCAGGCGGAATCCCTGCCCGAGCCATGCAGGATGTAGCCCGCCGTAAAACTTGAGGTGTCATCTAGTTCTCCCACTTCTCCACAGAACAGGCGGAATCCCTGCCCAAGCCATGCAGGATGTAGCCCGCCGTAAAACTTGAGGTGTCATCTAGTTCTCCCACTTCTCTACAGAACCAGCCGATCGTAGGCGTTCGAAGGAGCAAGAAGTGCGCAAGCCATGGGAAGCGATCAAAGGCACCAAGAGAAGGCACCCGAGATACTGGATCACCTTCGAAACCTAGTCAGCCCACTTGCGTCGAGTTAAGGATGCGAGACTCGAATTCGGTCTCTCAAGGGAGGCTTCCCAAGCCGAAGACCTTCCGCATGAATGAACCAACTTGTGGCCAACTCCAACATACTCAGCGCCCACGCAACGAGGACGTTGCGAACTTAGGTGGGGGAGGATGTCACGGGCCGCAAGCTTACAAGCCCAGGAGTCCAACAAAGGCCTTTACTCTGCCCAACTTCTGGAAGATTCTAGAGACCTCTCCACAATTCCAACATTGGTCATGCTTCTGGAAGTCTCTAGCAACTTAACCATCTCTGCACCATTTTTGTACTAAGCTAGATAGGTGTAGAATAATCTAGAATCTTGTAAAGGCATGTAAATTCATGTAGAGTATTCTAGTTAGATGTAGAATATTCTGGAGACTTAATCTCCACCATTAGACTATATTAGTCTAGAGCATTCCTTAAGGAGGTGGCTCACCTATAAATAGCCAACCCCTCTCATTTGTAAACTATCCTAGAATTCTTTCATTAATACAAACTCTTTTTTAGAGAGTATTTGAGAGCATTCTAGCGATCCAGAGCATCATGGTCTTTCGTCGTAAGTCCCACCGATCCTCTGTCTCCGGGCTCCCCATTTCAACCCTCTCCCGACTCTCCTCACTCTAAGTCGCTTCCACATCTTCACACTAGACAACGTTCGACCAAGAACTTGCCTGAGTGTCCCTCTTACAAGGCTTACTTAGCAACATTCCCACGGAAGTTGCCTAAGTGCCGCGCGGGTGTGCCTAGATGAAATTCTCACCCCGTGACAATGGGCTTAAGATCAAATGCAAGAGATGACCTCTGGCCAGAGGGGGATGGAGGCAGAGCTAGCTGAGCTTCATTGTGACAATGAGAGGTTGAAGCGATCTTTAGATCAAGAAACCCTCTGGTCTCAACATTGAACAAGTCAGAAGGATTCCTGGAAGGCCGATGCTAAGATTCTAAAAGTCAAGAACCAAGCCTTGCATGCTCAGATGGCCAAGTTACAAATGGAAGTGGATGCCTCCTTCGGTGAAATTTTTTTTTATGCCTCCTTCCAAGTCACTGAAGCCCTCCCTAATCCTTTTGACCTTTATAGTATTACCGGCTGGGATAGGGAGGAAATCATGACCAGGGCTGTAGAGATATCTCACCTCGAGGGTGACAGAGTTGATCCTTCTAGCAGAGCTGGAGCGGGGAAGCAAGCAGTTGTGATAGATCATCTTCTTCCTCATTCCGTCTTGCTAGTCTCAGCTCCCAGGGAAACCTCTAACGGGGTTCGGCTTGTACAAAAAAAGAGAAGGCTACCAGAAGGCTAGGATGAGGTCTACCACCGTCTTGAAGAGCCCTCTAAATAAGGGTTGGAGGTTGAGCAGAACAAGATTGAGTCTCTGGCAAACCTTCTCGATGCGGCCATCCCTCTTGAAGTTATGGCGATGGTTAATGAGGTCCTGGGCAACAGGCAATTGAGGAGTCTCCAAAAAGAGGGATAATAGAGAAGGTCAATCAGGATGAGTAACCACCGGAAGAAGAGGCGGAGGGCGAGGGTTGTCATGGAGGAGGAGGAGAGGCTGGAGGTAATCAGAAGGATGCAGGAGCTTGATACGACCCATCCTTGACTTACCTTGACTGCCCGGAAAGGGGGGTGGGCACCCCGCTTTACTCTTGACCAAATAGATAGTCTTTCTATTTTTATATATTTTTTTATGTAGTCTGGTTGGGCTCCCTGTTTGACAACTGTAGCTTCTCGAAGGGGGATAGGCTCCCACATCATTAATGAAGATTAGCTTTAGAGTTCATTCATACTTGTTTCAATGGATTTTTACTTGGCTTGCTTTATTCCTGGTCTTCACCATGACACAACCTTCGAAATAACTTGAATTTGGTAAAAATAAAGAGATATAAAATTTAACTAAGTGTGGAAGTAGACAGCTAGCTCGAGCTCTCAACTCTCAACAGAAACTAGTAGCTCGATGACTTTATTGAGTAGTCCCTTTATATGATTTTAAGCTAGTTTGCACCTGTTACAACAAACAATCATATGCACATGGGGGATTAGTTACCAGTAATAACTTGGACATTGGAGTTTAGGTAGGAGAACTTTCTAAGTCTAGGTCCCTCTAGGGGGTTATAGCCTAATCAAGGTATCAAGAAGGCTCGATAACTATTTTGGTCTCGAGATCTGGATGACAACTATGCTCTTACACTCAGACCCTTCTTAAGGGGTGGTAGCTCGTCCAAGGCATCAAAAGGGCTATCTAGCTATTTCCTGGTCTCGAGATCTGGATAGCAACTATGTTTTTACACTAGATTCTTCTTGGGGGTGGTAACCTGACCAAGGCATCAAGAGGGCTATCTAGCTATTTCCTGGTCTTGAGATTTGGATGGAAACTATACTCTTACACTCAGACCCTTCTTGGTGGGGGGTGGTGCATGGCCGAGGCATCAAGGATAGCGAGGGGGCTTCCCCGGTTAATCCCTGGTCTTGAGATGGCTATGTCAAACTTACATGTGTAGACCCTAATTAGATACAGAGACATTAATGTAGAATATAATCGAAGATGGAGAAAGTGGACTTTATTGATAAAAAATGGAATACATTATTGTTGGGGGTTTTACTAAAAGCTAAGTGTAGGTAGCATGGTCACGAGTCCCCTGTTTAAGGGTAGTACTTCCTCAGGTGATCTGCATTCCAGGTATGATTGATGGGTCAACCATTCATGTCCTCGGGTTTGTATGCCTCGTTGCGGACCACTACTTTTACTAAGTAAGGCTCTTCCCAGTTGGGTCCTAGAACCCCATCTTACCTCACCTTGGTACTCTGTGTAACCTTCCTGAGGACTAATTCCTCTTCCTTGAAGCTTCTGATTTTTACTCTTTTGTTAAAATACCTCGCAATCTTGCTCTGGTAGATTGCTACCTTTTTTACCACCTGCTTCTATTTTTCTTCCAAGAGATCTAGACTAGCTTGGAGCTTGACTTCGTTGCTCTCTGGTTCAAAGTGTTGTACCCAGAACGAGGTCATCTTATGTTCTATGGGGAGGAAAACTTCAACCTCGAAGGCCAGAGAATAGGGTGTTTCCCCGATTGCTGTCATCCTCGTGGTTCGATACGCCCAGAGGACCTTGGGAAGTTCTTCAACCCATTTTCCCTTCTTCTATTGTAGTTTCTTTTTCAACAGCTTCTTAACGGTTTTGTTAGTTGCTTCAATCAAACTATTGGTTTGTGGGTGAGCTACCGATGCAAACCGGAGGTCAATACCCAATATTTGGCAATAATCTCTGAACCTCACGTTGTCAAACTGTTTTCCCAGGTCGGTGATTATGACCAGAGGGGTACCGAACCTGCATACCACGTTTGTCATGATGAACTTGATAGTATTTTCCTCTGAAATCTGGGAAAGAGGGCCTATTTCGACCCACCAGGTGAAGTAATCAATGACGATGATAGCATGCTTTGCTTGCCCAGGGGCAATAGGAAGCGATCCGATCAGGTCAACCCCCTACATTACGAATGGGTACGACAAACTGAGTGAGGACAACCGTTCAGGTGGTAGATGACTTAGGTTTGAGGTCATTTGGCACGGCTCACAAGATCAGACATTCTCCTTTGCATCCTGGTGGATAGTCGTGAAGGGAAAAAACGCACGCGCAGCGGAAGCGTGAGAAAATTTATAAAATTAGGGTTTCGGTATAATTTTTTTTTTCACTTTTAATATCAATAACCTTAACGCTAGATTAATTGATGTATTTAAAAAGTATCGTACTTTTTTTTATGACGATCGAACTAGCGTCGAATTGAATCCGTAAGATCTTCCAATCCAATTACGAACGTGAATCACCTAGGAGTGTGAGTTAACTTTCTTTAAATTGTATATCTGAGGATGAAAACAAAAAAAATCTTCTTCTTTGTTAGTCACAATAATCCTTCAAGAGAAAAAACCAAGAACATCCGGTCACTTGTGAATTATCAATCAATTTGATTGAAACTCGCTTGAACCTTGATTCGATGTTGTACACAAAACCCTTTTGATGCAAATGATACTAATGTACTATCGAAGACAAAAACGTTCCCTCTTTTCTCTATGCTTGGCCGAATTCTTCACACAATGAGTTGGACGAAGGTTTTTTTTTATAACAATAAAAAACAAATAAAAAACAACTTCTCACACCAAAAATTCATGCTTAATCGAAATTTACAAGCATATATATATATAGGAGACCAAATCTTCTCCCAAGAAAGATTTACTTGGTGGGCAAGAATCCTTTCATTAGGTGGATTTACTTGGTGCTTAAGAATTTTTTTCTAAAAGGAATTCTATCCTACACCAAGACACCTAATCCAACTCAATAATGTCTTTGTAACCATATTAAAGACTTCCTAATTTGATTAGATAAATAATTCCTTTTATTTATCTACTTATCAAATATAGTCTTTAATATTAATTATACTACCAACAATAGTATAATTTTAGGAGACCATCTCTTAGTAGGAAAAGGATTTTGACTTTTAGTTAAATAAATATGTTAATAGTGAAATTTGGTCAGGGGTCAAAGAGAAATTTCCACCCATAATCGACAATCATGAAGCCCGGAAAAGACCGTAAAGCCACCCCACAAGAGCAAGGAAGCCCGACTCGGCTTCAAAACTACCAGAAAACAAGCCAGGCGCGACCAGGACGAGCCCCCCACAAGAGTACTGGAGCCCGGGCTTTTCCAGGCCATCTATCAGGGAACCTCGGCTCTGAGGTTGAGCTCCACAACCACCCCGTGAATGCCAGGGGAAGTCTCCAAGCTCAAGAGACATTCGAGAGAAGCCTGCTAACCTCTCCAGAAGCCTGTTGTCCTTGCTGGACATAAAGGAAGAATCACACCTAAATCTACACTACCCCAGCTACCTCCCAGAAAGGTCTACAAGAGCACCTCAAGCCCCTAAAGGTCAGGGAAAATCCATCTTAAGCTTCTAAGAACAGGGTCGGAGCAGGGATTTACCTGGCACTACGGGGCAACAGGCAGCTGGTAGGGTGACCTCTATGAAAATTCATGACACGAGTGCACACAAGATTATCTACACGTAATATTTACATGCACATCAAGAGTTTGATTTAAAAAAGGGAACAAACTTATCCGTCAACGATATCATCAAATCCCGTAACAATTCAAATTCATATGACGAATCTCGCCCGATAAGGAGGGAACAGATTCATGGGATTACGGTGAAATATTTACCAACTAAAAACCTACTTGAACAATATAAATATGTGAGGCCAAGCATGGTAGAGAGGGACGAAAAAGACAGAGAAAAACCTATATAGACTGAGATTTAGACAGAAAAAGATAGATAGCAACAGAGAGAAGAGAGAAAGAAAAGAAGAGGGGAAGACCTAAATTATGTATTCAGAACACGGCCACTTTCGTTTCCACTATTCAACCGGCACGGAGTTGCCACCACTCTATATCTTAGAGAGACTGTGAGCACACGAGAGAGTGATTTGTATTTTAAAGCAATCTATCAATAATAAAAGCTCTCATTTACTGTTATTACAATCCAGTCTCTCGACTATCTCTTAACAGGTCGGGAACCAACGGTACCGACCCCGGCCACCACTTTCGTGGTAGTGGTCTAGAGGGTGTTAACATGAATTTCTTATCCCGAGCAAATTTCCCGTCAACACTTATGGGCACCGTCTGTGGGAAACCTCTCACCACCATCTTTTTACATTTGAAAAGTTCGTTATTTCATAATAATCACGAGGCTCCGCTCCACACAAGGGCAGCAGGGCACCTCGGGACAACCTTCTGCTACATGGACACGAAAGGCCCCGAGGAAAGGGAGAAAATCCGGGCTCCATAGCCAGGTTCCCACCCAACCAGCCACTGTGCGGGCTATGGATCTCCCTTTGGGAAGTCAGGTCGAGCTTGACCAACAAGCAGCGGCCTTCGGAGAAAACGTTCGCCTTCGACTACTCGCTGAGGGTATCACTATCCAACAAGCGGGTCTCTACAATCAGCGGGAGTCAAGCAGGCCTGGGGCTAGGCAACCAGCCTAGGACCTGCCCCTCTGGAATCAACTCGTAATAGAGCGGGGATCCCAACCTCGATCCGGGATAGGCTAGGGCCCATGCCCCATGTTCCCGAAGCGCTGCCACGCTATCAACCAAGACAAGTTAAATCCACCGCAGATGTCCTTCCTAGGGGAATGGGGAGAGCTTCTTCACCCTACGACTTCAAGGCGAGAAGCCTGGGGTAGAGAAGAAGAAAGTCAGTAAAGCCCCCGAGCAGACCCCCCCCCCCCCCCCCCCCCCTCAAGAGAAGGAACCGGGTAGAGGTCGCTAGTTCTTTAGAGGGATCCGATGGTGAGGAATCCGAGATCAACTCAAGGAAATCCGAAAGCAAGCATCTAAGGGACCATTTGGCAGAGCTTCAGAAAGATGTCCAATTGATGAAGATTGGAAAGTACAAGGAGAACAAGAAAGATCCTCTAAGTGAAATGAATGCTCCTTTCACCAGGAGGATTCGGGAGGCAGAGCTCCCGCCTAAGTTCAAAATGACAGCCGACAGATTCTTTGGGACTGAAGATCCCCTGAGCCACCTATAGAGCTTTGTTCAACAAATAGTGGTCCAGAACACAACCAGGGCCGCTATGTGTCTAATGTTCCCTACTACACTCACGGATTACGCTAAAACCTAGTTTAGGAAACTATCGGTTGGAAGCGTGGATTCCTTCACCAAGTTATCAACTGATTTATGTTCACAATTCCAGGGAGTTAAGCCCCGACTGAAGAACCCGATCCATCTACAATACGTGATCCAAAAAAGAGGGGAAACCCTCCGGGCTTACGTCGAGCGTTTCCACAAGGAATTCATCTAGATGGCGAGAAGGAAACACTCGCCAACTTCAGAAGGAACTTGTGAGCGGGAAAGTTTTTTCGGTCTTTCGCTAAGAGACCTCCAGAAACTTACTAGGAAGCCTATGATCTGGCTCTGGAGCAGATTGAGGTCGACGAGCAGCTCAAGGTCAAGATGGAACATGACGACATGAGAGCCGTAAAGCGACAAAAGAAGTAAGCTCCCAGACTTGAGCAAGCTCAGAAAAGCCAAAACAAACCCCCTAATAAATCAACATACGGCTTCCCCCTTCCTTAGCCCAGATCGGAAAGGTATCCAGATAAATGAGCTCCTCCTCAAGCTTTACCACCTCCCAGGACAGTGGCCCCTACAGCTCGCAATGAAAGGGGGTACGACCATTACACTCCCTTAAATGTATTCCGAGAAACAGTCTACCTCGCCATTCGGGACAAGGGTTTGTTACAGAAGCGTACTCCCATGAAAGCCCTGGTCGATAAGAGAAATCGTTATAAATATTGTGAATTTCACGATGACGTAGAGCACAACACTTCAGAATGCTACAGCCTACGGAACCAGATTGAGGCTTTGATAAGGGGAGGATGCTTGATAGAATTCTTACAACAAGTTAGGGAGAACATTCAGACTTGAAGGGAGGTGCAAGCCGAGATCCGAGAATATGCCGAGAAAAGGAAGGGGGAGCAGGCGGACCTAATGCAACAGATTCAGGTAATACATACTATCACCCGGGGACCCACTCTGGTCGGCACCTTCAACAGTTACAGGAAAAACCATACGAGGAAGATCCCTCGAACGAACAAGGGGTGGGATGTCTTCAAGGTCGACCAGAGACCGACCAATCCCTCCCAGCTATCAGAGATCATCTTTACCGAAGCAGATGTCTATAACACCATACAGCCTCATGATGACCCCATGGTCATCACGGTACAAATTGCCAACTTCATGGTGCACCGCGTGCTCGTCGACACAGGTAGCAGCGTTGACGTCCTGTTCAAAGATACCTTGGAGAAGCTAAACTTGAAGAAGTGGTGCTACAACAGTTGCACTACTCCATTATATGGGTTCACTGAGGACTTCATCACACCCGTAGGATAAAAAATCCTACCAATGATCATTAGAGCCGCACCTCTCCAGCAAAACATCATGACCGATTTCGTGGTGGTGGATACCCCATCGGCCTATAATGCAATATTAAGGAGGCCATTTCTATCATCCCTGAAAAGGGTCCTTTCTATTTACCACAATGTCCTGAAGTTCCCGGTAGGAGACAGGGTAGGGGAAGTCCGGGGTGATCAGAAAACAACTAGGAAATGCTACGTAGTGTTAGCCAACCCAGCAGCTCTAGCTAAACAACTCGCCCAAGTGACGACAATCCAAGGTAGGATAACTCCTGCACTAATTTTGGAAGACGTGGGTCCCACCGATTGCCCCGAAGAAGGCCTCGTGGTGCCCGACATGGAAGAATAGAGAAAGGAATGGGCCAGTGGCCACCCAGTGGATAAGTTAGAAGAGATTTCTGTCCGAATAAGCGATCCCTCGAAGGTCGTCAAGATCGGAGCTACTCTTGAGCCAGGAATGAAAGAAGGTTTGATTAGGCTTCTCACAGAGTTCAACGACATATTTGCTTGGAGTCATGCTGAGATGCCGGGGATACCAATGACATTAGCTGCACATAGACTGGCGGTGGATCCGACCTTCAAGCCCATCAAACATAAAATGCGCCACTTCAACACTTAAAGAAATGTGGCGGTTCAAGAAGAGGTGGATAAACTAAACCAGGCAGGCTTCATCCGAGAAGCCGTTACCCCGAATGGATCACCAACGTGGTCATGGTCACGGTCACGGCCACGAAGGCAAATGGAAAGTGATGCATGTGTGTAGACTACACCGATCTCAACCGGGCATGCCCAAAAGACAGTTTCCTTCTGTAAAAAATTGATCAGCTGGTCGATTCCACATCCGGGAGCAAGCGCCTGAGCTTCATGAATGCGTTCTTCAGCAACAATCAGATCATGATGCATCCCACAGACTAAGAAAAGACCAGTTTCATCACCACGCAAGGCCTATACTGCTACAAGGTGATGCCTTTCGGGCTCAAGAATGCTAGAGCTACTTACCAGCGGTTAGTTAATCGGTTGTTCAAGCCCAAAATTGAAAGATCGATGGAAGTGTACATTGACGACATGATCACCAAAACTTCAACCTCGAGAGGCCACCTAGACGACCTTCGTAGGACCTTCATGATCCTTAGGGAAAACCAGATGAGGTTGAACCCTTTCAAGTGCGTATTTGGGGTAACAAAGGGGAAATTTTTGGGCTTCATGATCCATAAGAGAGGCATAGAGGCTAACCCGAAAAAAATCATGGCTATCCAGGATCTAGAATCCCCCATATTTTTTAAACAGATTCAAGCCTTGACCGAGCAGGTAGCAGTGCTCAATAGGTTCATCTCTCGGTCCACCGATAAGTGCCTACTATTCTTTAAAGCTATAAAACAGGGAAGAAACATGAAGTGGGATCAAGAGAGCGAACAAGCTTTCCAAGCTTTGAAAAGATACTTAATAAGCCCTCTACTGCTGGTCAAGCCAAATCCTGGAGAAGAGCTCCAAATATACTTGGTCGTTTCAGAAACCACCCTGAGCTGGGCCTTGGTCAAGGAATGCTGGGATAGGATCCAGCGACCTATCTACTATGTGAGTCACGCTCTAACCAAGCCCGAAAATAACTATACTCTATTAGAGAAGCTCGCTTACGCCTTGGTGACCTCGGTAAGGAAACTTCGTCCTTACTTCCATGCTCATTCAATAACAGTGGTGACAGACCAACCCTTCCGTCAATTCGTACTCGTGGTGAGATCGAGACCACTACCACAGAGGTGGTGGCCGGGGGTTGATACCTTAAGTACCAAGATTAATTGTGCAATGGTGAGGTATTTAGCCTAGGGGTCAATATTATGAGAAGAAGATTAAGGAAACTTTATTATAAATCATTTATGTCATACAGAAGCTCTCAAACACTCTTAATCTTGTTAAGATACAGTAGGATGGCAACCTCGTACCTGTCAAATAGTAAAATACAACGACGACCGTGTTCTGACTACAGAATTTAGGTCATGATCCCTCATTCTTCCTTTTTTTTATATTGATCCCCATTGACCTATTTATACACAATCCTAATAGGTTAAGTTTGTGACTTTCTTGCCATCATTTTCTGAATCCAATCTCTTTCTTATCGGACGGGATCCATTATTTTGAATGTTGTTGACTTGATTTAATGACGAAGTTGAGAATATCTTTTAGAGATAAGTTTGTTTCCTCTTTGGACTCAAATACTTGTCATGCACTTACGCTATGTTTTAACGTTCGATTGAGTGTAGACATGATCCTGTGTGTCTTCATGGCGTGATTCCTCATGGAGGTCATCAAGTATAAATGTTAACTGTTTCATAGAGCGTGGCAGGTTCATGCCCCGGTCTTGGTTCTAGGAGCTTGGTCGGACCCTTTTAGGTCTCTTGGAGCTGAGGATGGCTTTGTGGGCATCCTCTGGTTGTAGCGGTACTTTAGTGGGCTCCTTTCTTCCTGTCCGGAAGGGTTCAAAACTTCCTTTAGCGAGGTGGAGCAACTCTGTAGTGCGAGCTTGGTGCTTAATGGATCTCTTTATGTGTTCAGAGAGAATGGCGGGCTTCCGGAAAGGTTGCGGGGTGATCCCAAGTTCTGGGAGCCTGGTTCGTCATGCTTCAGGCTTTATCTGAATTCTCTTTTTGATGTAAGGAGCTTGATCCGATCGTGTCAGGATCCACCACAGATGCTTCCCAAGCTCGACGACCTTTCCTCTCTTATACGGAACGACTCCATGGCTCGGCAAGGTCCAGGGTTCAAAGATGGGTAATTTTGGGCCTGGACCCGGACCAGGAGAGTGGAAAATTTCTCTTTAGACCCTAACCAAATTTGGCTATTAACAAATATTAACAATCAAATAATAACAAAATTATGAAAATTACCGTTTTAACCCCTAGTTTAAAATAATTGTGTTGAAAAGACTATTTGATCACGTAATTATTTGCATATTTACAAATTGGACAGACCCCGTACATTGAATAAATCGGAGGCTATTAGATAACTCAAAGTGGTGTAAAATCCACTTCTTTTGAAAGAGTATAATGAAAAACTTTATGATCCTTCAATGCCAAATCTAATCGCAATTGGTAAAAAAATAAGATGTATTTGATAAGAAGTTGAATAATAATAATAATAATTATTATTATTATAAAGAAGTCGAATAATTTATTAAAATTCTTTTTCACACATGATCTCCAAAATACGGACATATATAGAAATTCAAAAAATGGCTCATGTTACAATCTTGCATATTTATTTACAAAATGCACTCTCAATTTGTGATGTTTAAAATCTTGGTGCATAATATCTAGATGTGACGATTGAAAATTTTGGAAAAATTGAGGCACCAATATCACAATGGGGATCGTTGTTTATCATGAGGAGTTAGTGAGAGGAAATTCTATGCATTTATTTTATTCTTTTTATGCAATATCACTGGGTTCTTATTCACTATAAGTTTTTTCCTTAGGTTTGTTATGTTATTACATTTATTCTATGGAAAGAGTTTAGCCACACTATGGTAAACGTTGTTGATATGAAAACTAGATTAGATTTGAATCAATGGTGTATAAAATTCAAAAGGTTTAAAAAATAAAAAATAAATAAATAACTAGAAAAACATTTCATTTTGATAACTACTATTAACAAGTATAATACAGTATAGTAGCTAAACCCTTTATTGGAAATTATGTACTCTACTGCAAATTGATTATAGCATACTAACATAAACCCGTTGATAATAGTTTTTTTTTTTTTTTAATTATTATTTTTAATTATTTTTAATTATTTTTTTATTGGAGTTGGCATATCCGAAGTAGAATATATGTAAAGTTTTAATTGATGGGATTTGAAATCCAACAACAATTGATGTTTGTCGAAGCTATAATGAATTGGGCCAATATGAGTCCAATTGGTGGTGAGGCCCAACAGCAGTATTTAACGCTTTAAGGTTAGGGTTGCAGTTGTGGTCGTTCATAAATCATAATTGTAACGGTAGTAGCTGATAATCAAAGAGGAGAGAGGAATGGCGTCGACCGGAGCAGCATCGTTTTGGAGAGCAGCTGGGATGACATACGTAAACTACTCGAGCCTCTGTGCGAAAATGGTCAGGAACTGTCTCAAGGAACCACATAAGAGCGAAGCCATCAGTCGCGAAAAGGTCCACTACTCCATTTCTAAGTGGACCGATGGAAAACCCGAGAAGCCTTGTACGTCTTCCTTTTAGATCCTCATTTCTTTAAGTTTTCAAAATAAATCTAGGGTTATTCATTCTTATTATTACTGCTCAATAATAATACGATTGGATTATTTTACTTTTCGATCGCTTCTATACTTGCTCTCCTATGGATCTTTTGGTGTTGGACACGAGATTTTGAAGTTTAACTGAATGTTGCTGTTTACAGGGTGTGAGCTATTATGTTTTAAAGCTTTTCATTTTTCAATTGAAATTTGCTGTGTTTATGTGGAAACAGTCGTGTCAACACTAAAATTTGCCAGATCTAGATGGAGGTCTGGCAAATAGATCAAACTTAGGTCAAGGTGATGTCCGCATGGTAGGCCAATCCCTTTGCCAGAATAAGAGGAGAAGAATTGAGCTAAAGGAATAAATATTAAATAGTATAGTGAATGTGTGAGAATGTTTATAGAGATCATATCCGAATTTAAAAGAGATGAGGTGAATTTATACTCACCAGATATATGTGCCTATCAGTCCATCATGCAAGATCATTTGATTAGGGCTTATAAAGATGATAATCATTAGTACTTTTAACTTTTAAGCCCACATGTCTGCTAGCTGGACCAATAAGCACACACCTTTGGTAAGTATACATTCACCTCCTCTCTCTAATGGAGCTGTTATCTCTATGTGCATTTTTCATCCATTTACTATTCTAACTTTTTTTAGCTCAGTTGTTTGTATTTTCCTATTCTTGCAAAGGGGTTAGCCTGCCACTCTCAACCAAGTGTGATTGCTGCACAGTGGCTGTTGCAGCGAGTGACGTGCTGGCATCTGTTGCTAGCTTTGCTCTTAAGTGGTATTAGGTGCCACAAGTCTGAAGATTGTGCGATTGAAAGTATTTTTGGTGACAAAGCTTTCGAGTTGAAAGTCATGGAAAGATAAATATGGAGTTTACACCCATTAATTAGATCTGCCCTAATAATGCAGTATCATAGTCTTGGAGGGAGGGTTAACACCTCACTCATAGTTTGCTGTTGTGAACTTATTTTTGGAGGAATTAATGGTAGAGCTTGTAATTATATAGACCTAATGTGGGGGACTTCATTGGCAGTATTGTTAAAATAAAAGATAAGTTTTCTCTATGAGGAGAAGAAGTTTGAAGAGAGTTTAAATGGGGATATTTAAAGGTTATTATTATTATTATTATTTTTTTTTTGTGAGGAAGATTTGATTAGAATTTTAGCTAGACTTGGCAGTTAGGAATCCTCAGAAATAGGTTGCTTGGCAGTTAGGAATCGTCAGAAATAGGTACTGTTGGATTCTGTATATTTTTTTTAAATGGATGATAGATGGTTTATGACATGCATATATAGCGAGCTGACAGTGGAGACGTTTTAGAAAAATGTTGGCGCTGGTGGTTGTTGTGTGTATGCAAGTGTGTGAGTTTGCATGCATGCATCACTTGTCAGTCATATTACTCAATTCTGAAGTTATATGACCAGGCAATATGTTAAGAAGACAGAAGAAACACAAGAAAGTTGTATATACTAGGTGAAAGCTGTTTCTTCTATTACCTACATATGTAATTTAATTTTAAGGAAGGT
This sequence comes from Dipteronia dyeriana, assembly GCA_032871835.1. Taxonomy (NCBI): domain Eukaryota; kingdom Viridiplantae; phylum Streptophyta; class Magnoliopsida; order Sapindales; family Sapindaceae; genus Dipteronia; species Dipteronia dyeriana. The sequence goes on along the minus strand of CM065300.1, from coordinate 83,483,236 downwards.
GTTGATTGAAGGACTTGAATTGTTCCAAAAACTCGCTAAGCCTCACATTGAAATCCAATCATTTTTGGTTTCGGAGAACATATTATGATGATGTGGTTAGGGTCTACATTAACACAATCTTAGTACGTGTATACATCTGCATAGTGGTTTGCTTTTATATTGCCTATTCTTTCTATTTGATTATCTTTTTCAATTTGCTTTCTTGTGGAAAAATTATTTGATGAATACTAATATTGGTTTTGTTTTCAGCTATCCGCACTGATTCACCGGATGAATGATTTGGATAGAAAATTGGTTGCTCAGCTTGGAGTGAAACGACAGTCTGGGCTGAAACTTTCTTCTGTTTTGTTATTTTAATAGATTTAATTATATTGAGGTTGTAATGGTTAAACCTCTGAGACAAGGTTTGCATTTGGGGTTTTTGCATGGTGATGCACTTGTAATAATGTAAGGGCCATTACTCTACTTTGCTATTATACTCGAGAAATTGGTCCTTTATGGATTTGATGGGATAATATAACCTCCTAGTCACATGGAATTTGATAATCACTGATTTTCTTTGATTGTTGTCTGTGGAACAACCTTGAAATCAAAGTGTTTGTGTTATTTTTTTTTAACTACAAACTTTTGACGGGTGAAGGGGATATTATTTGAATCCATAACCTCACGGTGGTATGGTATGGGAAGAGATTTAAAGGAAAAATAGGTTGGAACCTGGGACCTTAGTAAAACTCAGTTATGGTTTAATTTTCTCTGCCTTCATTCCAGATTTCACTTAAATAACCAAATTATGTGTGAAGTTCTAAATAACCGATTTATAATATATAGGTTTGTTTTTTTAAGTTGTAAATATCTGTTTATTTTTAAGTTATAAATATTTAAAAATAAATATTTTTACATCTATATCTTTTCAACTATTATTTATTATATATTTATATTTTAACGTGCTCAATGTTTATATATGAAATGATAATATTAATATAATTATATATTTATAATGAAATACATATGTTCTGTTAATGTGAACATATCGTATAAATATACCACAAACAAGTATAATTCAATTATATACTAAATTGTGTCGAATTTGGAAGTATCTTATCTAATTATATAGAGATGATATCGTGATGTTTACGACAAATGTAAAATGCATGTGAGTTATGGTTAAGTTGATTTAAGTTTGTATACAAAACCAGTCAATTTTTTTTTTTGAAAGTACTACTTTTTTCTAATCACATAATATAAAACTAATCAAATTGTAAGAAAAAAAAAGTCCTTACCGAAATAGAAATAGAAGTCGAAATAAGTTTGTATACAATTAAAAAAATACTGGATTCAAATGGAGATTTGGGAGTCTTGAAAAAACTAGGTTTTATGGCTATTAAAATTATTTAAATAGTGAGAAGAAAACAAAATTAATATGGTTAAGGGTGTGAGAGAAGATAAAACATGAAATTAGATAAGATTTGTGAGGATAAATTTGGAAGTTATAAATTAATATATATTTAGTTGATTTGCTGTTAAGTGAAAAGTGAAAAACTTTCACTTTTCATAACCAGTGATTTTAAGAGTCCATTAAGTGATTTTATCACTTAAAAAATCAAACAATACAACTTAATGACACACATTAAGTGTCATTAAGTATTAAGTGAAAAAATGAAGCAGGTCCTATGTGTCCGTTCATAAGAGCTTGTCTAATGGTCAAAAGAACTTTTTAAATTAAAAAAGCTCTTTTCAAATATTTTTGTGTCACTTTGTTGTCACTCAGTAAATTTTTTAGATTATTATAAAAGCTGTTTTATGTCTACTTGGAGAATCTCAAAATTTAGGTTTTTCCAAATAGATTTTTTTGAGCTTTATTAATAACACTAAAATGTATAATATAACCCTATCATTTAAAATAGCTTTTGAATATTTTGGTCATCATACCTTTTATTTTTTTTTTCTAATTGACAACCAAACGATCAACATCTTCTCATTAGAAGCTCTTGTTAATAGCAAAATTTGGATAGGGGATCAAAGAGAAATTTTCCACTCTCCGAGCTCGAATCAAAGCCCAAATTCACCATTCATGGGACTCCGGGCGAACCATAAAGCTACCCCGCAAAAGCAGGGAAGGACCATCGGGCTTCGAAATTATCAGGGATGAAGCTAGGCATAACCGGGTCGAGCCTTCACTCGAACACTGGAATTCTGGCTTCTTGAGATCACCTATCCCGAAACCTCGGTTCCTGGGGTCGGGCTCCAAAACCACCCCGTGAAAGCTAGGAAGGATCGTTGAGCTCAAGAAGCATTCGAAGTGAAGGCCGACGCAAACAAGAATGAGCTCTTTCTAGGTCAAGGCTTCCCAAGGTCAGATTTAACTCATAGCCTAAGCCAGAAACCCACCAACCAGTTCAGAAGCCCGCTGTCCCCATCAGATACGAAGAGAGAGCCTCTAAGTGGAACAGATTCATGCTATAGCTAACTCGCTAAGGGACGCCCTTAGCCTACCTAGACATGAATGAAGAATCTCGCATAATCTACGCTACCCCCAGTAAGTGCCCACAAGGCAGCCCTAAGCTTCTGAGACCAGAACTAAAGCATGGATCTACCTCGCTCTACAAATTGGCTAACTCGAAGACTTCCATGAAGAATCATGCCATGAATACACACAAGATCATAACTACGTTATAACGAACATTAAATGCTGCATACGTGTAAGATAATAATTTAATTCTAAAGAGGAAACAAACCTATCTCCTCCAACGATAATCTTGAGTCCATAATTTACTCGAAGTCAATGATTTTCAAATAGAGGATCCCGCCCGATAAGGAGGGAACAGGTTCATAAAATCGTGGTGGGCGATTCACGAGTTTAAACCTACTTGGAGCATGTATAAATAGGTCCAAGCATGATGTAGAAAAAAAAAGGCAGAAATAGAGTAAAAAAGAAAGAGGATTACGCCGGGCCTAAATTCTGTGAACAGAACAAAACCATCATTGTATCTACTATTCGACAAGTATGAAGTCGCCACCCTCTTATGTTCTAGAGAGATTGTGAGTGTATGTGAGAGATTTCTGTATACCATGAGTGTTCAATAATAAAGCTCTCATTCGCTATCACATTATCATTCAAATATTTGTTTCTATCTAAACAGGTCAAATATCTGAGGTACTGACCCCGACCATCACCTCAGTGGTAGTGGTCTCGAGGGTGTTGATTGGAATTTCTCATCTTGAGTAAAATTTCCATTAACACTTTCTGGTGCCGTTTGTGGGAACAACTTCCACACCATCATTTTTATATTCATAAGTTTGTTATTTAACAATAATCATGAGGCTACGCTCTTCCCAAGGACAACCAGGTGCATCGGAACAACCTTCAACTGTGTCGACACGGATGATCTAGAAGAAACGAAGAAGATCCGAGCTCCGTAACCAGGTCCCAGACCAGCCAGCCACTGTGCGGGCTTTGGATACATTTATGGGAATCCAGGTCGCACTTGACCAATAAGCGGCAGCTTTCGTGGAAAACATCCGCCTTCGACTGCTCGTTGAGGGTACTACCATCCAACAAGCAAACCTCTATAACCAAGGAGAACCAAGCAGGCCCAAGACTCAGCAGCCCGCCTTTGATCTCCTGGGACCTACCCCACCGGAGCCAGCTCGTAATGGAACTGGACTCAGGCCCTCGATCCGGGATAGGTTAGGGCCCATGCCCCCCGTTTCTGAAGCGCCACAAACCTCGGCAAGTTAAGTCCACGGTGGACGTCTTTCCCGGGAGTGGCTAGAGTTTCTTCACCCAACTACTTCAAGGAGGGAGGCTCGGGCTAGAGAGGAAGAAAGACAGCAAAGCCCCCAAGTAGATCCCATCCGAAGAAGGAATCAGGTAGAGGTCGCTAGTTCATCAGAAGGGTCTGACAGTAATGAGTCCGAGATTAAGTCAAGGAAACTTGAGGCCGAGCGTCTGAGAGACCAGTTGGCAGAGCTTCAGAAAGAGATCCAGCTGATGAAGAAGGGGAATTACAAAGAAGATAAGAAATATCCTCTAAGTGAGATGAATGCTCCCTTCACTAGAAGGATCCGGGAGGAGGAGCTTCTACCAAAATTCAAAATACCGACTGATAAATTCTCCGAGACTAAGGATCCCTTGAGCCACTTGAAGAGCTTCGTTCAACAGATGGAGGTCCAAACACGACCAGGGCCGCTATATGTCGGATGTTCCCAACTACGCTGACGGATTATGCTACGACTTGGTTTAGAAAAATACCCGCTGGCAGTGTGGATTCCTTCATGAAACTGTCAACTGATTTCTGCTCGTAATTCCAGGGAATTAAGCCCCGATTGAAGGATCCAATCCATCTACAGTATGTGATCCAGGAGAGAGGGGAAACCCTCCGGGCTTATGTCGAGCATTTCCAAAAGGAAGTCATCCAGATGGGGGTCTTCACCGAGAAAGAAACCCTCACCAATTTCAGGAGGAACTTGTGGGCGGGCAAGCTTTTTCGGTCTTTTGCCAAGCGGTATCCAGAGTCCTACCAAGAAGCCTATGATTGGGCTCTGGAGAAAATTGAAATAGACGAACAGATCAAGGTCAAGATGGAACTCGACGATATGAGAGCCGTAAAGCGACAGAAGAAGAAAGCTTCCAAACCAGAGCAAGCTCATAAAAGCCTGAACAAACCCCCCCAACAGGTCGACGTATCGCCTCCCCATTTCTCAACCCTGATCGGAAAGGAATCTAGCAAAATAAACTCCTCTGCGGGCTTCGCCTCCTCCTAGGACAGTGGCTCCAATAGCTCGAGATGAGAGAGGATATGATCATTGTAGGGAAAAACAGTTCAAAACGCAACGAAAGCGTGAAAAATCAAAAATTAGGGTTTGCGTATAAATAAAATTTTTCCCTTTTAATAACAAGAACCTTAACCCTAGATTAATTGATGTATATAAAAAGTGTCGTACCTTTTTTTTTGTAACGATTGAACTAGCATCGAATTGAATCCGCAAGATGTTAGGTTTTAGATTGTGTTGGCATTAATTCCATATCAAAATGATGTTTACTTGTAATGATTTAATTGTTTAGATTCATGGTGATTCAAACTTCAAAGAAGAAGGAACAACTAGTCGAAGCAAGTTCAAAGTCTTCAAAGAGAAAGGATGCAATATGGTTCTACAAAGGTATACTAAAACCTTATCTTTCTCTTACAAGGCTTAGGCGCACACACACAATTCATACATTTGTATCCCTGCATCGTTGTGAATCATTATAGGCACACACACACAATTCATAAATTTGTGTCCCTGCATCATTGTGCACCATGTATAACACATTCACACACTTGAAGATGAATGCTCATGCATTAGTATGGAAATAACATGTTTTGGAAAATGCATGATTGAAGACTATCTCTATGTAGTTTGCATTTTAGTGTGAATTGTGTTTGTATGTGTATATGTTTGTATAACATGGATATTGAACTTGATTTTAGTCTTTAATCATTCTTGATTGAGTTCCGGTCAATTCGGTTACTCATACTATTGATTTCAAGTTCTAAGTCAAAAGATACTACACTTTCAACTCATGTTGCATACATTGTCTTCGTCATCATATATCGAGTCGAATTATTATTTTATGGGTAGAGTATCTTATGTTTCCATGTCCATGAGAGAGTTACGGTTCGTAATCCATAAATGGATTCGAATTCGGAGTTTGGAAGCCAAAGAACGGTCGAAGAACGCGAGAGGAGTGCAAGAGAGTTGCACCATGGCCAAAGGCCATCAATTGGTGCAAGCCCGAGATGGTGCGTGGCCATCTTGGCCGCAACTCCTTGCTGCCCCGAGATGCCCAAGCGCAATCTCAGGGAAGCATTCTCAAAGGAGGGCCTTTTGGTCCTTTTGTTTATATTCTTTCCCTCTCCTTTATATTTCCCTTCCCTCTCACATTTCATTCTAAGAAGAAATTTAAAACTTGAGTGCAGAATTTTCTCTCTACATTTTCTCACCTTCCAAACACCATAACTTCTTCATTTGAACTCCAATTTGAGTGATTCAAAGTTGAGAGTGTTTGTCTATTCATCCTCCATCTTTTCTTGGAAGGTTTGAGTTAGTTTTATTGCTGTTTTTGGAGTCTAATCTCACAAACACGGGACTGCACCAAACTAGACTAAGGTATTGATTTTCTCTCAAAGTTTTCTTTTAAAACTTGGTCAATTGCCTTGGGTTTTCTTCTTCAATATATATATGTGTCTTGTGATTGTTTTGATTTGAGTTTTGAACTCATTTAAAGCTAGATTGAGTTTCAATTGAAATCTCACATTTTGAGTTAGGTTTTGATTTTGCCTATGTTTTCACATGTTTGGGATTATATTGTGCTAGCTTTGATTCTAGGACTATTTGATGATCTTTGATTATTTGATTTTGTGAAAAATAGTTCCTCACATGTATTAGGCTCGCTTTGGCCGAAATCTCACAATGATACATGTGCTTGTGTTCTTTTGAGCTATTCATGTGCTTTGTTGAATCTATGAATAGGAATATGCTCAAGAACTTTAACTTTAATCTAAATGACTTTGTCACATGATTTTAGCATGTTTTTGGTTTATGATATTTAAACTTGATTATGTGTTAATTGAACATATCTTATGATTCAAGTTTTAGATCTATGCATGTATCTAGGTTGTAATTAATATTGAACATATCTTACATGATCTAGATGAATTAAACATGCATGATTGACTAGACTACATTTGTTTTGTGCATTTATGCTCATGTCTAGTATTTTCCGTAGGATGTGTTGATCATAACATTTTATTTTGCGTGCTTGTTTGCATTTTTCATTCATGATCACCTAGATGCCTTGTGAGAAGAAAGTCTTGACAATAGGTGTGAGACCTATGTTGTTGAGCAAGAAAGTCTTGGCAAGAGGTGGGCGACCTTGGATTGTCAAGCAAGAAAGTCTTGACTAAAGTCGTGAGGACTCGGATAGTTGAGCAAGAAGTCTTGCCTAGGATCGTGAGGATCCGGAAAGGTAAGCGAGGAACTCTTGACAAGAGGTGTGAGGCTTCGGATTGTTGAGCAAAAGGGCAACATCTTTATGAGTAGGATATAAGGGTAGTTTCTAGGTGAAGGGGTCACTTGAGAGATTGTACTTGTCTTATCTACTGGTGGATTTTGTTTGTGTTGGGTTTTGTGAAACCAGAAACAGGCGAAGAAAATAATTCTGGCAGGTGGTGCGGCGGCGACCGCGGTGGAGATAATGACCCAGACCGCGGCACATACAGCGAAGAATCACAGAGGAGACATGCTATGCGTACCGCGGAGCAGACAAGGTGCACACACTGCGGTCTGTGGAGTGGAGTTTCACAGACATGTTACGCATTGTGGACCGCAGTGTAGGAATGTACCCACACAGCGGTCCAGACCGCGGTAGAGATGAGTTTCGTGAGAAATAGGAAATCCTGCGTGCACAAGTAATTGAAATAGAAAATAGATTCCAATTGGGATTTTGACTAACCCTAGTGCTCTCATATAAATACCACCATTATTTGTACTTAAAAAGTGAGAAGAATAGAGCAGAAAAATAAGTGCGTAATGTGTGAGAAAATTGCTAGAGAGAGAGAACAATTGTAGAGAGACTGAAAGAGAGACAGAAGGATTGTAATCAACACTGAGATATAGTGGATTGAGTGAGGTGCGCTCCGTGGACGTAGGCAAATTGCTGAACCACATAAAATCTTTTGTGTCTTCTTTTATTATTGCTTTCTATTTGTGTTTAGATTTGTGTGATCGCAATTTCTTTTCGACAACAATTGGTATCAGAGCTCCGGGTTGGGGCATATTATTCACACAAATCTAGGTTCTCTCGAGGTCATCGATTTCATCATGGAGATGGGGTTAGAGAAGGAAACACACAAGATTGAGAAATTCAATGGTTTGAATTTCATCTTCTGGAAGATACAGATGGAAGATTATTTGTACCAGAAGGATCTGCATTGGCTAATAAAAGAGAGACCAAAGGATATGACAGATGAAGATTGAGAAAAGAAACGGAAACCGAAGAATATGGTTGATGATGACTTTGAACTCCTGGACAGGAAAGCATTGAGAGCAATTCGTCTCAGTTTGACGAAATTGGTCACCGCCAACGTAAAAGATCAACAGACAACCAAAGATCTACTAGATACCCTATCATACCTATACGAACAACCTTCTGCGGTAAGGAAAGTCCATCTTGTTAAGAAGTTATCAACCTTAAAGATGGCGGAGGATCAGAACTTTAAAGATTTTCTGAACCAGTTCAATGAAGTAAAGGATGAGTTGTGTTCTTTATCTATGGGGTTTGATGAGGAGTTTATGGCGGCGTTTCTACTCACCCAAATGCCAGAAAGTTGGAAAACGACATGCCAGTCGATTGCCAACTCGTTCGGGAAAGAAAAATTGAATCTTCAGCAGGTTATAAATATGATCATGACGGAAGATATCAGAATGCGTGAAGTGGGACCAAGGGCATCTACATCTTCAGCATTGAGTTTGGAACGTAGAGAAGGAAGAGGTAGAAATAGAAACACAAGTCAACGGGGAAGATCAAAGTCTAGAGGTAAGTCCAAATCAAGAAATCAGGCTAACTATTCGGGAAACCATCAACGAAGCAAAAAAGAATGGTGAATGCTGGAATTGTGGTAAGAAAGGCCATCTCTAGTATGAGTGTAGATCTGAGAAGAAAGACAAGGGCAAGAGCAGTGCGAATTATGTATCAGAGGAGTTAGATGACTGCCTTATCTGCTCATTGGAAAGCAAGACAGAGTCTTGGATCCGGAAGCGTCATTCCATGCCACACCTCACAGGGAATTGCTCGAGATATAAATCTCCTGAAATATGGGTAAAATGTATCTTGGTGACGATCAAGCATGTGACATTACCGGGATAGGAGATGTGAAGATTCAACAGCAAGGGTCAGTTTGGAAGCTTGACAATTTGAGGCATATACCGGATATAAGGAAGAATTTGATCTCTATTGGGCAACTGACGTCAGATGGTTTCGTGACAACTTTCACAGGTGATAAGTGGAAGATTTTGAAAGGTGCAATGACAATCGCCCAAGAAAGTAAGAATGGGTCACTTTACACAACCACGGATGGATGTGGTTCAGTCGCTATGGCGGAAAGCAAAGACGATCCGAACTTATGGCATCAGAGATTTGGGCACATAAGTTCTCAAGGGTTGAAGTGTCTGCATTCGAAAGGTAAGTTGCCAGATTTAAAATCAGTTGAGGTTGATTTCTATGAGAGTTGCATTCTAGGAAAACAGAAGCGAGTGAGCTTCAAGAGGACCGAAAGAACATCGATAAAAGAGAAGCTGGAACTAGTGCACACCGATGTTTGGGGTCTAACTTCAGTATCATCAACTGGAGGTAAACTGTACTTCGTCACTTTCATCGACGACCATTCCAGAAAGGTATGGGTTTACTTTCTAAAATACAAGTCTGAGGTATTTGATGCTTTCAAGAGATGGAAAGCTAGGGTTGAGAATGAGACAGGTTTGAAGATCAAAAAGCTGCATTCAGACAATGGTGGAGAATATGAAGACATTGAGTTCAAGAGGTTTTGCTACCAAAATGGAATAAAGCTTAGTCAGAAAGTTCCTGGAACCTCACAGCAGAATGGCATAGCAGAACGGATGAACAAAACATTGACTGAGAGAGCCAGAAGCATGAGGTTACACTATGGGCTGCCAAAACAGTTCTGGGCAGAAGCAGTCAATACAACAGCATATTTGATCAACAGAGGACCATCAAAGCCTTTGGACCTTGCTATACCAGAAGAGATTTGGACTGAGAAAGAGGTAAAACTTTCTCACCTTAAAGTGTTTGAGTGTGTCTCTTATGTACTTGTAGGTGATCATGCGCGGAATAAGCTAGATGCCAAGTCAGTAAAGTGTACTTTGGTATGCTATGGAGAGGATGACTTTGGTTACAAGTTGTGGGATGACCAAAACCGTAAGATGATCAAAAGTAGAGATGTTGTCTTTAACAAAAGGGTCATGTACAAGGACAGGAACACACAGATGTCTGAGCCGGAAGAGCCAGAGTTTTTTGGACCGAATGATGTATAGGATAGAGATATCATGGAACATATCAAACAGAATGATGAAGAGCAAGGTGTGCAGCCCCAGGTACAAGAACCAATCCCACCTAGAGATGTTCCAATAACACAACAAACTCCTATACCAAATAGGAAATACTTGCACTACATGCTGATAACAGATGTGGGAGAACCTGAGTTCTATGATGAAGCTTGTCAGGGAGAAGATGCGAGCAAGTGGGAGCTTGCAATGAAGGATGAGATGGAGTCGTTAGCATCTGACCAAACTTGGGAGTTAACCAAGTTGTCTGAAGGAAAGAAAGCCCTACAGAATAAGTGGGTGTATCGGATCAAAGAGGAACATGACAGTTCCAAGAGATACAAGGCACGACTCGTAGTCAAAGGTTTCCAACAAATTGAAGGTATCAACTACTCTGAATTTTTTTCTCCTGTTGTTAAACTATCTACGATCCGGTTAGTGTTAAGTATTGTCGCAACAAAAGGGTTATATCTGGAGCAGTTAGATGTGAAGACTGCCTTTCTTCATGGAGGTTTGGAGGAAGAGATATACATGAAGCAACCAGAGAGGTTTACGGAAGACGGCAAGGAAGAGTTGGTATACAAGTTGACGAAGAGCTTGTATGGTTTAAAACAACCTCCCCGACAGTGGTACAAGAAATTCGATAGGTTCATGCAAGGGAATGGCTACTTAAGATGCAATGCTGACCACTATTGCTACTTCAAAAAGGTTAAGTCCAGCTTTATAATATTGCTACTTTATGTTGATGACATGTTAGTAGCTGATGCAGATTTAGAAGAGATAAATAATTTGAAGAAGCAACTTTCGAGTGAATTCGAGATAACAAATTCTTGGAATGAGGATTAGCAGAAACGAACAGGAAGGTACATTGAAGCTTTCACAAGCAGAGTACGTTCGGAAGGTGTTACAGAGATTCAGCATGGGAAATGCTAAACCAGTAAGAACACCTATAGCTAGTCACTTCAAGTTGTCTAAGGATCAGAGTCCGAAGACGGAAGAAGAGAAAGACTTCAAGGCTAGAGTTCCTTACGCTTCAGCCGTTGGAAGTCTAATGTATGCCATGACTTGCACAAGACCTGACATTTCCCAAGCAGTGGGAGTTATGAGCCGCTACATGTATAATCCAGGCAAGCCTCACTGGGAGGCCGTGAAATGGATCCTAAGATACCTGCAGGGTACGATAGAGAAGTGTCTAACCTTCAAGAGAGATAAACTGAAGCTGGAAGGTTATGGGGATTCAGATTTTGCCAAAGAAGTGGATCATAGAAGAAGTACCATCGGATATGTGTTTACAATGGCAAGTACTGCAGTTAGTTGGGTGTTCCAGTTGCAGATGATAGTGACAATCTCTACAACAGAAGCTGAGTATGTGGCTGTGATAGAAGCAAGCAAAGAGCTGATATGGTTATAAAGGTTGTTAGCCGAGTTGGGATTAGATCAGGTGATGAATGTGTTGCATAGTGACAGTCAAAGTGCAATACACTTGGCCAAGAATTCAGCGTTCCATTATAGGACCAAACATATAGACCTGCGCTACCACTTCATTCGATCGTTAATTGAAGAAGGAGTGTTGAAGCTAGTGAAGATTGCAGGAACTAAGAATCTGACTGACATGTTAACCAAGCCTGTCACTACTGAAAAACTGGAGTTGTGCGCAACTTCAGTGGGTCTTCAAGAGTAAAGACATGGAGAATGAGCACACCGTTATTTATCCACTAAGTCATCAAGGAAGGATGGGGAATACCTATTGAGTTTCAGTCTTAAAGTGGGAGATTGTTGGGTTATGTGAAGCCATAAACAGGTGAAGAAAATAATTCTGGCAGGTGGCACGGCGGTGACCATGGCAGAGGTAATGACCCAGACCGCGGCACACACAACGAAGAATCACAGAGAAGACATACTGTGTGTACCGCGGCGCAGACAAGGTGCACACACCGCGATCTGTGGAGCGAAGTTTCACAGACGTGTTACCTATTATGGACCGTGGCGCATGCATGTGCCCACATAGCTGTCCAGACCGCGGTAGAGACGGGTTTCACGAGCAATAGGAAATCCTGCGTGCACAAGTAATTAGAATAGGAAATAGATTTCAATTGGGATTTTGACTAACCCTAGTGCTCCCATATAAATACCACCATTATTTGTACTTAAAAAGTGAGAAGAATAGAGCATAAAAATAAGTGCGTAATGTGTGAGAAAATTGCTAGAGAGAGAGAACAATTGTAGAGAGACTGAAAGAGAGAAAGAGAGATTGTAATCAACTCTGAGATATAGTGGATTGAGTGCGGTGCACTTCGTGGACGTAGGCAAATTACTTAACCACGTAAAATCTTTTATGTCTTCTTTTATTATTGCTTTCTATTTGTGTTTAGATTTGTGTGATTGCAATTTCTTCTCGACAACAGTTTGCCGGTGGTTGCTAATCCGTGGGTGTTTCCTCTTCGGAGGTTTATCACGTTATATCTTGTGTCAACTTTTCTCTATCCTTATCTCTTTTATATTTGTATTTGTTATTTGAATACTATGGATAGAACTCTATATGTAAGTTGACTTCCTTTATATAATATAGAAATTGTGTATGTGTTATTATTACTTGTCTGAATCACACTTTGCTTGTTTTATATATTGATTAAGTGTCTTTAATTGATATATATATATATATATATATATATATATATATATATTGTGATACAAACAATCTAGAGGGACAGACTTTTGTTTGTTTCTAAGGGAATTAAAAAGGTGTCTAACCTATTTACCCCCCTAGGTTAGCCTTAAGCATTTAACCGTGTCTGTATTTTCACAAGATCTTCCAATCAAATCGCGAACGTGAATCACCTTGGAGTGTGAGCTCATTTTCTTTAAATTGAATACCTAATCAGAACAATTTATATACCTATTTGAGGTCTCCATTATCTATCTTTTGTTCTCGTTTTCGAGCATATTTTGGTATTTAATGTGTTTGTAAGCCTTGTGTAGGTACAAGTTCCCTACGGAGGTATTTGAGCTTAATTGAAGAGTTTTGGAGGTTAGATGGGCTGAATTGGAAATGGATTGTGCAGAACACCCAAATTTTGGGGTCTATATCTCCCTCCTCAAAGTGAAATGGGTTTTGTACCACCTATTTTTAGAATGCCCCAGAAGTATCATTTCCAGCGGTTTTTACGGATTGCAATTCCGGGTTTTCTAGAGGGAGATATGTTTGATTTCGTAACGGTGCGCAAGGTTGGAAACAAGACAGCGGCTGAGAACTTTATGTAGAACACCCAAATTTCGGGAACCATATCTTCCTCCTCAGATCGAACTACATTTTCCATTACCACTTTTTGGAAAACCCCGGATGTCGTGTTTCTAATGCATTTTTAGGATCATGATTCCAGGTTTTCTAGAGAAAGTTATAGTCATTTCCGTAACGGTTTGTGCTGTTGGAAAATACTGGCGCTGGTGAAGTGCCACTCGGCCAGCGCAAAATACCAGTAGATTGGTGCTGGTGAAGCGCTTGTCGACCAGCGCACCCCTCACTAGCGCACATGCCCATATTTTCCATTTCAGCCCATTTTTGAGGGGGCAATCTTGTCTTTTCACACCCAATTCTTGCCCTAACCTCTCAACACTATAAATACCCTCTTTTCTCTTCACTTTAGAGACTTCTCTTCCCCATCTATCCCCCAAAACACAGCACCCACACCCTAAAACCGAACCTCTCTTCATCTTCTTCATCTCTTCCATCTTCTTCACCAAATAAGTGAGTGATTCAAGCTCCCATGGAGGTCTATCCTCCATGGGAGCTCACCATACACCTCCATACAACTATTTTACACTTCATCCACCCAATTAAGAGTAGATTGCAAGAATATAGGAGAGGTATTTGACCAAAAACGAGCCAAGCATGGAAAAGAGCTCTAGGAGGAGTTTTCTCCAAGGGTTGTTTCTATTTACTCATTCTCTTTGTATTTCTTGTTTTCTTAATTGTGTAACCCAGATTTGGGAATTTGTAAACCCTTCACATGTGCTATATATGTATTTTTGTACTTTAATTCATTTGAGTTTTGTTTTGCTCTTGGAATTATATGTTTTAATGCTCTTATTATGATATGTATGTGTTTGAATGAATTGAAATTGATATGTATGCATGATTGGGATTAGGAGTAGAGTAATTTAATGTAGGAGTAGATTAATTTAGCTTCCCATGATTGTTTGTATGTTAATGGATGACCAAAAGTCCATGTATTGATGATTTGAGTGATTAGGAATTTTTCCTCCAAGAAGTGGGAAATGCTAGTTCATGCATTTTGGTGCTAAATTGGCTTTGGTTCATTTCCTTGCACTGAATGGGTCCTTTTAGGACACAATTGCCCTTCCTTGGCCAGATTGGGTGGTGAATTGGTTTAGGGATAATTCCCAAATTAAGAGGATGTACCCTTAATTCATATTGAATGTACTTAATGTCTTAGCAATTGCACTGATGCACATTAGTGTTAGGTGATCATATTTTTCATTCGTATTCATCCATCTTAGGGAGTCTAGAGAGATTAGGAGAGAGCTATCGCTTATTGAGGGGGTTGTGCATTCATGAGGTTTGAGATCACCGTAGTCGTCCAGTGGTGAGGACAACTCGGATTGACACCCGAGAAGACCCGGTGTTCTATTCCCGGTTACAGATGAGGGGCCTCTTTTCTATCTATTTTGTATTTCTTTTCTTTTATCTTTGTCTCTTTTTCGATGTGTACTTTCATTCATTAGGAATTTGATATAAACCTAGTATTGTTGCCTATTTCGTTGCATATGCTTGTTATTGGTTGATTGGCCTTTCGAAATGCTTAAAGCCTTGAGTGGTTAGCCACCCCTTCATTGAACCTAGGTTGTGTGTGATGGACCGTGAGGTGAAGCATTCAACATGCATTTAGTAGATTGGCCACTACGTGTAGAGCCTACGCGTGGTTTTGCACGTATTGTTGCTACATGTGTCTCATTGTTTTTAATGAACCGAGTGCAGTTCGGGCAACCATCAAGAGATAGGTTGCTGGTGCATTTCGGTATAGTCGATTGTCACTGGATTGAGGGCAATTGGTGAGGATTAAGTGAGCACGGCATTCATCTTTGACTATGCATATTTGAATGAAATTGTGTGATTGCTATGGTGGAGTCATTTGCTTAGTGTAACCATTTACATTCCATATCACTCCATTTTATCCTATCATTGTACATATTATATATTTATATAGTTTGTTAGGTTAGTTTAGCACTTAGTTTTCCACAACTCTTTTGCATACGCAACACATGAGTCCGCTCGGAGTGTTGTAATAATAGCTAGAACTAGAGACGATCAGTGAATCTCACCTCCCTGTGGAACGATCCTTGCTTGCCTCTGTGCTAGTCTCTGTGACTCGCACGCTTGCGAGGCAGATCTTAACTGTTCATATTTGACGACACTGCAATGACGTGTCCGTCAAATTGGCACCGCTGTCGGGGAGGTAGCGCATTTATTGATTGTTGATAGTTTTAGCTTCCATTTTACTTTTTTTTTTATTGCTTTGCTGAGTAGATTGTTATGTTGAAAATAAGCACTGCTCCTACTCATGTTTTTCGTTGTATGCACGACGGTGTTTAGGCTAGGTTTGAGAGGTGTTAGTTGTGTTTTAGTTTTCTAATTTTTGTTTAAAGCATATGCATTTGATTGTTTTTGAGTTGTGCTTGTGCAAGGAACAATTTTTTTTAGGTTTAATGGATTGCACGACTCATGTGGACTAGGTGTGCGCCTATTACACCACAACAACTCTCTAAGTGAAACGACAGTGCCTCAAAGGCCATGTGGCTGCAGCCAAAAGAGGTATTCTCTAAATTTGGTGCTTCAATTTATGTGCTTTTAGAGTAGTTGTCGACTTGAACGAGAATCACCCATGCGCTTAATGATAGGAATGCTATGTTTTGTCTTAGCTTCCGAATCTTGCTAAGCGTTGTCCATATTTAATGAGTGGAGCAACATTGAGGACAATGTTGAGTTTATGTTTGGGGGTGTAGACTCGTTTCTTTTTATTTTTGCTTAGATCTAAGAGTGAATTTGTGTTGTGCTTAGATCTTAGATTGTTTGTTTTAGTCAATTTTCAAATCCCTGCACAAATCGAACATTTTTTAAAAACCTTGGAATTCTAGTCCATTTTTGTTGAGTTGTTTTCTTGGTGTGCCGGTAGAGACATGCATTGTATGCTTTTAGCTCCGTGCATCACTTAAATTTGCTTGTACAGTGCCAATCTTTTGATGTTGAGGTGGATAGAACCATTACTCTTTGAGCTTAGGAAAATAGTGGAGATTACCTGTGAGCTACACTTAAGCCTAAAAAGCGAAATTTGTGGGTTTTGTTTCTACTCTTTAAACACTTTCCGATTTTGTTCTTAACTGTGATCTCATTATACTTCATATTTGCATTGATTACCATAGAACTTTATCATGTGGACTGCTTGTTGAGATTTGTATTCCCTTGTTAGATGAACTTTTAGAAGTGAATTAGGACTTGAATGTGTTCTTAAACTCCAAAAATATAGCTCAAACACTCCCATGTCCCTATGTGTGTTTTCATTGCAAAAATTTAGGCCAAACACTAAACCTCCATACACCAACATAATCCAAACACAAGCCATACCCTAGTTATTGATCATGTTAAGGTGTATAGCTTTAGAGAAGTTGTATTTTGCTCTAAATTTTGTAGAAATGTGTACTTAGGCAAATATGTGTATATGTGCAAAGGCAAAGGCATATAAAAAAAGGAAAAAATAATAAGTGTGAATTATAAACACTTAAGCCTTCAATTCTTCAAATGTAAAGCTACTCAGCAATTTGAGTACAGGTGTAGCACAAATGTGCAATGTAAAGTTTAGTGCCTAGTCACTTGTGTTGTAATATTTTTTTAGAGCGTACTAATGTATTATAATGTAATAACACCTTGGCATGGTTAGTGACTTTATCCTTCCCACTCCTACCATATCTTCCATCTCATACACCACCATAAATCACCTTGGCCCCAAATACAAGTAAGGGAAAGTCCATTTGATCTCTTAGGAAGTCTATATTGGGAATATGAATTGATGTATGCTCTTTCCACGTTCATGGTTTTTCAATTCCTTCCATGAGATCTATTTTCAGAAAAATGTGCTTTCATTGAAAATGTTCATATGCAATTATATTTGATTCCAAGAACATAACTTCCAAATTGCATGTGTTTGCTAGAGAGTGATCGCATAGGTTCTGAGTGGAAAAATTTGACTGAAATCCGGTGAAGATTAGAGTCGAGATGAATTTTATCTTGAGCATTCGAGTGTAGTTGTTTTGTAAACCGAAAACATCCTAAGTATTGACATACTTGCATTGTGTGAAGCATTGTTATTGATTGGTATATTTGAGATACTAGCATGCATGTGTTGTCTTTATGTGGTATGTTGGGATTGCATCTCAACTTTCTTGCAGAGTAATATGTTTGTGGGTCTTCGTATCTGTAAGCCCTCAGAAGATAAAACTTCTCCATCCAGGGATCGCCTAGTGGTTGAAAGGCTTGTGGCACGTGCTAAGTGTCATCGTGTTTCCTATGAAAGTGGACTAGCCTAGCTTAGTTTTTAATTATGTTCATTTTTTTTGATTGTTTGACGTTTTAGTTTTGCTCGAGGACGAGCAAAAGATAGGTTTGAGGGTATTGATCGGAACGATTTATATACCTATTTGAGGTCCCCATTATCTATCTTTTGCTCTTGTTTTCAAGCATATTTTGGTATTTAATGTGTTTGTAAGCCTTGTGTAGGTACAAGTTCCCTACGGAAGGTATTTGAGCTTAATTGAAGAGTTTTGGAGGTTAGATGGGCTGAAATGGAAATGGATTGTACAGAACACCCAAATTTTGGGGTCCATATCTCTCTCCTCAAAGTGAAATGGATTTCTTACCACCTATTTTTAGAAATCCCCTGAAGTATCATTTCCAGCGGTTTTTACGGATTGCAATTCCGGGTTTTCTAGAGGGAGATATGTTTGTTTTCGTAACGGTGCGCAAGGTTGGAAACAAGACAGCGGCTGAGAACTTTATATAGAACACCCAAATTTCGGGAACCATATCTTCCTCCTCAGATCGAACTACATTTTCTATTACCACTTTTCAAAAAGCCCCGAATGTCGTCTTTCTAATGCATTTCTAGATTCGTGATTCTGGATTTTCTAGAGGAAGTTATAGTCATTTCCGTAACGGTGCGTGCTGCTGGAAAATACTGGCACAGGTGAAGTGCCACTCGACCAGCGCACCCTCACCAGCACAAAATACCAGTAGGTTGGCACTTGTGAAGCGCTGGTTGACCAACGCACCCCTCACCAGCGCATGTACCCAGATTTGCCATTTTTAGCCCGTTTTTGAGGGGGCAATCTTGTCTTTTCACACCCAATTCTTGCCTTAACCTCTCAAAACTGTAAATACCCTCTTTTCTCTTCACTTTAGAGACTTCTCTTCCTCATCTATCCCCCCGAAACACAGCCCCCATACCCTAAAACCGAACCTCTCTTCATCTTCTTCATCTCTTCCATCTTCTTCACCAAATAAGTGAGTGATTCAAGCTCCCATGGAGGTCTATCCTCCATGGGAGCTCACTAGATACCTCCATACCACCATTTTACACTTCATCCACCCAATTGAGATTAGATTGCAAGGATATAGGAAAGGTCTTTGACCAAAAATGAGCCAAGCATGGAAAAGAGCTCTAGGAGGAGTTTTCTCGAAGGGTTGTTTCTATTTACTCATTCTCTTTGTATTTCTTATTTTCTTAATTGTGTAACCCCGATTTGTGAATTTGTAAACCCTTCACATGTTCTATATATGTATTTTTGTACTTCAATTCATTTGAGTTTTGTTTTGCTCTTGGAATTATATGTTTTAATGCTCTTATTATGATATGTATGTGTATGAATGGCTTGAAATTGATATGTATGCATGATTGGGATTAGGAGTAGAGTAATTTAATGTAGGAATAGATTAATTTAGCTTTCCATGATTGCTTGTATGTTAATGGATGATCAAAACACCATGTATGGATGATTTGAGTGATTAGGGATTTTCCCCCCAAGGAGTGGGAAAGGCTAGTTCATGCATTTAGGTGCTAAATTGGCTTTGGTTCATTTCTTTGCACTTAATGGGTCCTTTTAGGACACAATTGCCCTTCATTGGCCAGATTGGGTGGTGAATTGGTTTAGGGATAATTCCTAATTCAAGAGGATGGACACTTAATTTGTGTTGAATGTACTTAATGTCTTAGCAATTCCATTGATGCACATTAGTGTTAGGTGATCATATTTTCCATTCGTATTCATCCATCTTAGGGAGTCTAGAGAGATTAGGAGAGAGCTATCTCTTGTTGAGGGGGTTGTGCTTTAATGAGATTTGAGAACGTCGTAGTCGTCTAGTGGTGAGGACAACTCGGATTGACACCCGAGAAGACCCGTTGTTCGATTCCCGATTACGGATGAGGGGTCTCATTTCTATCTATTTTGTATTTCTTTTCTTGTATCTTTGTCTCTTTTTCGATGTGTACTTTCATTCAAAAGGAATTTGATATAAACCTAGTATTGTTGCCTATTTCGTTGCATATGCTTGTTATTGGTTGAGTGGCCCTTAGAAATGCTTAAATCCTTGAGTGGTTAACCACCCCTTCATTGAACCTAGGTTGTGTGTGATGGACCGAGAGGTGAAGCATTCAACGTGCATTTAGTAGATTGGCCACTACGTGTAGAGCTTGCATGCGGTTTTGCACTTATTATCGCTACATGTGTCTCATTGTTCTTAATGTACCGAATGCAGTTTGGGCAACCATCGAGAGATAGGTTGCTGGTGCATTTCGGTACAGTCGATTGTCGCTGGATTGAGGGCAATTGGTGAGGATTAAGTGAGCACGACATTTATCTTTGACTATGCATGTTTGTATGAAATTGTATGATTGCTATGGTAGAGTCATTTGCTTAGTGTAACAATTTACATTCCATATCACTCCATTTTATCCTATCATTGTACATATTGTTTATTTATATAGTTTGTTAGGTTAGTTTAGCACTTAGTTTTCCACAACTCTTTTGCATACGCAACACACGAGTCCGCTCGGAGTGTTGTAATAATAGCTAGAACTAGAGACGGTCGGTGAATCCCACATCCCTGTGTAACGATCTTTGTTTGCCGCTGTGCTAGTCTCTGTGACTCTCACGCTTACGAGGCCGAACTTAAATGTTCATATTTAACGACACTGCAACGACGTGTTCGTCAATACCCGAGGGGTTAAACAAACAAAATCTTCTTCTTTGTTAGTCACAATAATCCTCCAAGAGAAAAACCACGAACGTCCGGTCACTTTTGAATTATCAATCAATTTGATTGAAACTCGCGTGAACCTTCATTCGATGTTGTACACAAAACCCTTTTAATGGAAAGGATACTAGTGTACTATCGAAAACAAATAGTTCCCTCTTTTCTCTATGCTTGGTCGAATTCTTCACACAATGAGTTGGACGAAGTTTTTTTTTATTGTTATAACAATAAAAAAAAAACAAATAAAAAACAACTTCTCATACCAAAAACTAAGCCTTGGTCGAATCATAAGTAGTATATATAGGAGGCCAAATCCTCTCTTAAGAAGGATTTACTTGGTAGGCAAGAATCCTTTCCTTAGGTGGATTTACTTGGTAGGCAAGAATTCTTTCCTTAGGTGGATTTACTTTTCCAAAAAGAATTCTTTCCTACACCAAGACTCCTAATCCAACTCATTAGTGTATTTGTGACCATATTAAAGACTTCCTAATTTGACTTTAATATTAATTATCTACTTATCAAATATAGTATTTAATATTAATTATACTACCAGCAATAGTATAATATAAGGAGACCTTCTCCTAATAGAAAAAAGATTTTGAATTTTAATTAAATAATTAATTAATTACCAATTTAATTAATTTCCATTAAATTAAATAATAAAATATAAAATAATATATTTAGGCTTTTATATATTAGCCTTGCCGCCCATGACAATATATAGGCATATATATTATTTTTCTTATTTTATTAAATCCATTGAACTTTTATAAAAAGTCCACATGTGAACTAGACCCATTCTTACAAAAAGAAACAAGTCCACATACCTTAATACAATTCTAGATGGGCCCCTAAATTGGTCCGGTAAAATATATCAAGTGATCCATGCAAGTTCGTGTGGATTGGGGATCTTGGCGGGCTATCTAAATTTAAGCTCCAATAGACACAACCCAATCACAATCAACAAATGATTCACTTAGGTCCGATCTATTAATTTTAGTTCATTCCACTAAAGAACTAAAAGTGAACTCTTAAATAAAGATAGAATAAGTTGATGTTACTCATTCATACCCTAGACAACCTTATTGGAGAAAATGTATCCTCATGAAGAATATCAGTAATCGCCAAGAGCTCATAGACCGCCTATAGCTCTCCAAGTTACCATATTTACTCATATGACCACATTTTGAACATGGATATTTTGACTTGTCTAGAAGCCATGTTTCAATAGACACTATTGAAAACTTAACGTTAAGATTTAATATCCAATACCTCAAAACATCCATATGATGATATTCTACTCTCATTTAATAAATGGAGCCACGATGTCCATATCTATAATGAAGTCCTCTATCGATTAACAAATGAATACCACCAAACTATCGAGGATAGACTATGATATATAATCGTACTCATTGATAGCTCAAATGATAACACTTGTAATCATAAGTCCATAATTTATCTTAGGATTAAGATAGAATCTCTGATTGTCATCAAATGAAAAGTTTTATCTATTGATGATTTTAGATAAAGTATTTCATTGTGATCCTATTAAATACACCCAGTGCACTAGATTCTTTTGCCCAAAGACACCACACTTTGATGATTTTTGACTCATCATAACACATTTGATCCCACTGAAATGCTAGCAAAAGAATCTACAACTTTGACAAGATAAAGGCGCCCAACCTTTTATCTTAAGTTGTGAATATTATTCAAGACTAACTAAAGAATTGTGCCTACCTCATACATATCTAGATGTATGAACAATTCTTCTTTTCTTATAGTCTTTTGACCTTATGATTATTTACTTTTGACAATTATAATAATTAAACTATAAATGCTATAAGATTTGTTAAACTAGAAATCACTTTATTAATAAGAAAAGATTGTCAAATATATTATTATACTCTGGCTATCGAGCATAATCCCAACAATCTCTCACTTGCTCTATAGCAAATGTGTCATATCTCATCCTCATGTTCTCTAGATGCCCATCAAAACTCCTTTGTGGAAGAGCCTTTGTAAAGGGATCCGCTAGATTGTCCACTGACGCGATCTTGGTAATCGTCACGTCACCCCTATGCACAATTTCCCTCAGAAGGTGATACTTTCTTTCATTGTGTTTCCCTATCTTATGACTTCTTGGTTCTCTCGAACTAGCCACGCTCCACTAGTGTCACAATAGATAGTGATCTACTTATTCGTATCAGGAACCACTTCCAAGTCAATCAATAATTGGCAGAGCCAGACAGTCTCTTTAGCAACCTCGCATGCGACAACGTACTCGGCTTCCATGGTGGAATCATCAATACAAGATTTCTTGATACTCATCCATATGACTGCCCCTCCTCCAACAGTAAACAAAGATCCCGATGTTGATCTCCTGGAGTCAGAATCTGACTGAAAATCAGAATCTATATACCCAACGGGAATCGAATCCCCTCCAGTGTATGCAAGCATATAATCTCTCGTTCTCCTAAGACACTTGAAAATATGCTTGACTGCCGTCCAGTGATCAGGACCAGGTTTCGATTGAAAACTGCTAACTATGCCCATAACAAAACAAATATCTGGTCTAGTACAGAGCATTGCGTACATGAGACTTCCAACTAACGATGCATATGGAACTCTACTTATGAATTTCTCTTCATGCACATTCTTAGGAACTTGTACCTTAGAAAGTTTGATTCCATGTCTGAAAGGTAACATACCTTTCTTGGAATCTTGCATGGAAAACCTAGACAAGATTTTATCTATGTATGAAGCTTGGGATAATGCAATCGTTCTATTATTTCTATCCCTTATGACTTGGATACCAAGAATATAACTTGCTTCTTCTAAGTCCTTCATATCTTTTGCTAACCATTCTTTTACTAATTTCAATACACCTACATCGTTTCTGATGAGTAGTATATCATCAACGTAAAGAACTAGGAAAACCAACTTGTCGCCTTTAATCCTTTTGTATGCACAAGGTTCATCAAGGTTTTGAATAAATCCAAAACTTTTCACGGCTTTAACGAACCTTTTGTTCTAGGATCTTAGATGCTTGCTTCAATCCATATATGGATCTTTACAACTTGCATACTCTTTCCTCTTAGCCTTTTTTAATGAATCCTTCTGGTTGCATCATGTAGATGCTTTCGTCAAGAATTCCATTAAGGAAAGTTGTCTTGACGTTCATTTGCCAAATCTCTAGGTCTAGAGATGCCGCAATGGATAAGAGTATCCTAATGTATTTAAGCATGGCCAAAGAAGATAAGGTTTCTTTATAATCGATACCTTCCTTCTATGTATAACCTTTAGCTACCAATCTAGCTTAAAAAGTTTCCACCTTTCCATCCATTTCTCTTTTCCTCTTGTATACCCACTTGCACCCAATGGGTTTTATCCCTTTAGGCAAGTCTGCAAGAGACCAGACTTTGTTTTTTAACATAGATTCAATTTCAGATTGCATTGCCTTTTGCCAATGGCGAATATCAACATCTTCCATTGCTTCCTTGTATGTATAGGGATCATCGTCGTCCGAGAGATTCTCTACAGATTCTCCTAGACCGATGTATCTCTCGGGTTGTCTACTAACCCTCTCACTACGACGAGGTATGGTAGATTATTGATCTTGTGTTGGTAGGGAACTTACAATTGGGCTTCGTTGTGAAACCTCTTGTGGAATTGTATCTCCTGAAAGCTCATTCAGGACAATTATACTTTTAGGCACAAAATTATTCATATAGTCCTTTTCTAGAAATTTTGCATTTGTCGAAACAAATACTTTAAGATCTGAAGGACTATAAAAATAATATCCTTTTGTTCCTTTTGGCTACCCTACAAATATGCATGTTTCTGAACAGGTCTCTGTATTTTTTGTCTTTCCTTTTAACATGTGCACAGGACATCTAAATATCCTTAAGTGTTGTAAACTAGACTTTCGTTCGGTGCATAAATCATGCGGTGTTTTAGGAACCGCCCTAGATGGTACATCGTTTAGAATGTACATTGCGGTTTGTAAATCATATCCCTAAAAAGAATTAGGGAGCGTTGAATAACTCAACATAGACCTAACCATGTCCAAAAGAGTTATATTTCTCCTTTCTGCCACCCCATTTTGTTAAGGTGTGCCTGGTGCAGAAAACTATGAAATTATCCTATTATCATTAAGATATTGCTGAAACTCACCAGATAGATATTCTCCACCACGATCAGACCTCAAGAGTTTTATGTGTTTCTCAAGCTGATTTTCCACTTCAGCTTTAAATGCTTTGAACATGTCCAAAGCATCTGACTTATGTCTCATGAGATACAAATAACCAAATCTTGAGTGATCATTTGTGAAAGTGATGAAGTACTCATATCCACCTCTAGCTTGAGTGCTCATAGGTCTACACACATCAGTGTGTATCAATCCTAAACATTCGATAGCTCTTGTGCCTTTGGTCATAAACAACCTTTTGGTCATTTTACCTTCCAAACAAGATTTCATAATTTGGTAGATCATCAACCTTTAAGTCACTTAGAGGTACGTCACTTACCAATCATTTAATCCTATTAAGATTAATATGACCTAGGCACAAATGCCATAGGTAGGTTTCATCTTTTGATAATTGTACTCTTTAATGATTAGGTTCCGTTGATTTCGTGTTTAACAAGTGAGAGATATTTCTATGCAAATAGAATAAACCGTTTTCCAATGTACCTTTGCAAATAATTATTCTTACTAATGTTAAAATCTTTTATTAAAAGTAACAGAATATCCAAATTTATTTAGACAAGAGACCAAAATTAAATTCCTCTTGAATTGTGGTACATAATAAACGTTTATTACATCTAAATGCCTATAAGAATCTAAATTGATTCTAATATCTCCCACTACACTAGTAGACACCAATGCTCCATTGCCTAAATACAAGTTGAATTCATTTTTATTCAGTCTATTCCTTTGACCCTTTTCACCATGAAGGAAACACTTCCCTTTGATCTTGGTTACTGTAAAGTCCTCATTTATTGATTGGCTTATTTCGTGAACAAATCACATTTTTAGGGTGTTCTATAAGGGTAGCTTAGGCTCTCAAGACCTCAAGCGAAGAAGCACCAAAGGTAAAATTCTTGTCCTTACTTGCTTTGAAGAGATAGTTGCACACACTCACAAATTTATGCATAACTCTTATTCATATATGTTGTGTGTTTATACTTGTGTGCATTTTTGTTTAAATGACTCTTCTTGATTTATTTGCATCTTGTAATTAAAGTACCATGTCATTTTAGGCATTAGTATATGATGCATCTTTATCACTCTAGGACTTGTTGAAAATGTGTGTTTGAGTGTTGAAAAAGTGGGCAGTGCGCTACTCGACTAGCGTAGCCTCACCAATGCAACATTCTAGTGGATCGCCGCTTGTCATGCACCACTGAGCTATGCCACTCCACCAATGCAACATTGAAAAAGTATGCAGTGCGCTACTCGACTAGCGCAGCCTCACCAGCGCAACATTCCAGTGAATCGTCGCTTGTCATGCGCCACTGAGCTGCGCCATTCCATCAGCGCCTATTGAAAGTTTAGGCTGTACGCTACTCGACCAGCGCACCTCACCAGCTCACATAGCGGGAGCTGGAATGTTTTTTCCAAAACAACCTCACTTTGGTTGAAACTCATATATATATATATATATATAAATCTTTGTATTCAGGTCGTGTAAGAGTTCAGAACATCATAACTTTTCCTTAGAACACATTTCAAAAGGAAAACTCTTCCAAGGACTCATCTTTAAACACTCAAAGCATTCCCATGTGCATAAAAACTTCATCTTGCATCATCTAAGATCATTTAGAGTGCATCAATGGATAGTTTGCATCATCACATCTTGTTTGGTAAGTTCTTCACTATCTTCTTACAAGTTAAGTGTTTTGTTTGCTAAGCCATCCCTTTAATCATTTGTATGCTCTTAGAACATATTCTAAATACAAATTAGAGATTGTTGTGATGACATGATTGAGTGTTGTATTGTGATAGCTTCATAGGATTGTTTGATCTATGTTTAGCTAAGCTTTTTGAACATGTCATTTAGCTCTCCTGATATCTAGGATTGCTTTAATTGCCATCTCATTATCCTAGATAAGCATATAAGGTTTCCTAGCCTTGTTTGTTCTTTGAATATCATTATATATTCACATACGCCATTTTATCTCTTCAATGAGAAGTAAGACTTGTGTTGCTTCCAGGGTTAGGTAGATTAAATTACAAGCAAGATGGACTAGGTTCACTCATACCGGGATTAGGTAGTGGTGGTGGATTTTAAACCGGGATTAGGTTGTAATTCCTTTGCCATTAGTGGATTCGAGGTTCGAGTGTGGCGCACTTAACAGCCCGTGGTTTTTCCCATTTGGAGGGTTTCCACGTATATCTCAAGTGTCTTTATTATTTCCGCACTTATTACACTTATGATATTATTGTGACTAGTTAGAGGTATTTTCGTCAACTTGACCTTTAACGAAAATTGGGTAAAATTGTTTAAAATCTATTCAACCCCCTCTAGATTGTTCTTAAACACACCATAATATTTGTTTCAATTACTATCCTGGTCTCCTTCTAAGAAGGCTCAAGTAGTTTTTTTCTTCTGTTGTCTCTTGACCTTCTTACGGGTCTTTAACAGTAGCAACTTACCAAGCATATGAATCTTTTGACCCTTGCCTTTCAAAAGGATTTTTTCCGTGCTCTGAACATCTTGCATTAGGCCTTGCAAGGTGTATTCCTTATTATTCAAGGTGTAGTCAAACTTGAATTGATCAAAGGAATCCGACAGTGAGTTGACAATCATGTCAATTTTGGTCTCACCATGTATCTCAGCACCATTTAGTTCAGCTATGTTGAGATGTGCTATGACTTTCATCATGTGATCTTTCACACTCTGTCCAGGTTTCATCCTAAGATTCATAAAAGTAGTCACTGCCTCTCTCTTAGTCTTCTTAGACCTTATAGCAAACATCTCCTCTAGAGACATCATTATGTCGGCAGCAGTCTCCATTCCTTCATGTTGCTGTTGCAACATGTCGGAGATGTGGCCATAATGTAACGTACATTTAGCCATATCATCTGAAGACTTCCACTACTAATACTCATCTCTTTGCTTCTGAGTAGATTCATTAGTTTGGTGGTTAAGGAATAGACATAGCGAATTTACGTTTTTTAGCTTGCAATAACAACCCAATTTTCTTTTTCCATGAGACATAATTATCATCAGTTAAAGTATTATCTTTTAGGAAGTTGATTAGGGATGGGGTCATGATTTCTTTATAATAACAAAATTTATATAAGTAAATAATCATGATAAAGCACTTTCAAATATTTATCTTGTATTAAATAAAATAATTCAATCGTAAAAATTCAACGGTGATCCAACACCCATAAATGTCATGCCTCCTTTGGCAGTTCGCAACATTTACTTGTTGGATTAGGTCCCACCTAATTGTTAACATAACAACCAACGTTTTCAATTTTAGCCTTGTGATTTTATTAACAAGAACTCTTGGGAGGATATTAATAAAATCACATTGAGTGTGTTACCAAGTTATCGACCTTCAATATAATCCCTCACGAATATCCCTTCTTTGGGAGTAGATATCATTTGGGCTAATTGTCTAGTCTATCATTGTAAGGAAGTATCTTGCTAAATTCCATTCATGAATACCTCTTGGGAGGTTATTGCACAAAACATAAAGCTCAACTAAACTTGGAGGCAGTAGGTGTTCCAAAACACATTCTCCCACTCAATTATTTAAGGCGTGTGATCGAATTCCAAAGAATGATTTACCAAGTTATCTAGATGCCAATTTAGATACCTAAACCATTCTATGCATGTTCATACAAAAAGAGATATATGAGTGACACTCCTATTCTATATGACATGTTATCAAACAATGACAAACATTGCAATATTTACAAAAAATATAAATAGATACAATTTTGGTCCATCCTAGAAAAGCAAGTAAATTACATGTCTTGGAATACAAAAAACCCCTTTCTTGGCGAACAAGTCTTCACGTGACCTTCATCGTTTGGACTCTCTCGGTTGCCTCCCATAGGCATGCGCACCCTTGGCTCCTACCCATGGGCGTGCGCATGCCAAAACCTTATAAAGGGCTGCCATGCGCAGCACATGGCTTCCATATGGCTGCCCTGCGCAGTCCATGCCATAACAAATGTGGCCGCATGCTCTTCACACACATGTTTGTTGCTACGGCTCGCATGGTCCCAAACTTGTTCCGGTTGCTCCCAATTCTTCAAACTTTCGAGTCTTCGATACTTGAATGTATTACAGAAGAATTTAAAATAAAAAAAATACTGCAGTTTTTTTTTATTACAACAAGTGCCGTTTTTTTTAAATTACAACAACAATATAAAAAAAAAAACTTAACAACTACCAAGAAGGTAATTATGACGATAATAGACCACCCTTCTTGTTAAAATCCCAAAACAAAAATACATTGAAATTCTAGGACCAAAGTTGAGCAATAATAAACCACATATAAAACATATATATATCTATACATTCCAATGTAAATATATATATGCGAATACCTAGAGTGCCATCTCTTTCTAAAACATGCATATATACAATAAAAAGAAAAAGACTCACGAACACATACATCCATTAATCAAGGGTACAACCAGACTCTGATACCAATTGTAGGAAAAAAACCACGCACAACAGAAGCGTGAGAAAATTTAAAATTAGGGTTTGCGTATAAATAAAAATTTTCCCTTTTAATAACAAGAATCTTAACCCTAGATTGATTGATGTATATAAAAAGTATCGTACCTTTTTTTTTTCGTGACGATTGAACTAGCGTCAAATTGAATCCGTAAGATCTTCCAATCCAATCACGAACGTGAATCACCTTGGAGTGTGGACTCCCTTTCTTTAAATTGTATACCTGAGGATGGAAACAAACAAAATCTTCTTCTTTGTTAGTCACAATAATCCTCCAAGAGAAACCAAGAACGTCCGGTCACTTTTGAATTATCAATCAATTTGATTGAAACTCGCGTGAATCTTGATTCGATGTTGTACTCAAAACCCTTTTGATGCAAATGATACTTGTTATATGTAAATTTTATCAGATGTACACTTCATTGACAAGGTGGATAAGATTGCCAGGTAGATATCTGAATAGGCATTCAGAAAATTTCCTTCAAGATATCACTAAGGAATAGGAACCCGAGTAAGTATAAATACAAGTACTGAGCAAGACCTGCTCAGGACCAGGTGACGTCATGTTCTACTCGGGATCAACTGACGTCATATTCCCCTCGGACAAAAACGAGAAGCCCGAATAAAGAAGTCCAATAAATAATTCACATGTGGGTAAACCAAAAGTGACGCTCAAACACACAAGGACTTCCATTTCAAGAACTTCTAGAAGAACAAAATACCAAACAGGAAAATAGGTTCCTGATCAAGCAACAACTTTATTCCTTCAAGAAGACTGCACATTAATAAGGAAATAAAGTCCTAAACTGACTATATCTTCGGAATCCCATTCGATCTCCATACAGTCTCCGAACTAGGAAAAAAGTTAGAGATGACTCCAACAAGCAACCAAATTGTAATTAAATACAAAATTCTTTCATTACTTGTACAAAAAGGATTAGGGTTCTATGCACATAATTCGAGAGTTGTAAATCTTTAATTTCTTGTTCACCCACCCGTGGACGTTTCTCCGATCATCAAAGTTTTACCACGTAAACTTGTGTCTATCTAGTTTCAAATTGCATTCTCCTTCTCTTTCTCTTTGAGGTCACGGCTAAAATCCAATCTTGTTGACTTTCTCACAAATCGAGAAATTTACGTCAATAATTAGCGCTAGAAGAAGGGGAGTTAGCTACGAGAGGATACTACATGCATGGAGGAAAACCAGAACAAAAAGATGCCGAGTCAAAGGTACAGAACCAAAAGGCAAAACAAAAAGGAAACATCAAAGAAAGAAGCAATGACAGAGGAAATGGGCGTAATGTCGACCAGACCACGAAGATATTCTGAGGAAAAGACATTAATTACACCCCTCTCCGAAAAAAGCAGGAAGAAATCCTGGCCATATTAGAAGAGAAAAATCTATTTAAAGAGCCACACTGACAGTCTAAGTTTGCCCAACGAGATGCAACAAAGTACTGCAGATTCCATAAGGAGACCGGTCATGAGACTTCCAAATGTTACGATCTTAGAGACTACATAGAGACCCTCATTCGGGAACGACACCTATAAGACATAATCTTGAAAGAGTTGAGAGGTCAGAAACAAAGAAAGAGACTAGGGTCGATCATAGTTTCGGTTGAAACAAAAAAGCCAGCCCTGAGGCTAATGAAATAATACAAACAATCCATGGAGGACAATCATCTGGAAGAAGTAACCGAGAGCGAACTCAGGAAATCAGAGAAGCGGTGGAGGCAAGACAGAACTTTAATATCAACTCTGTCGAACCAGACCCGAAAAGGGTAAAAGAAGGATTGGACCCAATATTATTTAAAAGTTCCCTAAAAACGTGTGTGTTAACCAAGAGGGGGGGGGGGGGTGAATAGGTTTTAATCGAATCAATTACCGATTTTTCGATTAATCAATATTAACACAAATTACCCCGAATAAACAAGCATTCAATAAAATCAATTATGCTAAATACAATAACAACACACATTATTTACGTGGAAACCCTCCAAATGGGAAAAACCACGGGCTGATATGTCTCCACACTAGATCCTCAAATCCACTATTAAATGAAAGTTTACAACCTAGGTTGACCTCCCGTCACACCCTCCAGTTACCAACCCTTTCACTCTACCCAACGGGCCTTAATAGTGATTCTTGATCTATTTGCTTATGCACTAACCACTTAGTCACAAGAATTAACCTCAATGAAGAGTCAAACACAACCTAAGTGAATATGATAAATATTCAAACATGCAAGTAATGCTAGGCAACACTAAATGCTTATCTAGGAATTTAAGAATGCCACTAAGTACAATTCCTAGATATCAATGTCTAGATGAATATTCATAAAGACTTAACTAGATATAGTTATGCAACAATATATCCTAGTTATCAAACAAAGCCATTTCAACATATGTAGTCATTAAGTATGGCATGGACTATAATGCAATCACAAAATGCAATCAATGAGTCCTAAACAATATCTAAATGCAAAGCATAGAGATTTAGCTATAAGGGCAAAATTGTCACAAACCCTAGCTATCACAAAATATAAATCTCAACCAACAATCGACAACCCAATCATGTTATAAATGCAATTAAACTCAATAACATACATTTAATGAACAATAATTGCTAAACCTAGGCATACATGTCATAAGAATGGAACAAGAAATTCTAGGGCATATAGAGATTACCTAGTCAATGACAAACAAGAAAATTCATGCTTGGAAGATGCTAGAAGATGCTAGATGCTCATGGATTGGAATTTGGTTGAGTCAAAATGAGTTCTTGAAAGCTCTCTCTCTCTCTTGGAGTCAATTTCTCTCTCAAGAAAAACATGGTCTCTCAAAAATGGTTTCTTATACTTTCCAAACCAAAGAGAAGAGAAGAGAAATATATATATTGTGCCCTACACGAAACGACATCGTTTTGGACAGGGGGCAACTGATTCCCATCATGATCGTTATGCGTGCCGTGGCCTAGGCAAGTGTTCAGACCGCGGTAGAGGGAGCGGTGCATCGTCTGGGAATCTCCGCTTTCTGGACCGCGGTACAGACAGTGTCCAGACCACGCCGCAAGCGGTTCATTGCCTGGGAAACTCAGATTGGGAGACCGCTGTGCATGCAACGTGCATAGGCTGTGGTAGCAGCAGTGTGCAACGCCTGGAGAACACCGCTGTGTATACCGCGGCGGAGGCAATGCACATGGAGCGGTCCCAGCCACGGTTAAGGGGAAAATCCTTTTCTAAGGGCAAACTAAATGCAACAAACACCCAAGCAGAATTTAAGGCATAAAGGCACACAATTAAGCAATTAAGCATTCATACAAGATGATCAAAGACATGCATGAGAGTATATGTGTGCACTAAAAACTCTTCAAACAAGGTTAAGCAAGTGATTTACCTTTTGAAGCTTGAGCTGGGTCTTGAGCAATGATGGCCTAAACTACCCTTACATATTAAACCCCAAACGTGGTTGTCAACGAAATGAGCCAATCAAAAACTGAGGAACTTACAATCTCCCCCTTTGGCTATTTCGTGACAAAACCACCACTCACAATTCATTATCACCAATAAAAAAAACAAAAAACAGGGGTTAACAAAGTTTTTTTACATTACAAAGAGAGGTGATCTTCAAGTCATTCATCTCTTGTAGAATCAACATCCTTGCAAAACAAAATAACTACACTTTCCCAGACAAGTGTATGTTAGGTGATCAAATACATAAAAACAAGAGCAATTTGCATACAATAGAAACATGCAACATGCATCAACAATGCAAAAGCAAATGCTCCCCCTAAATAGGTTAACTCCCCCTCAACGAATCAAACTCCCCCTTAAATCATGCCACTCTCAACTATCTATAAATCCACACTACTCCCCCTATTTGTCATGAGATAGACAAAGGAGTATCCCCTTAAGAGGCATTAGCAAGGAGAGCTTATGGCACAAGACATATGCATAATCATATAACCAAATTTATGCAACTTTATTAAGAAGAGAGAATCAAGGAGTTTTATTATATAAAAAAATGTGTGAACGAATGCTTTGCGTACAAGACAAGTTGTATTCAAGATCAAAACATGGTATTTGGCAAAGCAAAATAACAAGGGTTTCCAAGAGAATTCAAACCAATTTCACCCCTTGTCATGGAGTAAGCAAGATATAGATTGCAAAATAAATTCATTTTAAGAACAACTATATCAAACTTTACAAGCAAAACAAGGCATGAGCGACTATTGCGCCCTATTTGATTTTTCTGGATGGAATGCCCATATGATAGTAGTCTTGTTCGACAGGTAAAGAGAGAGAGACTTTTGGATTGTAAAATCCCTGAAATGGATACAAGATCCTTATTGATTGAAGTCTCATAATTGCTTTCACACATAAATTTTTGCATTCATTTTAGAGCATTCAAAATATGTCATCATGCATATCAATTTAAAGCATGTCATAGAAATAATCAACATGTCATGGAGATCAATTCTAGGTCATTTAAAATGTACTTCCCAATCAATTCTCCTAGTCCAAAAATGCATGTTTGGTCATACATAAGACATGGATTGCATGTAGAGCAAGGTTGCACAATTATTAAAAGCAAAGTACACCCAATCATCTCAAGCAATTAATAAAGAAGCATAAATATTATCAATGAGCACAATGCAATGCCAATTTGCTCTCTTTGCTAGAGCTCCCCATATGGGGTCAATCAAAACTAGTCAAGAGGGGATATGAGTCCCTATAGACTTACCAAGTCCATTGGACCTAGTTGAGCCTATGGGTGAACCCTTAGCACAATGGCATGTGAGTTCATCTTTTTTAATCCACTTAGGTGACACATTGTCAATCCTAGTGGTCAAGATCATCATATTACTCCTAGGATCATTAACACTAGCTTTCCTAGACACATGCATATTGGCTCTAGCCCTTCTTCTTTCAATCATGCTCTTAGTTCTACACATGTTAATGTACTTAAAGCAATTTGGTCTAATATGACCATCAACACCATAAAAATGACATGAAGGAATAAAATGAGGGGTCATACCATTCCTTTGTGAGGACAAAGATGCTTTCCCATGTCTTTGAGCTTTCCTTTGGTGTGGTATTGATTTTCTTCTCTCTTGTTGTTGAGTTGGAGAAGATTGCTTCCTTTGTTGAGCATGCAGGAAATGCTTCTTAGCTTGATAGCTTTTAGTTTGAGGGATAGTTGCTTGAAGTGCTCTCATTGGTTGAGCTTGAGCTTGAGCTTGACTTCTTGGTGCCATCTTGACTTGGACATTTCTAGAACACTCTCCTAGTTCAATTTTCTTCTTGGGATAAAGTGGAGGAAGAGGTTCTTTGAAGTCCATGCTCTTGACAAATACCGTATTGCTAGGAGTTGAGCTCTCCTTGTTATCTTCAAACCCTAAACCTCTCTTGTCACTTGGCTTCATTCCAACTCCCAACATATGGTCAAGCTTCTCCGTACTCAAAGTCATCTTAGCAATCAACTTTCTAGCTTCTCTAAGCTCCTCCTTCAAGCTTTCTTCCACCTTTATTCCATTCTTCACTTTCCCACTCAATTGAGTCACTTCGGTTGATAGCTTGAGGTTCACTTCCTTTAGCTTTCGAACCTCTTTCTTCATATTCAACCTTGAGCTTTGAAAATGCTCAATGAACCCTTCAAGTTTCATACTCTCTACATTTCCATTTATAAAGTGAGATAAGGAACTCTTATCACTAGAGTCATCACTAGTGTCACTTGTTTCCATGATGACATCATCAACATAAGTAGCTTCACTTATCACTCTCTTAGCAACTTTTTCATCTACTCCATTTTCAAGGTCACTACTTAAGGCTTTGTTACCTTTTTCTATATCTTCCACAAAGGAGGCTCCAAAAGCCGTGTAGTTAAGAATAACCTCTTAATCACTTGAGGAATATCCTTCACTTCTACTCCCACTTGATGAGGCAACCACCACTTTTCCTTTCTTCTTCTTCTTTGAATTAGTACACTCGGTGGCTATATGACCGAACCCACTACAGTCATAACATTGAATGCCTTTTCTTGTAGGCTTCACTTGCCTTTGTTCAATCTTCTTCTTTGAGTCATTCTTGTGAAGTTTCATAAACTTCTTGAATCTCTTCACCATAAGAACCATCTCCTCATCTGAGTCATCCTCCTCCATCTCTACTTTGGATGTCTTCAAGGCTATGTTCTTTTGCTTCTTAGGAGATGTAGGTATAGAAGTCCACCTAGACTCATAGGCTAGAAGCCTTCCAATCACTTCACTCGGCTTCATAGTCTTGTAGTTGCTATTTTCTTCCAGTACCGTCACCCTGGACTCAAATCTTTTGGAAAGTGACCTCATGATTTTTTCCTTGATCCTTTTATCCGAATATGGGTCACCTAGTTGATGGCTTTGATTTACGATGTCCATCAACTTCACTTGGAAGTCATTAAAACACTCGTCCTCTTCTATCCGAATTGTCTCAAATTGCATTTGAAGGACTTGAAGCTTAGAGTCATTGACTACTTCGGTTACTTCATGAGCCGTTTGTAGAATCTCCCAAGCCTTCTTTGCATGCCTAGTATTTTGAACCAACTTGTATTGATTGTCATCCATGGCACACAAGAGTGCATGCATAGCCTTGTTGTTCCATTTGGAAGCTTTAAATTCTTGTGTGCTCCAATGAGACTTAGGCTTGAGAACTTCATCTTCATCATCATTGGTCATCTTTGGAAGAGTGTACCCATCTTCAATTGCCATCCATGCACAGGAATCTATTTGGCAAATATACGACTCCATCTTGCCTTTCCATGAGGCATAATTATCACCTTTAAGCAAATGTGGTCATATACTTGATGCTCCCTCTTTGCTTATCCCAAGCTCACTCACAGTGTTTGGGTTAAATGAATGAGATGCAAATGTAATGCACCGCACAAGATTGATCTCTCCTAAATGAGCACCCGCAATAGTACGGAGCCCTGGGAGTAGTTCAATGATTAATCAGATTCGTTCCACGAGGATTGATGAATTGATTACCACAATTGATTGATTAGACTACTATTTAGACGATAAATATTTGATGATTCTATTATATGACTAACACTAATTAACTATAAACTACTTCTAGAATGCTACTAATGAAACTTAACCAACAAGCAAACAAGACAAAGTCACACACAAGCAAATGTTTGTATTGCTATTAGGAATTTAGGCTAAGACCTTGAATCCACCTAACCAATCATCACCAATTTATAGACACACCATTATGAATAAATTATGCAAATGCGAATGTAGACTCGTGATACCCTAAATTAGTCTCTACTCTCTCTCGAGTTATAGAGACAACACTTATATGCACCAATAACCTATCTCTCGATGGTCATCCGAAATGCATACAAGTTCATTAAGCTTAGTGGTTCACTAAGGGAGTCCTAGAGATTAGCCTTGAGTATTTCTACCTTACTAGACCTCTATCTTGCATTTCATCGAGCATGTTGTGTGCTTCTCCTCTCGGTACATCACACCCAACCAAATACACATCAAATGCTAGTTAGACACTCAATGTAAATTAAAGCATGAAATACATATACATAAACAAAAGCAATATGAATAAAGTGGTGGTCTTCATTAGCAAATCATAGTAAAGGTTTCATCTTGGCCTTAGCCAAGATGAGTTTAGTTCATAATGTAAAAAATGGCTACAAAAGATGTGATTTTCATACAAGCCATAAGCAAATATAAGCACTAAATGAAAGAGAGAAAGATTAAGAATAAACTAAGTGTAGATGTCCACACCCAATCCTTTCTCCGGTTTCCCATCGGCTTCTTTAGAATGCTCTTGATATCCCGATTTGACACCTCCGCTTGACCATTTGCTTACGGATGGTAGGGGGTAGTGATCCGATGCTTAACACCATACTTCTTCAATAAATTTTCAAACAACTTGTTGCAAAAATGAGAGCCTCCATCACTAATGATCGCTCTTGGAGTACCAAATCTTGCGAATATATTCTTCTTTAGGAATTTAGTGACCACATTAGCATCATTCTTGGGTGTGTCTATGGCTTCCACCCATTTCGACACGTAGTCAACCGCCACTAAGTTATATTGGTTACCATAAGAGCTTGGATATGGTCCCATGAAATCAACACCCCATACATCAAATAATTCCACTTTAAGCATTACATTTAGTGGCATCTCATTCCTCTTGCTAATATTACCGGTCCTTTGGCACTGGTCACATGCTTCCATAAAACTCCATTAATCTCGAAATAATGTAGGCCAATAGAACCCCGATTGGAGGACCTTCCTTGCAGTTCTAATTGCTCCAAAGTGACCCCCACACTCTTTAGAGTGGCAATGCATGAGGATATCCCTCATCTCTTCTTCGGGTACACATCTTCGAATGAGTCCATCACCAAAAACCCGGAAAAGGAGTGGCTCATCCCATAAGTATGACTTTGCATCAGAAAGGAACTTCCTCTTTTTGTGGAAAGTCATCTCCACCGGTATGACCTCATTTGCTAGATAATTCATAAAATCGACAAACCAAAGAGTCATTAATTCTTGGACCACTAGTAGATGCTCATACGGAAAGTGCTCATTGATGAGGTTTGAAGTTTTTATTTCTTCTCCCCTCTCTAGTCTTGAAAGGTGATCTACCACCGAATTCTCCGATCCCTTTTTATTGTGGATCTCTAAATTAAACTCTTGAAGCAAGAGCACCCACCTTGCAGTGGCTTGGAGTCTTTCTTTCCCATTAAGTATTTGATTGCCGCATGATCGGTGTACACAATCACCTTAGAGCCCACTAGATAGGACCAGAATTTGTCAAAGGAAAACACAATGGCCAAAACTCTTTTTTGGTGGTGGCATAGTTCACTTGAGCATCATTAAGAGTGTGGCTTGCATAGTAAATTACATGGAGCTTCTCATCTTTTCTTTGCCCCAAAATGGCTCCCACAACATGATCACTCGCATCACATATGAGTTCAAACGGAAGGTCCCAATCGGGGGCTGACATGATAGGGGCAGATGTAAGTTCCTTATTCAACTTCTCAAATGCGAGGAGGCATCTTCATCAAAATTAAAGGGGGTGTCTTTCATTAACAAGTTGCAAAGGGGCTTTGTGATTTTTGAGAAATCCTTGATGAAGCGTCTATAGAACCTGGCATGTCCAAGAAAGCTCCTAATGCCCTTGATTGAGGTGGGAGGAGGTAGCTTCTCTATGACTTTTATTTTGGCTCTATCTACTTCAATCCCCTTGGATGAGATCCGATGGTCTAACACAATGCCCTCTTTAACCATGAAATGGCACTTCTCCCAATTTAGTACCAAATTGTATTCTTCACACCGTTGCAAAACTAATCCCAAGTTCTTCAAACAATTATCAAAAGAGGATCCAAAAACTGATAAGTTATCCATGAACACTTCTATAAACCTCTCCACCATGTCAGAGAATATTGCCATCATGCACCATTAGAAAAGTGGCCGGTGCATTGCATAACCCAAATGGCATTCTTCTATATGCAAATGTGCCATAAGGACAAGTAAATGTGGTATTCTCTCGGTCTTCGTGGGCAATAGGGATTTGGTTGTAGCCGGAATACCCATCAAAGAAACAATAATAGTCATGACCGGCCAACCTCTCTAACATTTGATCTATGAACGGGAGTGGGAAATGGTCCTTCCGAGTGGTGTTGTTCAACTTTCGATAGTCTATACATACCCTTCACCCGGTGATGGTTCTTTGAGGGATCAATTCATTGTTGTCATTTGGAACCACCGTCATTCCTCCCTTCTTTGGGACTACTTACACCGGACTAACCCATTTACTATTCAAAATTGGATAAATGATACCCGCATCTAGTAGTTTCAAGACCTCCACTCTAACTACTTCTTGCATGTTGGGATTTAGCCTCCTTTGATGCTCCACCGATGGCTTGTGATCTTCTTCCATTATTATTTTATGCATGCATAAAGTAGGACTAATACCTCTTATATCCGAGATAGACCATCCAATTGCCCTATTGTGATCTCTTAAGACTCTTAGCAACTTCTCTTCTTCGAGTCTTATCAAAGAATCCGAGATGATAACCGAAAGTGATGGGGATTCCCCTAAAAAGGCATAACTCAAATGAGATGGTAGTTGCTTTAACTCCAGTTGAGGCAGTTTCTCAATGGATGGAGGTAACTTTGGCTTCCAAACTCTGAGTTCTTTAAAAAGGTTCCTATTTCTCAAACTCTTCAAGGGTAGAAAGCTCAAGTGAAAGGCACACTCTGCTATGTCCTCATCCGCATCATCTTCACTTGCACCGTGTATAATGCAAGCCTCTAGGGACTCCTTAAGATTCTCCTTTTGCAAATACTCTCGAATTGGGATCCACCACTTAAATTCTTGAACAACTCTCGGCCTCTCTAGGCATTTTCATGGTTTTCCTCATGTCAAATTCAACCTTTTCTTCCCCAACCCGCAAAGTCATTTTGTCATCCTTTAAATCAATAAAAGCACCTGCCATTTTTAAGAATGGTCTTCCCAAAAGCAACGGAATTTTAACATCTTCCTCCATCTCAAGGATAACAAATTCTACGGGGAAGTACAAACTCTCCACTTTCACTAGTACATCTTCCAAGACCCCTCTTGGGTATTTGAGTGACCGATCCGCCAATTGAAGTTTCATGTGTGCCGATTTCACGTCTCCAACATTTAACTTTTCAAACACCGAAAAGGGCATCAAATTGATACTTGCTCCAGAGTCTATCAATGCCTTTCGAAATTCCGATGTGCCAATGGTGCATGGAATGGTGAATTTCCCGGGATCTTGCAATTTTGGAGGCAACTTGTTTTGTAGTATTGCACTTCACTCTTCATTTAGAGGCACCATTTCACACTCCTCTAATTTCTTCATGTTCGCCAAAAGCTCCTTCAAATAC
Source organism: Dipteronia dyeriana (assembly GCA_032871835.1). NCBI lineage: Eukaryota > Viridiplantae > Streptophyta > Magnoliopsida > Sapindales > Sapindaceae > Dipteronia > Dipteronia dyeriana. The sequence continues at coordinate 83,443,192 of CM065300.1, read as the reverse complement.
TTGGTATACTTGGGCATTTGTGCCAAGGCTTCGGTGAATGGGATACTGATGTGTAGCTTCTTGAAAATTTCCAAGAATTTGGTAAAATGTTGGGCATCTTTATGCTTACTTAATCGTTGTGGGTAGGGAATGGGAGGAACATATGCCTTCACTTGTGGTGGTGGAGGTAAATCATGAGATGTATTTGGGAGCATATTAACTTGGTTCTCCTCCACCAATGGGGTCTTCAAACGTCTCCCCATCTTCAACCACAACTTCTTGTCCTTTCCCTAAGTGCTTATGAAGCTCAACTTTCTTACCACTTCTCAAATTGATTGCCTTGCATTGCTCCTTGGGATTAATCACTGTGTCGCTTGGCAAGGTTCCTTGTTTACGAACTTGAGACTCTCTAGCCAATTGCCCAATTTATGCTTCGAGATTTTGAATTGCGGCTTGTGAATCTTGTGCAATATGATCAACTCTGGTATCAAGTTTCTTCAATGCCAAGTCTTGGTTCTCCATCCGATTCTCAAGCTTAACCATGTACTTAGACAACAAGTCTTCAATTGTCGGCTTTCTCTCGGCTAGATGTTGGTTGGGTTGATTTTGGAAGTGGGATTGTTTATTAGGAGGGGCTTGTTGTGGTATGGTAAATCCGGGTGGTTTGAAAGTTGATTGGTGTTGTTGGGTTGTAGGTTGTCTTTCCATGAGAAGTTAGGGTGATTTCTCCACCCGGGATTGTAGGTGTTATAATAAAGGTTATTGTTTGGGTTAGGGTTTTAGTTGTTGGAGTTGTGGTAGGGAAAATTTTTGTTGTAGTTCACAAAGGAAACTTGTTCTGTGGGTCCGTTTGTGAATGGGTTTCCGGCTTGGCAATCTAGACTTGTATGAGGCCCTGAAATCCAATCATAACTCACCATATTCACTTGGGCTGTCCTAGAGCTTGCCAACTTGCTCAATTTGTTGGACAAAGCCTCTATTTGAGCTTGCATTGCAGTCATTTGATCATCTGCCACCGCACCGGGTGCATTCCTTGGTACCTTTTGGTCATCCCTCCAATAGCTATTTGTAATTGACATTTCTTCAATTAAGTCATAAGCTGCATCCATCGACTTGTTCATCAAAGAACCACCCGCCGAAGCATCCACAAATTGACGAGTGGACAAGTTCATACCCCAGTAGAATTTCTCTATAATTGACCGTTTCGGTCTCCCATGAAATGGACATTTCCTTAACAACTCCTTGTATCTCTCCCATGCTTCATACAAAGATTTCGATTCAAATTGGGAGAATTCATGAATTTCATTCATCAATTGTGCCGCCTTTCCGGGAGAGAAGTTCTTGCTTAAGAATGATTGGGCCAACTAATCCCAAGTAGTAATCGATCCTGGTGCCAATGAATCATACCAAGCCTTAGCTCGGTCTTTCAATGAAAAAGGGAAGATCCTCAACTGAATTGCATTGTCTGTAGCGCCGTTGATCTTGAATGTTGAGCAAATTTGATCAAAATTCTTCAAATGCCGGTTGGGGTCTTCACTTGGCAAACCACCAAATTGTCCCATCATTGTCAACATTTGAAAGACATAGGATTTGATCTCAAAGTTTTTCGCGGCTATCGTTGGGAGTTGAATTGGTGATACGTTTGAATCCACCCTTGGCATCACATAATCTCTCATGGCCCTCTCATCTTCTCTGTTTTGCTCATTTTGCCCCCCTTGGACTGCATTTACTATGGGATCTTGATCCCCCACTCCGTCTTTCATTGCTAGCCTTCGAATTCTTCTATTTCTCCGGGCCGTTCCCTCAATATCCGGATCGAACCTCAAATCCTGTAAATTGTTACTCCTTATACTATGATGCATACAAGAGCAACCGCCTACAATCACAAGAAAGTGAACATAAAGTAAAAATTCTAAATTAGTAATGAATCAACTAGTAGTGATTTCAATAAACCGCTCAATCCCCGGCAGCGGCGCCAAAAATTGATCTCTCCTAAATGAGCACCCGTAATAGTACGGAGCAGTGGGAGTAGTACAATGATAAATAAGATTCATTCCACAGGGATTGATGAATTGATTACAATAATTGATCGATTAGACTACTATTTAGACAAACAAATATTTGATGATTCAATTATACGACTAACATTAATTAACTATAAACTACTTCTAGAATGCTACTCATGAAACTTAACCAACAAGCAAGCAGGACAAAGTCACACACAAGCAAGTGTTTGTATTGCTATTAGGAATTTAGGCTAAGACCTTGAATCCACCTAACCAATCATCACCAATTTATAGACACACTATTATGAAAAAATTATGCAAATGCGAATGTAGACTCGTGATACCCTCAATTAGTCTATACTCTCTCTCGAGTTATAGAGACAACACTTATATGCACCAATAACCTATCTCTCGATGGTCATCCGAAATGCACACAAGTTCATTAAGCTTAGTGGTTCACTAAGGGAGTCCTAGAGACTAGCCTTGAGTATTTATACCTTACTAGACCTCTATCTTGCATTTCATCGAGCATGTTGTGTCCTTCTCCTCTCAGTACATCACACACCAACCAAATACACATCAAATGCTAGCTAGACACTCAATGTAAATTAAAGCATGAAATACATATACATAAACACAAGCAATATGAATAAAGTGGTGGTCTTCATTAGCAAATCATAGTAAAGGTTTCATCTTGGCCTTAGCCAAGATGAGTTTAGTTCATAATGTAAATAATGGCTACAAAAGATGTGATTTTCATACAAGCCATAAGCAAATATAAGTACTAAATAAAAGAGAGAAGATTAAGAATAAACTAAGTGTAGATGTCATCTCTTTTGATTGGTGGACTATGCTTGACTTGCTTCTCCTCTTGATGCTCCCCATTTGCTCCAAGGTTGTGTTTTTGTAGTGGAAAATGATGGGAAGGTTGGGTATTTAGTGTTTGGTAGAGTGGAGTTGAAGTTTGGATGATGGATTAGAGGTTTTATGAAGTGATTTGGTGAAGGATTTGAGTGGAAGGCAAGGGATTTGGGTGAAAGGTAGTGTTTTTGGGGTTTTGGATTGTAAAGGGAGGATTTGGAGCTTAGGGTCATCCAAGAGATCCTCTAAATAGCTTAAGAAGGGGTATTTATCGGTTTAGGAATGAGGCACGAAACCCTAAAAGTTTTGCTAAGTTGTACTGCACTGGTGTTGCGTTGGTCGAGTGGCACCTCACCAGCACAACACCACTGATCTTCTGCTCTGGTGTAGGTTACGATGGTCTAGTGGCGCCTCACCAGCATAACACCACTGATCTTTCTGCGCTGATGTGGGTTGTGCTGGTCGAGTTGCGCCTCACCAGCACAACACCACTGATCTTCTGCTCTGGTGAGAGTGGCGCCGGTCGAGTGGCGCCTCACCAGTATAACACCATTGATCATCTGCACTGGTCAGAGTGGCGCTGGTCGAGTGGCGCCTCACCAGCGCTAGCTGTGGCCTATGACTCCGGTTCTTCTGTTTTGACCCCAACTTTTCTCAATTTTGTACTATTACCCTGGAGGCACCTGCACAAGCTTAATACACCATTAAGAACTCAATTTTTACTCAGGAATGTGTGCAAATGACAGGATATGGAGGCTACACCGAGTGTAGAAATGAGAGTTATCAAAGATGCAAACAACAAAAATGCACAAGCAAGAAACACACAGAGCACGGATCACCTAAGTATATATAGGCACTGGCTGTGATACCAATAGAAAGTTCCCTAAAACCGTGTGTGTCTATAACCTAGAGTGGGGTGGGGGGTGAATAGGTTTTAATCGAATCAATTACCGATTTTTTGATTAATCAATATTAACACAAATTACCCTAAATAAACAAGCATTCAATAAAATCAATTATGCTTAAAACAATAACAACACAATATTTTCGTGGAAACCCTCCAAATAGGAAAAACCACTAGCTGATATGTACGCCATACTAGATCCTCAAATCCACTATTGAATGAAAGTTTACAACCTAGGTTGACCTCCCGTTACACCCTCCAGTTACTAACCCTTTCACTCTACCCAATGGGCCTTAGTAGTGATTCTTGATCTATTTGCTTGTGCACTAACCACTTAGTCACAAGACTTAACCTCAATGAAGAGTCAAACACAACCTAAGTGAATATGATAAAATATTCAAACATGAAAGTAATGCTAGACATCACTAAATGCTTATCTAGGAATTTAAGAATGTCACTAAGTACAATTCCTAGATATCAATGTCTAGATGAATGTTCATAAAGACTTAACTAGATATAGTTATGCAACAATATATCCTAGTTATCAAACAAAGCTATTTCAACATATGTTGTCATTAAGTATGGCATGGACTATAATGCAATCACAAAATGCAATCAATGAGTCCTAAACAATATCTAAATGTAAAGCATAGAGATTTAGCTATAAGGGCAAAATGGTCACAAGCCCTAGCAATCAAAAAATATAAATCTCAACCAACAATCGACAACCTAAGCAAGTTATAAATGCAATTAAACTCAATAGCATACATTTAATGAACAATAATCGTTAAACCTAGGCATACATGTCCTAAGAATGGAACAAGAAATTCTAGGGCATGTAGAGATTACCTAGTCAATGACAAACAAGAAAATCAATGCTTGGAAGATGCTAGAAGATGCTAGATGCTCATGGATTGGAATTTGGTTGAGTCAAATGAGTTCTTGGGAGCTCTCTCTCTCTTGGAATCAATTTCTCTCTCAAGAAAAACTTGGTCTCTCAAAAATGGTTTCTTAAACTCTCTAAACAAAAGAGAAGAGAAGAGAAAATATATAAAATGTGCCCGACACGAAACGACATCGTTTTGGACAAGGGGCAACTGATTCCCGTCATGACCGCTATGCGTGCTGCGACCCAGGCAAGTGTCCAGACCGCCGTAGAGTGAGCGGTGCATCGTCTGGGAATCTCCGCTGTCTGGGCCGCGGTACAGGCAATGTCAAACTTCAGTAGCGTAAGCGGTGCATCACCTGGGAAACTCCGCTTGGGAGACCGCTATTCATGCAACGTACAACGCCTGGAGAACACCGCTGTGCATACCGCTGTGGAGGCAATGCACAGGGAGCGATCCTAGCTGCGGTTAAGGGGAAAATCCTTTTCTAATTGCAAACTAAATGCAACAAACACCCAAGCAAGATTTAAGGCAAAGAGGCACACAATTAAGCAATTAAGCATTCATGCAAGATGATCAAAGACATGCATGAGAGTCTGTGTCTGCACTAAAAACTCTTCAAATAAGGTTAAACAAGTGATTTACCTTTTGAAGCTTGAGCTGGGTCTTGAGCAATGATGGCCTAAATTACCCTTACACATTAATCTCTAAATGTGGTTGTCAATGAAATGAGCCAATCAAAAACTGAGAAACTTACATTATTCACAGAAGCTGACTCATATAGGGTCGATGTTCGACCAAATGACGCCCTTGTTATAAGTGCCCAAATTGGATACAGGAAAGTCAAAAGAATTTTAATAGACAATGGTAGTTCGGCTGATATTCTCAATGTAGCTATCTAAGATCAAAGGATTCGGGGGAGTTGAGGTCAGGTCTCTCGGGATGGCAAAGTTACCTATAAAAATCAGAGTAACACCTTATCAAAGAACAATATTGCTCGATTTTGTATTGGTTAACTTAGACAATTGGCCTTATAACGCGTTGTTAGGTCAGCCATTCTTGAATAAAACTAAGGCAGTAACAGCTACTTATGCTCTGATGATCAAATTCCCAACTGAACAGGGGGTAGGAATAGTCAAGGGGTCCCAGGAGATGACCAGAAGAGCTAATCTCTTGGTTTACAAAGACACGGACAATAGCGAACGAGTGTTCACCGTCACTCTATCAGATCAGACCGAGCATGAATCACTATTGTTCGAATTCTATCAGAGGGAAGAGCCGAAAGTGTCTAAAAGTGAACCAATAGAGGAAATAGTCTTAAGAGAAGATAAACCAGGTAAGAAGATCAAAATCGGGGCTAGTTTAGAAGGAAAGGTTAAGCAAAATCTTATTGATCTGCTCAGAGAATACAAAGATATGTTCGTCTGGAGTCATACAGACATGGTAGGGATAGATGCCCGAGTAATATCACATCATCTTGTAGTGGACCCACAAATAAAGCCCGTAATACAAAAAAGAAGATCTTTTAACCTCAAAAGAAGTCAGGCGATCAAGTAAAAAGTGGAGAAATTACTCACTATATGATCAATCAGAGAGATCAGCTACCCTCATTGGGTAGCCAATGTGGTTCTCGTTCAGAAGAAAAACGGTCAGTGAAGAATGTGTGTAGATTTCACGGACCAGAATAAAGCATGCCCAAAAGACAGTTTTCCACTGCCAAGGATAGACCAGCTGGTTGATGTCACATCAGGCCACGAATTACTCAGTTTCATAGACGGCTACTCAGGGTATAACCAAATCCGGACGAATAAGGAAAAAACAACGTTCACAACCGATCAGGGCTTATACTGTTACACAATAATGCTCTTTGGGCTAAACAATGAAGAAGCAACATACCAAAGGTTGGTCAACAGAATCTTCGCACGTCAAATAGGAAAAAACATAGAAGTTTACATAGATGACATGTTTACCAAGAGCATCTCAATGGACAAGCATACCTCAGACCCGCGGGAAAGATTCGATGTCTTGAGGAGATATCAAATGAAGCTGAATCCGAACAAGTGCCTATTTGGAGTTCCTTCAGGAAGGTTCCTGGGTTTCCAAGTTCACCAGAGGGGAATCGAAGTAAACCCTGAAAAGATCCAAGCCCTATAAAAAATGACCTCACCAATGACGCTAAAAGAAGTGCAGCGCTTAACATGATGCTTAGCTTCCTTGGACAGATTTATTTCAAAGGCCACAGACAAATGTGCTCCTTTTTTAAAAGTAATTAAAAAAGGAAAAGAACTCGAATGGAACAAAGAATGCGAGCAGGCATTCCTAAAAATAAAAGAGTCTCTAAGGCAAGCTCCCATCCTTTCGAAACCGAAAATAGGAGAAATACTCCACTTGTACTTATCAATTACGGAATTAGCAGCAATCTTAGTTCTAGTCAGAACAGAAGATGGAGTACAGAGGCCAGTATACTATACCAGCAAGGCACTTCTTCCAGCTGAAACCAGGTATTCATCGGTAGAAAAAATGGCTTTAGCATTGGTTTTGGCAGCAAGGAAGCTGAGGCCATACTTTCAGGCTCTTACAATCTAGGTTCTCACTGACTGTCCACTTAAGCAAATCTTACAGAAGCCAGAAATTTCAGGAAGACTAACCAAATGGGCAATCGAGCTAAGTGAATTCAATATCCAGTATGTCTCCAGAACATCTCTCAAAGGCCAAGCAGTGGCAGATTTCATAGCAGAATTCACAGAACCAAACCTGGAAGCAAAAAAGATGTTGGGCAAGAGTTTCTCATGGAAATTATATATCGATGGCTCTTCAAACATTCACGGTAGCGGGGCAGGGATCTTAGTATGCACCCCAGAAGGAGATGATGTCGAGTGTGCCATAAGATTCGACTTCAAAGCAACGAATAATCAAGCCGAGTACGAGGCACTACTAGCTGGACTCAGAGTATGCATAGCCCTCGGAGCAGATGTGGTCAAAATATTTAGCGACTCATAGGTAGTCGTCAACCAAGTCCTGGACGAATACCAAGCCAGAGATGAAGGTATGATAGCTTATCATGGCATAGCAAAAAAACTCCTTCAGAAGTTCAAAGAATATAAGATTGTTCAGATTCCCAGGAAGGAGAATGAAAAGGCAGATGCCTTGTCCAAACTAGCATCAGCAACGACCATAATCAGGCCAAAAACTATTCCGGTCACACATCTTCTCAAACTGAGTACAACTGAGCCAAAAAAATTTGAAATCTCAGAAATCCAAGCACTGTCAGACGGTTAGATGACTCAGCTAAAAAGGTTCCAGGAGGAAGGCGTGCTCTTGAAAGATCCCTACAAGCCAAACGTATCAGGTATCGGTTAGCAAGATACATATTGATCGAAGGAGAACTGTACAGAAGGGAGGTTTTCCAGAACACTCCAAAGATGTGTATCGGAGGAAGGTACATGTCAGATACTACAGGAAATCCACGGTGGAGTATGCGGAAACCATACTAGGGGTAAAAGTTTAGCACACAAGGTACTCAGGCAACGTTGTTATTGGCCCACTTTATTCTCGAATGCACATTGATGTTCGGGAAGTTACGATGCATGCCAAAGGATTGCTAACGATATCCGACAACCCCTGAACAATTTAGAAGCCTTACATCTCCATGGCCATATGCCATGTGGGGCTTGGACTTAATTGGCCCAATGCCAGCAGGGATAAGGGGTGGTGCGAAGCATGCAATAATAGCTGTTGATTATTTCACAAAGTGGGCAGAAGCTAAAGCATTAGTGCATATCACAAAAGCAAATACCACGAATTTTGTGAAGAAAAATATACTCTACAAGTTTGGAGTCCCAAGCACTATCATCACTGACAATGGCACCCGGTTCAATAATCTAAAATTTAGACATCTGTGCAAAGAGTACCAAATTGCCAATTACTACGCTACATCTGCTCACCCTCAAACAAATGGGCAAGCTGAGGTAGTAAACAAAATCATCAAGCATACACTCAAAGCAATGCTAGATGCCAAGAAAGGAAGTTAGGTTGAAAAACTTCCCGAGGTATTATGGGCATATCGGACGACAACAAGAACTTCTACAGGAGAGACTCTATTCACTTTAGCGTTTGAAACATACGTTGTTATCTACATAGAAATATCGTAAGCGTCACCCAATGTCAGGCTATTTAATGAAGACCAGAATGTTGATATGTTGTTACAAAGTCTAGATGAGCTAGAAGAGAAAATGGAGAAGTCCCGAATACGAAATATGGCATATCAACAAAGAGTGGCTCGCCACTACAATTCTCATGTTCGAATCAGGAAATTCCAACTAGGAGACCTAGTACTCAGAAAGGTGTCTCTGAATACAAAAAAGCAAAGCTGCAGGTTCCTTGGTTGACAAGTGGAAAGGCCCAGACAAGATTTAAGGAGTAGCTGGTCATGGAGCATATTGGATTGCACGACCAGATGTAGGGGTCTTACCCCGACCATGCAACGCCCAATATTTGAAGATTTTTTATCCTTGAAATTTTGTTTCCCTTTTAGTTAGGAAAATTTTAGTCAGGTCAATTATTAGCTTTGAAATTTAATCATTGTTAGTTTTGTAGTTATAAATAAAAACCAAACTCGAGATTTCCGAAATCTAAAGCATATGATAATAAGAACATATGAAAGACAAGCATGATAATAAGAACATGAAAATAGAATGCTCGGGACCATTAATTTGGTAAAATTCCCGAATAGGCGGAGAAGCTCGAAGGAGCACGCCAACCGAGCAAGGTCAATTGACCTTAGCAAAATGGCAGATGCACCAGATTCTGGAAAACGGCTCGGGACGCTGTCGGGAAAAATCTCGGTGAGATGTGCAACTGTGTTAAGTAGTTCAAAAGCTTAACGATTTGGCAAACCTTTACACAGACAAAACTAAGGAGACGTCCTCAGTAACTTGTGTAAGGACTCGAACATATGATCATGGTGAGCCTTGATGTAATGTTTGGGTAGCAACTGAGTATGAAATGAGAGTATAAATCTACTCGCTTGTTTCAAGATGGCTCAGTTAATAATACAAGCCAGTTTAATAAGATACTTGGCATAAAGAAATGTATTAGCCAGTTTAATAAGATACTTGGCGTTAAAATTTTTTCCGGGTAACGAAACCAAGTTTAATAAGATACTCGGTAAAGTTACTCGAACAACAAAATTAACCAGTTTAATAAGATACTTGGCACAGAAATAATCAGCCAGTTTTAAGATACTTGGCACGAAGAAATAAAGTTAGCCGATAAAAAGTTCTTGGCAAAACCAAGTCAGATAAGATACTCGGTGAAATTACTCGGGCAATAAATCAAGCAGGTTGGATAAAAAATACTTGGCAGAACAAGGCAGTTGGCAAAAAATATGGGATTTTATTAATCAACTGTAATTACAAAGCGCAAGAATTTTGTACAAATACACTAAAGGCTAAAGTGAGGACTTGGAGCTTTTGCCGTTACTCGGGTCAGGTACCATTTTGTATTCATGAAGGAGACTCTCATTTGACGGCCAGACAATTGTGTCTACCGAGTCATCCATCCATTCATTATAATCTATTTTCGGGATCGGACCAACGTCAGCATTTGACCCATCCGTACCAGCTTTCTGATTCACATAAAAAGTCGAAAGAGAATGCTCTGACGAGATCTCCAAGTTCATAAGGTAGGGCTCTTTACCTTGACTTCGACAGTATGCCCTCCACTCCTTCATTTGAGTTTGAAGAGATTCTAAGGACCGGTCCACGTGGTTTTTTATCGATAACTCCTAGTTAGTTCGAGCTTTATCAGTTACCCGATTCTTGACCTTGAAAAACTCTCCAGTGGAGACCAGCCCCGCTGAAACTCCAGAAGAAGCAAGGCATCATAAACCGGAGACCTTTTGAAATGGTCAACCCCTTGGACCTCAAGTTCCAGCCTAGTCTCCTTTGAAAGAGATTCGACCGTCAAGGCTTGGCGCTCCAAATCTTGGATTTTCTGCTCGAAAGATGGCCTGACATTTTCAGCCTCCTGTTCCGCCTTGAGCATCGACTCCTGGGTAGCAGAGAGTAAATTTTGGAAGAATACAACCTTTTTTTCTGCCAAAGAAGCCCTCTCCTCGGCTACCACTTGCTTAGCCAAGCAATGATCAGCGAATTCTTGGGAAGAGCTCACCTCCCTCTTATAAGCCGCCTCGACCCGAGCACAACTATCCTCACTCTCTTTCAGTTGAGTTTCAGGACGCTTTATTCGATCAGCTTGATGATGTTGCATCTGAATTAACTCAACAAACTCGGCCACCATCTGCAAAGAAGTTAAAATTAAAAATCTAACAGGCAAAATACTTAAAAACAGTTGGGATAGAATAGAAACTTACATAGGATGCGCCATTGAAAATATTTTGAAGACGATCCGTTAAGGAACCATACCTGAAACGGCTATGAAAATCATCCCCAATGATGACCCGACCAGTTGACATCTCCGTTAGCATATCCTGAGGAGAGGGATAAGAAGGGTCTCCCGAGGATTTCGCCTTTACTGCGTCGACATTGGGAGGCAAATAATCCTTATTCAGGTTTGGAGTTTCCGCCCTTTTAGAAGCTTTAACTTGAACACTCTGGGAAACTCTACCCTCGGTATCATCACTCGACTAAATGAATGATACTACCCAAGGAACCTTATGAGGACGAGCAAGAGAGTCAATCGCCTTCTGTTTCTCAGCCTGAGTACGATAGAAGCTGAGATCAGCCGAAGGGTCTTCCTGATCATCATCTCGAAAGGATTCTAAAAAGTCAGGATCGAGATTTGCTTGTCAATCAGAGGTTTTATCTCCATCATCGGCAGCCAACCGCTCGGTAGGAACCTTAACCGGGGAGCTCGACTCACCGGGCCCCTCTTCAAGACCAGCACTTTACCTACCCTCATCTTCAGGCAACTTCTGAGCATTGTCAGCAGGGCCACTAAGACCACTAGATTCCCCTACAGTTGACTGAATGACCTCTTCAGGGACGTACTTAGGGATCTGCTCGTCAGCCTCATCCGATTCAGGCAGAGCAATGACTTCCTTGCCTTGACGAGAAGCTTATTTTTGGCTTGCCTGAAGGATTGATTTCACCTGGCGAACTTGAACATCGCAGACAATGTCTGAGTCATACACTAAACACGATAAAGAGAACCAAGTCAGAAGTAATATAAAAGTGAAATAAAAAATAAAAAAAGAGGGAAGACCACTTATGTCTCCTGCGATAGCCTAAAATCTGGCTAAAAAAGCCAAGCTCTATCATCTTCTTCTCGCTAAAAAGATAGGACCTGCTCATTTTTTCCACAGTACGCACTCCAGCCCGAGCAAGTCTGGTCAGTTCAGCATCAGAGAAGTCAAGTTTTTTCTTGTTCCATATATCAGGAGAATAGAAAAAATGGGGAACCTTTATCATCGTCTGATTCCCCCCGACCGAGAGTGTAACCTGAAATCCTAAGTTCCCTCCGGTAAAGAACCAACTATTTTTTCCAGTGCTTGTCCAGTGAAGGAAATCCCCACACGAAACCTCTCTTTTTTACATCCGTGGAGGTTTCAACTCCCCGAATCACTTTTATGAAGGATGTTTGGTAGAATTCTTACAGCAGGTCAGGGATGACATCCGTGGTGCTTTAGTAAGGGGAGGATGTTTGGTAGAATTCTTACAGCAGGTCAGGGATAACATTCTAACAAGAAGGGAAGTGCATGCCGAGATTCGCGAGCACGCTGAGAAAATAAAGGGGGAGCAGACGAATCTGATGCAGCAAATCTAGATAATACGTACCATCAGCGGAGAACCTACTCTAGCTGGTACCTCTAATAATTCTAGGAAAAACCATGCGAGGAAAAATCCCTCGTGTGGACGAAGAATGGGGTATCTATAAGGTCGACAAGAGCCTTTCTCATATGTCATAGATTATTTTCATCGAAGCGGATGTCTACAGCACCGTACAACCCCATGAAGATCCTATGTTGATCACGGTATAAATTGCCAACTGCATGGTACACCGTGTGCTCGTTGACACAGGCAGCATCGTCGATGTCCTATTTAAACATGAAACAGTGGTGTTACTATAGTTGCACTACCCTGTTGTACGGGTTCACTAGGGACTCAATCATACCCGTGGGATCAAAAATCCTGCCAGTAATCATTGGAGCCACACCTCTCCAGCAGAATGTCATGACAGACTTCGTGGTGGTGGATATCCCATCGGTCTACAATGCAATATTAGGAAGGCCACTTTTATCATCCTTGAAAAGGGTCCTATCCGTCTACCACAACGTTCTAAAGTTCACAGTAGAAGACAAGGTGGGGGAAGTACGGGGTGACCAACAAGCAGCCAAGAGGTGCTACGCAATGTCTGCCAACCCAACAGCTCCAGCAAGACAACTTGCCGGGGTAACAACGATCCAGGATGGGGCAACACCTGTATTGACCATGGAAGATAAGGGACCCATAAGTCACCCAGAGGATTACCCCGTAGTGCTAGAAATGGATGAACAGAGAAGGGAATGGGCCAGCGGCCATTCGGTGGATAAGCTAAAAGATATTCCCATCTGAATTGGTGATCCCCAGAAGGTTGTCAAAGTCGGAGCCACCCTTTAGCCGGGAGAAAATGAGGGTTTGATCGGGCTCCTCAAAGAGTTCAATGACATCTTCGTTTGGAGTCACAACGAGATGCACAAAATCACGATGTCTTTGGCTGCTCACCGATTAGCAAAGGATCCAACCTTCAAGCCCGTCAAACAGAAAAGGTGTCACTTTAACGCTAAAAGAAATGCTACGGTTCAGGAAGAGGTGAACAAATTGACCCAAGCAGGCTTCAATAGAGAAACACGTTAACCTGAATGGATCACCACCGCAGTTATGGTAACAAAGGTGAATGGAAAGTGGCGCATGTGCGTAGATTATACTGACCTCAATCGGGCATGCCTGAAAGACAGTTTCCCTCTACCAAAAATTGATCAGTTGGTTGACTCCACCTTTGGAAAAAAGATCTTGAGTTTCATGGAAGAGTTTTTAGGATACAACCAAATTACGATGCACCCCTGCCGATCAGGAAAAGACTAGTTTCATCACCAGACGGGTCTATATTACTACAAGGTGATGTCGTTTGGGCTTAAAAATATGGGGCCTACATATCAACGGTTGGTCAATAAGCTGTTCAAACCCGAAATAGGAAGATCAATGGAAGTATACATTAAAGATATGATCATCAAGTTCTCAACTGTTGAAAGCCATCTGGACAACCTTCGTAGAACTTTCGTGATCTTAAGGGAGAGCCAGATGAGATTGAACCCCTCCAAATGCGCCTTTAGGGTAACTGCTGGGAAGTTTCTAGGCTTCATGGTTTGTTAGAGAGGCATAGAGGCTAACCTGAAAAAGATTAAGGCTATCCTAGATCTAGAGTCCCCCACGTCACTTAAACTGGTTCATGTCTTGACTGGGCAGGTAGCAGCGCTCAACAGGTTCATTTCTAGGTTTACCGACAAATGTCTCCCATTCTTCAAAGACATCAAGCAAGGAAGAAACATGAAATGAGACAAGGAGAGTGAACAAGCTTTTCAAGCCTTGAAGAAATATATGTCAAGCCCTCCGTTATTGGTCAAGCCAAGTCCTGGAGAAGAGCTGTAAATCTAGTTGGCCATTTCAGAGACTGCAGTAAGTGGGGCCATGGTCAAAGAGTGTGGAGATAGGGTCCATCGGCCTATCTACTACATGAGTCATGCTCTAACCAAACCAGAAAAGAATTATACCCTTCTAGAGAAGCTTGCATATGCCTTGGTGACCTCGGCAAAGAAGCTCTGTCCCTACTTTCAAGCTCACTCAATAACAGTAGTGACAGACCACCCTCCGTCAATTCTTGCAAAGGCCGGATGTATCCGAAGGTTGGTTTCATGGGCCCTGAAGCTCACCTTGTTTGATTTAATGTATAAGCCTAGAACCGCAATCAAAGCCCAGGCCTTGGCAAACTTTGTAGCAGAACTCTCAGTACCCCCAGGCCAAGCGACCTCCGTAGCGACAAACATAACAGCTGAGATGACTCCAGAATCTGACAGCTGGCCACAAGGTTGTAAGTCATGGATCCTCTACATGGATGGAGCGTTCGGGCAAGCCGGGGGAGGAGCAGGCATAGTTCTAATTGACCAAGAGGGGATTGAGTGCTGCCACTGTTTTAGATTTGAATTTAAAGCCACTAACAATGAGGCAGAGTATGAAGCCTTCTTAGCCGGGATAAGGGCATCCACAAAGCTCAAGGTCCATTTCCTACAGGTCAGGAGCGATTCGTTGCTCATAGTCAACCAAGTCTTTGGGGATTATCAGTCAAAATGGGATAAAATGATTGCCTACTTAAAGCTAGTTCAACAGCTTAAGAACAAGTTTAAAGGATTTAAGATTGAGCAGGTACCTCGACAACAGAGAAGAAATGGTGGCCAAACCTTACCTTGGGGGTCCCTCTCCAAGTGATCCCCCTACCCAGTACAGTAGCAGATAAGGAGACTTATACCTTGGATAGACAACCATGTTGGATGGACCCAATAGTGGATTATCTCTAAGAAGAGAGGCTCCCAGGAAGCCCGACAAAGCTAGGAAAATCAAGAGGCTCTTAGTCCGGTATTGCTTGATAGATGGGAACTTATAGAGGAGGGGTAATTCCCTCCCTCTGCTTCGATGTTTACATCCTGATGATGCCAAATGGGCATTGAGAGAGGTCCACTCCGGGGAATACGGGAACAAAATTAGTAAGGAAGCTCTGGCAAATCAAGTACTTTGCATAGGTTATTATTGGCCAACCATCCATCAAGATGTAAAGAACTTAGTGCGATCCTGTGAAGCATGCCGGAAGATCACAAACTAGAGTCATCTCCCACCGAAGCGGTTGACATCCCTTAGCTCACCTTACCCCTTTGCTATATGGGGAGTCGACTTGATTGGACCGCTCCCAACTGCTCCTGGTTAAGCCAGCCATGCTATCGTGGTGATTGACTATTTCAAGAGATAGGTCGAAGCTGGGCCGTTCTCCCAGATTTCAGAAGAAAATACAACAAGATTGATAAAAAATAATGTAATTTGTAGGTTCAGAACCCCTGTTATCATTGTAGCTGACCTCAGCAAGCAGTTTGATAACGGCCAGTTTAGGGACTTTTACGAGGACTCAGGAATCTATCTTAGATTCGGCTCAGTATCCCATCATCAGACTATAAAATCCACCAATAGGACTATTAAGAAGCTGTTGAAAAAGAAGCTACAACAGAAAAAGGGCTCGATGAGCCGAGGAGCTTCCCGAGGTCCTCTGGGTATACCGCACTATGAAAAGAACGGCCACCAGAGAAACACCTTTTTCTTTGGCCTTCAGGGTTAAAGCAGTTCTTCCCATTGAACACAAACTGACCTCCTTCAGAGTTCAACATTTTTGACAGGGAAGCAACGAGGATAAAATCCGAGCTAGCTTAGATCTCTTGGAAGAAAAACAAGATCAAGTAGCTGAGAAGGTATCAATTTACCAGAGAAAGATTGCTAGATACTTTAACAAGAAGGTTAAAGCCCAGAACTTTAAGGAAGGGGACCTAGTTCTCAGGAAAGTGACATTGAATACTAGGATAAGGTCAGACAGGGTCATGGGACCTAATTAGGAAAGACCTTATTTGGTAAAGGTAGTGGTCCGCAACGGGGGGTACAAGCTCGAGGACATGAATGGCTGACTCATCGATCATACTTGGAATGCAGATCACATGAGAAAATTCTACCCCTAAATAGGGGACTTGTGACAGGCTACCTCCGCTTAGCTTTTAGTCACCAGCAATATTGTACTCCATTCTGTTTCTTATCAATAAAGCTTGTTTTCTTCATCTTTAACTATGTTCTATAGTGATTTGGTTCTACATGGGAAAATTTGACATTATCGTCTCAAGACCAGGGTGTAGGCGGGGAGGCCCCTCTCGCTATCCCTTACACCTCGGTCTGGCACTACCCCCCAAGAAGGGTATGAGTATAAGAGCATAGTTGCCATCCAGATCTCAACACTAGAAAATAGCTAGATAGTCCTCCTGATGCCTTGGTTGGGCTACAACCCCCAAGAAGGATCTGAGTATAAAAGCATTGTTGCCAACCAGATCTCGAGACCAAGAAATAGCTAGATAGCCTTCTTGAGGCCTTGGTCGGGCTACGACCCTCATGAAGGATCTGAGTATAAGAGCATAGTTGCCAACTAGATCTCGAGACCAAAATATAGCTAGATAGCCCTCCTGATACCTTGGTCAAGCTACCGCCCCTAAGAAGGACTCGAGTTTAAGAGCACTATTGCCATCCCGATCTTAAGGCTAGGAGATGGCTAGATAGCCCTCCCTGATACCTCACTCTTGCTATAACCCCCTAGAGGGGCTCAAGAATCAAAAGCTCTTTTACTTAAAACTCCAATATCCCATTTATTACTGGTCGCTAATTCTCCATGTACATGTGGTTGCTTACTGTGACATGTGCGAACCAGCTTGCAATCATGCAAGGGGATTATTTACTAAAATCACCAAGCTACAAGTTTCTGTTGAGAGTTGAAAGCACGAGCTAGCTGTTTACTTTCACACTTAAGCAGTTTTTCCATCTTGTTACTTTTCCCAAGGTGGGTTAAGTCAAGAGGCTGTACCCAGATCAAGATCATAAATGAAGTAAGTAAATGCCAACCAAGTCAAAATTCGTTGAAGAAAATGCGAACAAGACCTAAAGTCAGTTCTTATAAACGGAATAAAGAGCCTATCCCTTGTTAAGGCGACAACAATCAAGAAAAGAGCCCAACCCCCGGTTCTGGGCTAAAAAAGATGATGGATGATGATAGTATGGCTTGAGTAGAGTGGGAAGCCCACCCCCATTTTCTGGGCATTCAGAACAAGTCATTAGAAGATGGATTCAAACTTCTGCATCCTTCTTGTCTTTTCCAGCTCCCCCTCCATCAGGACGCCCTTCACCTTCTACCCCTCTTTCTAGTGATCGTTCATCTTGGTCAGCCGCCTCTGCCACCTCTCCTTAAGGATGCCCCTCGATTGCTTATTGCTTAGCTGGGTCCTCCTCCAAGACATCATTGACAACCGCCATGACCTCAGGTGGTATGGCTGCATCAAAAAGGTTGGTAATTGAATCTGGCATGATCTCTCCCACTGTTGGCTCCTCATTTGAAGGCACCTTAGAGGGATCTCGGGGTTTTGTAAGGCCTTCTTCTAGCTTCGTGGGTTGAACCCCCCTAGAAGATTCTTCGGGACCTGACGCTGGGAAGGTCGGGACAGAAGGAGGCAGATCTGGTATTTTAGGCCACTTCTCAGCTCTATCCCAGTAGAAGAACACGTTTCATCATTTTTAAGGCAAGACATCTCTGTAGCCAGAGACATAATTTCCACCCTATCTCAGCCAGCGATACTAGAGAGGTCAAATGGGAGGGGGAGGGCTTCCGCGACCCTGAAGGAGGCATAGAAATACCCCTCGCTAAAAGAGGCTTCCACTTCAGCCTGAAACCTGGTAACTTGGGCCTGCGAATCTTGGTTCTCAACATCTGGTGCCTTTGCTTCTTCCTTCCAGTTATCCCGTTGACTGGCTCGACACTGAGACCTAAGGGTTTCTTGATCGAAAGACCATTTCAACCTCTCATGGTCGCACTGAAGCTCGGCCAGTTGTGCTTCCATTCCCCTAAGGCTAGTGGTCATCTATTGTGCCAAATCTTGAGCCCGCGCCAACAATTCCATAGCCTGCTCAGCTTCAGCTTCAGCCCTGGCTGCCCGGTCGCAGAGAGAAGCTTGGAACTTGAAGGCTTGCAAAGGGAATTCAAGTTAGGAAACGACGAATCAAATTGCTACATGAGAAAATAAAAGGCGATGACTACCTCGGTTAAGAAGGTAAAACCCTTGGTAAGTAGGATATCAACGGGAATTGAAGCCATTCTGGAAAGCCCGCCACCAAGGCAGGACATGACGACCTGCTTCAAAACCTCATCCTGACCAACCGAGCCTGATTAATGGTGGAGACGAGTAGGGGGAACCTCAGGGATACCAACTTCGGGATCCCTTAAAGCCTGAACTACTTGGGGAACATATGGAACAGTTTTGGTAATGGGTAATATGACTGAAGGAGTAGTAGCTGTAGCAGGTGCCACCGATGAAGGGACAGATGTGGTGTATTAGCGGCCTAGGGAGTGGACTCTCCTCGATTTAGAGCTTTAGCAGCCCACGATGCAAGAATAGCCATCTTAGAGCTCGCTGGGGAAGGCAATGGAACCGAAACAGGTGAAACCCTAGCAGGATCAGTAGACCCGCTTTTCTCTAAGGTGGCCAAGGGGGCTTCCCGGTGAAGTCTAGCTTGAGGTGACGGGGTACGAGCCCGCTGAGCTTCACGGGAAGCTAGAGCAACAACAAAAACTGTTAAAAAAAAAGAAAAAAAGGGTAAAGCCATCAGAACTGAACCATTGAATGACATAAAGCTTGATAGGTCAAGGTACTTATGAGGAGTAGCGTCAGATATTCGTAGATAGCGGTTTACCCGATAAGGATCAAAAGGGTCAGCAGTTGAAAACTTCAGGTTCAAGTAGTTCCTGGAAAGGATGGCCTTTAACATCGCCTTAGATTCGGCGAGCAAGGAATCTCGACCGTATGAGGGCTTATCATTGAAGGTGGATGAAACCGCGAACTCATGCCCATCTATGAAGGTCGAGCTCCACCAATCCTTGCCCGCTAGTATCCACTCCTCTTTCCAAGTAGGATATTTTCTCGAGGCACTGGGGATGATAAAGTTGAGTTTGTTTTTTTCTTGAAATAGAGCTGGCCTCGAGGAACCCCAGACAAGCTTCCCATCTGAAAGTGGAAAGCTAGCTCCTCGACTCCTGGCTCCTGGCTCCCGGGTAACCATACTTAACTCACATTGTTCCCTCCACAACACGGGGAAGCCGATCAGATGTCTCAAGAAGCCTGGTGTCAACTGGAAGGGAGCTAGCTGTAGAGAGATGAGAGACCGCCGAAGGGTATGATGGAGGGGGAGCCTCACTCTGTTCTCAAAGGCTACGAAGTGGATGAGGAGCATGTTAGGATTATGCTCGATAGAAAGAGTATAATAATGTATTTGACAATCTTTTCATATTAATAAAGTGATTTCTAGCTTAACAAATCTTATAGGATTTATAGTTTAATTATTATAATTGTCTAAATTAAATAATCATAAGGTCAAAAGACTACGAGAAAAGAAGAATTGTTCATACATCTAGATATGTATGAGGTAGACACAAATTTTTAGTTAGTCTTGAATAATATTTACAACTTAAGATAAAAGGTTGGGTGCCTTTATCTTGTCAAAGTTGTAGATTCTTTTACTAGCATTTGAGTGGGATCAAATGTGTTATGATGAGTCTAAAATCATCAAAGTGTGGTGTCTTTGGGAAAAAGAATCTAGTGCACTGGGTGCATTGAATAGGATCAAAATAAATACTTTATCTAGAACCTACAATGGATAAAAGTTTTCATTTGAAGACAATCGGAGAGTTTATCTCAGTCCTGAGATAAATGGACTTATGGTTGCAAGTGTTATCATTTAAGCTATCAATGAGTACGATTATATAGCATAGTATATCCTCAATAGTCTGGTGGTATTCATTTGTTAATCGATAGAGGACTTCATTTATAGATATGGACATCATGGCTCCATTTATTGAATGAGAGTGGAATACCATCATATGGATGTTTTGAGGTATTGGATATTAAATCTTAACATTAAGTTTTCAATAGTATTTATTGAAACATGGCTTCTGGACAAGTCAAAATATCCAAGTTCAAAATGTGGTCATATGAGTAAATTTGGTAACTTGGAGAGCTATAGGCGGTCTATGTGCTCTTGGCGATTACTGGTATTCTTCACGAGGATACACTTTCTCCAATAAGGTTGTCTAGGGTATGAATGAGTAACATCAACTTATTCTATCTTTATTTAATAGTTCAATTTTAGTTCTTTAGTGGAATGAATTAAAATTAAATAGATCGGACCTAAGTGAATCAATTGTTGATTGTGATTGTGTTGTGTCTATTGAAGCTTAAATTTAGATAGCCCACCAAGATCCCTAATCCACACGAACTTGCATGGATCACTTGATTTATTCTACCAATTTAAGGGTCCATCTAGAATTGTATTGAGGCATGTGGACTTGTTTCTTTTTGTTAGAATAGGTCTAGTTGACATGTGGACTTTTTATAAAGGTCAAATGGATTTATTAAAATTAGAAAATAATATATTGGGCCATATATAAGGTTTGGGCGGCAAGGCTATTTAGAATAGCTTAATTATATTATATTATATTATTATTTAATTAAATGAAAATTAATTAATTTGTTGATTAATTAATTATTTAATTAAAAGTCAAAATCTTTTTCCTAATAGGAGATGGTCTCCTAAAGTTATACTATTGTTGGTAGTATAATTAATGTTAAGGACTATATTTGATAAGTAGATAAATAAAAAGAATTATTTATCTAATCAAATTATGAAGTCTTTTATATGGTTACAAATACACTATTGAGTTGGATTAGGCGTCTTGGTGTAGGATAGAATTCCTTTTTTAGATCGGATACAAATACACAGTCTATCCTCGATAGTTAGGTGATATTCATTTGTTAATTGATAGAGGACTTCATTTATAGATATGGACATCGTGGCTCCATTTATTGAATAAGTGTAGAATACCATCATATGGATATTTAAATCTTAACGTTAAGTTTTCAATAGTGTCTATTGAAACATGGCTTCTGGACAAGTCAAAATATCCAAGTTCAAAATGTGGTCATATGAGTAAATATGGTAACTTGGAGAGCTATAGGCGGTCTATGAGCTCTTGGCGATTACTGGTATTCTTCACAAGGTTGTCTAGGGTATGAATGAGTAACATCAACTTATTCTATATTTATTTAAGAGTTCACTTTTAGTTATTTAGTGGAATGAACTAAAATTAAATAGATCGGACCTAAGTGAATCATTTGTTGATTGTGATTGGGTTGTGTCTATTGGAGCTTAAATTTAGATAGCCCGCCAAGATTCCCAATTCACACGAACTTGCATGGACCACATGATATATTCTACCGGACCAATTTATAGGTCCATCTAGAATTGTATTGAGGCATGTAGACTTGTTTCTTTTTATAAGAATAGGTCTAATTGACATGTGGACTTTTTATAAAGGTCAAATGGATTTAATAAAATAAGGAAATAATATATTGGCCCATGTATATGGTTTGGGCGGCAAGGTTATTTAGAATAGCTTAATTACAATACATTATTTTATTATTTAATGAAATGGAAATTAATTTATTTGGTAATTAATTAATTATTTAATTAAAAGTCAAAATCTTTTTCCTAGTAGGAGATGGTCTCCTAAAGTTATACTATTGTTGATAGTATAATTAATGTTAAGGACTATATTTGATATGTAGATAAATTAAAGGAATTATTTATCTAATAAAATTATGAAGTCTTTAATATGGTTACAAATACACTATTGAGTTGGATTAGGAGTCTTAGTGTATGATAGAATCCCTTTTCGAAAAGGATTCTTATCAACCGGTAAATCTACTTGAGGAAAGGATTCTTAACTACTAAGTAAATCCTTCTTAGGAAAAGAATTAAGTCTCCTGATATATATCTTATGATTTTCGGCCAACCCATGTATATATATATAAGAGGATAGAATTCCTTTTAGATAAGGATTCTTAACTATCAAATAAATCCACCTAAGGAAAGGTTTCTTGCCGACCAAGTAAATCCTTCTTAGGAGAGGATTTATAATCCTATATATATCCCTTGTGATTTTTAGCCAGCCCTAATGCATTTTAAGAGTGAATTTTAGCCAGCCCTAGCATAATTTCAAGAGGAGATTTCGGCTAGCCTTTTTTTTCTAAGCGAGAAGAATTTGGCCATCATAGGAATTTTGAGGGAGAAAATTTTGATTTTACTCTAGTCAAAATTTGATTAACTCTAAGAAATAGTGTGTGATACGGGAAAGAAGAAATAGGAAGAATGAACATTTAGTTTTCAATAGTACACTAGTAGCCTTTACATCAAAAGGTTTTCTGTACAACATCGAATCAAGGTTAACGTGAGTTTCATTCAAATTGATTGATAATTTACAAGTGACCTAACGTTCTTTGTTTTCTTCTTGGAGGATTATTGTAACTAACAAAGAGAAAAATTTTGTTTGTTTCCATCCTCAGGTATACGATTTAAAGAAAGGGAGTCCACACTCCTAGGTGATTCCCGTTTGTGATTGGATTGGAAGATCTTGTGGAATTGATTCGGCGCTTGTTCAATCGTCACGAGAAAAATGTACGACACTTTTTATGTACATCAATTAATCTAGGGTTAAGGATCTTGTTAGTCAAAGGGAAATTTTTTATTTATACGCAAACCCTAATTTAATTTTGATTTCTCACTCTTCCAATGTGCTTGTTTTTTTCCTTAAATTGGCATCAGAACCAGGTTGTACCCTTGATTAATTGATGTATGTGTACGTGAATCTTTTTCTTTTTATTGTATATATGCGTGTTTTAGAAAGATAGGGCACTCTAGGTATTCGCATATATATTTACATTGGAATGTATGGATATATATATGTTTTATATGTGGATTGTTATTGCTCAATTTTGGTCCTTGAATTTCAATGTATTTTGTTTTGGGATTGTAACAAGAAGGGTGGTCTATCATCGCCATAATTTCCTTCATGATTGTTGATAAGTTTTTTTTTTGTTGTTGTTGTAATAATAATAATAAAAAAAACTTCAGTATTTTTATTTATAATTCTTCTGTAACACACTCAAGTTTCGAAGACTCGAAGGTTTGAAGAACTAGGAGCAACCAGAACAAGTTTGGGAACATGCGAGCCGTAGCAATGAACGTGCGTGCGAAGAGCACGTAACCACGTTTGTTGTGGCTTGGGCTGCACACGGCAGCCCTATGGAAGCCATGGGCTGCGTATGGCAGCCCTTTATGGGGTTGTGGCATGTGCACACCCATGGGAGGCAGCCGAGAGAGTCCGAACGACGAAGGTCGCGTGAAGACTTGTTCGCCAAGAAAGGAGTTTTTTTTTGTATTCCAAGATATGTAATTTACTTGCTTTTCTAGGATGGACCAAAATTGAAGCTATTTATATTTGTTGTAAATATTACAACGTTTGTCATTGTTTGATAACATGTCATATAGAATAGGAGTGCCACTCATATATCTCTTTTGGTATGAACATGCATTGAATGGTTTAAGTATCTAAATTGGCATCTAGATAACTTGGTAAATCATTCTTTGGAATTCGATCACACGCCTTAAACAATTGAGTGGGAGAAGGTGTTTTGGAACACCTACAGCCTCCAAGTTTAGTTGAGCTTTATGTTTCGTAAATAACCCCCCCCCCCCCCCCCCCCCCCCCCCCCCCTTCCCCAAGGGGTACTCATGAATTGAATTTAGTAAGATACTTCCTTACAAGGATAGAGTAGACAATTAGCCCAAACGATATCTACTCCCAAATGAGGGATATTCGTGAGGGATTATATTGAAGGTCGATAACTTGGTATTACACTCAATGTAATTTTATTAATATCCTCTCAAGAGTTCTTGTTAATAAAAATTACAAGGCTAAAATTGAAAACGTTGGTTGTTATGTTAACAATTAGGTGGGACCTAGTCCAACTAGTAAATTTTGCGAACTCCTAAAGGAGGCGTGACATTTATGGGTGTTGGATCAATGTTGAATTTTTACGGTTGAATTATTTTATTTAATTCAAGATAAATATTTGAAAGTGCTTTATCTTGATTATTTACTTATATAATTTTCTTATTGTTCAGAAATCATGACCCCATCCCTAATCAACATCCTTAAAGACAATGCTTTAATTGGTGATAATAATGTCACATGGAAAAGGAAAATTGGGCTTTTATTGCAATCCGAAAAGCGTAAGTTCGTTATGTGCAATCCTAAACGACCTACTCCTACCAATGAATCTACTCAGGAGCAAAGCGATGAGTATCAGCAGTTGGAGTCTTCTGATGAGATGGCTAAATGTTACATTTTGGCCACCATCTTCGACGTGTTGTAACAGCAACTTGAAGGAATTGAGTCTGCTGTCGATATAATGATGTCTCTAGAGGAGATGTTTGCTATGAGGTCTAGGACAATTAAGAGAGAGACAATGACTGCTTTTATGAATCTTACGATGAAACCTGGACAGGGTGTGAAAGATCACATGATGAAAGTCATAGAATATCTCAACATTACTGAACTGAATGGTGCTGAGATAGATGGTGAGACCAAAATTGATATGATTGTCGACTCACTGTCGGATTCCTTTAATCAATTCAAGTTGGACTACACCTTGAATAATAAGGAATACACCTTGCAAGGCCTGATGTAAGATGTTCAAAGCGCGGAAAAAATCCTTGTGAAAGGCAAGGGTCAAGAGATTCATACCGTAGGTAAAGTTGCTACTGTTAAGACCCATAAGAAGGTCAAGAAACAACAGAAGAAAAAGCAACTAGGACCTACTAAGAAGGAGACCAAGAAAGTAACCAAGATTAAAGGGAAGTGTTTCCTTTGTGGTGAAAAGGGACATTGGAAAAGAAATTTCCTAAAGTCTCAAGACAAAAAAGAAGAAGGTAATATTAATTATCTTGAAACATGTTTTTTGGCGGATTCTATGGATTCTTGGATCATAGACTCCGGAGCCACTAATCATGTTTGTGTTTTCTTACAGGGGTTCAAGGAAAGGAGAAGGCTTAATGAGAACGAATTCAACTTGCGTTTAGGTAATGAAGCGTTGGTATCTACTAGTGTAGTGGGAGATATTATAATCAATTTAGTTTCTTATAGGCATTTAGATTTAATAGACGTTTATTATGTACCTTAATTCAAGAGGAATTTAATTTCAGCTTCTTGTTAAAATAAATTTGGTTATTCAGTTACTTTTAATAAAGCTTTTATTATTAGTAAGAATGACAATATTAGTTGCAAAGGTACAATGAAAAATGACTTATTCTATTTGCATGGAAATATCTCTCACTTGTTAGACTCAGAATCAACAGAACCTAATCATAAAAGAGTAAAATTATCAAAAGATGAAACCTACCAATGGAATTTATGCTTAGGTCATATTATTCTTAATAGGATTAAAAGACTGGTAAGTGGCGGACCTCTAAGTGACTTAAAGGTTGATGATCTACCAACTTGTGAATCTTATTTGGAAGGTAAAATGACCAAAAGGTCATTTATGACCAAAGGCGCAAGAGCCATCAAATGTTTAGGATTGATACACACTGATGTGTGTGGACCTATGAGCATTCAAGCTAGAGGTGGATAAGAGAACTTCATCACTTTCACGGATGATCACTCAAGATTTGGCTATGTGTATCTCATGAGACATAAGTCGAAAGCTTTTGATATGTTCAAAACATTTAAAGCTGAAGTAGAAAATCAGCTTTAGAAACGCATAAAAATCTTGAGGTCCGATCGTGGTGGAGAATATCTATCTGGTGAGTTTCAGCAATATCTTATTGATAATTGGATAATTTCTCAGTTTTCTGCACTTGGCAAACCTCAACAAAATGGGGTGGCAGAAAAGAGAAATAAAACTCTTTTAGATATGGCTAGGTCTATGTTGAGTTATTCAACGCTCCCTAATTCATTTTGGGGATATGCTTTACAAACCGCAATGTACATTCTAAATGATGTACCATCTAAGTCGGTTCCTAAAACACCACATGAGTTATGGACCGGCCGAAAGCCTTGTTTACAACACTTAAGGATATTTGGATGTCTTGCACCCGCGTTAAAAGGAAAGACATAAAAAGATGGAGTCCCGTTCAGAAACATACATATTTGTAGGGTATCCAAAAGGAACAAAAGGATATTATTTTTATAGTCCTTCAGATCTTAAAGAATTTGTTTCAACAAATGCTAAATTTCTGGACAAGGACTATATGAATAATTTTGTGCCTAAAAGTAGAATTACACAGAATGAGCTTTTAGGAGATACAATTCCACAAGAGGTTTCGCAACCAAGTCCAACTGTAAGTTCCGTACCAACACAAGATCAACAATCTATAATACCTCGTTGTAGTGGGTACGGTAGATTGTCAAAAGTAAATAATCATAAGGTCAAAAGACTACGAGAAAAGAAGATCAACAATCTACCAAACAAATCTTATAGCATTTATAGTTTAATTATTATAATTGTCAAAAGTAAATAATCATAAGGTCAAAAGACTACGAGAAAAGAAGAATTGTTCATACATCTAGATATGTATGTGGTAGACACAATTCTTTAGTTAGTTTTGAATAAAATTCACAACTTAAGATAAAAGACTGAGCGCCTTTATCTTGTCAAAGTTGTAGATTCTTTTGCTAGCATTTGAGTGGGATCAAATGTGTTATGATGAGTCTAAAATCACCAAAGTGTGGTGTCTTTGGGCAAATGAACCTAGTGCACTGGGTGCATTGAATAAGATCACAATGAAATACTTTATCTAGAATCGTCAATGGATAAAAGTTTTCATTTGAAGATAGTCTGAGATTCCATCTCAATCCTGAGATAAATGATGGACTTAAGGTTGCAAGTGTTATCATTTGAGCTATCAATGAGTACGATTATATAGCACAGTCTATCCTCGATAGTTAGGTGATATTCATTTGTTAATCGATAGAGGACTTCATTTATAGATATGGACATCGTGGCTCCATTTATTGAATAAGAGTAGAATACCATCATATGGATGTTTAAATCTTAACGTTAAGTTTTCAATAGTGTCTATTGAAACATGGCTTCTGGACAAGTCAAAATATCCAAGTTCAAAATGTGGTCATATGAGTAAATATGGTAACTTGGAGAGCTATAGGCGGTCTATGAGCTCTTGACGATTACTGGTATTCTTCACAAGGTTGTCTAGGGTATGAATGAGTAACATCAACTTATTCTATATTTATTTAAGAGTTCACTTTAAGTTATTTAGTGGAATGAACTAAAATTAAATAGATCGGACCTAAGTGAATCATTTGTTGATTGTGATTGGGTTGTGTCTATTGGAGCTTAAATTTAGATAGCCCGCCAAGATTCTCAATCCACACGAACTTGCATGGACCACATGATATATTCTACCGGACCAATTTATAGGTCCATCTAGAATTGTATTGAGGCATGTAGACTTGTTTCTTTTTGTAAGAATAGGTCTAGTTGACATGTGGACTTTTTATAAAGGTCAAATGGATTTAAAAAAATACGAAAATAATATATTGGCCCATATATATGGTTTGGGCTGCAAGGCTATTTAGAATAGCTTAATTATATTATATTATTTTATCATTTAATTAAATGAAAATTAATTAATTTGTTGATTAATTAATTATTTAATTAAAAGTCAATATCTTTTTCCTAGTAGGAGATGGTCTCCTAAAGTTATACTATTGTTGATAGTATAATTAATGTTAAGGACTATATTTGATATGTAGATAAATTAAAGGAATTATTTATCTAATAAAATTATGAAGTCTTTAATATGGTTACAAATACACTATTGAGTTGGATTAGGAGTCTTAGTGTATGATAGAATTCCTTTTCGAAAAGGATTCTTAACCACCAGGTAAATCTACTTGAGGAAAGGATTCTTAACTACCAAGTAAATCCTTCTTAGGAAAAGAATTAAGTCTCCTAATATATATCCTATGATTTTCGGCCAGCCCATGTAGATATATAAGATGATAGATTTTTTTTTATATAAGGATTCTTAACTACCAAATAAATCCACCTAAGGAAAGGATTCTTGCCAGCCAAGTAAATCCTTCTTAGTAGAGGATTTATAATCATATATATATCCCTTGTGATTTTCGGCCAGCCCTAGTATAATTTCAAGAGGAGATTTTGGCTAGCCTAGTTTTTCTAAAAGAGAAGAATTCGGCCATCAGAGGAATTTTGAGGGAGAAAAATCTAATTTTACTCTAGACAAAATTCGATAAACTCTAAGAAATAGTGTGTGATTCGGGAAAGAAGAAATAGGAAGAAAGAACGTTTAGTTTTCGATAGTACATTAGTATCCTTTACATCAAAAGGTTTTGTGTACAACATCGAATCAAGGTTCACGCGAGTTTCAATCAAATTGATTGATAATTCACAAGTGACTTAACGTTCTTTGTTTTCTTCTTGGAGGATTATTGTAACTAAAAAGAGAAAGATTTTGTTTGTTTCCATCCTCAAGTATACGATTTAAAGAAAGGGAGCCCACACTCTTAGGTGATTCACGTTCGTGATTGGATTGGAAGATCTTACGGAATTGATTCGGCGCTTGTTCAATTGTCACGAGAAAAAGGTACGACACTTTTTATATACATCAATTAATCTAGCGTTAAGGTTCTTGTTAGTCAAAGACCCTAATTTAATTTTGATTTCTCAGGCTTCCACTGCGTATGTTTTTTCCCTTCAGAGCACACCTTTTGTTGGATTAAAAACGTCGTAGTTCTTGTGATTGACTGTGAGGGAGATGCTGTCAGGAATGCCATACTTAGACCTCATACGGCTGATCGACTGTGGGTCAACGGCAGAATCTGGAATGACTTTCAAGTCATAGGGAGACGCCTTTCCAGATCAGGACCGACAACCGTGACCTGGACCTGTCCAGCAATATCGTCCTTGTTTCCCTCACCAGAGTCCTCATCAACCAAGCTCAGGGGGTTATCTGGTCGATTAGAAAATCCAGTCTCGATTAACACATTTCTGTTCGATCGATGACGTTGCGAGGACGGAGGAGAATCGTTCTCGTCTAGGTCTTGTCGATCTCTATTCCCTTAGGCAAGACTAGAAACCTCTGTACCGTCAACAAGGGAGTTAATGGAATCATGGCTAACTTTCGACATAATGAATAGGGCTTGAAGGTGGAGGAAAGATGCTTGAAGGTGAATAAAAAATAGTGACGTAGCTAAAGAAGATAACGAGAGAGAGGAAGTCTGAAAATTCAAAATTGAAAGAACGCATGAGGAAGAGGCAGTGTGTTTGAATTTAAATATTGGTTAGGATGGTAGTGACATCCCCGAAATCCTCGGAAAGATTACCTCGAACCATGGACAGGGCTGTAACAAAGCCGGATTTCTTCAAGGAGTACACCAGTCCGTGCTCGCCACGTCACTTGAGCAATTAATGAGAAGACTTTATTCGAGATCCTTAGTAATGACTTAGTAACAAAAAATTTCCAAACCAAAAATAAGGAATCTGACTCAAACCCGAAATCTACCATCGATGTTCAAGTTAGAGGAGACTCCTGCTAATAGCAAAATTTTGCTAGGGGATCAAAGAGAATTTTTTCACTCTCCGAGCTCGAATTAAAGCCTGAAATCGCCATTCATAGGATTTCGTGAGAACCATAAAACTACCCTAAAGAAGCAGGGAAGGACCATCGGGCTGCAAAATTATCAAGGATGAAGCTAGGCACAACCGGGGAAAGGCCATCACGTGAACACTGGAATCCGGGCTTCCCGAGATCACCTATCCCTGAACCTCGGTTCCTAGGGTCAGGCTCCAAAACCACCATGTGAAAGCCAAGAAGGATAGCTAAGCTCAAGAAGCATTCAAAGTGAAGCCCATCACAAATAAAAATGAGATCCTTCTAGGTCAAGGCTTCCCGAGGTCAGATTTAACTCATAGCCTAAGCCAGAAACCCACCAACCACTCCAAAAGCCCACTGTCCCCATCAGATACGAAGAGAGAGCCTCTAAGTGGAACAAGTTCATGCTATATCTAACTCGCTAAGGGACGCCTGTAGCCTACCTAGACATGAAAGAAGAATCTCGCCTAATCTACGCTACCCCACTAAGTGCCCACAAGGCCATTCCAAGCTTCTGAGACCGGAACTAAAGCATGGATCTACCTCGCTCTACAAAACAGCTAACTCGAAGACCTCCATAAAGAATCATGCCATGAATACACACAAGATCATATCTACGTTATAACGAACATTAAATGCTACATACGAGTAAGACAATAATTTGATTCTAAAGAGGAAACAAACCTATCTCCTCCAACAATAATCTTGAGTCTGTAATTTACTAGAAGTCAATGACTTTCAAATAAAGGATCCCACCCAAAAAAGAAGGAACAGATTCATAAAATCGTGGCGGGCGATTCACAAGTTTAAACCTTCTTGGAGCATGTATAAACAGGTCCAAGCATGATGTAGAAAGAAAAAGGCAGAAATAGAGTAAAAAAGAAAGAGGATTACGTTGGGTCTAAATTCTGTGAACAGAATCCGGCCATCATTGTATCTATTATTCAACGTGTACGCAGTTGCCACCCTCTTATGTCCTAGAGAGATTGTGAGTGTATGTGAGAGATTTCTGTATACCACGAGTTATCAATAATAAATCTCTCATTCGATATCACATTATCATTCAAATATTTGTTTCAATCTTAACAGGTCAAATATCTGAGGTACTGACCCTGGCCATCACCTCCGTGGCAGTGGTCTCGAGGGTGTTAATTGGAACTTCTCATCTTGAGTAAATTTCCCGTTAACAGCTCTACTTGTAGAATGTCTACCGTTAATAGCAAAATCTGGCTAGTGACCAAAGAGAAATTTTCCACTCTCCTAATTGTAGGGAAAAAAAAACCCGCGTAGCAGAAGCGTAAGAAAATTTATTAAAAATTAGGGTTTCCATATAAATAAAATTTTTCCCGTTGACTAACAAGAACCTTAACCCTAGATTAATTGATGTATATAAAAAGTGTCGTACCTTTTTTCTCTCATGACGATTGAACAAGCGCCGAATCAATTCCACAAGATCTTCCAATCCAATCACAAACGTGAACAACCTAGGAGTGTGGGCTCCCTTTATTTAAATCGTATACCAGAGCATGGAAACAAACAAAATCTTTCTCTTCGTTAGTTACAATAATCCTCCAAGAAGAAAACAAAGAACGTTTGGTCACTTGTGAATTATCAATCAATTTGATTGAAACTCGCGTGAACCTTGAATCGATGTTGTACACAATACCTTTTGATGTAAAGGCAACTAGTGTACTATCTAAAACTAAACGTTCTTTCTTCCTATTTCTTCTTTCCCGAATCACACATTATTTCTTAGAGTTGATCGAATTTTGACTAGAGTAAAATCAGAATTTTCTCCCTCAAATTTCCTTTGATGGCCGAATTCTTCTCTCTTAGAAAAACTAGGCTAACCGAAGTCTCCTCTTGAAATTATGCTAGGGCTGGCCGAAATTCACTCTTAGAAAGCATAAGGGCTGGCCGAAAATCACAAGGGATATATATAGGATTATAAATCCTCTCCTAAGAAGGATTTACTTGGTTGGCAAGAATCCTTTCCTTAGGTGGATTTATTTGGTGGTTAAGAATCCTTATCTAAAAGGAATTCTATCCTCTTATATATATATATATATAAATATATTAGGAGACTTAATTCTTTTCCTAAGAAGGATTTACTTGGTAGTTAAGAATCCTTTCCTTAGGTAGATTTTCTTGGTGGTTAAGAATCCATTTCAAAAAAGGAATTCTATCCTACACCAAGACTTCTAATCCAACTCAATAGTGTATTTGTAACCATATTAAAGACTTTAGAATTTGATTAGATAAATAATTCATTTTATTTATCTACTTATCAAATATAGTCTTTAACATTAATTATACTACCAATAATAGTATAACTTTAGGAGACCATATCCCACTAGGAAATTGTTTATGACTTTTAATTAAATAATTAATTAATTCCCATTTAATTAAATAATAAAATAAAATAATATAATTAAGCTATTCTAAATAGCCTTGCTGCCCAAACAATATATATGGGCCAATATATTATTTTCTTATTTTATTAAATCTATTTGACCTTTATAAAAAGTCCACATGTGAACTAAACCATTTCTTACAAAAAGAAACAAGTCCACATGCCTCAATACAATTCTAGATGGACCTCTAAATTGGGCCGATAGAATATGTCAAGTGATCCATGCAAGTTCGTGTGGATTGGGGATCTTGGCGGGCTATCTAAATTTAAGCTCCAATAGACACAACCCAATCACAATCGACAAATGATTCACTTAGGTCCGATCTATTTAATTTTAGTTCATTTCACTAAAGAACTAAAATTGAACTCTTCAATAAAAATAGAATAAGTTGATGTTACTCATTCATACCCTAGACAACCTTATTTTATAAAGTGTGTCCTCGTGAAGAATACCAATAATCGCCAAGAGCTCATAAGCCGGCTATAGCTCTCCAAGTTACCATATTTACTCATATGACCACATTTTGAAATTGGATATTTCGACTTGTCCAAAAGCCATGTTTTAATAGACACTATTGAAAACTTAACGTTAAGATTTAATATCCAATACCTCAAAACATCCAAATGTTGGTATTCTACTCTCATTCAATAAATGGAGTCACGATGTCCATATCTATAAATGAAGTCCTCTATCGATTAACAAATGAATACCACCAAACTATCGAGGATAGACTATGCTATATAATCATACTCATTGATAGCTCAAATGATAACACTTGCAACCATAAGTCCATCATTTATCTCAGGATTGAGATGGACTCTCAGACTATCTTCAAATGAAAACTTTTATCCATTGACGATTCTAGATAAAGTATTTCATTGTGATCTTATTCAATGCACCCAGTGCACTAGGTTCATTTGCCCAAAGACACCACACTTTGGTGATTTTAGACTCATCATAACACATTTGATCCCACTCAAATGCTAGCAAAAGAATCTACAACTTTGATAAGATAAAGTCGCCCAACCTTTTATCTTAAGTTGTGAATGTTATTCAAGACTAACTAAAGAATTTTGTCTACCTCATACATATCTTGATGTATGAACTATTCTTCTTTTCTCATAGTCTTTTAACCTTATGATTATTTACTTTTGACAATTATAATAATTAAACTATAAATGCTATAAGATTTGTTAAACTAGAAATCACTTTATTAATATGAAAAGATTGCCAGTTACATTATTACACTCTTACTATCGAGCATAATCCCAATAATCTCCCACTTGCTCTATAGCAAATGTGTCATATCTGTCATCCCCATGTTCTCTAGATGTCCATCAAAACTATTTTGTGGAAGAGTCTTTATAAAGGGATCCGCTAGATTATCTGCTAAGGCGATCTTGGTAATCGTCACATCACCCCTATGCACAATTTTCCTTAGAAGCTGATACTTTCTTTCAATGTGTTTCCCTATCTTATGACTTCTTGATCCTCTCGAATTAGCCACTGCTATACTATTGTCACAATAGATAGTAATCTGCTTATTCGCATCAGGAACCACTTCCAAGTCAATCAAGAATTGGCGGAGCCATACAGCCTCACATGCGGTAACATACTCTGCTACCATGGTGGAATCGGCAATACAAGATTGCTTGATACTCCTCCATATGGCTGTCTCTCCTCCAGTAGTAAACATAGATCCAGATGTTGATATCCTGAAGTCAAAATCTAACTTAAAATCAGAATCTGTATACCCAACGGAAATTAAATCCCCTTCAGAGTAAACAAGCATATAATCTCTCGTTCTTCTAATATACTTGAAAATATGCTTGACTGTTGTCCAGTGATAAGGACCAGGTTTCAATTGAAACCTGCTAACTATGCCCATAGCAAAACAAATATCCGGTCTAGTGCTGAGCAATGCATACATGAGACTTCCAACTGTCGATGTATATGGAACCCTACTTATGAATTGCTCTTCATGCTCATTCTTAGGAACTTGTTCCTTAGAAAATTTGATTCCATGTCTGAAAGGTAACATACCTTTCTTGGAATCTTGCATAGAAAACCTTGACAAGATTTTATCTATGTATAAAGCTTGGGATAATGCAATAGTTCCATTCGTTCTATCCTTTATGACTTGGATACCAAGAATATAACTTGCTTCTCCTAAGTCCTTCATATCAAATTGTTTTGCTAACCATTCTTTTATTGATGTCAATACACCTACATCGTTTCTGATGAGTAGTATATCATCAGCGTAAAGAACTAGGAAAACCAACTTGTCGTCTTTAATCCGTTTGTATACATAAGCTTCGTCAAGGTTTCGAATGAATCCAAAACTTTTCACAGCTTGATTGAACCTTATGTTCCGGGATCTAGCTGCTTGCTTCAATCCATATATGGATCTTTGCAACTTGCATACTCTTTCTTCTTGGCCTTTTTCAATGAATCCTTCTGGTAGCATCATGTAGATGCTTTCTTCAAGACATCCATTAAGGAAAGATGTCTTGACGTCAATTTGCCAAATCTCTAGGTCTAGAGATGGCGCAATGGATAAGAGTATCCTAATGGATTTAAGCATGGCCACAGGAGAGAAGGTTTCTTCCTAATCGATACCTTCCTTCTGTTTATAACCTTTAGCTACCAATCTATCTTTAAAGGTTTCCACCTTTCCATCCATTCCTCTTTTACTCTTGTATACCCACTTGCGCCCGATGGGTTTTATCCCTTTAAGCAAGTCTACAAGAGACAAGACTTTGTTTTTGAACATAGATTAAATTTCGGATTGCATTACCTTTTGCCAATGGCGACAATCAACATCTTCCATTGCTTCCTTGTACGTATAGAGATCTTGATCGTCTGGAAGATTCTCTACAGATTCTCCTAGACCGATGTATCTCTCAAATTGTCTAACCCTCCCACTACGATGAGGTATGGTAGATTGTTGATCTTGTATTGGTACGGAACTTACAATTGGGCTTGGTTACGAAACCTCTTGTGAAATTCTATCTCCTAAAAGCTCATTTAGGAAAATTCTACCTTTTAGACACAAAATTATTCATATAGTCTTTTTCCAGAAACTTAGCATTTGTCGAAACAAATTCTTTAAGATCTGAAGGACTATAAAAATAATATCCTTTTGTTCCTTTTGGATACCCTACAAATATGCATGTTTCTGAACAGGACTCCATCTTTTCTATCTTTCCTTTTAACAAGTGCGCAGGATATCCAAATATCCTTAAGTGTTGTAAACTAGGCTTTCGCCCGATCCATAACTCATACGGTGTTTTAGGAACTGACCTAAATAGTAAATCGTTTAGAATGTACATTGTGGTTTGTAAAGCATATCCCCAAAAAGAATTAGGGAGCGTTGAATAACTCAACATAGACCTAACCATGTCCAAAAGAGTTCTATTTCTCCTTTCTGCCACCCTATTCTATTGAGGTGTGCCTTGTGCAAAAAACTGAGAAATTATCCCATTCTCAATAAGATATTGCTAAAACTCACCAGATAGATATTCTTCACCACGATCAGACCTCAAGATTTTTATGCGTTTCTCAAGTTGATGTTCCATTTCAGCTTCAAATACTTTGAACATATCAAAATCATCTGACTTATGTCTCATGAGATACACATAACCAAATCTTGAGTGATCATCTGTGAAAGTGATGAAGTACTCATATCCACCTCTAGCTTAAATGCTCATAGGTCCACACACATCAGTGTGTATCAATCCTAAACATTCGATGGCTATTGTACCTTCGGTCGTAAACGAACTTTTGGTCATTTTACCTTCCAAACAAGATTTCACAATTTGGTATATCATCAACCTTTAAATCACTTAGAGGTCCGTCACTTACCAATCTTTTAATCCTATTATGGTTAATATGACCTAGGTGCAAATGCCATAGGTAGGTTTCATCTTTTGATAATTTTACTCTTTTATGACTAGGTTCCTTTGATTTTGTGTCTAACAAGTGAGAGTTATTTCTATGCAAATAGAATAAACAGTTTTCCATTGTACCTTTGCAAATAATTTTGTTATTCTTACTAATAAAAAAACCTTTTATTAAAAGTAACCGAATATCCAAACTTATTTAGACAAGAGACCAAAATTAAATTCCTCTTGAATTGTGGTACATAATAAGCGTTTATTAAATCTAAATGCTTATAAGAATCTAAATTGATTCTAATATCTCCCACTATACTAGGAGACACCAATGCTCCATTGCCAAAATACAAGTTGAATTCATTCTTATTCAGTCTATCATAAAGGAAACACTTCCCTTTGATCTTGGTTACTATCTTTGTCTCCTTCTGAGAAGGCTCATGTTTCTTTTTTCTTCTGTTGTCTCTTAACCTTCTTACGGGTCTTTAACAGTAGCAACTTACCAAGCATATGAATCTCTTTCACAAGGATTTTTTTTCGTGCTTTGAACATCTTGCATCAGGCTTTGCACTGTGTATTCCTTATTATTCAAGGTGTAGTCCAACTTGAATTGATCAAAGGAATCCGACAGTGAGTTGACAATCATGTCAATTTTGGTCTCACCATCTATCTCAACACCGTTTAGTTCAACAATGTTGAGATGTGCTATGACTTTCATCATGTGATCTTTCACACCCTGTCCAGGTTTCATCCTAGTATTCATAAAAGCAGTCACTACCTCTCTCTTAGTCGTCCTAGACCTCATAGCAAACAACTCCTCTAGAGACATCATTATATCGGCAGCAGTCTCCATTCCTTCATGTTGCTGTTGTAACACGTCGGAGATGTGGCCATAATGAAACGTACATTTAGCCATCTCGTCTGAAGACTTCTAGTGCAAATACTTATCTCTTTGCTCATGAGTAAATTCATTAGTTTGGTGGTTAAGGAATAGACATAACGAATTTATGTTTTTCAGCTTGCAATAACAACCCAATTTTTCTTTTCCATGTGACATAATTATCATCAGTTAAAGTATTATCATTTAGGATGTTGATTAGGGATGGGGCCATGATTTCTTTATAATAACAAAAATTATATAAGTAAATAATCACGATAAAGCACTTTCGAATATTTATCTTGAATTAAATAAAATAATTCAATGGTAAAAATTCAACGGTGATCCAACACCCATAAATGTCACGCCTTCTTTGGTAGTTCGCAACATTTACTAGTTGGACTAGGTCCCACCTAATTGTTAACATAACAACCAACGCTTTCAATTTTAGCCTTGTGATTTTATTAACAAGAACTCTTGGGAGGATATTAATAAACTCACATTGAGTGTGTTACCAAGTTATCAACCTTCAATATAATCCCTTACGAATATCTCTCATTTGGGAGTAGATATCGTTTGGGCTAATTGTCTAGTCTATCATTGAAAGGAAGTATCTTGCTAAATTCCATTCATGAATACCTCTTGGGAGGTTATTACACGAAAAATAAAGCTCAACTAAACTTGGAGGCTGTAGGTGTTCCAAAACACCTTCTCCCACTCAATTATTTAAGGTGTGTGATCGAATTACAAAGAATGATTTACCAAGTTATCTAGATGCCAATTTAGATACCTAAACCATTCTATGCATGTTCATACCAAAAGAGATATATGAGTGGCACTCATATTCTATATGACATGTTATTAAACAACGACAAACATTGCATTATTTACAAAAATATAAATAGCTACAATTTTGGTCCATCCTAGAAAAGCAAGTAAATTACATGTCTTGGAATACAAAAAACTCCTTTCTTGGCGAAAAAGTCTTCACACGACCTTTGTCGTTTGGACTCTCTCGGCTGCCTCCCATGGGCATGCGCACCCTTGGCTCCTACCCATGGGCGTGCACATGCCACAACCCCATAAAGGACTGCCATGCGCAGCCCATGGCTTCCATAGGGCTGCCGTGCGCAGCCCATGCCACAACAAATGTGGTTGCGTGCTCTTCGCACGTACGTTTGTTGCTATGGCTCGCACGGTCCCAAACTTGTTCCGGTTGCTTCCAGTTCTTCAAACCTTCGAGTCTTGGATACTTGAATGTATTACAGAAAATTTTAAATACAAAAATACTGCAGTTTTTTTTATTACAACAAGTGCAGTTTTTTTTTTATTACAACAAGTGCAGTTTTTTTTTTAATTACAACAACAAAATAAAAAAACTTAGGAACTACCAAGAAGGTAATTATGGTGATAATAGACCACCCTTCTTGTTACAATCCCAAAACAAAAATACATTGAAATTCTATGACCAAAATGGAGCAATAACAAACCACATATAAAACATATATATATATATATATATATATATATATATATATATATATCCATACATTCCAATGTAAATATATATGTGAATATCTAGAGTGTCATCTCTTTCTAAAACATGCATAAATACAATAAAATAAAAAATATTCATGAACACATACATCAATTAATCAAGGGTACAACTAGGCTCTGATACCAATTGAAGGGAAAATAAAATCCCACACAACGGAAGGGTGAGAAAATTTATTAAAAATTAGGGTTTGCGTATAAATAAAAATTCTCCCTTTGACTAACAAAAACCTTAACCCTAGGTTAATTGATGTATATAAAAAGTGTCGTACCTTTTTCTCGTGACGATTGAACAAGCGCCGAATCAATTCCGTAAGATCTTCCAATCTAATCACGAACGTGAATCACATAGGAGTGTGGGCTCCCTTTCTTTAAATCGTATACCT
Source organism: Dipteronia dyeriana (assembly GCA_032871835.1). Taxonomy (NCBI): domain Eukaryota; kingdom Viridiplantae; phylum Streptophyta; class Magnoliopsida; order Sapindales; family Sapindaceae; genus Dipteronia; species Dipteronia dyeriana. The sequence goes on along the minus strand of CM065300.1, from coordinate 83,404,061 downwards.
GAGGATGGAAACAAATAAAATCTTTCTCTTTGTTAGTTATAATAATCCTCCAAGAAGAAAACAAAGAACGTTAGGTCACTTGTGAATTATCAATTAATTTGATTGAAACTCGCATGAACCTTGATTCGATGTGGTACAAAAAACCTTTTAATGTAAAGGCTACTAGTGTAATATTGAAAACTAAACGTTCTTACTTCCTATTTCTTCTTTCCCGAATCACACACTATTTCTTTGAGTTGATCGAATTTTGTCTAGAGTAAAATCAGATTTTTCTCCCTAAAAATTCCTATGATGGCCGAATTCTTCTCTCCTAGAAAAACTAGGCCAGCCGAAATCTCCTCTTGAAATTATGCTAGGGCTGGCCGAAATTCACTCTTAGAATGCATAAGGGCTGGCCGAAAATCACAAGGGATATATATAGGATTATAAATCCTCTTCTAAGAAGGATTTACTTAGTTAGCATGAAACATCCTTATCTAAAAGGAATTCTATCCTCTTATATATATACTTGGGCTAGCCAAAAATCATAGGAAATATATTAGGAGACTTAATTCTTTCCCTAAGAATGATTACTTGGTAGTTAAGAATCCTTTTCTTAGGCAGATTTAATTGGTGGTTAAGAATCCTTTTCAAAAAGGAATTCTATCCTACACCAAGACTCCTAATCCAACTCAATAGTGTATTTGTAACCATATTAATGCCTTCCTAATTTGATTAGATAAATAATTCCTTTTATTTATCTACTTATCAAATATAATCTTTAACAGTAATTATACTACCAACAATAGTATAACTTTAGGAGACCATCTCCTACTAGGAAAAAGATTTTGACTTTTAATCAAATATTTAATTAATTACCAAATAAATTAATTTCCATTTCATTAAATAATAAAATAATGTAATGTAATTAAGCTATTCTAAATAGCCTTGCCGCCCAAACCATATACATGGGCCAATATATTATTTCCTTATTTTATTAAATCCATTTGACCTTTATAAAAAGTCCACATGTAAACTAGACCTATTCTTACAAAAAGAAACAAGTCCACGTGCCTCAATACAATTATAGATGGACCCCTAAATTGAGCTGGTAGAATATATCAAATGATCCATGCAAGTTCGTGTGGATTGAGGATATTGACAGCTATCTAAATTTAAGCTCCAATAGACACAACCCAATCACAATCAACAAATGATTCACTTAGGTCCGATCTATTTAATTTTAATTTATTCCACTAAAAAACTAAAATTGAACTCTTAAATAAAGATAAAATAAGTTGATGTTACTTATTCATACCATAGACAACCTTATTGGAGAAAGTGTATCCTCGTGAAGAATACATGTAATCGCCAAGAGCTCAAAGACCACCTATAGCTCTCCAAGTTACCATATTTACTCATATGACCACATTTTGAACTTGGATATTTTGACTTGTCCAGAAGCCATGTTTCAATAGACACTATTGAAAACATAACGTTAAGATTTAATATCCAAAACCTCAAAAATCCATATGATGGTATTATACTCTTATTCAATAAATGGAGCCACGAAGTCCATATCTATAAATGAAGTCCTCTATCGATTAACAAATGAATACCACCAAACTATCGAGGATAGACTATGCTATATATTCGTACTCATTGATAGCTCAAATGATAACAATTGCAACCATAAGTCCATCATTTATCTCAGGATTGAGATGGACTCTCAGACTATCTTCAAATGAAAAATTTTATCCATTGACGATTCTAGATAAAGTATTTCATTGTGATCTTATTCAATGCACCCAGTGCACTAGGTTCATTTACCCAAAGACACCACACTTTGGTGATTTTAGACTTATCATAACACATTTGATCCCACTCAAATGCTAGCAAAAGAATCTACAACTTTGATAAGATAAAGTCGCCCAACCTTTTATCTTAAGTTGTGAATGTTATTCAAGACTAACTAAAGAATTTTGTCTACCTCATACATATCTAGATGTATGAACTATTCTTCTTTTCTCATAGTCTTTTGACCTTATGATTATTTACTTTTGACAATTATAATAATTAAACTATAAATGCTATAAGATTTGTTAAACTAGAAATCACTTTATTAATATGAAAAGATTGCCAGTTACATTATTACACTCTTGCTATCGAGCATAATCCCAACACTAACCTGAATCAAAGCCCAAGTTCACCTCTCATTGAACCTTCGGTCCTAAGGGCGAGCCATAGAACCACCCCGCAGAAGCGAAGAAAAGTCATTGAGCTTCAGAATCATCAGGGATGAAGCCCGACATACCAGATCGAGCTCCTTACGCCAACACCAGAATTCGGGTTAAGCCCGACACATGGTTATCTAGGCTTCTCGATATCGAAATTAACTCGTAACCTTCCCAAAAGCCCGTTATCCTCTCTAGACACAAAGAAGGGGCCTTTAAAGATATCAGGTTCATGCTATTATTACGTTCCAATTCGCTAAGGAAGACTCGAACCTATTTGGGTGAGAAAGAGGAAGATTGCCTAATCCATGCTACCCCCAATGAGTGTGCACAAGGCCGTCTCAAGCTCTAAAGGACCAGGAAAGATCAGGCCAAGATTTTGGGACCAGAACTAAGACGTGGGTCTACCTCGCTCTACGAAACAACGAACACCTAACTCGATGACCTCCATGAAGAATCATACAAGATCATACCTACACTCCAACAAACAGTAAAACACTATGTACGTGTAAGGAAAGAGATTGAGTCCAAAAAGAAAACAAACTTATCTCCACCAAAGATATTCTCGAATCCGTTATTAATGTGAAGTCAATGACTTTCAAATAAAAGATCCCGCCCAATAAGAAGGGAACAGATGCAGAGAATCGTGGCGGGAGATTCACTGGTTTGAACTACCTGGACCATGTGTAAATATGCCCGACGTAAGGAAAGATAAGAGGACAATGAATTAATGAGAGCGGCATAGGAAAAATAATCAAGGAGATTTAACTTCAGCCTAAATTCAATAATCAGAACACGACCGATATCTTTTTCAACTATTCGATAGGCACGAGGTTGCCACCCTATTGTACTCCTACAAGATTGAGTGTGTTTAAGAGCTTTCTGCATTTCATACGTGTTCTATAATAAACATTTATACTCTCGTTTAAATTATATTCGCATTCAAACATTCATCTCTATCATAACAGGTCAGGTATCTAAGGTACCGACCCTGACCTCCACCTTCATGGTAGTGTTCTCGAGGGTGTTAGTTGGAATTTCTGACCCTAAATAAATTTCCCGTTAACACTTTTTATCGCCGTTAGTGGGAAAAACCCACACCATAACTTTTACACTTACAAGTTTGTTGTTTTTAAGTAATCATGAGGCTTCGCTCCTCTCAAGGACAACCCAAAACCTCAGGACATCCATTTGCCCTCTCAACCTAGAAAAAGGAGAAAAAAGGAAAGAAATCCAAGCACCATAAGCCAACCTCGCAGTCGCATCAGCCAGGCGTAGAGCGAGCTCTAACCCTACTAACTGTGAACCAAGCTGTGATCAATCAGCATGCAACAGCCATTGTGAAAAATGTCCGCCTCCGTCTAGCTATAGAAGAAATTGATCCTCAACTGGTAGATCTGGGAATCCGAGTAGAGGTGAGCCAACCCGCCGCCAGGTAACCTGCCTTTTATCGGCTGGGAACATTTCCCCTCCCCCCCCACCGATCCCTGTCTACCATAGGACAGGGCTTGCAACTTCCATCCAGGACAGGCTAGGGCCCATGCCCCCAGTCCTGGACAGGCCGACCAACTATCAATCTAGGCAAGTCAAGTCAGCAGCCGATGCATCGCCAAGGGCACCTCACAGCCCCCCCTCGATCAGAGACTTCTAGGAGTGAACCTTGAGCTTAAGCTAGTGGTAGCTGGCAAGTTGCACAGGCAGAGCCCCATGAAGATGATAAAGCAGAGGAATCCAGCTTATCGGGGGAATCTGACAGTGAGCAATTCGAGGTCAACTCAAAGAAACTCGGGAATAAATGCCTAAAAGACTAGCTGGCAGAGTTATAGAAGGAGATCCAACAGATAAAGAAGGTAAAATACAAGGAGGATAAGAAAGATATATTGAGCGAGATGAATGCTCTCTTCACCCGAAGGATCCGAGAGGCAGAGCTCCTGCCAAAATTTAAGATGCCGCTCGATAAATTATCCGGGATAAAAGACCCCCTGAACCACCTAGAAAGCTTCATCCAACAAATGGAAGTCCAAAATACCACCAGGGCTGCCATGTGTAGGATGTTCGTTACCACCCTGTCTGACTACGCTAAAACCTGGTTGAGGAAGTTGCCTACTGGCAGTGTGGATTCCTTTACAAAACTATCAACAGATTTCTGTTTATAGTTCTTGGGGGGTCAAACCAAGTCCGAAGAACCCCATACACCTATAGTATATGATTCAGGAGTGAGGTGAGACATTCCAGTCATACGTTGAACACTTCCGTAAGGAAGTCATCCAAATGGGGGTCTTCGCTGAGAAAGAAACCCTTGCCAACTTCAGGAGGAGCCTGTGGGTGGGTAAGCTTTTTCGATCCTTTTCCAAGTGACCTCTGAAGACCTACCAGGAGGCCTATGACCAGGCTCTAGAGCAAGTTGAAATCGATGAACAACTCAAGGTTAAGATGGAACATGACGATTTGAGAACAACAAAGCGATAGAAGAAAGAATCTCCCAAACCAGAGCCAGCTAAGAAAAATCTGAATAAACCTCCTAATAGGTCGAAATACCAATTCCCCACTTCTCAGCCTAGGTAAGAAAGGTATCTAGCAAGACGAACTCCTCCGCGGGCTTCACCTCCTCCTAGGACAGTAGCCCCGGTCACACGAAATGAGAGAGGGTACGATCACTATACCCCTTTAAATGCATCCAAAGAAACAATTTATCTCACTATTCGGGATAAGGTGCTACTGCAGAGGCCCACACCTATGAAATCTCCAGTCAACAGGAGAAACCGGTACAAGTACTGTGACATCCATGAAAACGTTGGGCACAACATTTTAGAGTGCTATAACCCGTGCAATCAGATCGAGGCTCTGATAAAAGGAGGATGTTTATAGAGTTCTTGCAACATGTCAGGGATAATATTCAAACTGGAATAGAAGTGCAAGCCGAAATCTTGAGCACGTTGAGAAGAGAAAGAGGGAACAGGCGGATCCAATATAGCAAATCCAGGTGATACATACCATCAGTAGAAGGCCCACTCTGGTTGGCACCTTCAATATTTCCAGGAAAAACCACACAAGGAAGATCCCCTGTGTCGATGAAGGTGAGGTATCCTTAAGGTCGGCTAGAGTCTGACCAACCCCTCCCAGTTATCACAGATTATTTTCAACGAGATGAATGTCTACAACACTGTGCATCCTCATGATGATCCCATGGTGGTCACGATACAAATGGCCAACTGCATGGTCCACCGCTTGCTTGTTGACACAAGAAGTAGCGTCGACATCCTCTTCAAAGATACCTTGGAAATTCTGAATTTGAAACAATGGTGTTACAATAGCTATACCACCCCACTGTATGGATTCACCAAGGACTTGATCATACTTGTGGGATCAAAGATCCTCCCACTAATCACCGAAACAGCCCCCTCCAGCAAAATGTTATGACAAACTTCATGGTGGTGGATACCCTATCGGCCTATTATGCAATACTATTAAGACTTTTATTGTCATCCTTGAAGGGGGTCTTGTCCATTTACCACAAAGTCCTAAAGTTTCCAGTAAGCAGCAGTTAGGGAGTGTTATGCAGTATCTGTTAACCCGACATCTCTAGTAAAATAGTTTGCACAGGTTACCACGATACAGGTAACATCTGGGTTGACCTTGGAGGATGTAGTTCCCGTAAATCACTCAGAGTACCTTGTGATACTAGATAAAGTGAACCAGAGCATGGAATGGGCCAACGAGCACCTAGTGGATAAGCTAGAGGAGATACCCATCCTGATGGACGATCCCTCGAAGGTCGTCAAGGTCGGAGCCACATTTAAGCAGGAAGTGAATGAGGGTCTGATTGTGCGCCTCAAAGATTATAATGACACCTTCTTTTAAATTCAGGAAGAGATACCCGAGATCCAGATGTCATTGGTTGCTTACGGATTAGCAGTGGACTCGACCTTTAAGCCTGTCAAACAAAAAAGGAGTCATTTTAATACTGAAAGAAATGTTGTGGTTCAGGAAGAAGTGGATAAATTGATCAGAGCAGGCTTTATCAGATAGGCGTGTTACCCCGAATGGATTGTTAATGTGGTCATGGTCATGAAGGCGATTGGGAAATGGCATATGTTCATCGATTACACCGACCTCAACCGGTCATGTCCGAAAGACAGTTTCCCTTACCAAAGATCGATCAGTTGGTTGACTCCACATCCTGAAATAAGCTACTAAGCCTTCATGGATGCATTCTTGGGGTACAACCAGATCATGATTTATCCCGTCGACCAAGACAAGAACAGATTCATCACCGAGCAAGGTCTGTACAGCTATAAGGTGTTGCCGTTCGGACTCAAGATTACAGAAGCTACATATCAACGGTTGGTCAATCGGTTGTTCAAACCGGAGATTGGAAGATCAATAAAGGTATACATTGATGACATGATTACAAAGTCACTAACCGTAGAAGATTATCAGGATGACCTTCGCAGAACTTTCATGATCCTAAGGGAAAACTGGATGAGATTGAACCCCTCCAAATGCTCTTTTAGGGTGACTGCGGGGAGTTTTTGGGTTTCATGGTTTATGAAAGAGGCATAGAGGCTAACCCAGAAAAGATCAAGGCTATCTTGGACCTAGAGTCCCCTACATCACTTAAACAAGTTCAAGTCTTGACCGGACAGATAACATCGCTCGCAGGTTCCTTTCTCGATCCATCAATAAATGTCTCCCTTTTTTCCAAGCTATCAAGTAGGGAAGAAACATGAAATGGCACTAGAAGAGCGAGAAATCTTTTCAAGCCTTGAAGAAGTATCTGTCAAGCCCTCTGTTACTAGTCAGGCCAAGTCCTGGAGAGGAGTTACAAATCTACTTGGCCGTTTCGAAAACTGTGGTGAGTAAGGCCTTGGTCAAGGAATGTGGAGATAGGGTCTAGCGGCCTATCTACTACGTGAGTCACGCCCTAACCAAGCCGGGAAAGAATTATACCCTTCTGGAGAAGCTCTCATATGCCCTGGTAACCTCAGCAAGGAAGATCCATTCTTACTTTCAGGCTTACTCAATAGCAATAGTAACGGACCAACCTCTCAGTCAATTTTTACAAAGGCCGGATGTGTCTGAAAGACTAGTTTTATGGGCCCTGGAGCTCACCCAATTTTATTTAAGGTATAAAACCATGACCGTAATTAATGCCCAGGCTTTGGCAGACTTTTTGGCAGAGCCCTCAATGCCCCCAGGCCAAGTGACCTCCGCAGCGACAAACATAACTCCTGAGAAGATTCCAGAGTCTGATTGCTGGCCGGTAGGTGCAAGTCTTGGATCCTCTACACAGATGGAGCGTCTAGGTAAGCCGGAGGAGGAGCGTGCATAGTTCTAATAGACCCATAGGGAACTAAGTGATGCTACTATTTCAGATTCGAATTTAAGGTCACTAAAATGAGGCAGAGTATGAAGCCCTCCTAGCCGGGATGAATGCGACAGCCGAGGTCGGGGTCGATTACCTACAAGTCAAGAGTGACTCATTACTCATAGTCAATCAAGTTTCTGTGGATTATCAGGCAAAAGAGGATAACATGATTGATTACTTGAAGCTAGTTCAACTGTTTAAGAATAAGTTTAAAGGATTAACGATCGAGTAGGTGCCTCGACAACAGAATCGTCGAGCTGACGTCATATCCAAGATAGTTGCGAATGGTGGCCAAGTCTTACCATAGGGAGTCCCTCTCCAAGTGATCTCCCTACCAAGCATAGAAGCAACTAAGGAGACTTATACCCTTGATTGACAACCATGCTGGATAGACCCAATAGTGGTTTATCTCTAAGAAGGAAGGCTTCCAGAGGAGCCCGCCCAAGCCAGATGAATTAAAAGGCTCTCAGTCAGAATTTCCTTGTAGATGGGTGCCTCTACAGGAGGGGCATGTCCCTTCCCCTGCTTCGATGTTTGCATCTTGACAATGCCAAATGGGCATTATGAGAGGTTCACTCTAGGAAATGCGGGAACCACGTAGGTGAGGAAGCTCTGGAAAATCAGGTACTCCGCATGGGGTATTACTTGCCAACTATCCATCAAGATGTAAAGAACTTTGTACAATTCTGTGAGCCATACCAGACGACTCCTAAATTTAGCCACCTCCCACCGAAGCGCCTGTCATCTCTAAGCTCGCCTTACCTTTTTTCTATGTGGGGAGTCTACCTGATCGAACCACTTCCTACCACTCCTGGACAAGCCAATCATGCTATTATGCGATCGACTATTTCACAAGATGGGTCGAAGCCGGACCGCTCTCCCAGATATCGAAAGAGAATACGATAAGGTTCATTAAAAACAATGTATTTTGTAGGTTCGGGACCCCTCTTATCATTATATCTTACCTCGGGAAGCAGTTTAATAACGGTTGATTCAAGAAATTTTACGAAGGCTCAGGAATCGACCTTAGATTCACTTCAGTAGCCCACCATCAGACTAATGGGCTGGTGAAATCCACTAACAAGACTATCAAGAAGCTGTTGAAAATAAGTTACAGCAGAGAAATGGTAGATAGGTCGAGGAGCTTCCCGAGGTGCTCAGGGCTTACCGTACTACAAGGAGAATAACCATCGGAGAAACACCATATTCTTAAACCTTAGGAGTTGAAGCAGTTCTTCCTATCGAGCACAAACTAACCTCTTTCAGAGTTTAACATTTTGAAAATGGAAACAATGAAGATAATCTCCGAGCTAGTCTAGATCTCTTGGAAGAGAAACAAGATCGGGTAGTTGAGAAAGTAACGATTTACCAGAGCAAAATCGCTAGGTACTTTAACAGGAGGGTTAAAGCTCGAAACTTCAAGGAAGGGGACCTAGTTCTTAGGAAAGTGACCTTGAATACCAGAAAGAGGTCATACGGGGTCCTGAGGCCCAACTGGGAAGGGCTTTACTTTATAAAGGTAGTGGTCCACAACAGGGCGTACAAGCTCGAAGACATGGATGGCCGGCCCATCGACCATACCTTGAATGCAGATCACTTGAGTAAATATTACCCCTAAACAGGGAACTTATGAGCAGACCACCTTCATTTAATGATATCCCCAACAATAATGTACTCCATTTTTTATCAATAAAGTTTACTTTCACCATCTTCGATTATTTTCTACAATGATTTATACATATCCAACTAGGGTCTACACGGGGTAATTTCGACATGGTCATCTCAAGACCAAGGATTAGCTGGGGAAGCCCCCTCACAATTCTTAATGCCTCAGCCAGGCACCACCCCACGCCAAGAAGGGTCTTCTCACTATCTTTGATGCCTTGGTCAGGCTACCACCCCCAATAAGGGTTTGAGTGTAAGAGCATAGTTTCCATCCAGATAACAAGGTCAGAAAATAGCTAATTAGCCCTCATGATGCCTTGGTCGGGCTACAACCCCAAAGAAGGGTATGAGTGTAAGAGCATAGTTTCCATCCAGATCACGAGACCAGGAAATAGCTAGTTAGCCCTCCTGATGCCTTGGTTGGGCTACCATGCTCAAGAAGGGTCTGAGTGTAAAAGCATAGTTGCCATCCTGATCACGAGACCAAGAAGTAGCTAGTTAGCTCTCCTGATGCCTTGGTCAGGCTACCACCCCTATGAAGGGTTAGAGTGTAAGAGCATAGTTTTCATCCAGATCATGAGACAAGGAAATAGCTAGGTAGCCCTTCTGATGCCTCGATTGGGCTATAACCCCCCAAAGGGGCACGGGATTGGAAAACTCTCATACTTAAACTCCAATGTTCCAGTTATAACTGGTTACTAATCTTCCATGTGTCTATGATTGCTTGCTGTGATAGGTGCAAACTATCATATAATCATATAATGGGACTATTCACTAAAGTCCTTGAGCTACAAGTTACTGCTAAAAGTGGAAAGAACGAGCCAGCTGTCTACTTTCACACTTAAACAAAATTTTATATCTCGTTATCTCCGCCAAGATTAGAGTAAGTCAAGTTATTTCAGAGGTCGCATCTAGGTTGGGATTAGGAATGAAGCAAAAGGATGTCAGTCAAATCAAAATTCATTGAAGCAAGCATGGATGAAGTTTAAAGCCATTTTTCATTATTAAAATGCGAGCCTATCCCCTGGAAAGGCTATAGTTATCAATCAGGGAGCCCAACCCCCAGTTTCGGGCTACATAAGATGAAAGAATGAAGATGAAAAAGCTAATTAAACATGGCATGAGTAAAGCGGGGTGCCCACCCACCTTTTCGGGCTACAAAAGCAAGTTATGAATAGACTGTATCAGGCTTTATCTTCCTCCTGGTTCTGTACTGCTGCTTCCCTTTCTTGGTGAACCTTACCCCCCGATCCTCCTTCCAGTGGTTGCTCATTTTCGTTGGCCATCTCTACAACCCCTTCCACCAGAAGATTCCCGATTGCATGTTGTTCTGTTGGGTCCTCCTCTAAGACCTCTTTATCCACCGTTAGAACCTCAGGTGGGATGGCCGCGTTGAGAAAGGTGGCCATTGACTCCGTCATGCTCTCTCTCACCTTTGGTTCTTTCCTGGAAGACACTTCAAAGGGGTCTCAGGCTTCTGGATGGCTTCCTTCATGCTCCCTGGGCCGTACCCCTCTTGAAGATTTTCTGGGACCAGATGTTGGGGAGACGGGAGGAAGAGAAAGGAGGTCTGACATAGCTAGCTACCTTCCAGCTCCAGCCATATTAGAAGGACCCGATTCATTAGCTTCGGGATGAGACATCTTTGTGACCTTGGCTCTTATCTCCTATCTATCCCAGCTGGTAATGATAAATAGGTTGAAGGTCAGAGGTAGAGCTTTAGTAACCTAGAATGAGGCATAGAATTACTTGTCGCTTACAGCTTGGCTACCTGAGCGTGTAGGGCCTGATTCTCAACGTCTAACATTTTTGATTTCACCTTTCAGGAGTCCCTCTGCTCAATCCAACGCTCAGACCAAAGGGTTTCTAAATCAAGGGACCTCTTCGTCTTCTCATGATCACACCGAAGCTTGGCTAGCTCCGCTTCCATCCCCTTATGAATAGAGGCCATCTCTTGTACTAAGTCTTGATCCTGCGCTAATAAATTCATAGCCCACTCAGCTTCAGCTTCAACTTTGATTGCCCAATTGCAGAGAGAAGCCACCTGGTGGCCAATGGCCACGTTGAATTTTAGGGCATGTAAAAGAGTTCAAGTTAGAAAGTAGCGAAGTAAACTATTGCAGGAAAAGATAAAAGACGTTGATTACTTCGGCCAAGAGGGCAAACCCCTTGGTAATCAGGATAACTATGGGCATTGAAGCCATCATAGACAGATTGCCCCCGGGGCAGGAAGCTACAAATTGCCTTAAGACCTCGTCTAGAGTGGCAGAGCCTGACTGATTCTGTGGGCGATTAGAGGGCACTCCATTAACGCCAGCTTTGGAGTCCTTTGAAACATGTGGGGCAGGAGCATAGACAGAGAGACAGAAATATCTAGCTGAGTAGAAATGGGTGTGACAGGAGCTGAAGTAGGAGTAGGGACATTAAGAGTAGGAGTTATCGCTGCTACGTCGGCTGCCTAAAAAATTGAGGTCTCCTTACCCCGTGCCTTGGTAGGCCGCGATGCTAGGAGCGCCATATTAGACCTGTGTTGGGAGAGGGAGGGAGCAAGAGCAGATGAAGCCTCAGCTGGAACAGTTGGCCTTCTTTTCTTTGAGGAAACTAAAGGAATTTCTCGACTCGATTTAGCGGATGGAAGGGGGGTGCGAGCTTGCTGGGCTTCACAAGAAGCTGGAGCAACAACAAAATTGGTTAAAAAAAATGAAAAAGAAAAAGGACGTCAGAAACGAGCTAACTAACAGAACGAAACATAATGACTTGGTGTTACTTAAGAGGGGTAGCATCAGAGATCTATACGTATTGATTCACTCTGCGAGAATCGAAGGAATTAACAGTTGGGAACTTTAGGTTCAGATAGTTCCTGGCAATGATAGTCTTCAGCATAACCTCAGGCTCGGCAAGCTAGGAGTCCCGATCCCATGAGGGTTTATAGTTGAAAGCGGTGGTAACCGTGAACTCATGCCTGCCAATAAATATGGAGCTTCCCCAATCACCCCCTGCCAGGATCCACTCTTCCTTCCAGGCTGGGTTCTTCCTCGAAGCGCCAGGGATGATGAAGTTGAGTTTGTTCTTAGCCTTCGCATAAAACTGACCTAAGGGAACTGTAGACAAACTCCCAATTTGAAAAAGGTAGCGAAACAGAGGGATTTAAAAAAAATCGAAGGAAAGCGTGAGGTTGGCGGTGAAGCGGTTGGGTATATATAGAAGTGAAAAGGGCAGTGACGTCGATGAAATCTTTGGTAGGATCGCCTCGAAAAGCGAGGACGGTCGTAATGTAGTCGAATTATTTTGAAAGACATACCGGTCTGTGCACGCCACGTCACTCAAGCATTAAATTCGAGGATTTCACCGAGATACTGATAACGATATGAGAGGCAAAATTTCCCAATTAAAATAGGAAATCTGACTCTAACCCTAACTCAATCATTGGTGTTCAAGTCAGAATGGACTTCTGTTAATAGCACAATTTGGTTAGGGACCAAAGAGAAATTTTCCACTCTCCTAACCTGAATCAAAGCCCGAGTTCACCAGCTATTGAACCCCAGGTCCTAAGGGCGAGCCATAGAACCACCATGTATAAGCGAGGAAAGGTCATTGAGCTTCAGAACATTCAGGGATGGAGCCCGACACTACCAGATTGAGCTTCTTATGCCAACACCGGAATTCGAGAAAAGCTCGACACATGGTTATACGGGCTTCCCGAGATTGAAATTACCTCGTAACCTTTCCAAAAGCCCGTTATCCTCTCCAGACAAAAAAAGGGCCTTTAAAGATATCAGGTTCATGCTATAGCTACGTTCTAATTCGCTAAGGAAGACTCGAACCTATCTCTGGATGACAAAGAGAAAGCTCGCATAATCCATGCTACCTCCAATGAGTGCCGACAAGAACGTCTCAAGCTCTAAAGGAATAGGAAAGATTAGGCCAAGCTTCTGGGACTATAACTATGGCATAGGTCTACCTTGCTCTACTAAACAACGAACACCTAACTCGATGACCTCCATGAAGAATCACACAAGATCATATCTACATTCCTACGAATATTAAAACTCTACGTAAGTGTAAGGCAAGAGATTGAGTCCAAAAAGGAAATAAACTTATCTCCACCAAAGATATTCTTGAATCCATTATTAATGCGAAGTCAATGAGTTTCAAATAAGAGATCCCGCACGATAAGGAGGGAACAGATTCAGAGAATCGTGGGGAGATTTACTAGTTTGAACAACCTGGACCCTGTATAAATATGCCCGACGCAAGGAAAGAAAAGATGACAGTGAATGAATGAGAGCGGCATGGGAAAAATAAACAAAGAGACTTAACTTCGGCCAAAATTCTATAATCAGAACACGGTTGGTATTGTATTCTACTATTCGAATGGCACGAGGTTGCCACCCCCTACTATACTCCAGCGAGATTGAGTGTGTTTGAGAGATTTATGCATTTCATGCGTGTTCTATAATTAACTTTTATACTGTCGTTTTCGTTATATTCGCATTCAAACATTCATTTCTATCCTAACAGGTCAGGTACCTAAGATCCCTGGCCTCCACCTCCATGGTAGTGGTCTCGAGGGTGTTAGTTGGAATTTCTCACCTCGGGTAAATTTCCCATTAACATCTACTTTAAACGATCTAGATGAAGAAGCTTTTTCAAATGGAGCCTATGACTTATTGCTCCCAATTGCCCTTAACAGTAACTGGAATTTAGGTTTATAACTTTTTAGAATTGTTGGTTAGAGTTTTTACATTTATGTCGATTTGAAAAAGAAACATCTATCTCTTGATATAAGTATGGCTTTAGTTGGTTAGCTACTCTTTCGCGTAAAAAGATTTTCGTACTAAAAATATCACAATTTTCTTTAATTGAAAAGGTATGTAATTACTGTCACTGTTTTAATATCTTATGTTTAAAAGACACTTATTATGGTGAACGGATAAAAATGCCCCCATAGTAACCTTTTTCACCATTTTTTCTTTTCGTTTCAAAATCCCCAAACAATGGTGGTGGAACTAACGAAATCACCGAACACATATACATTGACGATGACAGTGGAAACACATACACCGACCACGACCAAACACAATAGCGACTTTTGATTTCTCTGAAAAATGAAGTATATAACTTTCTCTAAAAACGAAATGTTTCGAATTTGGGATTCACTGTTTGAGAAGATAACAAAATAGAAACAGATGAACATAGAACAACAACCCAGAAGTCTCGAAAAGCAATCACAAAGTCTCAAACACGTAAACACAAAGTTTTAGACAACATACAAAAAGTCTCAGACTGCATACAAAAGTCTCGAAACATAAACACAAAGTCTTAGACTCACAATCACAAAGTCTCAAAACACGAACACAAAGTCTAGAAACACAATCACAAAGTCTCGAAACATTAACACAAAGTCTCGGACACACAAACACAAAGTCTTGGAAACTAAGTTACTGTTCATCATCTTCCCCACTCGAAAATCTCAACCCTCAACAACTTTAACAATGGATGATTCAACCGAGTGCGTTAGCGTAACGCCACTAAACTAATCCACTAAAGATGCATCGATAATGTTATCAAGTTTTTGTTTGAGTTGAGAATAAATATACAGAGAAAAGTAAGAGAAGCGTTAAAGTCAATTTTTTTTAAAAAAAAAATTGTAAAGTGAGGGCATTTTTGGAAATCACTTACTTTGGTGCCTTTTAAACTTAAGTTATTAAAGTGGTGCCACTCATGCAATACCAACTCAAAAAAGTGTCATAAACCCCTGTTTTCTCCCAAAACCCTTCCTCATCCTCCCAATTTTCCATTTGGAGGAAATGGGGATAGAGAAGTTTTGGGGGAAGGTATCCATCTCCATTTCTTTGTTTTCCTCTATTTTCCCGTTTTCCTCGTCCCCCGTTTCCCCGTTATACTAAAAAATACATACTAAAAAAAACAATCCATTACAAATTCAAATACAAATACAAAAATATTAAGAATAAAAAGAATAAAAAATATTTATTATATATATATATATATACATATACAATCTCGTTCTAGTCAGTGTGCACTGTGAAAAACAAAAAGAATAAGACCAACGTCTACTATATTCTGTGATAAACTAGAATTCACCAGAAAAAAAGAGAACTTTTTAAAAGAAACTCTTAATTTTTTTGTTCAATGAAAGATAATGAGCCTTTCGGCTTACAACCCTGTTTAGAGCAAACAAACCCTAACCCTAATCCTTGTTGAACAAGAAATGGCCTTAATTAACAAAAATTACCATAAATAGAAAAATTGAACTAATTACAGAAATAATTACTACTAAAGACCCTAAGCAAGCTAGAATTTACGGAAGTCGAATGGACTTGGAAAACTCTTATGAAAACAAATCTTTCCTAAAACGGTAAAAATGACAATCTCGAGGCCTAAACGATGGAATTCGATTGAAAAAAGGACATGCCTCATGACCAAAAGAGCCATAACTTTTGAACACCTCATCAAAACGCATCAACTGTGAAAGTTTCACGTCATTCCGACTCTAACTCTTGGACTAGTATGGATCAGTTAGCCTTTAATTTAGGATGATCCCTCAAAACAATGTAGGAATCTGCTACTTGTTCTACATCAGTCCCCTCTACTCTGAAAGAACTCGACCACGAGTTAGGTTCAGGATAGAGAGACTTTTCCTCATGATAGTGGAACAAGTTCACAACATTGAAAGTCTTGGAAATTCCCATGGTCTCAGGTAGGTCGATCATATAGGCATTATCGTTGATCTACTTCAAAATCTTGTAGGCCCATGCTTCTTGGGTTTTAATTTGTTGTAAGTCCCAATTGGGACCTCTATTTGCACAAGAAAACAATCATTGAATATCTTTCCTAAAAACACCATCAGACGCATGTGCTTGTTAGCATTAGTTTCTTCCACCTTCTGTCGTACCTCTGCTTGCACATCTTGAGCCTAAGTAGCCATTTTCTCTGCTGCAATACTAACACTTGACCCTTTGGTAAACGAAATAAATCCACAACATGCCTTGGTGGTGTCACATATGTCATAGAAAAATGGAATTTTCATGTGGCACTATGCACAACATTATTGTATGCAAACTCAGCTTAAGGCAATGCATGGTCCTACTGTTTCAGCTTATCTCCGTAAATGCAATAAACCAGATTTTCCAAGGTCCTGTTTATCACTTATGTTTGTCCATCAGTTTGTGGGTGTACAGTAGTACTATATTTCAAAGAAGTATCAAACATTTTCCATAAGGTAACCCAAAAATGGCTAGGGAATTTTGTATCACTATCAGAAGTAATAGTTGGGGTACTCCATGAAGTTGGACCACTTCTCTGAAGAATAGTCAGGCTATGTGTGAAGCATCTGAGGTCTTTCGACAGAGAATAAAGTTAGCCATTTTTAAGAATCTATCAACCACCACAAACACTAAATCCACTCCTCGCTGGGTACGAGGTAAACCCATCACAAAATCCATAGACAAATCTTCCCAAATATTGTTAGGTAAAGGCATATATAAAACAGTATTTTGTGACTGACCTTTACATACCTAATAGGTATAACATCTCTACACAAAATTCGTAACATCCCATTTTAGTTACAACCAAAAGTACTACTCCTTCAAACTAGCTGTCATCTTGTCTCGACCCAAGTGTCCACTTAAACCACCTCCATGTAGGTCACAGATTAACTTCGTCCGTAGGAAAGTCTTAAGAGTATTCAAATGGTTACCAAGAAATAGATACTCATCATTCTCATGAAAATTACTGACAGGTTGCTTCTCGATACACTTTAAGCAGATTTTCTTAAAGTATTCATCTTCCCCATATAATTCCTTTAAATAGTCAAACCCCACAATCTCATGAGCCAGTGTCAAAAGAAGGTTGACATGACGGCTCAACGTATCAGCAACTCAGTTCAAAACCCTTGACTTGTGCTTAATAAAAAATGAAATTTCTAAAGGAAAGTGGCCCACCTGACATGCATGTTGTTCAAATGCTTCTGCCTGTTAATAAACTTCCAAGCTTGATGATCGATAAACAAGAGAAACTCCTACTAGGTAGTGCTCCAAATGCTTCAAGACTCGGGCCACGACGTAGAACTCTTGATCATAGGTACTCCATTTCTGGTGGGCTTCACTTAATTTCTCACTACAGAAAGTTACTTGTCGTTTTTGATTGGACAACATAGCTCCAATACCTACGCTAGTAGCATCGCAGTCAACTTCAAAGATTTTCTCAAAACTAGGTAGAGCCATTATCGGTACAGTGAACAACTTCTCCTTGATTAATGTTGTTAATAGAGAAGATGCTTAAGGTGAGAAATTCTGATTAACACCCATGAGACCACTACCGCGTAGGTGGTGGCAAGGGTTGATGCCTTAGATACCTAACCTGTTCAAACAAAGATGGTTGTTTGAATGTGAATACAATGAGAATGAGAATATAATTCTTTATTATAGATCATCCATATAGTACAAAAGTCTCTCAAATACTCTCAATCTTGCTGGGATTCAGTAGGGTGGCCACCTCATGCCTGTCGAATAATAGATAATAGTGGATGTCGTGTTCTGATTACAGAATTTATACTGAAGACTCAAAAACTCTCTCTCTCTTTTCTCCTTTTCTAGGGCATATTTATACATGGCCCGAATGGTTTAAACTTGTGGATCTCCCGCCCTGATTCTCTGAATTCCTTCCCTCTTTGTCGGGCGAGATTTTTTATTTAAAAATCCTTGACTTTAAGTTAATAACGGATTCAAGAATATCTTTTGTGGAGATTAGTTTGTTTCCTTTTTGGACTCAATCTCTTGCTTTACGTGTACGTAGAGTTTTAAGGTTCGTTGGAGTGTAGTTATGATATTGTGTGTATTCATGGCATGATTGTTCATGGAGGTCGTCGAGTTAGGCGTTCATTTTTTTTGTACAGTGAGGTCGACCCTTACCTTAGTTCTGGTCCTAGAAGCTTTGACCTAACCCTCCATGATCCTTTAAGGCTCGAGGCGACCTTGTGGGCCTTTATTAGGGGTAGCACAGATTAGGCGAGCTTCCTCTTTCTGGTCCAAATAGGTTAAAGTTTTTGGTAGCGAATTGGAGCATAACTATAGCGTGAATCTAATCCTCTTGAAGGCCACCTTTTTGTGTCTTGAGAGGAAAGCGGGCTTCTGGAGGGGTTAGCAGGTTTTTGCTTTGGCTACGAGTTACTTTTGACCTCGAGAAGCCTTGATTTGGAAGAAGCATAATTTGTTTGTGTTGGCCTTCACCTCAAATGCTTTTTGAGCTCGGTGACCTTTCATTTCTTTCATAGGATGGTTCCGGAGCCATGCCCCAGAAACCAGGGTTCCAGGATAGGTGATCTACGGAAGCCTGAATAACCGTGCATCGGGTTTTGCCCGAATTCTAGTGTTCACGTGAGGGGCTCAACCTGGTCATGTCGAGCTTCATTCCTAATAGTTCTAAAACCCAATAAACCCTTCCTCGCCTCTACGGGGTAGCTTTATGGCTCACTTGGGGCTCAATGAATGGTGAACTCGGGCTTTAATTCGAGTTAGGAGAGTGAAAAATTTCTTTTTGGTCCCTTAGCCAAATTTTGCTATTAACATAAGTTCCCTTTGACTTGAACATCGGTGACTGAGTTGTGATTGGAGTCAGATTCCTTGTTTTAATTGGGAAAATTTTCCACTTTTACCGTTACCAAATCTTGGAAGAAATATCCTCATTAATTATAGATGTGATGTGGCAGGAAAATACCGGTGTATTCCCTGAAATAATAAGGCTTTGTTGCGGTCGATCCGTGATTCGAGGCAATCCTTCTTAAGATTTTACTGACGTCACTACCACTCCCAGCTCTATTTAAACCCGGCTTCCTCATCAAATTCCATATGCTTTCTTTCAAATTTCAAGTTTTTAACAAAAAATAAATTTTTTTCTCTCTTTCGCTACCTTAGAGAAGTCTCAGTCATTTTCTTTGTTCTTCAAGCCGCAAATCTAACAATGTAGAATTCTGCAGACAGTAATGAGGCTATTGTTGAGAGCACTGGTGCCCCCATCCCGGTTTTTTGGAAGCGGGTGTGAGAAAATTTGAGGGACGAGGATGCTTCCCCGCTCCATCAGTGCCACCGCTCTGGTAGGAACGTTTCGATTTTCTCTAGTTTCTTTAATCAACACGATAACCCACTGAACTTAGACAATGAAGATTCTGACGGAGGAGAAAGGGTCAACATCATTAGGAAAGGGTCAAGTCACAGTTGCTGGAGCCCCTCCAACAAGGCCTCTTCCTTATGACTTTACGGTCATCCCCGATTCTATTGTTGATCCTCAATCGATCTATTGCCTGAGGACTGAGTATGGGATTCCTGACAGCGTCACCCTTACAGTTCCCAATAGGAACTACGACATCTTTAATCCATCCAAAGGCGTGCTGCCCATTCACGTGGCGGCCTTCGAGAATGAGGTCATGCTCCCTCTTCATGCTACTCTTCGGTGGGCTCTTAATGCTCTACAACTAGCTCCCCTCCAGCTGACGCCCGGCTTCTGAAGGTATCTAATTGGATTTCTCATGCTGTGTAGGGAATAATGTGAGCTAGACAAGGTCACCCGGGAGCCAAGAGTAGAAGAACTGACCTACCTTTTTTAAATCGGGAGTTTGTTCGGAGTTCCCCGGGGTTAGTTCTATGCGAAGGTTAAGAATAAACTAAACTTCATCATCCTCAGTGCTTCAAGGAATGACCTAACCTGGAAGGAATAGTGGATACTGGCGGGGGGTGATTAGGGGAGCTCAATATTTATCAGTGGGCATGAGTTCACGGTTCCCACCGCTTTCAACGATAAACCCTCATGGGACCGGGACTTCTTGCCTGCTAAGTATGAGGCTGCTGATACGACCATCTCGGTCCCTTCATTGATGGCCCCTGCTACAACTACTACTCCTTCAGCCACGTTACCCATTGCTTCTGCTGATCCATCTATGCCACAAGATTCTCAATCTTCGGGGGACGTCGAGGCTAGTGTCCTTGAGGCACTCCCTACCCGTTCCTACCATCAGTCGGGCTCAGTTGGGCAGGATGAGGTCTTGGAGCAGTTCGTCACGTCTTGCCAGGGTGGTAGGCTTTCTAGGATGGCTTCAATGCCCATTGACATCTTACTTACCAAGGGGTTCTCTCTTCTGGCCGAGGTAACTTCCCTTTTTTGCTTTGATGTGACTGTGGGCACTGAACATTCACTAATCTTGGTTTTACATCCTGCAAGCCTTCAAATTTAATGTGGCGATGGGTCACCAGGTATCATTTCTCCACGATCGGGCTGCACATGTGAAGGCCAAAGACGAGAGAGCCATGGGGCTACTTGAGCAAGCTCAGACTTTGGCACAGGAGATGACTTCCAGTTAGAGGAGAATGGAAGCAAAACTGGCTGAGCTTCAGTTCAATCAAAAGAGGTTGAAGTGATCTTTCGATCAAGAAACCCTCTAGTCTCAATGTCGAGCAAGTCAGCGGGATAGTTTGAAGAAAGAAGCAAATGCGCTGGACACTGAAAACCAAGGTCTGCAATTCCAAGTTGCCAAGCTTCAGGCTAAGGTGGATGCCTCCTTCAGCGAAGGATACTTCTATGCTTCCTACCAGGTTGCTGAAGCCCTCCCTTCCCCTTTGACTTATCAGTTATCACCAACTAGGATAGAGAGAAGATTATGACCAAGGCTGCAGAGATGTCTCGTCCTGAGGGTAACGAGGCTGGAGTTGGGAAGCAAGTAGCTGTATTAGATCCTTCTCTTCCTCCTCCAATCTTACCAGTCTCAGGTCCCGGGGAGACCTCCAGTGGCATTTGGTCAACACATCCCGATGGGGACTTACCAAAAGCCAGGGGAGAGATCCACCACTGTGTTGATGAAACTTCTAACGAAGGACAGGAGGTTGAAAAAATCCAGGTAAAATCTTTAGTCAGCCTTCTTGATGCAGCCATCCCTCATGAGGTTATGACGGTGGTTAATAAGGTTTTGGAGGAGGACCCCGCTGAGCAGCAGGCAGTGGAGGGGTAGCGGGCGAAGGCGGACATGGCAAGCGAATACCTGAGGGAGAGATAGGAAAAGCCGGGGGTGAGGTTCACCTGGTAAGGGGAGCAGTTGAAGGGAATAAAAAAGAAGCAGGAGCCTGATACACTTTATTCACAGATTGCCTTTACATTCCGGAAAGGGGGTGGGCACCCCAACTTTACTCATTCTTGATCATCATCATTTTTTTTATAGCCCAAAACCGGGGGTTGGGCTCTCTGTTTGATAACTGTTGCCTTTCTAAGGGATAGGCTCCCATTTCATTAATGAAAATTGACTTTAGATCTCATTCATGGTTTCTTCAATGAATTTTGGTTTGATTGAAACCTTCTTGCTTCATTCTTGATCCCAACCTAGATATGATCTCTGAAATAACTCAACTTACTCAAACTTAGGCGAGATGTAAGATTTTGTTTAGGTGTTGAAGTAGACAGCTCGTTCGAGCTTCCAACTCTCAGTAGAAACTTGTAGCTTGAAGACTTTAATGAGTAGTCCTCTTATGTGATCATAAGCTAGTTTGAACCTGTCACAACAAGCAACTATATACACAAGGAAGATTAGTAGCTAGTAATAACTGGAACATTAAAGTTGAAGCAAGAGAGCTTTTCACTCATGGGCCTAATTGGGAGCTATAGCCCGATCGAGGCAGCATGAGGGCTATCTAGCTTCTTCCTAGACTTGTAGTCTGAATGGCAACTATGCTCTTAGACTCAAACCCTTCTTGGGGGTTGTATCCTAACCAAGTCAATAGGAGAGCTATCTAGCTATTTCATGTTCTTGTGATATGGATAGCAACTATGCTCCTACACTCAGATACTTCATGGGGGTGGTAGCCCAACCAAGGCATCAGGAGGGCTATCTAGTTATTTTCTGGTCTTGTGATCTGGATGGCAACTATGCTCTTACACTTAGATCCTTCTTGGCGGGGGGTGGTTCCTGGCCAAGGCATCAAGGATAGCGAGAGGGCTTCCCTAGCTAATCCTTGGTTTTGATATGATTATGTCAGACTTACCTAAGTAGATCCTAGTTTGATATGGAGAAATTATGGTAGAATACAATCGAAGATGGAGAAAGTAGACTTTATTGATAAGTAATGTAGTACATTGTTGTTGGAAATTTTATTGAAACTTAAATGGAGGTAGTTTGCTCACGAGTCCCATGTCTAAGGGTAATACTTCCTCAAGTGATCTGCATTCCAAGTGTGGTCAATGGACGAGCTATCCATGTCTCGGAGCTTATATGCCCCATTGCAGACCACTGCCTTTACCAAATAAGGTTCTTCCCAGTTAGGCCCCATGACCCCATCTGATCTCTTCCTCATATTCAAGGTTACTTTCCTAAGAACTAGGTCCCCTTCCTTGAAGCTTCAGGCTTTAACTCTCCTAATAAAGTACCTAGCGATCTTGCTCTGGTAAGTTGCTACTTTCTCAGCTACCCAGTCTTGTTTCTCTTCTGAGAGATCTAGGCTATCCCGGAGCTTATCCTCATTGCTTCTAAGCTCGAAATGTTAAACTCTGAAGAAGGTTAGTTTATGCTTGATGGGAAGAATTGCTTCAACCCCAAAAGTTAAAGTGAAGGGAAAATCGCGCAACGGAAGCGTGAAAAATCAAAATTAGGGTTTCAGCAAAAAAAAAAAAATTCCCTTTTTAATAACAAGAACCTTAACCCCAGATTAATTGATGTATATTAAAAGTGTCGTACCTTTTTCTCGTGATGATTGAACTAGCGTCGAATTAAATCCGTAAGATCTTCCAATCTAATCACGAACGTGAATCACCTAGGAGTGTGGGCTCCCTCTCTTTTAATTGTATACCTGAGGATGGAAACAAACAAAATCTTTCTCTTTATTAGTCACAATAATCCTGTAAGAAGAATACAAAGAACGTTAGGTCACTTGTGAACTATCAGTCAATTTGGTTGAAACTCGCGTGAACCATGATTTGATGTTGTACACAAAACCTTTTAATGTAAAGGCTACTAGTGTACTATCAAAAACTAAACGTTCTTTTTTCCTTTTCTTTTTTGCCGAATCTCACACTCTATATCTTAGAGTTGATAGAATTTGGTCTAGAGCGAAAACAAAATTTTCTCCCTCAAAACTCTATTGTGGCCGAATTCTCCTTTTATATATAACTAGGGCTGGCCGAATTCTTTTCTTTTATATAATTTTAGGGTTGGCCAAAATTCTTCTTGGAAATATATTAGGATTTCAAATCCTTTCCTAAGAAGGATTTTCTTGGTTGCCAAGAATCCTTTCCTTAGGTGGATTTACTTGGTAGTTAAGAATCATTTTCAAAGAAGAATTCTACCCTTAGGTAGATTTACTTGGTGACCAAGAATCCTTTTCCAAAAAAGCATTCTTTTTTAGGATTATGCTTGATAGCAAGAGTGTAATAATGTTGTTAATGGGAAAGTTGCTCAGGATGAGAAATTCCTGCTAACACCCTCGAGACCACTACCACAGAGGTGGTGGCCAGGGTCGGTACCTTTGATACCTAACCTGCTTAGATGGGAATGAAGATTTGTATAGTAATGAAAAACGGGAGCTTTTATTATCAATCACTTTGAAATACAGAATTCTCTCTCATACATTATCTGGGACATAGGAAGGTGGTCGCTTTGTACTTGTCGAATAGTGGAAACAAAGGTGGCCTTGTTCTAATTACAGAATTGAGGCCCTACTCTCCTCTTTTTCTTATCGTCTATATGTCGTCTTTTTTTTTCTTCCTTTGCTTGGCCTTATTTATATTTAGTCCAAGTAGGTTTTAGTTTCACAAATATCCTGCCACGATCCCATGAATCTGTTCCTCCTTACCGGGCTAGATTCGCCATTTGAATTTGAATTGTTACTGGATTCGATGATATCATCGACGGTGATAAGTTTGTTTTCTTTTTGGAATCAAACTCTTGACTTACGCGTACATGGGATTAATGTTGTTTGTTACGTGGATTTGATCCTGTGTGTGCTCACGACACTTTCTTCATGGAGGCCGCCGAATTAACTAGTCGTTGTCTTATAGAACGAGGTAGATCCATGCTTTGGCTATTTTCAGAGAAGCTTAGGATAGACTCGTGGGCACTTACTAGAGGTAGTGTAGGCTAGGGGAGATTCTTCTTCCATGCCCAACAGGAACAGAGGGCTTCTGAAGAGGTTGGTGGACTTCTCATTCAGGCTATGAATTTTGTTTGACCTCTAAAAGCCTTAACTTAAGACCTCATTAACCACTGCCAAAACCTCAAGAGGGATGGCTGCATCAAGAAGGCTTGCCAAGGATTCTACCCATTTTTGTTCAACCTCCAGTCCTTCTTTAGAGGTTTTATCCGGAAGATTATAGACCTCTCATAGGCCTTCTGGTAGGTCCCCCTCGGGTTATGATGACT
Organism: Dipteronia dyeriana; assembly: GCA_032871835.1. Taxonomy (NCBI): domain Eukaryota; kingdom Viridiplantae; phylum Streptophyta; class Magnoliopsida; order Sapindales; family Sapindaceae; genus Dipteronia; species Dipteronia dyeriana. The sequence continues at coordinate 83,379,403 of CM065300.1, read as the reverse complement.
GAACCCCACTAGAGGTCTCCTTAGGACCCGAGACTGGAAAGACTGGAGGAGGAAGAGAAGGATCAGTCACAACTACTTGTTTCCCAACTCTAGCCACGTCACCCTCAGGATGAGACATTTCTGCAGCCTTCGACATAATCTTCTCCCTATCCAAGTTGGCTTTATCTGATAGGTCAAAATGGGAAGGGAGGGCTTCAGCAACCTGGTAGGAAGCATAGAAGTATCCTTCGATGAAGGAAACATCCACCTCAGGCTGAAGCTTGGCAACTTGGGATTACTGATCATGGTTTTCAACATCCAGCACTTTCGCTTATTCCTTTCAAGTGTCCCGCTGACTGGCTCGATGTTGGGACCGAAAGGCTTCTTGATTGAATGATCGCTTCAAACTCTCTTGATCGTATTGGATCTCAGCCAGTTGTGCTTCCATCTCCTTCTGACTGGAAGTCATCTCTTGTAACAAAGTCTGTGCTCGCGTAAGTAGCCTCATGGCCCTCTCGGCTTCGGCCTCAGCTTGTGCATCCCGGTCATGAAGAGATGCCATTTAACAGCCCATGGCCACTTGAAATTTGAAGGCCTACCAAAGATTTCAAATTAGGAAATGATGAACCAAGCTATTGCATGAGAAAATAAAGCAAAGTTACCTCAGCTAGAAGAGAGGATCCCTCGGTATGCAAGATGTCCATGGGCATTGAAACCATCCTAAAGAACCCACACCCAGGCAGGACGTAACGAACTACTTCAAAACCTCATCTTGACCAATCGAGCCAGACTGATGGTGGTGGCGGGCAGGGGGAACCTCAGAAATACCAACCTCAGGGTCCACCGAAGCTTGAAGATCTTGGGCCGCAGATGAAGCAGCTCTGGTAATGGGTAATATAACTGAAGGAGCAGTAGCTGTAGTAGGGGCCATAGATGAAGGAGCAGAAGTTGTCGTATTAGAAGCCTGTAGAGCGGGCCCTCCTCGGTTTATAACTATATTAACCCGCGATGTAAGAATAGTCATCTTATAGCTCACCTAGGAGGGTGATGGAACTAAAACAGGTGAAGACACAACTGGATTAGTAGGCCCTCTTTTCTTCAAGGTAGCCAAGGGGGTTTCCCGGGGAAATTTAACATGAAGAGAAGGGGTACGAGCCTACTGGGCTTCATAGGAAGCTGGAGCAACAACAAAAACTGTTCAAAAAAAAGGAAGGATGTCAGAAGCAAGCCAACTAACGGAACGAAGCATAACGACTCTGTGTTACTTACGAGCGATAGCATTAAAGATCCGCAGGTATCGATTCAACCTACGGGAATCGAAGGGATCAACAGTTGGATACTTCATGTTTAGATAACTCTTGGCGAGGATAGTCTTCAACACAACCTTAGACTCGGTAGGCAAGGAATCCCGGTCCCATGAGGGTTTATCGTTGAAAGTGGTGGGAACCGTGAACTCATGCACGCAATAAATATGGAGCTTCCCCAATCACTCCCCGCCAGTAACCATTCTTCCTTCCAGGCTGGGTCCTTCCTCGAAGTGCCAGGGATGATGAAGTTGAGTTTGTTCTTAGCCTTCACATAGAACTGCCCTAGAAAACTCTGAACAAACTCCCGATTTGAAATAGGTAGGCCAGCTCTTCTGCTTCGGGCCCCTGGGTGACCTTTCCCTGCTCGCACTGTTCCCTCCATAACATGAAGAAGCCAATCAGATGCCTCTATAAGCCAGACGTCAGTTGAAGGGGAGCTAGTTGTAAAGCATTAAGAGCCCACCGAAGAGTAGGGAGAATAGGGATCCTGACCCCATTCTCGAAGGCCGCCACATGGATGGGGAGCATGCCTTTTGGAGGATTGAAGATGTCGTAGTTCCTATAGGGGATTGTGAGGGTTACGCTGTCAGGAATGCCATATTTGATCCTCAAGCGGTCGATCGATTATGGACTAACAACAGAATTAAGGATGACCCTAAAGTCATAAGGAAGAGGCCTCACTGAAGAAGGTCGAGCAACCACGATTTAAGCCTCACCAATGGTGTCGACCCTCTCTTCTGCGACAAAATAATCATCGACCAAGTTCAGAGGGTTGTGGGGTTGATTGGAGAAGCCGGAGCTGATCGAAACAATCCTACCAAAATAGAAATGCTAACAAAGCGGGGAAGCACCCTGGTCGCTCGAATTTTCTCACGTACGCTTTCTAGGAACCAAGCTAGGGACTACAGTCCCCTCTACCATACACTCAATACTGTCTTCAGAGTTCGACATTGTCAGATGAAGGATTTAAAGAACAAGAAAACGGTGAGGTGTTTTTCAAAGGTAGCTAAGGAGAGGGATTTTTCGAAAGAATAAAATTTGAAAGAAAACGTGACGAAAGTAGTGAGGAAGCCAAATTTAAATAGAGGTGGGAAGAGCCAGCGACGTCAACAAAATCTCCAGTAAGATCGCCTCGAAACTTGGGGATGGCCGTAACTAGCCAAATTATTATGAAAGACATACCGGTTTACGCACGCCATGTCACTCGTGCATTATGTTAGGATTCTACTCGATAGCAAGAGTATAATAATGTATTTGACAATCTTTCCATATTAGTAAAGTGATTTTGAGTTTAACAAATCTTATAGCATTTATAGTTTAATTATTATAATTGTCAATAGTAAATACTCATAAGGTCAAAAGACTACGAGAGAAGAAGAATTGATCATACATCTATATATATATGAGGTATACACAATTCTTTAGTTAGTTTTGAATAATATTAACAACTTAAGATAAAAGGTTGTGCTCCTTTATCTTGTCAAAGTTGTAGATTCTTTTGCTAGCATTTGAGTGGGATCAAATGTGTTATGATGAGTCTAAAACCATCAAAGTGTGGTGTCTTTGGGCAAAAGAATCTAGTGCACTGGGTGCATTGAATAGGATCAAAATGAACTACTTTATCTAGAACCGTCAATGGATAAAAGTTTTCATTTGAAGACAATCGGAGAGTCTATCTCAATCCTGAAATAAATGATGGACTTATGGTTGCAAGTGTTATCATTTGAGTTATCATTAAGTACGATTATATAGCATAGTCTATCCTCGACAGTTTGGTGGTATTCATTTGTTAATCGATAGAGGACTTCATTTATAGAAATGGACATCTTGGCTCCATTTATTGAATGAGAGTAGAATATCATCATATGGATGTTTTGAGGCATTGGATATTATATCTTAACGTTAAGGTTTTAATAGTGTCTATTGAACATGGCTTCTGGACAAGTCAAAATATCCAAGTTCAAAATGTTGTCATATGAGCAAATATGGTAACTTGGAGAGCTATAGGCGGTCTACGAGCTCTTGGTGATTACTGGTATTCTTCACGAGGATACACTTTCTCTAATAAAGTTGTCTACGGTATGAATGAGTAACATCATCTTATTCTATCTTTATTTAAGAGCTCAATTTTAGTTTTTTAGTGGAATGAATTAAAATTAAATAGATCGGACCTAAGTGAATCATTTGTTGATTGTGATTGGGTTGTGTCTATTGGAGCTTAAATCTAGATAGCCCGCCAAGATCCTCAATCCACACGAACTTACATGGGATCACTTGATATATTCTACCGGACCAATTTAGGGGTCCATCTAGAATTGTATTGAGGAATGTGGACTTGTTTCTTTTTGTAAGAATGGGTCTAGTTCACATGTGGACTTTTTATAATGTCAAATGGATTTAATAAAATAAGAAAATCATATATTGGCTCATATATATGGTTTGGGCGGCAAGGCTGTTTAGAATAGCTTAATTATATTATATTATTTTATTATTATTTAATTAAATGGAAATTAATTAATTTGTTGATTAATTTTAATTAAAAGTCATAATCTTTTTCCTAGTAGGAGATGGTCTCCTAAAATTATACTATTGTTATTAGTATAATTATTATTGAAGACTATATCTGATAAGTAGATAAATAAGAGTTATTTATCTAATCAAATTAGGAAGTCTTTAATATGGTTACAAATGCACTATTGAGTTGGATTAGGCGTCTTGGTGTAGGATAGAATTCCTTTTTGAAAAGAATTCTTAACCACCAAGTAAATCTACCTAAGGAAAGGATACTTAACAACCAAGTAAATCCTTCTTAGGAAAAGAATTAAGTATCTTAATATATATCCTATGATTTTCGGCCAGCCCATGTATATATATAAGAGGATAGAATTCCTTTTATATAAGGATTCTTAACTACCAAATAATTCCACCTATGGAAAGAATTCTTGCCAACCAAGTAAATCCTTCTTAGGGGAGGATTTATGATCCTATATATATATATATATATATGTGTGTGTGTGTGTGTGTGTGTGTGTGTGTGTGTGTGTGTGTGTGTGTGTGTGATTTTCGGCCTGCCTAATTGCAATTTCATAGATATTTCGGCCAGCCCTATTTTTCTTAGAGTAGAATTCGGCCATCATAGGAATTTTGACGGAGAAAAATCTGATTTTACTCTAGACAAAATTCGATCAACTCTAAGAAATATTGTGTGATTCGGGAAAGAAGAAATAAGAAGAAAGAATGTTTAGTTTTCGATAGTACAGTAGTAGCCTTTACATCGAAAGGTTTTGTGTACAATATCGAATCAAGGTTCACACGAGTTTCAATCAAATTGATTGATAATTCACAAGTGATCTAAAGTTCTTTGTTTTCTTCTTGGAGCATTATTGTGACTAACAAGGAACAAGATTTTGTTTCTTTCCATCCTCAGGTATACAAGATAAAGAAAGGGAGCCCACACTCCTAGGTGATTCACGTTCGTGATTGAATTGGAAGATCTTACGGAATCAATTCGGCGCTTGTTCAATTGGTACGAGAAAAAGGTATGAAACTTTTTATATATATCAATTAATCTAGGGTTAATTTTCTCGTTGCATAAAAGGAAAAAATTATATTTATACCCAAACCCTAATTTCATTTTTATCACGCTTCCGTTGCGTTTTGAACCGAATTTTCCCTACACATTAAATGTGGAGATTTCTACCTAGATTTTGTAATGGTAAAAAATAGAAGATTTCCCAATTAAAATAAGGAATCTGACCCCAACCCCAGCCCCAACTCAATCACTGGTGTTCAAGTTAGAGGGGACTTCTGTTAATAGAAAAATTTTGCTGGGGGACCAAAGAGAAATTTTCCACTCTCCTAGCTCGAATCAAAGCCTGAGTTCATGATTCATTGAACCCCAGGCGAGCCATAAAGCTACCCCGCAGAAGCGAGGAAGGATCATCGGGTTTCAGAACTATCAGGAATGAAGCTAGACAAGACAAGGTCGAGCCCTCACGAGAACACTAGAATTTAGGCAAAGCCCGGTGTGCGGTTATCCGGGCTTCTCGAGATCACCTATCCTGGAACCCTGGTTTCAGATGCCTACCTCCGGAACCACCCCATGAAAATAAGGAAAGGTCACCAAGCTCAGGAAACATTTGAGGTAAAGCCCGACACAAACAAATTAAGCTCCTTCCAAATCAAGGCTTCCCGAGGTTAAAATAAGCCCGCCAACCTCTACAAAAGCATGTTATCCATTCCAAACACGAAAATGGGGCCTTTAAGGGGATCAGATTCATGCTATAGCAATGCTCCAATTCGCTAAGGGAAACTTGAACCTACCTGGACATGAAAGAAGAAGCTCACCTAAACCACCCTACCCCAGTGATTGCCCATAAGGTCGTCTCAAGCTCTAAAGGACTTGGAAAGGTCGGGCAAAAGCTTCTGGGACCAGAACTAAGGCATGGGTCTACCTCGTTCTATAAAACAACGAACAACTAACTTGATGACCTATATGAAGAGTCATGCCATGAATACACACAAGATCATATCTACACTCCAACAAATATTAAAACTCTGCGTACGTGTAAGGCAAGAGATTGAGTTTAAAAAGGAAACAAACTTATCTCCACCAAAGATATTCTTGAATCTGTTATTAATGCAAAGTCAATGACTTTCAAATGAGAGATCCCGCATGATAAAGAGGGAACGGATTCAGAAAATCATGGTGGGAGATTCACTGGTTTGAACTACATGGACCATGTATAAAAACTCCCGAGATATACAGAAAGGAGGGGAGGAAGAGAGGTAGAGACTTCGGCCTAAATTTTGTAATCAGAACACGGCCAAAATTATATTCTACTATTCGACAGGCACGAGGTCACCACCCAACTGTATTCCAGAGAAATTAAGAGTGTTTAGGAGTCCATTTGTACCATATTCACAGTTAATAATAAAATCATTACATTCCCATCTTCTTTGCACTCAGATTCATACGTCCATCTTTATTCAACCAGGTTAGGTGTCTAAGATACCCACATTGGCCATCGCTTACATAGTGGTGGTCTCGAGGGTGTTAACCAGAATTTCTCACCGCGAGTAACCTTTTTGTTAACAGGTATAAACGTAAGACAACAATTAAAGAACATGCTTTGGCAGACTTTATGGCAGAGCTCTCAGTGCACCCAGGCCAAGCAACCTCCGCAGCAACCAATATAGCTCCTGAAGAGATTCCAGAATCAGAAATTTGGTCGGTAGGCAGCAAGTCATGGATCCTCTACACTTATAGAGTGTCTGGGAAAGCCAGGGGAGGAGCGGGCATAGTCCTGATAGACCTAGAGTGGACTGAGTGTTGCCAATGTTTTAGATTCAAATTTAAGGCCACTAACTATGAAGCAGAATATGAAGCCCTCCTAGCCGGGATGAAGGTGGTCACCGAGTTCGGGGTCGATTACCTTCAGGTCAAGAGTGACTCTTTACTCATAGTTAATCAGGTTTCTTGGGACTATCAGGCCAAAGGTGATAACATGATTGCCTATTTGAAGCTAGTTTAGCTGCGTAAGAATGAATTCAAGGGATTTAAGAACCAGCACGTGCCTCGATAGCAGAATCGTCGAGCTGATGTCCTAGCCAAGATAGCTACGAATGGTTGCCAGACCATACCACAAAGAGTTTCTCTCCAAGTGATCTTCCTACCAAGCCCCTAAGCGGGAAATGAGTCTTATACCCTGGATCAGTAGCCATGCTGGATGGACCCAATAGTGGTCTATAGAAGGAAGGACTCCTGAGGAGCCCGACCAAGCCAGAAGAATTAAAAGGCTCTCCGTTCGATATTGCCTGGTATATGGATACCTCTAATAGAGGGGCAGGTCCCTTCCCCTGATGTGATGTTTGCATCCTAATGATTCCAAATTGGCATTAAGAGAAGTTCATTCAGGAAAATGTGGGAACCACTTTGGTGGTGAAGCTCTAGCATATCAGGTACTCTGCATGGGGTATTACTGGCAAACTATCCACCAAGGTGCGAAGAACTTCACTCAATCTGATGAACTATGCCAAAAGACATCTAACTTAAGTCACCTCCCACTAGAGCGTCTATCATCTCTCAGCTCACCTTACCCCTTTGCTATGTGAGGAGTCGACCTGATCGGTCCACTTCCAACTGCTCATGGACAAGCCAAACATGTTATTGTAGCAATCGACTACTTTTCAAGATGGGTCGAAGCAGGACCACTCTCCCAGATATCGAAAGAAAATACGATAAGGCTCATCAAAAACAATGTAGTCTGTAGGTTTGGGACCCATATTATCATTATAGCTGACATCGGAAAGCAGTTTGATCACAGTTATTCAAGTACTTTTGTAAAGACTTGGGAATCGACCTTAGATACGCCTCAATAGCCCATCCTCAAACTAATGGGCTGGTGGAATCCACTAATAAAACTATCAAGAATCTGTTGAAAAAGAAGTTACAGTAGAGAAAGGGCAGATGAGCCGAAGAGATTTCTGAGGTCCTCTGGGCTTACCGTACTACAAGGAGAACAACCAGCGGAGAAGCGCCCTATTCCTTAACCTTTAGGGTTAAAGCCATTCTTCTCATCGAGCAAAAATTAACCACCTTCAGAGTTCAACACTTTGAGTATGGAACCTATCAGGATAAGCTCTAAGGTTTGAAGAATTGGAAGCAGCCAGAACAAGTTTTAGACCGTGCAAGCCATAGCAACGAATGTGCATGCGAAGAGCACGCAACCACATTTGTTGTGGCAAGAGCTGTGCATGGCAACCCTTTGTGGGTTTGTGGCATGCGTACACCCATGGGTAAATGCCAAGGGTACGCATGCCCATGAGAGGCAGCCGAGAGAGTCCGGACGACGAAGGTAGCATGAAGATTTGTTTGCCAATAAAGGAGTTTTTTGTATTCCAAGACTTATAATTTACTTGCTTTTCTAGGATGGACCAAAATTGAAGCAATTATATTTTTTGTAAATATTGCAATGTTTGTCATTATTTGATAACATGTCATATAGAATAGGAGTGCCACTTATATATCACTTTTGGTATGAACATGCATTGAATGGTTTAAGTATCTAAATTGGTATCTAGATAACTTGGTAAATCATTCCTTGAAATTCGATCACACGCCTAAAACAATTCAGTGGGAGAAGGTGTTTTGGAACACCTACAGCCTCCAAGTTTAGTTGAGCTTTATGTTTTGTGAATAACCCCCCAAGGGGTATTCATGAATGGAATTTAGTAAGATACTTCCTTACAAGGATAGAATAGACAATTAGCCTAAACGATATCTACTCCCAAAGGAGGGATATTCGTGAGGGATTAAATTAAAGGTCGATAACTTGGTATTACACTCATTGTAATTTTATTAATAACCTCCCAAGAGTTCTTGTTAATAAAAATTACAAGGCTAAAATTGAAAACGTTGGTTGTTATGTTAACAATTAGGTGGGACCTAGTCCAACTAGTAAATGTTGCGAACTCCCAAAGGAGCCGTGACATTTATGGGTGTTAGATCACCGTTGAATTTTTACGATTGAATTATTTCATTTAATTCAAGATAAATATTCAAAAGTGATTTATCATGATTATTTACTTATATAATTTTTGTTAATATAAAGAAATCATGACCCCATCCCTAATCAAATTCCTAAAAGATAATACTTTAACTGATGATAATTATGTCACATGGAAAAGGAATATTGGGTTGTTGTTGCAAGCTAAAAAGTATAAGTTGATTTTGTATACTCCTAAACCACCTACTCCTACTAATGAATCTACTCAGAAGCAAAGCGATGAGTATCAGCAGTGGGAGTCTTCTGATGAGATGGCTAAATGTTACATTATGGCCACCATCTCCGATGTCTTGCAACAGCAACAACAACATGAAGGAATGAAGACTGCTGCCAATATAATGATGTCTCTAGAGAAGATGGTTGTCTCTAGGTCATGTTAACCTTAATAGGATTAAAAGATTGGTAAGTGACGGACCTCTAAGTGACTTAAAGGTTGATGAGTTACCAACTTGTGAATCTTGTTTAGAAGGTAAAATGGCCAAAAGGTCATTTACGACCAAAGGCATAAAGCCATCGAATGTTTAGGATTGATACACACTGATGTGTGTGGACCTATGAGCATTCAAGCTAGAGGTGGATATGAGTACTTCATTACTTTCACGGATGATCACTAAAGATTTGGCTATGTGTATCTCATGAGACATAAGTCGGATGCTTTTGATATGTTCAAAGCATTTAAAGCTGAAGTAGAAAATCAGCTTGAGAAACGCATAAAAATCTTGAGGTCTGATCGTGGTGGAGAATATCTATCTGGTGAGTTTCAACAATATCTTATTGATAATGGGATAATTTCTACATTTTCTACACTAGGCACACCTCAATAAAATGGGGTGGCAGAAAGGAGAAATGGAACTCTTTTGGATATGGTTAGGTCTATGTTCAGTTATTCAACGCTCCCTAATTCTTTTTGGGGATATGCTTTACAAACCGCAATATACATTCTAAACTATGTACCATCTAAGTCGGTTCCTAAATTATCGCATGAGTTTTAGACCGGGCGAAAGCCTAGTTTACAACACTTAAGGATATTTGGATGTCCTACACACGTGTTAAAAGGAAAGGCAAAAGATGGAGTCTCGTTCAAAAACATGCATATTTGTACGGTATCCAAAAGGAACAAAAGGATATTATTTTTATAATCCTTCAGATCTTAAAGTATTTGTTTCGACAAATGCTAAATTTCTGGAAGAGGATTATATGAATAATTTTGTGCCTAAAAGTAGAATTGTCCTGAATGAGCTTTTAGGAGATACAATTCCACAAGAGGTTTCACAACAAAGCCCATCTGTATGTTCCGTACCAACACAAGATCAACAATCCACCATACCTCGTCGTAGTGGGAGGGTTGTTAGACAACCCGAGAGTTACATTAGTCTAGGAGAATCTTTAGAGAATCTTCCGGATGACGATGATCCCTATACGTACAATGAAGTAATGGAAGATGTTGATTGTCGCCATTAGCAAAAGGCAATGCAATCCAAAATTGAATCTATGTTCAAAAACAAAGTATGGTCTCTTGTAGACTTGCCTAAAGGGATAAAACCCATCGGGGGCAAGTGGGTATACAAGAGGAAAAGAGGAATGGATGGAAAGGTGGAAACCTTTAAAGCTAGATTGGTAGCTAAAGGTTATACACAGAAGGAAGGTATCGATTATGAAGAAACATTTTCTCATGTGGTTATGCTTTAATCCATTAGGATACTCTTATCTATTATGACATCTCTAGACCTAGAGATTTGGTAAATGGACGTCAAGACAACTTTCCTTAATGGAAGTCTTGATGAAAGCATCTATGTGATTCAACTAGAAGGATTCTTTGAAAAAGGCCAAGAGGGAAGGGTATTCAAGTTGTAAAGATCCATATATGGATTGAAACAAGCATCGAGATCCTGGAACATAAGGTTCGATCAAGCTGTGAAAAGTTTTGGATTTATTCAAAACCTTGACGAACCTTTTGTATTCAAAAGGATTAAAGGCGACAAGTTGGTTTTCCTAGTTCTTTACGTTGATGATATACTACTCGTCGAAAACGATGTAGGTGTATTGACATCAATAAAAGAATGGTTAAAAAACAATTTGATATGAAGGACTTAGGAGAAGCAAGTTATATGGGTGGCATCGGATCTGTCTTGAGAGTGATTCTTCTTATGTGGTTCAGGTGCTCTCCTCTCGCTCTGAACAGGTTCCTTGGCGGATTCGGCAGGCTTGGCAATGCTGTATCCATCAGATATCAAAAATGGAGTTTCAGGTTTCTCATATCTTTAGGGAGGGGAATCAGGTTGCAGACGCTTTTTCTAAGCATGCTTTGGGGTTAGAGGTCAATTCGTGGTGGGCAAACTCCCTGTCTTTCTGCTCTTTATTGGTTGACAATGATTGCATGGGTTGAGAGTCTTTTCGTTTTTCTTGATGTTTTTTGTTTTTATGGTCTGTGTGCCAATGTTTTTGTTAGGATTGTTTCCCTTGGTTTTTGTGTTTTTCTGGTGTTTGTTACTCTTCATTTTATTCTTTTTATATTATTGATGGATACTGCCTTGGGGTTTTTCAGCATATGATCGCTTGTGATGCTTTTTCTCTCTAGGTCAGTCCAATTTTATCAAAAAAAGAAGTTATATTCTTGGTATCCAAGTCATAAGTGATAGAAAGAATAGAAAGATTGCATTATCCCAAGCTTCATACATAGATAAAATCTTGTCTAGGTTTTCCATGCAAGATTTCAAGAAAGGTATGCTACCTTTCAAACATGGAATCAAACTTTCTAAGGAACAAGTTCCTAAGAATGAGCATGAAGAGCAATTCATGAGTAGGGTTCCATACGCATCGGCAGTTGGAAGTCTCATGTATGCAACGCTCTACATTAGACCAGATATTTGTTTTGTTGTGGGCATAGTTAGCAGGTTTCAATCGAAATCTGGTCCTGATCACTGGACGTCAGTCAAACATATTTTCAAGTATCTTAGGAGAACGAGAGATTATATGCTTTTATACTCTGGAGGGGATTTAATTCCCGTTGAGTATACAGATTCTGATTTTTAGTTAGATTTTGACACCAGGATATCAACATCAAGATCTGTATTTACTATTGGAGAAGAGGCAGTCATATGGAGGAGTTTCAAGCGATCTTGTATTGCTGATTCCACCATGGAAACTGAGTATGTTGTAGCATGTGAGGCTGTCTGGCTCCGCCAATTCTTGATTGACTTGGAAGTGGTTCCATATGCGAATAAGTAGATCACTATCTATTGTGACAATAGTGGAGCAGTGGCTAATTCGAGACAACCAAGAAGTCATAAGAGAGGGAAACACATTGAAAGAAAGTATCACCATCTAAGGGAAATTGTGCATAGGGGTGACATGACAATTACCAAGATTGCATCAGCATATAATCTAGCGGATCTCTTTAAAAAGTCTCTTCCAGAAAAGAGTTTTGATGGGCATCTAGAGAATATAGGGATGAGAAATATGACACATTTTCTATAGAGCAAGTGGGAGATTGTTGGGATTATGCTCGATTGCAAGAGTGTGATAATGTATTTGACAATCTTTTCCTATTAATAAAGTGATTTCTAGTTTAATAAATCTTATAGCATTTATAGTTTAATTATTATAATTTTCAAAAGTAAATAATCATAAAGTCAAAAGACTATGAGAAAAGAAGAATTGTTCATACATCAAGATATGTATGAGGTAGACACAATTCAATAGTTAGTCTTGAATAATATAACTTAAGACAAAAGGTTGGGCGCCTTTATCTTGTCAAAGTTGTAGATTCTTTTGCTAGCATTTGAGTGGGATCAAATGTGTTATGATAAGTCTAAAATCATCAAAGTGTGGTGTCTTTGGGAAAAAGAATCTACTGCATTGGGTGTATTGAATTGGATCATAATGAAATACTTTATCTAGAACCGTCAATGGATAAAAGTTTTCATTTGAAGACAATCGGAGAGTCTATCGCAATCCTGAGATAAATGATGGACTTATGGTTGCAAGTGTTATCATTTGAGCTATCAATGAGTACGATTATATAGCATAGTCTATCATCGATAGTTTGGTGGTATTCATTTGTTAATCGATAGAGGACTTCATTTATAGATATAGACATCGTGGCTCTATTTATGAAATGATAGTAGAATATCATCTTATGGATGTTTTGAGGTATTGGATATTAAATCTTAACGTTAAGTTTTCAATAGTGTTTATTGAAACATGGCTTATGGACAAGTTAAAATATCCAAGTTCAAAATGTTGTCATATGAGTAAATATGATAACTTGGAGAGCTATAGGCGGTCTATGAGCTCTTGGCGATTACTGATATTCTTCACTAGGATACATTTTCTCCAATGAGGTTGTCTAGGGTATGAATGAGTAACATCAACTTACTCTATCTTTATTTAAGAGTTCAATTTTAGTTCTTTAATGGAATGAACTAAAATTAAATAGATCAGACCTAAGTGAATCATTTGTTGATTGTGATTGGGTTGTGTCTATTGGAGCTTAAATTTAGAATGCCTGCATGAAGGGAAAATAAAACCCACGTGCAGCGAAAGCATGAGAAAATTTTTTAAAATTAAAATTAGGGTTTGGGTATAAGTAAAAAATTTCCCTTTTAATAACAAGGACCTTAACCCTAGATTAATTGATATATATATAAAGTATCGTACCTTATTTTTTCGTGACGATTGAACTAGCATCGAATTGAATCAGCAAGATCTTCCAATCCAATCACGAACGTGAATCACCTAGGAGAGTGGGTTCCCTTTCTTAAAATTGTATACCTTAGGAAGGAAACAAAAAAAAAATCTTCTTCTTTGTTAGTCACAATAATCCTCCAAGAAAAAAACAAAGAACGTCCGGTCACTTTTGAATTATCAATCAATTTGATTGAAGCTCGCGTGAACCTTGATTCAATATTTTACACAAAACCCTCTTGATACAAAGGATACTAGTATACTATCGAAAACAAAAACGTTCCCTCTTTTCTCTATGCTTGGCCGAATTCTTAACACAATGAGTTGGACGAAGTTTTTTTTTTATATATAACAATAAAAAACAAATAAAAAACAACTTCTCACACAAAAAATTCATTCTTGGTCGAATTTACTAGGTATTATATAAAGGAGACTAAATCCTCTCCTAAGAAGGATTTACTTAGTGGTTAAGAATCCTATCCTTAAGTGGATTTACTTGGTGGCAAATAATCCTTTTCCAAAAGGAATTCTTTCCTACACCAAGACTCCTAATCCAACTCAATAGTGTATTTGTAACCATATTAAAGACTTTCTAATTTGATTAGATAAGTAATTCATTTTATTTATCTACTTATCAAATATAGTCTTTAATATTAATTATACTACCAACAATAGTATAATTTTAGAAGACCATCTTCTACTAGGAAAAAGATTTTAACTTTTAATTAAATAATTCATTAATCAAAAAATTAATTAATTTCCATTTAATTAAATAATAAAATAAAAATAATATAAAAAAGCTATTTTAAATAGCCTTGCTTCCCAACACATATATATGGGTCATATATTATTTTTCTTATTTTTCTTATTTTATTAAATCTATTGGACCCTAATAAAAAGTCTACATGCGAACCAGACCTATTCTTACAAAAAGAAACAAGTTCACATGCCTTAATACAATTCTAAAAGGACCCCTAAATTTGTCCGGTAGAATATATAAAGTGATCTATGCAAGTTCGTGTGGATTGGGGATCTTGGCGGGCTATATAAATTTAAGCTCCAATAGACACAACCCAATCACAATCAACAAATGATTCACTTAGGTCCGATCTATTTAATTTTAGTTCATTCCACTAAATAACTAAAATTGAACTCTTAAATAAAGATAGAATTAGTTGATGTTACTCATTCATACCCTAGACAACCTTATTGGAGAAAGTGTATCCTCGTGAAGAATACCAGTAATCGCCAAGAGCTCATAGACCGCTTATAGCTCTCCAAGTTACCATATTTATGTAGGGAAAAAAACCACGCGCAACGGAAGCATGATAAAATTTATTAAAATTAGGGTTTGCGGATATAAAAATATATTTCCCTTTTAATAACAAGAACCTTAACCCTAGATAAATTTATGTAAATAAAAAGTATCATACCTTTTTTTTCGTGACGATTGAACTAGCATCGAATTGAATCCGCAAGATCTTCCAATCCAATCACGAACGTGAATCACCTAGGAGTGTGGGCTCCCTTCCTTTAAATTTTATACCTGAGGATGAAAACAAACAAAATCTTCTTCTTTGTTAGTCACAATAATCCTCCAAGAGAAAAACCAAGAAAGTCCGATCACTTTTGAATCATCAATCAATTTAATTGAAACTCGCGGGAACCTCGAATCGATGTTGTACACAAAACCCTTTTGATGCAAAGGATACTAGTGTACTATCAAATACAAAAATGTTCCCTCTTTTCTCTATGCTTGGCCGAATTCTTCACACAATGAATTGGACGAAGTTTTTTTTTTATAACAATAAAAAAACAAATAAAAAACAACTTCTCACACCAAAAACTAAGGCTTGGTCGAAATTTACAAGTAGTATATATAGGAGACCAAATCTTCTCCTAAGAAGGATTTACTTGGTGGTTAAAAATCCTTTCCCTAGGTAGATTTACTTGGTGGTTAAGAATTATTTTCTAAAAGGAATTATATCCTACACCAAGACTCCTAATCCAACTCAATAGTGTATTTAAACATATTAAAGACTTTCTAATTTGATTAGATAAATAATTCATCTTATTTATCTACTTATCAAATATAGTTATTAATATTAATTATACTACCAGCAATAGTATAATATTAAGAGACCATCTCCTAATAGAAACAAAATTTGACTTTTAATTAAATAATTAATTAATCACAAAATTAATTAATTTCCATTTAACTAAATAATAAAATAATATAATATAATTAAGATATTCTAAATAACCTTACCGCCCAACACATATATATGGGCCAATATATTATTTTCTTATTTTATTAAATCCATTTAACCTTTATACAAAGTCCACATGTGAACTAGACTCATTCTTACAAAAAGAAACAAGTCCACATACCTCAATACAATTCTAGATGGACCCCTAAATAGGTCCGGTAAAATATATCAAGTGATCCATACAAGTTCGTGTGGATTGGGGATCATGGCGGGCTATCTAAATTTAAGCTCCAGTAGACACAACCCAATCACAATCAACAAATGATTCACTTTGGTCCGATCTCTTTAATTTTAGTTCACTCCTCTAAAGAACTAAATTGAACTCTTAAATAAAGATAGAATAAGTTGATGTTACTCATTCATACCCTAGACAACCTTATTGGAGAAAGTGTATCCTCGTTAAGAATACCAGTAATCGCCAAGAGCTCATAGACCGTCTATAGCTCTCCAAGTTACCATATTTACTCATATGACCACATTTTGAACTTGGATATTTTGACTTGTCCAGAAGCCATGTTTCAATAGACACTATTGAAAACTTAACGTTAAGATTTAATATCCAATACCTCAAAACATCCATATGATGATATTCTACTCTCATTTAATAAATGGAGTCACGATGTCCATATTAATAATGAAGTCCTCTATCGATTAACAAATGAATACACCAAACTATCGAGGATAGACTATGATATATAATCATAATCATTGATAGCTTAAATGATAACACTTGTAATCATAAGTTCATCGTTTATATCAGGATTGAGATAGACTCTCCGATTGTCTTCAAATGAAAAACTTTTATCTATTGACGATTTTAGATAAAGTATTTCATTGTGATCCTATTCAATGCACCCAGTGCACTAGATTCTTTTGCCCAAAGACACCACACTTTGATGATTTTAGACTCATCATAACACATTCGATCCCACTCAAATGCTAGCAAAAGAATCTACAACTTTGACAAGATAAAGGCGCCCAACCTTTTATCTTAAGTTGTGAATATTATTCATGACTAACTAAAGAATTTTGTCTACCTCATACATATCTAGATGTATGAACAATTCTTCTTTTCTCAGTCTTTTGACCTTATGATTATTTACTTTTGACAATTATAATAATTAAACTATAAATGCTATAAGATTTGTTAAATTAGAAATCACTTTATTAATATGAAAAGATTGTCAAATACAATATTATACTCTTTCTATCGAGCATAATCCTAACAATTTACTCATATGACCACATTTTAAACTTTGATATTTTGACTTGTCCAGAAGCCATGTTTCAACAGACACTATTGAAAACTTAACTTTAAGATTTAATATCCAATACCTCAAAATATTCATATGATGGTATTCTACTCTCATTCAATAAATGGAGCCACAATGTCCATATCTATAAATGAAGTCCTCTATCGATTAACAAATGAATACCACCAAACTATCGAGGATAGACTATGCTATATAATCGTACTCATTGATAGCTCAAATGATAACACTTGCAACCATAAGTCTATCATTTATCTCACGATTGAGATAGACTCTCCGATTGTCTTCAAATAAAATCTTTTATCCATTGATGGTTCTAGATAAAGTATTTCATTGTGATCATATTCAATGCACCTAGTGCACTAGATTCTTTTTCCCAAAGACACCACACTTTGATGATTTTAGTCTCATCATAACACATTTGATCCTACTCAAACGCTAGCAAAAGAATCTACAACTTCGACAAGATAATGGTGTCCAATCTTTTATCTTAAGTTGTGAATATTATTCAAGACTAACTGAATAATTGTGTCTACCTCATACATATCTAGATGTATGAACAATTCTTATTTTCTCATAGTCTTTTGACCTTATTATTATTTACTTTTGACAATTATAATAATTAAACTATAAATGCTATAAGATTGTTAAACTAGAAATCACTTTATTAATATGAAAAGATTGTCAAATACATCATTATACTTTGGCTATCGAGCTTCATCCCAACAATCTCCCACTTGCTCTATGTCATATCTCTCATCCCCATGTTCTCTAGATGCCCATCAAAACTTCTTTGTGGAAGAGCCTTTGTAAATGGATTCGCTATATTATCCGTTGACGCGATCTTTGTAATCGTCACGTCACCCCTATGCATAATTTCCCTCAGAAGGTGATACTTTCTTTCAATGTGTTTCCCTCTCTTATGACTTCTTGGTTCTCTCGAATTAGCCACTGTTCCACTATTGTCACAATAGATAGTGATCTTGTTATACACATCAGGAACCACTTCCAAGTCAATCAAGAATTGGTGAGCCAGACAGCCTCTTTAGCAGCCTCGCATGCTGTAACATACTCGGCTACCATGGTGGAATCAGCAATACAAGATTGCTTGATACTCCTCCATATGATTGCCCCTCCTCCAATAGTAAACACAAATCCTGATGTTGATCTCCTAGAGTCAGAATCTGACTGAAAATCAGAATCTGTATACCCAACGGGAAATAAATTCCCTCCGGAGTATATAAACAAATAATCTCTCGTTCTCCTAAGATTCTTGAAAATATGCTTGACTTTCGTCCAGTGATCAGAACTAGGTTTCGATTGAAACCTACTAACTATGCCCACAACAAAACAAATATCTGGTCTAGTGCAAAGCATTGCATACATGAGACTTCCAACTGATGATGCGTATGGAATCCTACTCATGAATTGCTCTTTTTGCTCATTCTTAGGAACTTATTCCTTAGAAAGTTTGATTCCATGTCTGAAAGGTAACATACCTTTCTTGGAATCTTGCATGGAAAACCTAGACAAGACTTTATCGATGTATGAAGCTTGGGATAATGCAATCATTCTATTCTTTCTATCCCTTATGACTTGGATACCAAGAATATTACTTACTTCAACTAAGTCCTTCATATCAAATTATTTTGCTAACCATTCTATTATTGATGTCAATACACCTACATCGTTTCCGATGAGTAGTATATCATCAACGTAAAGAACTAGGAAAACCAACTTGTCGCCATTAATTCTTTTGTATACACAAGGTTCATTAAGGTTTTGAATAAATCCAAAACTTTTCACGGCTTGATCGAACTTTATGTTCCAGGAATCCTTCTGGTTGCATCATATAGATGCTTTCGTCAGGACTTCCATTAAGGAAAGTTGTCTTGACGTCCATTTGCCAAATCTTTTGTTCTAGAGATGCCGCAATGGATAAGAGTATCCAAATGGATTTATGCATGGCCACGGGAGATAAGGTTTCTTCATAATCGATATCTTCCTTCTGTGTATAACCTTTAGCTACCAATCTAGCTTTAAAGGTTTCCACATTTCCATCCATTCCTCATTTCCTTTTGTATGCCCACATGCATCCAATGGGTTTTATCCCTTTAGGCAAGTCTACAAGAGACCAGACTTTGTTTTTTAACATATATTCAATTTCATATTGCATTACCTTTTGCCAATGGCGACAATCAACATCTTCCATTGCTTCCTTGTATGTATAGGGATCATCGTCGTCCGGGAGATTCTCTACAGATTCTCCTTGACCGATGTATCTCTCGGGGTAGTCTTCTAACCCTCCTACTATGACGAGGTATGGTAGCTTATTGATCTTGTGTTGGTACGGAACTTACAATTGGGCTTGGTTGTGAAACCTCTTGTAGAATTGTATCTCCTAAAAGCTCATTCAAGACAATTCTACTTTTAGGCACAAAATTATTCATATAGTCCTCTTCCAGAAATTTAGCATTTGTCGAAACAAATACTTTAAAAACTGAAGGACTATAAAAATAATATCCTTTTGTTCCTTTTGAATGCCCTATAAATATGCATGTTTCTGAACGGGACTCCATCTTTTCTGTCTTTTCTTTTAACACGTAAGTAGGACATCCAAATATCCTTAAGTGTTGTAAACTAGGCTTTCGCCCGTTCCACAACTCATACGGTGTTTTAGGAACCGACTTAGATGGTACATCATTTAAAATGTACATTGAGGTTTGTAAAGCATATCCTTAAAAAGAATTAGGGAGAGTAGAATAACTTAAAATAGACCTAACCATATCCAAAAGAGTTCTATTTCTCCTTTCTGCCACTCCATTTTCTTGAGGTGTGTCTGGTGCAGAAAACTGAGAAATTATCCCATTATCAATAAGATATTTTTGAAACTCACCAGATCAGACCTCAAGATTTTTATGCGTTCCTCAAGCTTTAAATGCTTTGAACATATCAAAAGCATTCGACTTATGTCTCATGAGATACACATAGCCAAATCTTGAGTGATCATCTGTGAAAGTGATGAAGTACTCATATCCACCTCTAGCTTGAAAGCTCATAGGTCCACACACATCAATGTGTATCAATCCTAAACATTCGATAGCTCTTGTGCCTTTGGTCATAAACGACCTTTTGGTCATTTTACCTTCCAAACAAGATTTGCAAGTCGGTAGATCATTATCCTTTAAGTCACTTAGAGGTCCATCACTAACCAATCTTTTAATCCTATTTAGGTTAATATGACCTAGGTGCAAATGCCATAGGTAGGTTTCATCTTTTGATAATTTTACTCTTTTATGATTAGGTTTCGTTGATTCCCCGTGTCTAACAAGTGACAGATATTTCCATGCAAATAGAATAAACCGTTTTCCAATGTACCTTTGCAAATAACTTTGTCATTCTTACTTATAATAAATGCTTTATTAAAAGTAACCAAATATCCAAATTTATTTAGACAAGAGACAGAAATTAATTTCCTCTTGAATTGTGGTACATAATAAACGTTTATTAAAACTAAATGCCTATAAGAATATAAATTGATTCTAATATCTCTCACTACACTAGTAGACACCAACGCTCCATTGCCTAAATGAAAGTTGAATTCATTCTTATTCAGTCTGTTCCTTTGACCCTTTTCACCACGAAGGAAACATTTCCCTTTGATCTTGGTTAATTTCTTGGTCTTCTTATAGGAAGGCCCAAGTTGCTTTTTCTTCTGTTTTCTCTTGACCTTCTTACGGATCTTTAACAGTAGCAATTTATCAAGCATATGAATCTCTTGACTCTTGCCTTTTACAAGGATTTTCTTTGTGCTTTGAACAACCTGCAGCAGACCATGCACGATGTATTCCTTATTGTTTAAGGTGTAGTCCAACTTAAACTGATCAAAGGAATCTGACAGTGAGTTGATGATCATGTCAATTTTCGTCTCATTATCTATCTCAGCACCATTCAGTTCAACAATGTTGAGATGTGCTATGACTTTCATCATGTGATCTTTCACAGCCTGTCCAGGTTTCATCCTAAGATTCATGAAAGCAGTCATTTCCTCTCTCTTAGTCGTCCTATACCTCATAGCAAACATCTCCTCTAGAGACATCATTATATCGGCAGCAGTCTTCATTCCTTTATGTTGTTGTTGCAACACGTCAGAGATGGTGGCCATAATGTAACGTACATTTAGCCATCTCATCTGAAGACTTCCACTACTGATACACATCTCTTTGCTCCTGAGTAGATTCATTAGTTTTGTGGTTAAGGAATAACAAATTTAAGTTTTGCAATAACAACCCAATTTTCCTTTTCCATGTGACATAATTATCATCAGTTAAAGTATTATCTTGTAAGATGTTGATTAGGGATGGGGTTATGATTTCGTTTTTATAACAAAAATTATATAAGTAAATAATCATGATAAAGCACTTTTGAATATTTATCCTGAATTAAATAAAATAATTCAATCGTAAAAATTCAACGGTGATCCAACACCCATAAATGTCACGCCTACTTTGGGAGTTCGCAACATTTACTACTTGGATTAGGTCTCACCTAATTGTTAACATAACAACCAACGTTTTCAATTTTAGCCTTGTAATTTTTATTAATAAGAACTCTTGGGAGGATAATAATAAAATTACAATGAGTGTAATACCAAGTTATCGACCTTCAATATAATCCCTCACGAATATCCCTCCTTTGGGAGTAGATATCGTTTGGGCTAATTGTCTAGTCTATCCTTGTAAAGAAGTATCTTGCTAAATTCCATTCATGAATACCTCTTGGGGGGTTATTCATGTTATTCATGAAACATATAGCTCAACTAAACTTGGAGGTCGTAGGTGTTCCAAAACACCTTCTCCCACTCAATTGTTTAAGGCGTGTGATCGAATTCTGAAGAATGATTTACCAAGTTATCTAGATGCCAATTTAGATACTTAAACCATTCAATGCATGTTCATACCAAAAGAGATATATGAGTGGCACTCCTATTCTATATGACATGTTATGAAACAATGACAAACATTGCAATATTTACAACAAATATAAATAGCTTCAATTTTGGTCCATCCAAGAAAAGAAAGTAAATTACATGTCTTGGAATACAAAAAACTCCTTTCTTGGCGAAAAAGTCTTCATGAGACCTTCGTTGTCCGAACTCTCTCAGTTGCCTCCCATGGGGGTGCGCACCCTTGGCTCTTACCCTTGGGCGTGCGCATGCCACAAACCCATAAAAAGCTGCCATGCGCAACCCATGGCTTCCATAGGGCTGCTGAAAATACAAACACGGTTAAATGCTCAAGGCTAACCTAGAGAGGGAGTGAATAGGTTAGACACCTTTTTCGACTCCCTTAGAAAAAAAAAAAGTTTGTCCCTCTAGATTGCTTGTATCACAATAAATATATCAATTAAAGACACTTAATCAATATATAAAACAAGCAAAGTGTGATACAAACAAGTAATCATAACACATACACAATTTCTATATATAGAGTTCTATCTATAGTATTCAAATAACAAATACAAATATAAGAGATAGGGATAGAGAAAAGTTGACACAAGATATAACGTGGTAAACCTCCGAAGAGGAAACATCCATAGGTTAGCAACCACCGGCAAACAAAATCCACTAGTAGATAAGACAAGAACAATCTCTCAAGTGACCCCTTCTCCTAGAAACTACCCTCATATCCTACTCATGAAGATCTATCCCTCTTGCTCAACAATCCGAGGCCTCACACCTCTTGTCGAGACTTCCTCGCTCACCTTTCTGGATCCTCACGATCCTAGGCAAGTCTTCTTTCTTAACTATCTGAGTCCTCCCGACTCTAGTCAAGACTTCCTCGCTCACCCTTCCAGATCCTTACGACCCTAGGCAAGACTTCTTGCTCAACTATCCGAGTCCTCATGACTCTAGTCAAGACTTCCTTGCTTGACAATCCAAGGTCTCCTACCTCTTGCCCAGACTTTCTTGCTCAACAACATAGGTCTCACACCTATTGTCAAGACTTCCTTCTCACAAGGCATTTAGGTGATCATGAATGCAAAACGCAAACAAGCACGCAACATAGAATGTTATGATCAACACATTCAATGGAAACTACTAGACATGAGCATGAATGCACAAAACAAATGTAGTCTAGTCAATCATGCATGTTTAATCCATCTAGATCATGTAAGATATGTTCAATATTAATTACAACCTAGATACATGCATATATCTAAAACTTGAATCACAAGATATGTTCAATTAACACATAATCAAGTTTAAATCTCATAAACCAAAAACATGCTAAAATCATGTGACAAATTCATTTAGATTAAAGCTAAAGTTCTAGAGCATATTCCTATTCATAGATTCAACAAAGCACATGAATAGCACAAAAAAACACAAGCACATGTATCATTGTGAGATTTTGGTCAAATAAAGCCTAATACATGTGAGGAACTATTTTTCACAAAATCAATCAATCAAAGATCATCAAATAGTCCTAGAATCAAAGCTAGCACAATACAATCCCAAACATGTGAAAACATAGGCAAAATCAAAACATAACTCAACATGTGAGATTTCAATTGAAACTCAATCTAGCTTTAAATGAGTTCAAAACTCAAATCAAAACAATCACAAGACATATATATATGTTGAAGAAGAAAACTCAAGGCAATTGACCAAGTTTTAAAAGAAAACTTTGAGAGAAAATCAATACCTTAGTTGATTTTGGTGCAGTCCAGTTTTTATGAGATTAGACTCCAAAAATAGCAATAAAATTAACTCAAACCTTCAGAGAAAAGATGGAGGATGAATATAAAAACACTCTCAACTTTGAATCACTCAAATCGAAGTTCAAATGAAGAAGTTATGGTATTTGGAAGGTGAGAAAATGTAGAGAGAAAATTCTGCACTCAAGTTTTAAATTTCTTCTTAGAATGAAATGTGAGAGGGAAGGGAAATATAAAGGAGAGGGAGAGAATATAAAAAAAGGACCAAAATGCCCTCCTTTGAGAATGCTTCCCTGAGATGGCGCTTGGGCATCTCGGGGCAGCAAGGAGTTGCAGCCGAGATGGCCACGCAGCATCTCGGGCTTGCACCAATTGATGGCCTTTGGCCATGGTGCAACTCTCTTGCGCTCCTCTCACGTTCTTCGACCGTTCTTTGGCCTCCGAACTCCGAATTTGAATCCGTTTATGGATTACGAACCGTAACTCTCTCATGGACATGGAAATATAAGATACTCAACCCATAAAAAAAATTCGACTCAATATATGATGACGAAGACAATGTATACAACATGAGTTGAAAGTGTAGTATCTTTTGACTTAGAACTTGAAATCAATAGTATGAGTAACCGAAATGACCGGAACTCAATCAAGAATGATTTAAGACAAAAATCAAGTTCAATATTCATGTTATACAAACATATACACATACAAATATAATTCACACTAGAATGCAAACTACATAGAGATAGTCTCTAATCATGCATTTTCCAAAACAAGTTATTTCCATACCAATGCATGAGCATTCATCTTCAAGTGTGTGAATGTGTTATACATGGTGCACAATGATGCAGGGACACAAATGTATGAATTTTGTGTGTGTGCCTAAGCCTTGTAAGAGAAAGATAAGGTCTTAGTATACCTTTGTAGAACCATATTGCATCATTTTTCTTTGAAGACTTTGAACTTGCTTTGGCTAGTTGTTCCTTCTTCTTTGAAGCTTGAATCATCATGAATCTAAACAACTAAATCATTACAAGTAAACATCATTTTGATATGGAATTAATGCCAACACAATCTAAAACCTAGCAACCTCCCCCTTTGGAAAATTCCATGTCAAAACACATATACATTTACTACAAATATAAAAATGAAGATAGGTCACAAAATCACTCCCTCACATTACAATGAGTAAGATTCCTATAACTAATCTTCATCAAATCTTGAACTTCATCTTGATCTTTTCTTGAATCAACCTACAAATCATCTCAAAGCACAATGCATATACAAGAGAAAAATAACAAATGGCAACATATAATATGGATAAGAATATACAATTAAGTCCACAAATACATGTATCTCCCACTCAATACATGCCAAAACACAAGAATTCTTAACCAAATATTAAGACTAATTATTACATGCCATTGAAAGTTCAAAAGTTCACAAAAACAACATAAAAAGAAACTAAGTAGAATCTCTTTCTCCCAATTTTTGACATGAAATGATGCCAAAAGTTAAGAAATAAACCTCAAGACTCAAATACTAGCTACTTATTCCACCAAAGAAAGTTGTGTGAGTAGTTGATCTAACATAATGCTTGAGAGGTAGTCTTGAACTTGAAGCAATGCATTCCTCCAACTCTTTTATCCTAGCATCTTGTTGAACAACTATAGCACTAAGTTCATCAACCTTCTCCTTCAACTGCATAGCCCAATCCAGAAGAATCTTTGTACTAATCACATGACTATCAACTTGAGAACTACTAAATAGTCCAAAAGTATCACAAGTCTTACCCTTATTCTTATAAGACATGTATGACACACATTTATCACAATACTTTTCCAAGGGTTGAACTAACACATCATCTTCTCTACTCTTAACCCAACGAGCTAAACATCATGAAGTAATAAACCCCGGTAATGCAAGCTTTTTATCACCTCTAGTAGAGAAAGCCGCACTATTAGTATAATACATGAGAAGATCTCCAAGGTTTATAGGTTGACTAGTTACCAAGGCAAACACTATTTTGATCTTGTCCTTATTCAACTCTGTTAAATTTGAAGATCCAATAATGTTAGTGCAAATGAATAGATGCCAAAATGCACTAGCCTTAGTTAATTCATGTTGACTAATAAATGCTCTACCTTTCCATTCAAAAGAAACATTGTCACAAAGAGTTCTACCCATGATATTTAGGTTTTCAATGACATCCATATCTAGAAAACTAGAATCTATATCATTAGATAGCCCAAGAAACTTGTTAATGTTTTCCAGGGTTAACTCTAAACACAACACCCCTAATTTCCATCAAAGCATCCAATAAGGTGGCACTTTCCCTATATTCAAGATAAAACTCTCTAACAAGAGCATCATTTACAACTCCTAACATGCTCACCCAAGATTTCCAATTTCTATCCCTTAAGCACTAAAGAACATAAGAATCTTTACACTTACCAAAGTCAATACCTCTCTCTTGAAATATCTTCTTAGTTCCACAAATCCCTAAATCTTTTATCCTTGAAGCTTTGGATCCTTTTGAGGTAGACTTAGCTTTCACAACAGGATTCAATTATTTTCCACTTCCGATAATCTTAGTTCTTCTCATTTGTTCTTGTGTTATAAGATGCTATATACATACACAAAAGTGAGTGAAAGACAAAAAAAACAAGCATATTAGTCACAAAGATATAAAAACAAAGACATATGACTTATGAATGAATCATCATGCAAGACAAAGATAGTGAGTAATATCTTACAAGTATCATTAAGTCAAAATAAGCCAACATGTAACAAAATGAAGCATGTGAACATATCATAAAAGAGAACAATGTCTAGCATACAATGCTCCCCCTTGATAAATGCAATAACTAAAATCAATGATAGCATAAAGTTCACAAAGATGTTCACACAGTTACACATTCAAGCAATTTGAAGAAATATCAACAAAATAAGCTTCATATGCTAAGAGAGATACACAAAGATTTTTCAAATTCTCTCATAATTCTTCAACAATTGCTAAAATATCATCATACTCATAAACAAAGTGTGTGTGAGAGAGATATGCTTCAAATATATATCGAGAAGTAGTTTGATAATCAACATGCAAACAATTTCCGATAACTATTCATCTTAAGCTTTTCCCATAAAAAGTCAAACCGATTATCATCCGGAATTTTTGCCTTTAAGAGAATAGATTTCGACATAAGAGCGTGTATGTGCATACGGCTCGTCATCCCATTTTTGTTTTTCAACCCGAGTTCCTTTGATTTTCAACTATACTCATTTTTTAGCCTCCCTCCTTATCTTTTTAGGCTTTGAATCAAAGAATTTTTTCTTTTCATGATTTCATTTCAACACTTCTTTGATTTTTCCTTATTTTTTTTAAAACATAAACAATATTCACTTCATGACGGCTTTCACTCATCACAATGGTGTAGCTCTTTCCAATATTGGGTAGCTTTCACGACCAATGTATATAGCCCTTTCCATGAAGGTGCTCGTTGAGTTCTATGTATTCACCGAAGCAAAATGGATACTAACCATAGGTCATTTTAAATGTAATTAAGCACAAAAACTTCAAGGTGCATCCAAAGTTTACATATTAGTAAACTCAACCTACTAGCAAAACATATAAGAGAAGCAAGGTGTAATTTTAGAAAACCAAGATTTTATGGCTCATAAGCACATGATCTAAGAGCAATAAGTAGAGACTTATTCAAGATCATTAATTCTCTAATGAGTAGCTTTCAAAGAATATGAAGCTCATATTTTCAAAAGTAATGCCACTCAATATATTATACACAAACAAGAGTATAAAAAGCAAATGTCAATGAAAACCATATATATGCTATACAAAATTCTCTAATATGACATGTTATGAGATGTATATCAAACATTTAGTCAAAAGATGAATATCTAAGAGAACATGCATTAGAGTATAGAGATACCTTTTTTCACATTATATTCACCAAATATCATACTTCTGCCCTTTTTATGAGCACTCTTGCCTTGAATGTCCTCATGACACCAAGTTGATGATGTTTCACAACAAGAGTATAAAACGCATAATATCTCAACTCAATCAACACATATATCAAAAGAACTTCTCTAAAGTTAATCAACAAATTTTGACCATCATAACAAACATGATGTGAGATAACAAAGTTCATATCAATACAGGGAGAATTCAAAGCTAGCAAGCAAGAATTCTCAACACAATTGATATATTGCCTCAAAGCTATCTCACATGTGATTCTTATATTAGTGATAAGAGCACTCACCCTTGAACCACTTGTTCTTAGGTGTACCTACACAAACATTTCCAATATCATCCTTGACAACAATGTTAAATCTAGAGTAAAGTCCTTCAATGACTTGATTAACAAGAATATCATTAACATACTCTTCCTTAAAATTTTCAACACAAGCTTTGTCAAGTTGAACAAGATTAGTATTCTTTCTACTCCACAACTTCTTCTCATGCTTAGCAAGATTACCATGTTTTTCAACTTTCAAATCCTTAGCATGTTCAAGTTGAAGTTTAATCTTCTTATCTCTATATTCATTTCCTAATTTGCATTTTTCAATATATTTATAACACCTAGGCTTAATGTGACCTATTGTGTTACAATAGTGGCATATTGGAATAAAAGATGAGATTGTACCTTTTGGAGTTGAACTAGCTTCATTAGGAGTTCGTAAAGATACCTTGTTCGCCAACTTTTTCTTGGCTTTTGATCTTCTCTTCTTGTGTGGTTTCTTATCAATCACGACTTCATCCAAGTGAGTAGGAAGTGGTGCTTCTAAGGGCTCCTCTTCAACTACCAAGTCGTCTTCACCACTATGAGAGTTAACAAGATTCCTAACACTAGACACACTTACCGAATCATTCACTAAGTCCTTAAAAGCCTCCTTAGCCGTGTTTATCTTTTTCATTAATTCTTGTTCACTCTTTTTCAAAGAAGATATCACATTATCCTTCTCAAGGTTTATCTTTTCAAGTTCTCTAAACTTCTTCATAATATCACATTTCTCACCAAGAAGTTTACGAGTGACAATCACAAACTCATCTAGTTGTTTTTTGATCAAATCATCATTCTCAACTACCTCTCTTAGAGCATTATCTCTATCTTCTTCAAGCTTCTCTATCTTGGCCAATAACTCACAATTAGTAGGAATGGAACTAGAGCTTCCATGATGATTTGCATCAAATTTCTTGTTCAAAGATATTGTACTATCAACATCTAGTGGAGAATGAGAAGCCGTTAGAGCTACAAAGTTGCTCACCAAATCTTCATCACTTGAAGACTCACTACTAGAGCTCTCATTATCACTAGAGTTATCATCACTCTAAGTAGCTACCAATACTTTGCCTTTGTTGTCTTTCTTAGATGGATTCTTGGTGCACTCACTAGCAAAGTGAGCGAAACCATGACAATTGTAGCATTGAACATCTTTCTTGTTCATGGATTGACTATTCTTCTCATTCCTTGGAGATGATGTTTTCTTAACTCCCTTTTCTTTAGAATACTTGCCTCTAGGCTTGGCATTCTTCTTTAGAAACTTCTTGAACTTTCTAACCAAAAGAGCCATCTTTTCATTTTCATCATCACTATCCTTCTTAATAGCATTGAGAGCGATTCCCTTACTCTTAATCTTTGGCTTCAAACACATCTCATAAGATTGGAGAGACCCAAGCAACTCATCAATGTTCATACTATCCACATCCTTGCTTTCCTCAATGGCCGTCACCTTTGATTTAAATCTCTAGACCTAAGGATTTTCCAATTTAAACGCTCTTTTGAGATAGGTACTCCAAGTGCTTGACATTGGTTAGCAATGTTAAGAAGCCAAAATTGAAAGTCTTCAAACTTTTCTTCTTCACCCATACTTAAACCTTCAAATTGTGATGCCAACATTTGAAGCCTTGATTTCTTCACCGCTAAGGTTTCTTCATTAGTAACTTGGAGAGTATCCCAAGCTTTCTTTGCGGATTCAAGATTTTGAATGTAGGAGAATTGATGCCCATCAACTCCTCCAAAGATGGCATTAATAGCACGATGATGCCACTTAGCAACCTCAAACTCATTCGTTGTCCATTCACTCATTGGCTTGAATATCATGCTTTCATCCTCTTGAACCTTGGTAGGAGGACTATAACCTTCTTCCACTACCATCCAAGCCCTTTCATCAATAGAGCGGATGTAGGTTTCATCCTCAACTTCCAATACCCATAGTTAGTGCCTCGAAGTAATGGTGGCCTAGTATTTAGGGCTCCTTCTGCCATTACATCATCTTGTAAACCCATGACTTCAAAAACTTTACAAAAAACGTGAATGTATCACCTGGACTCTCACTAAGTACAATCTAGTGTCCTGCTCTGATACCAATTGAAAATACAAACACAGATAAATGC
Source organism: Dipteronia dyeriana (assembly GCA_032871835.1). Taxonomy (NCBI): domain Eukaryota; kingdom Viridiplantae; phylum Streptophyta; class Magnoliopsida; order Sapindales; family Sapindaceae; genus Dipteronia; species Dipteronia dyeriana. Next base: position 83,349,187 of record CM065300.1, on the reverse strand, counting down.
TCCAGGCTAACCTAGAGGGGGGGTGAATAGGTTAGACACCTTTTTCGACTCCCTTAGAAACAATCAAAAGTTTGTCCCTCTAGATTGCTTGTATCACAATATATATTTCAATTAAAGACACTTAATCAATATATAAAACAAGCAAAGTGTGATACAAACAAGTAATCATAATACATCAACAATTTCTATATTATAGAAAGGAAGTCAACTTACATATAGAGTTATATCCATAGTATCAAAATAACAAATACAACTATAAGAGAGATAAGGATAGAGAAAAGTTGACATAATAAATAACGTGGTAAACCTCCAAAGAGGAAACATCCACGGGTTAGCAACCACCGGCAAACAAAATCCACTAGTAGATAAGACAAGAACAATCTCTCAAGTGACCCCTTTACCTAGAAAATACCCTCCTATCCTACTCATGAAGATGGCGCCCTCTTGCTCAACAATCTAAGGCCTCACACCTCTTGTTAAGACTTCCTCGCTCACCTTTTCGGATCCTTATGTTCCTAGGCAAGACTTCTTGCTCAACTATCTGAGTCCTTCCGACTCTAGTCAAGACTTCCTCGCTCACCCTTCCGGATCCTCACGACCCTAGGCAAGACTTCTTACTCAACTATCCGAGTCCTCACGACTCTAGTCAAGACTTCCTTGCTTAACAATTCAAGGTCTCCCACCTCTTGCCCAGACTTTCTTGCTCAACAACATAGGTCTCACACCTATTGTCAAGACTTCCTTCTCACAAGGCATCTAGGTGATCATGAATGCAAAATGCAAACAAGCACGGAACATAGAATGTTATGATCAACACATCCTATGGAAAATACTATACATGAGCATGAATGCACAAAACAAATGTAGTCTAGTCAATCATGCATGTTTAATCCATCTAGATCATGTAAGATATGTTCAACATTAATTACAACCTAGATACATGCATAGATCTAAAACTTGAATCACATGATATGTTCAATTAACACATAATCAAGTTTAAATCTCATAAACCAAAAACATGTTAAAATCATGTGACAAAGTCATTTAGATTAAAGCTAAAGTTCTAGAGCATATTCTTATTCATATATTCAACAAAGCACATGAATAGCTCAAAAGAACACAAGCACATGTATCATTGTGAGATTTTGGCCAAAGAGAGCCTAATACATGTGAGAAACTATTTTTCACAAAATCAATCAATCAAATATCATCAAATAGTCCTAGAATCAAAGCTAGCACAATACAATCTCAAATATGTGAAAACACAGGCAAAATCAAAACCTTACTCAACATGTGATATTTCAATTGAAACTCAATCTAGCTTTAAATGAGTTCAAAACTCAAATCAAAACAATCACAAGATACATATATATGTTGAAGAAGAAAACCCAAGACAATTGACCAAGTTTTAAAAGAAAACTTTGAGAGAAAATCAATACCTTAGTTGATTTTGGTGCAGTCCAGTTTTTATGAGATTAGACTCCAAAAATAGCAATAAAACTAACTCAAACCTTCATAGAAAAGATGGAGGATGAATATAAAAACACTCTCAACTTTGAATCACTCAAATCGAAGTTCAAATGAAGAAGTTATGGTATTTGGAAGGTGAGAAAATGTAGAGAGAAAATTCTGCACTCAAGTTTTAAATTTCTTCTTAGAATGAAATGTGAGAGGGAAGGGAAATATAAAGGAGAGGGAAAGAATATAAAAAAAGGACCAAAATGCCCTCCTTTGAGAATGCTTCCCTGAGATGGCGCTTGGGCATTTCGGGGCAGCAAGGACGCACTGGTCAGACGTTATGGGTACAATGACTTATCTGACAAAGATTCTGACAGTCCATTCACTAGGGACATTATGCGGACTTCATTCCCAGAAAGATTCAGGATGCCCCAACGTTGAGCAGTTCAAGAAGGATACAGATTCTAAAGAACACGCTAGACGGTATAAAAGTGCTATGGCTCATTATGCCCACAGTGATCCTTTACTATGCCTCAACTTTCCACAAACTCTAGGAGACACAGGCTCAAGATGGTTCAGGAGATTGCCCCCAGCGAGTATCAGAAGCTTCAATGAACTAAGCAGAAGTTTCTCAAGACAATTTCTGGGGAACATTCACAGGAAAAAATTAGTGGCTTACCTTTCTCAGCTGAAACAAGGGAAAGATGAGTCGTTGATGAAATACCTCGAGAGATTCGGCTAAGTTGTATCATAAATTGGCAGTGCAAACGACGAAGCAATAATTGTTGCATTCATCAACAATCTACAGAATGGACGGCTATCTTTGGACCTAAGAAGAGCCTGTCTAACCAGATATTCAGATATGATGGACATGGTGAAAGGATATACACTAGCAGAAGAAGAAGAAGAGTTATCTACGGGAGGATGCTACATGCATGGAGGAAAACCCGAACAGAAGGATGTCGAATCCAATGTACATAACCAAAAGGGAAAATCTAAAGGAAATAGCAAAGGAAAAAGCAAGGACAAGGGAAGCGGGCGTAATGTCGAATAGACCATGGAGAAATTCTGATATAGATACACCAACTACACCCATCTTCGAAAAAAGCAGAAGTAAATCCTGGCCATATTGGAAGAGAAAAATCTGATAAAAGAGATACAACCAAATACACCCCAAAAAATCTGATACACCAACTACACCCCTCTTCGACAGTCTCAGTTTGCTCAGTGAGATACAACCAAATACTGTAGATTCCATAAGAAAACCGGTCATGAGACTTCCAAGTGTTACCAGATCAGAGATTACATAGAAACCCTTATTCAGGAAGGACACCTTCAGGATGTAATCTTGAAAAGGGATGAGAGGTCAGAAATAAAGAAAGAAAACTGTGTCGATCACAGCTCCGGTCTAAATCAAAGGGCCAGCCCCGAGGCCAATGAAGTAATACAAACAATCTTTGGAGGACTATCCACTGGGAGAAGTAACCGAGAGCGAACACAGGAAATCAAAAAATCAGTAGAGGTAAGACAACTTTGACGTGAACTCGGTCGAACCAGACCCGAAAAGGGTAAAGAAAGGATAGGACCCAATAATATTCACAGAAGTAGACTCATATGGGGTCGATGTTCGGCCAAATGACGCCCTGGTCATAAGTTCCTAGATTGGTCATGGGGAAGTTAGGAGAATCATGATAGATAATGGAAGTTCGGCAGACATTCTCAATGTAGCCGTCTACGATCAACTCAAGTTGGACCGAAAAGATCTACAGCTTTTCCATACCCAACTCAGAGGATTCAGAGGAATCGAGGTCAGGTCACTCGAGACGGTAAAGCTACCCGTAAAGATTAGAGTGGCACCTTGTCAGAGAACAGTATTGCTCGACTTCGTGGTGCTAGACTTAGACAATTGGCCGTATAATGTATTGTTAGGTCGGCCATTCTTGAATAAAACTAAGGTCGTAACAGCCACTTATGCATTGATAATCAAATTCCTGACCGAATAAGGGGTCGATGTAGTCAATGGGTCCCAAGAGATGGCCCGAATAGCTAACCTGTCAGTATACAAAGAGAAAAATGATGGTGAACAACTATACACTATAACACAGCCGAGTCAGAACAAAGAATCACTGTCATTTGAATTTGATCCAAGGGAATAGTCAAAGGAATCCAAAAATAAACCGGTCGAATAAATTATCTTGAAAGAAGATGAACCAGATAAGAAGATCAAGATCGGGGCCGATTTGGAAGGAAAAGTCAAACAAAGCCTTACTGGTCTGCTTAAAGAATATAAGGATGTGTTCGCCTGGAGTCATAAAGACATGGTCGGGATAGATGCCCGAATAATATCTCACTATCTCGCAGTAGACCCGAATGCAAAACCAGTGATACAAAAGAGAAGGTCATTCAATCTCGAGAAAAGTCAGGCAATCAAACAGGAAGTGGAGAAGTTACTCGTTGTATAGTCGATTAGAGATATCAACTACCCTCAATGGGTAGCTAATGTAATCCTCATCCAAAAGAAAAATGGACAATGGAGAATGTGCGTAGATTTCACATATTTGAACAAAGCATGCCCAAAAGACAGTTTTCCACTTCCAAGGATAGACCAACTGGTGGATGCTACATCAGGCCACGAATTGCTCAGTTTCATAGATGTCTACTCGAGATATAACCAAATCCGGATGAACAAGGCTGACGAAGAAAAAACAGCGTTCACAACCGATCAGGGCTTGTAATGTTACACAGTAATGCCCTACGGATTAAAAAACACAGGGGCAACATATCAAAGACTGGTCAACGGAATCTTCGCTAGACTAATAGAAAGAAACATGAAAGTATACATTGATGACATACTGACCAAGAGCATCTCGGTAAACAAGCATACCTCAGACCTGCGAGAGACATTCATTGTTTTAAGGAAATACAAAATGAAGTTGAATCTGGACAAGTGTTTGTTCGGAGTTCGTTCAGGAAGGTTCCTGGGTTCACCAAAGGGGAATTGAAGTCAATCCTGAAAAGATCCAAGCCCTGCAGAGAATGACCTCACCAAGGACACTAAAAGAAGTACAGCGCTTAACAGGATGTTAAGCTTCCTTGGGTAGATTCATCTCAAAGGCCACAAATAGATTCGTACCCTTTTTTAGAGTAATTAAAAAAGGAAAATGACTCGAATAGAACGAAGAGTGCGAGCAGGCATTCTTAAAAATTAAAGAGTACCTAGGGCAGGCTCCCATCCTTTCGAAACCACAAATGGGAGAGATACTACATTTATACTTATCAATTACAGAACTAGCAGCAAGCTTAGTCCTAGCCAGAACAGAAGATGGAGTACAGAAGCCAGTGTATTATACCTGCAAGGCACTTTTACCAGCTGAGACCAGGTATTCACACAGGCAGAAAAAATAGCCCTAGCATTAGTTTCAACGGTAAGGAAGCTAAGGCCATACTTTCAGGCTCATACAATCCAGGTTCTCACCGACTACCCATTGAAGCAAATTTTACAGAAGCCAGAGATTTTAGGAAGACTAACGAAATAGGCAATCGAGCTAAATGAATTCGATATCCACTACGTCCCCAGGACATCTCTTAAAGGACAAGCAGTGACAGATTTTATAGCAGAGTTCACAAAACCAAACCTGGAAGCAAAAAAGATGTTGGGTAAAAATTTCCCATGGAAATAATATATTGATGGCTCTTCAAACACTCAAGCAGCGGGGCAGAGATCGTAGTATGCACTCCAGAAGAAGATGATGTCAAATGTGCCATGAGGTTTGACTTTAAAACAACTAATAATCAAGCTTAGTACGAGGCGCTACTAGCTGGACTCAGAGTCTGTATAGCTCTTGAGGCAAATGAAGTCGAGATATTTAGCGATTCACTAGTAGTTGTCAACCAAGTCTTAGACGAATACCAAGACAGAGATGAAGGCATGGTAGCCTATCGTGACATTGCAAAATAGCTCCTCCAAAATTAAAACAATATAGGATTGCCCAGATCCCTAGGGAAGAGAATGAAAAGGCAGACGCTTTGTCCAAACTAGCATCAGAAACAACCACAATTAGGTCAAAAACTATTCTGATCGCATATCTCCTCAAACCGAGCACAGCTGAACCATAAAACTTTGAAATTTTAGAAATCCGAACACTGCCAGATGGTTGGATGACTCAGCTGAGAAGGTTCCCAGAAGATCCCATACAAGCAAAACATATCAGGTATCGATCAGCAAGGTACACGTTGGTTGGAGGAGAACTATACAGAATTGGGTTTTCTCGAACACTTCAAAGATGTGTATCAGAGGAAGATGCATGTCGGATATTACAGGAAATCCATGGGGGAGTTTATGGAAACCATACTGGGGGTAAAAGTTTAGCACACAAGGTACTCATACAAGGTTATTATTGGCCTACTTTATTCTCGGATGCACAGCGATGTTCGGAGAGTTGCAATACTTGCCAAAGGATTAATAATGATATCCGACAACCCCCTGAACAACTCAGAAACCTCACATCCCATAGCCATTTGCCATGTGGGGTTTGGATTAAATTGGCCCAATGCCAACTGGGACAGAGGGTGGAGCGAAGTATGTCATAGTAGCCGTTGACTATTTCACGAAGTGGGCAGAAGCTGAAGCATTAGTGCATATCACATAAGAAAATACCGTAAATTTTGTGAAAAAGAATATACTCCACAGGTTTGGAGTCCCAAACACTATCATCACTGATAACGGTACCCAGTTTGATAACCTGAAATTCCGACAGCTGTGCAAGGAGTACCAAATTGCCAATTACAATGCCACACCTGCCCATCCTCAAACAAACGGGCAGGATGAAGCAGTAAACAAAATCATCAAACATACACTCAAAGCAAAGCTAGATGTCAAGAAAGGAAGTTGGGTTGAAAAACTTCTAGAAGTATTATGGGCATATCGGACAACAGCAAGAACTTCAACAGGAGAGACTCCATTCACTTTAGCGTTTGGAACAGAAGTTGTTATCCCCATAGAAACGTCATATCCATCACCCCGGATTAGGCCATATGATGAAGATCAGAATGTTGATATGCTATTACAAAGTCTAAATGAGCTAGAAGAGAAAAGGGAGAAATCCCGAATACGAAATATGGCATATCAGTAAAGAGTAGCTAGCCACTACAACTTTCATGTTGGGGGTCAGGAAATTCCAACTAGGAGACCTGGTACTCAGGAAGGTGTCATTGAATACAAAAAATAAAGTTACAGGTTCCCTGGCTGATAAGTGGGAATGCCCATACAAAATTGAAGGAATAGTTGGCCATGGAGCATATTGGATTGCACGACCCAATGGAGGGGTCTTACCCCGACCATGCAATGCCCAATATCTGAAGATTTCCTATCCTTAAAATTATTTTTTTGTTTCCTTTGGTTAAGACAATTTTAATTTTGGAATTTAAATTTTTGTTTGTTTTGCAGTTATAAATAAAAATCAAACTCGGGATTTCTAAAAAATAAAACATATGATAATAAGAACATATGAAAGACGAGCATGATAATAAGAACATGCAAATAGAATACTCGGGACCATTGATTCCCGAATTGGTGGAGAAGCTCGAAGGAGCATGTCAGCCGAGCAAGGTCAATTGACCTAAGCAAAAAGGCAAACCCGATGCACCAGATTCTAGGGAGGAGGTAATGGCCAAGGTTACGATAATGTCTCACCCTAAGGGTGATGGGGCAGATCTTTCTAGTAGGACTGTGGCTAGGAAGCAAATAGCTATGCCAGACCTTTCTCTTCCTACTACAACCCTCCTAGCATTATGTCCCGGGGAGTCCTCGAGGGAGGTTCAACCCATGGATCCCGAAGGAAGCTAACCAAAAACCAAGGCCCCATGAAGAATCTTATAGAGGAGAGTCGGAGGTTGGAAAAATTGGGATGGAGTCAATCGCTACCATTCTTGATGCGTCCATTCCACCTGAGGTAATGGCGGTGGTTAATGAGGTTTTGGATGACCCCACTGAGCAGCTGGCCGTGGAGGATCCCCTGAAGGAGGGGGTAGCGGGTGAAGGTGGCCATGGCGAGCAACTACCTAAGGGAGAGATATGTGGAGCAAGGAGCGAGGTCCACCAGGTAGAGGAAGCAGCAGAAGGGAATCAAGAGGAAACAGGGGTCTGATACAATTTATTCACAACTTGCCTTTGCAACCGGGAAATGGGGGTGGGCACCCCACTCTATTCATGCCATGTTTAGCTTTTTATCTTCATTTTTTTAACTTATATAGCCCGAAAACGGGGGTTGGGCTCCTTGCTTGATAATTGTAGCCTTTCCAGGGGATAGGCTCTCATTTCATTAATGAAAACTGGCATTAGATTCAATTCATGCTTACTTCAATGAATTTTGATTTTACTGACATCCTCTTGCTTCATTCCTGATCCCGACCTAGATACGACCTCTGAGATAACTTGAATTACTCGAATCTTGACTGAGATAATGAGATATAAAACATTTGTTTAAGTGTGAAAGTAGGGAGCTAGCTCGAGCTCTCCATTCTCAGCAGAAACTTGTAGCTCAATAACTTTGGTGAATAGTCCCCTTATGTGATTATGGGCTAGTTTGTACCTGTCATAGCAAGCAATCATATAAGCATGGAAGATTAGTAGCCAGTAATAACTGGAACATTGGAGTTTAAGTAGGAGAGCTTTCCAATACCAGGACATTTCAAGAGGTTATAGTCCGATCGAGGTAGCAGGAGGGCTATCTAGCTTTTTCCTAGACATGTGGTCTGGATAGCCACTATGCTCTTACACACAGACCCTTCTTGGGGGTGGAAGCTCGACCAAGGCATCAGGAGGGCTATCTAGCTATTTCCTGATCTTGTGATCTGAATGGCACCTACGCTCTTATACTCAGACCGTTCTTAGGGGTGGTAGCCCGACCAAGGCATCAAGAGGGCTATCTAACTATTTCCTGGTCTTATGATCTGGATGGCAACTATACTCTTATTCTCAAACCCTTATTGTGGGTAATAGCCCAACCAAGGCATCAAAAGAGCTATCTAGCTATTTTTTGGCCTTGTGATTTGGATGGCAACTATGCTCTTATACTCAGATCCTTCTTGGCGGGGGATGGTGCCCAGCCGAGGCATCAAGGATAGCGAGGGGGCTTCCTCGGCTAATCCTTGGTCTTGAGATGACTATGTCGGACCTACCCGTGTAGACCCTAGTTTGGATAGGGAGAAATTATTATAAAATACAATCGAAGATGGAGAAAGCAGACTTAATTGATAAAAAATACATTGTTGTTGGAAATTTTATTGAAACTTAAATGGAGGTAGTCTGCTCACGAGTCTCAGTCTAAGGGTAATAATTCCTCAGGTGATCTGCATTCCAGGTGTGATCGATGGACCGGCCATCCATGTCCTCCAGCTTTTATGACCCTTTACGGACCACTGTCATTACCAAATAAGGTCCTTCCCAGTTTGGCCTCAGGACCCCATCTGGCCTTTTCCTAGTATTCAAGGTTACTTTCCGAAGAACTTGGTCCCCTTCCTTGAAGTTTCGAGATTTAACTCTCCTATTGAAGTACCTAGCAATCTTACTCTGGTAAATCGCTACTTTCTCAGCTACCCGATCTTGCTTCTCTTCCAAAAGATCTAGGGTAGCTCGGAGCTTATCCTTATTGCTTCCAAGCTCAAAATGATGAACTTTGAAGGAGGTTAGTCTGTGCTCGATGGGAAAAACTCCTCCCACCCCGAAGGTTAAAGAATAGGGTGTTTCTATAGTGGTTATTCTCCTTATAGTACGGTAAGCCTAAAGGACCTCGGGAAGCTCCTCAGCCCACCTGACCTTCTTCTGATGTAACCTCTTTTTCAAGATAGTTTATTGGTGGATTCCACCAGCCCATTTGTCTGTGGGTGGGTTACTGAGGCGAATCTAAGGTCGATTCCCAAACATTTGAAAAAGTCCTTGAATCAACCATTATCAAACTGCCTTCAGAGGTCAGCTATAATGATAAGAGGGGTCTCAAACCAACAAACTATATTGTTTTTAATGAACCTTGTTGTATTCTCATTAGATATCTAGGAGAGTGGTTCAGCTTTGACCCATCTTGTGAAATAGTCGATTGTCATAATAACATGTTTGGCTTGTCCATGAGCGGTTGGAAGTGGACCGATCAGGTCGACTCCCCACATAGCAAAAGGGTAAGGCGAGCTGAGAGATGACAAACATTCCAGTGGGAGGTGGCTCAAGTTGGAGGTCTTCTAGCATGGTTCACAGGATTGAACAAAGCTCTTTACATCTTTATGGATAGTTGGCTAGTAATACCACATGCGGAGTACCTGATATGCTAGAGCTTCACCACCAATGTGGTTCCCGCTCTTCCTAGAATGAACCTCTCTTAATGCTCATTTACCATCACCAGGGTGCAAACATCGCCGTAGGGGAAGGGACCAGCCCCTCCTGTAGAGGTAGCCATTTACCAGGCAATATCGGACTGAGAGTCTCTTAATTCTTCTGGCTTGGTCAGACTCCTCGGGAATCCTTCCTTCTTAGAGATAAGCCACTATCAGGTCCATCCAGCATGGGTGTTGATCCAGGGTATAAGACTCCTTGCTTGCTACTGTGCTTGGTATGGAGATCACTTGGAGAGGGACTCTCTGTGGTAAGGCCTGGCCACCATTCATAGCTATCTTGGATAGGACGTCAGCTCAACAATTCTGTTGTCGAGGCACCTGCTCGATCTTAAATCCTTTGAATTTATTCTTAAGTAGCTTAACTAGCTTCAAGTAGGCAATCATGTTATCCCCTTTGGCCTGATATTCCCTAGAAACCTAATTGACTATGAATAATGAGTCACTATTATACCGAAGGTAATCGTCCCCGAGCTCAGTGACCACCTTCATCCTGGCTAGAAGGGCTTCATACTTTGCCCGGACGCTCTATCAATATAGAGGATCCATGACTTGCATCCTACTCGCCAGCTGTCAGACTCTGGAATCCTCTCATGAGCTATATTTGTCACTGCGGAGGTCACTTGACCTGCTAAAGCCAGGGCTTTAATTGCGTTCCTGGGTTAATACCTTAAATCAAACTGGGTGAATTCCAGAGCCCATAAACCAGTATTTTGGACACATCTGGCCTTTGTAGGAATTGACGGAGAGGTTGGTCTGTCACTACTGCTATTGAGTGAGCTTGAAAGTAGGGATGGAGCTTCCTTGCTGAGGTTACCAAGGCATAGGCGAGCTTCCCTAAAAGGGTATAATTCTTTTCCGGCTTGGTTAGGTCGTGACTCACGTAGTAGATAGGCCGCTGGACCCTATCCCCACATTCTTTGACCAAGGCCTCACTCACTGCAGTTTCCGAAAAGACCAAGTAGATTTGAAGCTCTTCTCTTGGACCAGGCTTGACCAATAATGGAGGGCTTGACAAGTACTTTTTCAAGGCTTAAAAAGATTGCTCGCTTTTCTGGTCCAATTTCATGTTCCTTCCCTATTTGATAGCTTTGAAGAAAGGGAAACATTTATCGGTGGACCGAGAAATGAACCTGTAGAGCACCGTTATCTACTCAGTCAAAACTTGAACCTATTTAAGTGACGTGGGGAATTCTAGATTCAGGATAGCCTTGATCTTTTCTAGGTTAGCCTTTATTTCTCTCTTATGAGCCATGAAGTCCAAAAAAATTCCCGTAGTTACCCCGAATGCATATTTGGAGGGATTCAATCTCATCTGGTTTTCCCTTAGGATCATGAAAGTTCTGCAAAGGTCGTCATGATGTCCCTCTAAGGCTGGTGACTTGGTAATCATGTCATCGATGAACACTTCCATTGATCTTCCAATCTCGGGCTTGAACAGCCGATTGACCAATCGTTGATATATAGCACCCACATTCTTAAGTGCAAACGGCATCACCTTGTTGCAGTACAGACCCTGTCCGGTGATAAACTGGTCTTGTCTTGGTCGGCAGGGTGCATCATGATCTGGTTGTACCCCGAGAATGCATCCTTGAAGCTAAGGAGCTTGTTTCTGGACATGGAGTCAACCAACTGATCAATCTTTTGTAAAGGGAAACTACATTTCGGACATGCCCTATTGAGCTCGGTGTAATCGACACACATACGGCACTTCCCATTCGCCTTCATGACCATGACCACGTTGGCGATCCATTCGGGGTAGCGCACATCTCTAATGAAGCCTGTTATGATCAACTTGTCCACTTCTTCCTGAATCACATCATTTTCTTCGATGATAAAGTGATGCCTTTTTTGTTTGATGAGCTTGAAGGTTGGATCTACTGCCAAACGGTGAATAGCCAATGATATCGAGATCCCTGGCATCTCGTCGTGACTCCAAGTGAAAAATGTCATTGAATTCTTTGAGGAGCCTTATCAGACCTTCCTTCACTCCCGGTTCGAGGGTGGCTACGTTCTTGACGACCTTCGAGGGGTAGTCCATCCGGATGGGTATCTCTATTAGCTCATCCACTGGATGCCCGATGGCCCATTCCATACTCTGCTCCTTTTCGTCTGGAATCTCGGGATCACCCTCTGGGTGATTTGCGGGCTCTACATCCTCTAAGGTCATCTCGGGGGTTGCCCCATCCTGTATCGTCATAACCTGTGTCAACTGTTTCACTAAAGCTGTTTGGCTGGCAGACACTGCATATCACTTCTTGGCTGCTTGCTGGTCACCGCATATTTCCCTCACCTTGTCTTCTACTGGAAACTTTAAGACATTGTGGTAAATGGACAAGACCCCCTTCAAGGATGACAGGAAAGGTCTTCCTAATATTGCATTATAGGTCGATGGGGTATCCACCACCAAAAAGTCTGTCATGATATTTTACTGGAGGGGGGTTGTTCCAGTGATTACTGGAAGGATTTTTGACCCCACAGGTATGATCGAGTCCCTAGTGCATCCATACAACGGGGTTATGCAGCAATTGTAACACCATTGTTTCAAATTTAGTTTTTCCAAGGTATCTTTGAAAAGGATGTCGACCCTACTACATGTGTCAACACACACGCGATGGACCCTGCAGTTGGTAATTTATACCATGTCCACCATGGGATCGTCATGGAGTTACACGGTGTTGTAGACATCCGCCTCCGTAAAGATAATCTACGCAGATACCTCGCCCCTTCATTTACACGAGGGTCCTTCCTCGTATGGTTTTTACTAGAATTATTGAAGGTGCCATCTAATGTAGACCCTCCGTTGATAGTAGGTATCACTTGGATTTGTTGCATCAGATCCGCATGCACCCTTTTCTCTTCTCGGCGTGCTCGTGGATCTCAGCTTGTACTTCCCTCCCAGTCTGAGTGTAGTCCCTAACTTGTTGCAAGATCTCAATCAAGCATCATCCTCTTATCAAAGCCTCTATCTGGTTGCGTAAGTTATAGCACTCTGAAGTGTTATGACCCATGACTTCATAAAAGTCATAATATTTATACCGATTCCTCCTATCGACAGGGGATTTCATGGGTTCGGGATTCTGTAGTAGCCCCTTATCTCGGATGGAGAGGTAGATCGTTTCACGGGATGCATTTAAGGGGTGTAGTGATCGTATCCTCTCTCATCTCGCGTTATAGAGGCTACTGTCCTAGGAGGAAGCAAAACCCGCAGAGGGGTTCGCCTTGCTAGGTACCTTTCTTGCTTAGGTTGAGAAACGGTAAAATGGAAGGTTGACTTGTTAGGAGGTTTGTTCTAATTTTTCTGAACTGGTTCCGGTTTGAGAGTTTCCTTCTTCTGTCGTTTTGTCGTTCTCATGTCATCATGCTCCATTTTGACCTTGACCTGCTTATCGACAGTGGTGTTACAATAGATGTACAACCTCGCTGTATGGATTCACTAGGGACTCGATCATACCTGTGGGGTAGAAGATCCTTCCAGTAATCACCAGAACGGCCCCCCTCCTGCATAGTATCATGACAGACTTCGTGGTGGTGGATACCCTATCGGTTTACAATGCCATATTAGGAAGACCTTTCTTATCATCTTTGAATGGGGTCTTATCCATTTACCACAACGTCCTAAAGTTCCCAGTAGAAGACAAGGTTGGGGAAATACTCAGTAACCAGCAGGCAGCCAGGAAGTGCTATGCTGTGTCTGCCAACCCGATAGCTTTAGCAAAATAGTTTGCTCAAGTTACGACAATACAGGATAGGGTAACCCCCGGGATGACCCTGGAGGATGTGGAGCCAGCGAATCACCTAGAGGAAGATCCCAAGATTCCAGACGAAGAATAGCAGAGCAGGGAATGGGCCAGCGGACATCCAATGGATAAGCTAGAAGAGATACCCATCTGGAGGGACGACCCCTCAAAGGTCGTCTAGGTCGGAGCCATCCTCGAACCGGGAGTGAACGAAGAACTGATCAGGCTCCTCAAAGAATTCAATGACATCTTCGCTTGGAGTCACAACGAGATGCCCGATATCCCGATATCATTGGCTGATCACCGTTTGGCAGTAGATCCGACCTTCAAGCCTGTCAAACAAAAAAGAAGTCACTTTAATGTTGAATGAAACGATGCAGTTCAAGAATAAGTGGACAAGTTGATCAGAGTGGCTTCATCAAAGAGACGTGTTACCTCAAATGGATCGCCAATAAGGTCATGGTCACAAAGGCGAATGGGAAGTGATATATGTGTGTCGCTTACACCGACCTCAACCGGACATGTCCGAAAGACAGTTTCCCTTTACCAAAGATCGATCAGTTGGTTGAATCCACAACCAAAAACAAGCTCAATAGCTTCATGGATGCATTCTCGGGGTACAACCAAATCATGATGCACCCCGCCGACCAACCGGGCAGGGTCTGTACTGCTACAAGGTGATGCCATTTGGGATTAAGAATGCGGGAGGTACATATCAATGGTTGGTCAATCGGTTGTTTAAGCCCAAGATTGGAAGATCAATAGAAGTGTACATCGACGACATGATTACCAAGTCACCAACCATAGAAGGACAGCAGGATAACCTCCGTAGAACTTTCATGATCCTAAGGGAAAACCAAATGAGATTGAACCCCTCCAAATGTGGCTTCTGGGTAACTACGGGAAAGTTTCTGGGCTTCATGGTTCATGAGAGAGGAATAGAGGCTAACCTAGAAAAGATCAAGGCCATCCTGGATCTAGAATCCCCCACGTCACTCAAACAGGTTCAAGTCTTGACCGGGCATATAGCAACGCTCAACAGGTTCATTTCTCAGTCCACTGATAAAGGTTTCCTTTTCTTTAAAGCTATCAAACAGGGAAGGAACATGAAATGGGACTAGGAAAGCGAGAAATCTTTTCAAGCCTTGAAGAAATACCTGTCAAGCCCTCCGTTACTGGTCAAGCCAAGTCGGAGAGAGAAGCTGCAAATCTACTTGGCCATTTCGAAAACTGCAATGAGTGGGGACTTGATTAAGGAATGTGAGGATAGGGTCCAACGGCCTATCTACTACGTGAGTCATGCCCTAACCAAGCCGAAAAGGAATTATACCCTTCTAGAGAAACTCGTCTATGCCCTAATAACCTCAGCAATGAAGTTTTATTCCTACTTTCAAGCTCACTCAATAGCAGTAGTGATAGACCAACCTCTCCGTCAATTACTGCAAATGCCGAATGTGTCCGGAAGACTGGTCCTATGGGCCCTGGAACTCACCCAGTTTGATTTAAGGTATAAACCCAGGACCGTAATTAAATCCTAGGCTTTAGCGGACTTTGTGGTAGAGCTTTCAATACCCTCAGATCAAGCGACCTTTGTGGTGACAAATAGAGCTCCTAAGAGGATTCCAGAGTCCTACAGCTGGTCGGTAGGATGCAAGTCATGGATCCTCTACACTGATAGAGCGTCCGGACAAGCCAGGGGAGGAGAAGGCATAGTCCTGATAGACCTAAAGGGGATTGAGTTTTGCCATAGCTTCATATTTGAATTTAAGACCACTAACAATGAAGTAGAGTATGAAGCCCTCCTAGCCGAGATGAAACGGTCGTCGAGCTCGGGGTCGATTACCTTCAGGTCAATAATGACTCTTTACTCATAGTGAATTAGGTTTCTGGGGACTATCAGGCCAAAGGGGATAACATGATTGCCTATTTAAAGCTAGTTCAATTGCTTAAGGATAGATTCAAGGGATTTAAGATCGAGCAGGTGCCTCGACAATAGAATTATCGAGCTGACGTCCTAGCCAAGATAGCTGTAAATGGTGGCAAGGCCTTACCACAGGGAGTTCCTCTTCAAGTGATCTCCCTACCAAGCACAGTAGCGGTCAATGAGTCCTATACCCTAGATTGACAACCATGCTGGATGGACCCAATAAGTGTCTCTCTCCATGAAGGAAGGACTCCCGATGAGCCCGACCAAACCAGAAGAATTAAAAGGCTCTCAGTTCAATATTGTCTGGTAGATGGATACCTCTAATAGAGGGGCAGGTCTCTCCCTCTACTACGATGTTTACATTCTGATGATGTCATATGGGCGTTAAGAGAAGTTCATTCAGGGGAATGCGGAAACCACGTTAATGGTGAAGCTTTGGCATATCAGGTACTCCGCATAGGGTATTACTGGCCAACTATCCACCAAGATGCAAAGAACTTTGTTCAATCCTGTGAACCATGCCAGAAGACCTCTAACTTGAGCCATTTCCCACAGGAGCGTCTGTCATCTCTCAGTTCACCTTACCCTTTTGCTATGTGGGGAGTCGACTTGATCGGTCCACGTCCAACTGCTCCTAGACAAGCCAAACATGTTATTGTAGCGATCGACTATTTTACAAGATGGGTCGAACCCGTACCACTCTCCTAGATATCGGAAGAGAATACGATAAGGTTCATCAAAAACAATGTAGTCTACAGGTTCGGGACCCCTCTTATCATTATAGCTGACCTCGGAAAGCAGTTTGATAACGGTCGATTCAAGGACATTTGTAAAGACTTGGGAATCGACCTTATATTTTTCTTGAAAGCCCATCCTCAGACTAACGGGCTGGTGGAATCCACTAATAAAACTATTAAGAAGCTGTTGAAAAGAGGTTACAGCAGAGAAAGGGCAGATGGGTCGAAGAGCTTCTCGAGGTTCTCTAGGCTTACCTTACTACAAGGAGAACAGCCACCAGAGAAACACCATATTCTTTAACCTTCGTGGTTGAAGCTGTTCTTCCTATCGAGCACAAACTAACCTCTTTCAGAGTTCAACATTTGAGCTTGGAAGCAATAAGGATAAGCTCCGAGCTAGCCTAGATCTCTTGGAAGAGAAGCAAGATCGGGTAGCTGAGAAAGTAGCGATTTACCAGAGCAAGATCGCTAGGCACTTTAACAGGAGAGTTAAAGCCCTAAACTTCAAGGAAGGGGACCTAGTTCTTAGAAAAGTAACCTTGAATACTAGGAATAGGTCAGACGGGGTCCTAGGGCCCAAATGGTATGGACTTTATTTGGTAAAGGTAGTGGTCTGCAACGGGGCATATAAGCTCGAGGACTTGGATGGCTGATCAATCGACCACACCTGGAAGCAGATTACTTGAGGAAGTATTACCCTTAGACAGTGGACCTGTGGGCAGACTACCTCTATTTAGGTTTCAATAAAATATCAAACAATAATATACTCTATCTTTCATCAATAAAGTCTGCTATCTCTATCTTCGATTATATTCTACACTAATTTCTCTGTACCCGACCAGGATCTACACGGGTATGTCCGACATAGTCATCTTCAGACCAAGAATTAGCCGGGGAAGCCCCCCACTATCCTTGATGCCTCATCCAGGCACCACGCCCCACCAAGAAGGGTCTGAGTGTAAGAGCATAGCTGTCATCAAGATCACAAGACTAGGAAATAGCTAGATAGCCATCCTGATGCCTTGGTCAAGCTACCAACCACAAGAAAGGCCTGAGTGTACAAGGCCAGGAAATAGCTAGATAGCTCTTCTGATGCCTTGGTCGAGCTACCACCCCCAAAAAGGGCCTGAGTGTAATAGCATAGTTGCCATCCAGACTACAAGACTAAGATGTAGCTAGATAGCCCTCTTGCTGCCTCGATTAGGTTATAGCCCCCTAAAGAGCCCAGTAGTGGAAAGCTCTGCTACTTAAACTCCAATGTTCCAGTTATTACTAGCTACTAATCTTCCATGTGTATTCTGTGACAGGTACAAACTAGCCTATAATCATAAAAGGGGACTACTTCATTAAATTCACCGAGCTACAAGTTTCTGCAGAAGAATTGAGAGCTCGAGTTAGCTGCCTTCTTTCATGCTTAAACAAAATTTTAGTTCTCATTATCTTTGCCAAAGTTCGAGTAAGTCAAGTTGTTTCGGAGGTCGTACCTAGGTCGAGACCAGGAACAAAGAGGCTTCCAGTCAAATCAAAATTCATTGATGTAAGTTCAAATGAAGTCTAAAGCTAATACTCATTAATGGTAAGGGAGCCTATCCCCTTGTTAGGCCACAATTTTCAAACAGGGAGCCCAACCCCTGGTTCCGGGCTATAAAAACAAAAAAAAAATGATGATCTGGCATAGATAGAGTGGGGTGCCCACCCCTTTTTTCTGGGCAGTCAAGACAAGTCAAAAATAGGTTAAGTCAAGCCCATGTGCCCTCATGATCGCCCCCAGTTGTTCCTTCTCTATGATGGTCTACGCCCTTCATCCCTCCTTCCGATGGTTGCTGATTCTGGATGGCTGCCTATGCTACCTCTCCTCCGGGGGATCCTCCTCCAAGACCTCATTGACCACCGCCATTACCTCAGGAGGAATGGACACATCAAGAAGGGCGATTGACTCCATCCCACTCTTCCCGATCTTCGACTCTCCTCTAGAAGATTCTTCGGGGGGGCTTGGTCTCTGGTTGGCTTTCTTTGAGCTCCGTGGACTAAACTCCCCTCGAGGGCTCTCCGAGACCTGATGATAGGAAGGTTACATTAGGAGGAGGAAAACTTGGTGTAGCTATCTGCTTACCGACGACAGTCCCACGAGGAAGATCGATTTCATCACCTTCGAGGCAAGACATCAACGCAACATTGGCCATTACCACATTCATATCCCCACCAGCATGATGGAAAGATCGAAGGGAGGAGGAAGAGCTTCTGCGACCTAATAGGAAGCATAGAAGTATCCATCACTGAAGGAGGCATCCACCTCGGCCTGAATCTTGGCAACTTGGGCTTACAAACCTTGGTTTTCAATGTCCATCGCCTTAACTACTTTCTTCCAAGTACTCCGCTGACTAGCTCGACATCGAGACCGGAGGGTTTCTTGATCGAAAGATCGCTTCAACCTCTCATGATCGCACTGAAGCTCAGCCAGTGTTGCTTCCATTCTCTTCTGACTGGAAGTCATATCCTGTACCAAATTCTGAGCTTGTGCAAGTAGCCTCATGGCCCTCTCGGGTTCGACCTCAGCTTGGGCAGCCCGGTCACGGAGAGACGCTACCTGGTGGCCTATCGCCACATTGAATTTGAAGGCCTGCATGGTGTAAAACCAAGATTAGAGAATGTCCAGCACCCACAGTCACATGAAAGATAAAAGGGAAGTTACCTCAGCCAGAAGAGAGGACCACTTGGTAAGAAAGATGTCCACGGGCATTGAAGCCATCCTAGAGAGCCCGTAACCCAGGCAGGATGCAACGAACTGTTCCAAGACCTCGTCCTACCCAACCGAGCCTGACTGATAGTGGAAACGGAAAGGAGGAACCTCAGGGACACCGGCCTCGGGGTCCTCCAAAGCTGGAGGAGCTTGGGTATAGACGGTGCAGCAGAGGCAATGGGTAACGTGGCTAATGGAGCAGTAGCGGTAGCAGGGGCCATCAATGAAAGGGCAGAGGTGGTCGTATCAGTGGCCTGAAAGTGGGCCTCCCTTGGATTAGAACTCTAGTATCCAGCGATGGAAGAATTGCCATCTTAGAGCTAACTTGGGAGGGCAATGAAACTGAAACAGGTGAAACCCCAATTGGATCAGTAGGCCCTCTTTTCTCCAAGAAAGCCAATAGAGATTCCCGAGGTAGTCTTACGTGAGGAGGAGGGGTACGAACATGCTGGACTTCACGGGAAGTTAGAGCAACAACAAAAACTGTAAAAAAAAAGACATTATGAAGAAGCTAACTAACGGAACGAAGTATAATGGCTTGGTGTTACTTACGAGGGGTAGCATTAGAGATCCGCAAGTATCGATTCACTGGGCGAGGATCGAAGGGATCGATGGTTGGGAACTTCATATTCAAATAGTTCCTTGTGAGGATGGCCTTTACACAACCTCGGACTCGGCAGGTAAGGAATCCCGGGCCCATGAAGGTTTATCATTGAAAGCACTGGGAACTGGGAACTGTGAACTCATTCCAACCAATGAAGGTCGAGCTTCCCCAATCCTTTCCCACTAGAATCCACTCCTCTTTCCAAATAGGATCTTTCCTCGAAGCGCCAGGGATGATAAAATTGAGCTTGTTCTTTGCCTTAGCATAGAACTGGCCTCTAGAAGCCCTGTACAAGCTTCCAATTTGAAAGAGGTATGCTAGCTCCTCAGCTTTGGGGTCCCGAGTAACCTTACTTAGCTTGCATTGTTCTCTCCACAACATGAGGAAGCCGATCATATGCCTCCAGAAGCCAGGTGTCAACTGAAAGGGAGCTAGATGTAGGGTATTGAGAGCCCGACGAAGAGTATGATGAAGAGGGAGCCTGACCCCATTCTTGAAGGCCACCACGTGGGTAGAGAGCACGCCCTTGGGCGGGTTGAAGACATCGTAGCTTATATAGGGGACTCTAAGAGTGATGCTGTCAGGAATGCCGTATTTAGACCACATATGACTGATCAACTGTAAATCAACGGTGGAGTCTGGAATAACCTTGAAGTCATAGGGAAAATGTCTCTCTAGAGAACGACCGGCAACTGTGACTTGTCCCTTTCCAGCAGCACCGTATCTATTCTCCTCGTCGGAATCCTCATCAACTAAGCTTAGGGGATTATTTGGTTGATTAGAAAACCGGGTCCAGATAGCTACATTCCTGTTCGACCGACGACGTTGCGGGATCGGAGGTGAGTCATCATCGTCAAGATCCCGTCGAGCCCGTTTTCCTTTGGTAAGACTGGAAACCTCTATACCATCAACGAGGGAATCAACGGAGTCATGGTTGATCTTCAACATAATAGAATAGGGTTTGGAGGCTGAGAAAAAGAGAAAAAACATAGGCGTAGTTTAATAAGTTTGCAAAAGAAAGGGATTTTTGAAAATTTGAAGTTTAAAGATGAAGCGTGAGGAAAGTGATGAGAAAGCCGAGTTTAAATAGAGTTGGGAGAGGCAGTGACTTCAACGAAATCTTTGGAGGGATTGCATTGAATCGTGAGAGCGGCCGTAACGTAGCCAGATTATTTTGGGGAATACACTGGTCTTTTCCTGCCACGTCACTGGTAACAGTAAAAGAGGGAAATTTTCCCAATTAAAACGCGTAATCTGACTCCAAACCCAACTCAATCACCGGTGTTCAAGTCAGATGGGACTTCTGTTAATAGAAAATTTTAGCTAGGGGACCCAAGAGAAATTTTCCACTCTCCTAAACCGAATCATAGCCCGAATTCACCAGTCATTGAAACCTGGGTCCTAAGGGCAAGCCATAGAACTACCCCGCAGAAGTGAGAAAGGTTCATCAAGCTTCAAAACTATCAGGAATGGAGCCTGACACGACCAGGTCGAGCTCCTCACACCAACACTGGAATTCGGGCAAAGCCCGATGAGTGGTTATCCGGGCTTCCCGAGATCACCTATCCTGGAACCCCGGTTCTTAGGGTCTAGCTCCGGAACCACCCCGTGAAAGCAAGGAAAGGTCACCGAGATCATGAAGCATTTGAGGTGAAGCCCGACGTGAATAAATTAACTCTTTCCACCAAATCAAGGCTTCTCGAGATCAAAATTACCCCGCCAACCTCTCCAGAAGCCCGATATCCTCTCCAGACACAAAAAGGGGGCCTTTAATAGTATCAGATTCATGTTATAGCTACGTTCCCATTCGCTAAGGAAGGCTTGAACCCATCTGGACAAAAAAAAAGAAAGCTCGAATAATCCATGCTTCCCCCCCCCCCCCCCCCCCCCCCCACCAATGAGTGCCCACAAGGCCATCTCAAGGTCTAAAAGACCGGGAAGAGTCAGACCGAGCTTCTGGTGCCAAAACTAAGGCTGGGATCTACCTCGCCCTATGAAACAAAGAACAGCTAACTCGATGACCTCCATGAAGGATTACGTCATGAATACACACAAGATCAAATCTACACTCCAACGAATATTGAAACTCTATGTACGTGTAAGGCAAGAGATTGAATCCAAAAAGGAAACAAACTTATCTCTACTAAAGATATTCTCGAATCCGTTATTAATGCAAAGTCAATGACTTTCAAATAAGAGATCCTGCTTGATAAGGAGGGAATGGATTCAAAGAATCATGGCAGAAGATTCACTGGTTTGAACGACCTGGACCGTGTATAAATATGCCCATCATAAACAGAAAAAGTGTGGAAAAATCGTCAGTGAAGAGAGCGGCATAGGGCAAATAAACGAAGAAGGGTTTTTGAGTCTTCGGCCTAAATTCTATAATCAGAACACGACCTCCATTGGTATCTACTATTCGACAGGCACAAAGTTGTCACCCTACTGTATCTTAGAGAGATTAAAAGTGTTTAATAGTCTTTTTGTACGATATTCGTAGTTGATAATAAAGAAATTACATTCTCATCTTCATTGCACTCATATTCATACATCCATCTTTACTCTGTCTTGTTTGGTACCTAAGGTATCAACCCCGGCCACCACCTACATGGCAGAGGTCTCGAGGGTGTTAACCGGAATTTCTCACCTCGAGTAAATATTCCGTTAACCATAGCAAAAAGCATATGATGTGTCCGAAGCTACACACGAGACGATGAGTGTGATTGACGTAGCGGGATATGGTGAGAATAAGAATGATCACTTTATCGAACCCTGACGCACACTCAGAGGAACCTTGACGCAACGACCGGTAGTTACCTAAGTATGGACTGCCATGCAGGGGTCATCATTCTCTAATCTTCGTTAGAAAATGGTGTTCTCGAATCCTTAAAGAGCATGTCGAATCCACGACAGATAAATGTTCAAAATAAACGATTTTATTAATATTGATCAAAAGGTTAAAAAGTTATAATAATTAGAAATAATAAGACTATTTATAATAAACTAATCCTAATACGACTCGAATATGACATTACTTAATAAAAGACTAAAACAGGAAAATGTCAAAACTAATCAAAATCTTCTAAGATTCATGACTCCTGACTTGACTGGAAAACAAAGATCAAATCTTACCTAAAAGGTAAGTTTGATTTATTTCAAAAACCTAAATTTAATTCTTAATCAAACTAAAATAAATAAACTTGCTAAACAAGAAAATATCCAAATTAACAAAATAAGAAAATAAAGAAATTATTCGACATGGGATGTGGTTCCTTCATCTTTATCCTACATCAGTGATGCCTAGCATGAGCATCACAAGTGCTGGAGGAGCAAGTGCAGCAGAAGAAGAAGAAGAAGAAGCAGCCCCGCATGCCTTCAAATGACTTACAGTGGAAATCCTAACTCCAATATATGATGCCTCTTGGCCCCTCTGCAGATAATAATCCTTATTGGAATAGCATGCAATCTGGGATGACGGAAGGATATGTGGCTCCATCTGGTGGTGCAATGCCTTATATGGTTATGGGATATGGAATGAGTCCCTTGGACATGATTTTCGGTGGGGTCATGCCTCAGGACCCTTTTGGTGCTCAAGGTTATATGACGCATGTTGTTCCACCTCAGATGTATGCTTTATGTGCACATTTGTAGTAAATTGTACTGCTCTCTCAACTGGATGGATGTATATCTTGAGCATGTGACGCAGAACAGAAATAAAAAGGATTATCAACTTAAACCCTAAGAACGTAAAACTGGAATCCACCAGAAAGAACTCAAAATTCGACTAAAAATTATATATTCTATTTTTTAAAACAAAGAACAAGAGGTTTAAATAACCTCTGAAAACTCTAACTAAAAGCAAAAAGACCAAATTGGACATTCACTAAACAAATAAAAACTAAAAATTTAAAATAAAACTTCAAATGCCCGACAGCCTGCCTTAATCAGCTATTTTGAGGGTGCAAACGACCTCAACCGGGGGACCCAGGTTGCCACGATGTAAATCGTCAAAATCCTTTCCGAAAACATATTATAATAGGCAATCGAACAACCGAGCTAAAAGTTATGCCCGTTTCTTCGAATCAGCTCTTTTAACCCTGCCTATTTCTTTCTTTGCCAATTTTCTATCCAACTCTTTTTCAAACTCCAAGGCTAGTTGTCCTACATCAGCATACTCCCTTGTTTGCATAATATTGATAAAATTTGCTGCATATATACACTAAATGTTCGTTTTTTTTTCTTGGGAAAATTATATCATTACAAGCCTGGCCAACAGTTATTAGTTTTCTTCATTTTGGCTGATAGTTTTGTGTACTAGAGTACGTAAGGTGATTTGTTACTTTTATTTAACATCTTTATCTACTATCTGTTAATCTTGAGATGGCATCATCTTTAGCTGGTTATTGCATAGTATGTCATTATGTGTTGCATACTTTTTCTTTCTGGTATGCTGTTTGTAACTACTGCATCGCTAATATTTTTCATTCCATCCGGCCAGTTGTTATAAGATGAAGTTAAAGTTGATAAATGTGTTTAATCTGCTGCAGGGAGTTCCCTAGAGATCGAGAATATGGTAGGGAAGTGAGCAGCAGTGTTGGCGATGTTAGTTCAATGAAATCGAAATCTGTATGTAGTTTTAAGATCCAAACTTCCCTTTTTTTCACTGTGTACTGCAATCATATTTTCTCATGATTCTGATATCTGAGCACTTAGTTGGCTAGCTAACGTCACCATGGCAAGAGAACACGTATTCTTTTAGGTTCAATTTTCTTATAATTTTTTAATATAATTCTGTATTAAATGATATGAAGAAGAGCAAAAGGGACGTACATTGGGATTGTATTAACAGCTTTTTCTAATTCCTACCTGTCCTGATCAAAGCCTTGGCATCTCATTAGTGAATATATGGCTGATTTACCTGTAAGACAATTCCCTTTCCTTTCCCTCCTCACTCGGTTTCTTTTTTGTTATGTGACTGCTATGGGATTAGACACAGCAAATTCTTCAAATGATGATTTTTTGTTTTTCATTCCCTTTGAAATATTGTATATTCAAGTGTGTGGACATTGTCACATTGCCCACCACTTGCATGACAAGGATACTTTAGTTTGAGATTTAGTCTGACATGCACTACCCTAGATGTTTATTATCCATGATGTTAAATGAGAAGTTATTGTAACCTTTAATGTTTTTATTTGTTATTTTTAAAAATAACATGGGAATAAGAGAGTGGGTGCTCTCATTTGGTGCTTGATGCTCAAAGATTATAAAGCTGACTTAAAAACCAAGAAAAAAAAATGACACTTAAACAGCTGTTAAAAAAAACTAGAAAGTCAACTGGACAATCTTTTTTGACTCGTTTATTTCCTTTGGGTGCAGAAATCGATTCCACAATCGGAAAATGCAGACCACCACCACCGACAGCCCATCAGGTCTTCACCAGAACCACCACCACTGTGCCCATCCAAGAGAAAGTCTGATCACCATCACCATGATCATGACCGTGACAATGACTATGACCAAGATCACCACAATCATCACCACCACCGTACAGAGTCCTCTTCGAAGCCATCCTCTGAAACTGCTTCCACAACAATGACAACATCGACAAAAAGTCAAAGCGAGTGTGTTTTCTCGCATCAATTTCCCTAAATAATAAGCCATCAATGCTGCTAAGAAACGAAAGATGTCTTCAAGTCATCATCAAGTGGGGTTAATATTATGATTGTTACAAGTCATCTGCTGCATCATCAAGGGGTTAATATTATGATTGTTACAAGTCATCTGCTACCAAAGCAATGAAGAGTAGCAGCAGTGGTGCTGCTAACATTTCAATAGGAAGCCTTCAAGATATAACCAGCCGATCATGATTGTTACAAGTCATCTGCTACCAAAGCAATGAAGAGTAGCAGTGGTGCTGCTAACATTTCAATAGGAAGCCTTCAAGATATAACCAACCGATCCTCGACATTCAAGAGGCTCAGGCTCCAGGGAACGAGAAAGAGAACATAAGCTTAGACAGAATTAATGTAATGTTTGGTAGCCAGAGATGGAGATTTTGACCGGACGGATACTACATGCAGTGCTCGTTTGATTGAGCTTTCAACTGTTCCAAAAGATTTACGAATGTCTATTTAAATTTTGTTAGAATTGTTTGGTTTGGCTTTTAAGATTGTCTGTTTTAAATGAAGTAGAGGCTAATAAAGTTTAAACCTCTACTGGACAAAAGCTCATGGGAATGTACTTTTCCAAATAGACATTTAAAAAAAAAATCTACTAACTAAACAACTATAATTTTTAAAATATATATATATATATATATATATATATATATATATATATATTTCTTATAAATCTACTACAATTAGATTTTTTACAAATAAAAGTTTTTTAAAAGCTCAGCCAAACAAACTCGTTGTCTACGATGCTGCTCCGTTTGGTACTTCAAACACCAAACCTATCTATTCTTCTTCTTCATCTGCTACCACACCCATCAGACACCACCAAACCCAGATCTCATCTCTCTTGCCCTCTCCATCTCTCTCTCGATCGATCGATCGATCGACGAGCACCATCATCTCTTGGTTTCCGCCAAAGCCAAACACCCCCAACCACCATCCACAACGAAACCACCTGCCACCATCAAAACCCAACCCAAAAACCTCTCCCACCACCACAAGCCACCACGAATCATGGGTTTCACGGCGACCGGCAGGAGATCGAGAGACGAAACGGAGAGAGATCGAGAAATAAGGGAGAGAGATCGAGAAAGAAGAGAGATGGATCTGAGAGAGATCGAGAAAGAAGTGAGAATGTGTTTGGTCTGGGTTTAATGTTGATTGGGTTTATGGTTTTATTTGAATGTTTTATTTTTTTGATCTGCATTTGAGTTTCTGGGATTTGTTGAATGTTGATTGTTGATGAAGGTGGTGTAGATTTTCTGGAAAACTAAAGAACTGAAATTTTGTTTTTATTTTTGGTGATTGTTGTTGGATTGGAGTTTTAATAGTTTGGTGGTATTTGTGGTAAATGGGTATCGGATTGGAGTTTTAATAGTTTGGTGGTATTTGTGGTATTTGTTAGAAAAAGAGTTTGATCCGAGGCCCGTGTTTCACACGGTGTCCTTAAGACAATTTCGCTTGACAACACCGTATGTGTATTAGGCGATTGTCTCCCAGGATACAACGGTTCAATAGTGGTAGGCCTAGGCACTATCCACTACCAGCGAACTCAAACCGAGTTTTGAACTTACCAAGAAACAGAGAGAAGAAACGAACTCAAACCGAGTTTTGAACTTACCAAGAAACAGAGAGAAGAAACGAACTCAAACCGAGTTTTGAACTTACCAAGAAACAGAGAGAAGAAACGAATTCGGCTGCTGAAAAGAAACTTGAATTTTTTTTTTTTTGTGTTGAACAGAACATAAGAGGGAATAAATACCCAAACCGAAACCCTAGGGATTAATTCGGGATTATAATTGGAATTCTTAGTGATCAAGTAAGAAATCAGAATCCAAACAATTAAAGCTTTCCTTATTCATCACAATAGTCCAATCGGAGCGGCATTCGTGTCCGCAGGTCGCGCCCACACACGAGTCGTGCATTCGAAGGTTCGGGGTCCATGATTCGCACCCCCCGCCCCTGCGCGTGCGAGAGAGAGCCTCTATGCCACACACATGTTCAAAGCTCATATCACACATTCACTTATAAACTACTTATAAATGATCTCCCTAAGCAATGTAGAATTCCTTTTAATCCCTACATAATGGGTCCACTTTGAGATTCAATTTATCATTCATCCATTAACCATTTTGTAAATTTGAGTATACCGTTTCGAAGTTCTCACGGAGGAGAATTTGAATCCACTTTAATCTTTCATTTCTATGGAATTTATCATACTCAATTTTTGCCCTCAACATGAGAGAGATTATCACAAAATTTCCAACAGCTTTTTCAAGGTGTGTGGGTGAGTGAGAGATGTTTTCCTCTCGGTGAGGAACAGCCTTAGGCGAAATAGCTTTGCTTTCGTAAGGTTTGGTACGTGGGAGGAAGCTAACATGGTGGCAATTAAGGTAAATGGAAGTAACATATGTGGGTGGCTTATAACGTCGAAGATGGCTGTAGTTGGGTGGAAGAATCAGTGTAATCTTGTTCTGAGACAGAGAGGTTCGAGAATGGTCAATGGTAAAGTAACGTGATTGGTAAAGTTAAATGTGACATAGAAACACAGCAAAGAAGCGGACCATTGTGAATGTGGTAAATGGGTATCGGATCAGTTGTCATGAAGAGGTTTCCAAAAGGTTTTGAGAAGATTACATCCATGTCCTGGGAGATTGATTAGCTTTCAGGTGTGCAATAGAAGACCTTAAAATATTTTCAGAGGTTTCTAAGGTGAATTCTTATTATAGTCAAAAGATTTCTCATTCCAATCATTTTATTTAGGAGAAAAGCACATTTTGTGGTGCTTTGAGCCTGTTAATGAGAAGGTTAGGTCCATGAATAACAGCTCTTTGTGGGCGAATTGCTTTGATTCTCTGAAGGAATGGTCAAATTCTATAATTCCTAAAACTAGGTTGGTTTGGATGAGGTGCTCGGGGGTTCCTCTGTTATGTTGGAACTCTCACTTTTTCTTGAAGATAGAAGGGTAGTTTGGAGAAGTTTTATATGTGGATAAGGATACACAGATGAAAAGAAGATTGGATAAAGGGAGGTTGTTAATGTTCGTTGCTCTTGATTGGTAGTGTCCCCATAAGATTAATGTGGAGATGGGAAGAAGTTCATTTGAAGTCCAGATTTCAGAAGATACTTTTTTAGTTGATAGTACTTGGTTGGAGAGCTTTCTGGGTTTGGTTCCAGCGATTGGTCATGCAAGGGTAGTTTCTCTTCCGTTTTAAGGAAATCTCAGGCCAGCTTTCAAGAAAAGGTGGTCATGGTATCCATGTCTCGGTCGTGGATCAACTATAGCGGATCAATAAAGTGACATATGATGGTGGTAAGGTAAAAAAAAATGGTCAAGTAAACCAGACAAAGTGAAGTGGACATGCTCTTGCACAATTCTGGTAATTTTAGCTATGAGTTGGTTAACATGGCAATCAACTCCATCTTTCAACTTAGAAGAGACAAAAAGGTGGGAGAGCTAGGTGATGATAGAGCTTATGATGTCAGAAGAAGGTGTGGGTTTTGAGGTTCAAAGAGAAAGGAGGGAAAACCTTTCTTTTCAAATATTGTCTTGAATTATGATTCTCCAAAGGAACCAGACAATAGAAAGGTTTGCAGGGTGGGATTTTATCACTTGCTTCGAAACAGAAATGAAAAGTGGGGTTGTTTTCTAATTCCAAACTCTTGAGGGGCGGTAGGGTAAAAATGATGAAGTTTGCTAAATCTGATTTGGGCCAGCTATTTAGTTCTTTTGACTCGAGTAAAGGTTCAATCAGAAGAGGGTTTAAAAGAGGAAGAGGGTTGTGAAGGCCCATTAACCGATTTACACATTGGTTTCACGGCAGTGTTTCTGATTATGTTAAAGGAGGTGTGAATGACCCAACAGAGATATTTCAGGCTACTAGAAATGGGGTGTTGGTCCCTGAAATGGGGTGTTGACCAGCCAAACTAGAGGTAGCCATTGTGAGAAGCTGGTTCGAAAAGATAGGTCCATGGTAAGAGGTTTATCAGTGATTTTGTCTAGTAATACAAAGAAAATAAGAGGGAGATGTGATAAGGTTTTGTTGAAGAGTCACAACATGATTCTAAGGAGCTTCAGTGCTTGTTAAAATCAGAAGAATCAGAAATCAGAGTTATATATTAAGGAGGAGTGGAACTTGGAGGATAAAGTCATGAACGTGTTGGAAAATGGAATGGCCCTTGGTCTCAATTTCAAGGGAGGAAAAAGGAGTTGCTTGAGATTATTTCTAGGAGGGAGGATGTGAACGATGATAGGATGATAGGTTTCGATAGTTGGTGAGAAAGTTGGTGCAAAATCACAAGGCTATTGGGCCTTGAGTTCTCCTTAGTTTGGGTCTTTAATGATAGGTGGGCTTTTCCTTATTTTTGGTCTGTTTTAGTTTGGGCTTTGAGTTGTGTTTTGTTTGTTCTTGAGGGATACTCGATTTTTGTTGCAGCTTAGTGTGCTGCTGTTTAGGGGTTTGTTAGTCCTAGCAAGGGGTGGGATTTTGTGGTCTTTTGGGGCCGTGTTTTTTCGGCTTCTTTTGTATCTGGTTCTTGGCCTTTCTTTGTCTCGATCTTTAAATAAAATTTACCGTTCGATAAAAAAAAATCTCAAATTACTAAAACATCATACGATATTTATCCATTCCGACAATCTCATTTGCAAAAGCCAGACATCACAAAATTAAGAAACAACTTAAAGTTAAATTCCAGTTAATTACACTTCAACAGTATGATCTAGTAACATATCAACAGGCTATTTTGATATATCACCAGATAAGCACATATTAACTTCAACAACCGTCTATAATAAAGTACATCCTAAGAAAGGGAAATTATTTCTTCTAATATATGAGCAAAGAGAATATGTTAAATGCCAAGAATCAAGAAGCCGAGTTGAAATATACTCGATCACTATCCTATGAATCCAGCATTCGGTGCTCTGAGTAGAAATACACTGCAAAGAACAAAGAAATAAATGAGTAAAAGCCAATGTTATTAATATGACATAATCAAACATTCAAACATGGAGTTATCTTCTACCATTTCAAAATCAAACACATATTCATCTTCTACCCTCTCAAACACAGATCCATCACCTTCTGTCTTTCTCAATCAAATTCCAAAATAAAACAAAAAAAATGGACACCTTCTCTTCATCAATTGAAATCATTTTTAATTAGATTCCACACACACATATATTGTAATGGTCAAAAATATAAAGGCCCAAATAACGGGCCCATAATCCAACCTAGATCCCAAAGTCAAGCCCGGTCAACTAGACCACAGAAAACACGTGGTCAAAACAGAATTCAAAATGGTAAAGCCAGGCGTTATACAAATCCCAATGCCTAGAAATGTCTTTAATGTCTGATGCACGTGAATCGAAACGGACAATTAAAGACCGTGATTCACACCCCCAAATGAATGAGCAAGAAGACCTCTCCTCATGAAAAGGACTAGGAAAATTCTCCCTCTCAACTCACGCGAAAGTTCTTTATACTCTCAAACCTCTTGGATTTTTCTTTACATTTATTTCGGCCCACACCTCCGTGATAAATAGAAGATCCGCCATCCGATCGAGGTTAATCAGAATATCCACCAAAGTCAATCAATCCAATTTCTAATCGACCAACGTTAAACGAAGGGATCCATATGGGCATAATCAATATCCTATATCGACCCAATTCTAGTTCGATCTATATCAACCAAACTAATCCCTAAGGGATTGAGGTGCCAACATCAACACCCAGTGTCGATTCTATAAGATCGACCCACAACTCGACCACAGATACAGAGCAACACGGTTTGTTATTTATTACTCTTCTTACTCCATCGTTTGAACTGTTGGAACCCCGTTCACCGGTCACTCAACGGAAGTAGGTTTTTAAAATCTCTTATACATACCTTAAACGATCTGGAACCAGTGAACTTAGGATCGTAATATTTTTTGTTCGGAACTTATACATATAAAATTATTACAATAATAAAATATACGTATATTCAGGAAATTGAAATCAATATAATAAGAAGAAGATATTAGAACCTTACCAACGTTTGGAGGCTCTTTCACTTCTTGATATGCTCATGGTTTATATCACTCGATCTTCCTCGATATACCCCTGGATTTGTAACCGTGTGTGGGCGCGTCACGGTCTCAAAAAAAAAAAAGAATTGAGGATGTAGAGAAAAAACCGAAAAAAAAACTATTTCTTTTAAGAGAAAACAATTTAGAACCATTCTAGTTGTTAAAGAAAAATATCTTATATTTTCTTTTTCTCGAGTTTCAATGTGCACGAACACCAAAATTTGTTGTGTAAGTCTAATCTCCTCTTTTTTTCTCATTACTCATATCACTCAGCACATTTGCACTTAAAATGCATGTAATCTCATTACTGTGTATGTTGTATATCATTAATGTGTGTTAATGAGATTTTAAGTTTTTAGCAAACACCGACTAATTGCTTTTAATGTGTTCTCAATTTTGATATATATATTATTTGGATTTTCAAATAAAAATATATCTAATATATATATGAAAAAACTAATAATATATCTTTTGATTTTAAAATCTTTTTAAAATATCTCACATCTGTAAAAGATAATTAAATATTTGTTTTTGAATTTAAACATTTTAAATTCAATTTCAAATATTTCATTTAATAAAATAAAATAATCTTATTATCTTACTCTATTTAAAATCAAATATCAACTAACACCCTCCATTTTGTGATTAATGACATAATTAAATAATCTCATTATTTAATTTATTTAATCACTATTATTCATTAATTAAATAATCTTATTATTTAATTAATTTTTGAATAAATGCGTGTCACTTTCGTAACACGATTAATTGGACAATCCAAATAATTAATCGTGACCATTGTTACCTAAATCGATCGGGCTAGCAAAAGGACCTAATGGACACACAGTATTTTGAGATCCAATAATCTTTGGAATTATTAATTAAACTATTTAATTAATATTCCTTGACTATTAACTCTGTTGTTATTTCACTAAAAATCCGAAGTTGCACTCTCTCAACTGAAAACGCTTTTACACAGACAGATACAACTCGGTGTTCATCGATATAGCAATTATATATTGTGTGATCCTCCACAATAGTTCATAATTAGAGTTGGGTCATAATGTCCGTTATTCCCCTTTAATTATATTATATCCTTTAAGTACCATTGATTCTCTAATGGACAATAAATCTTATTTCCCCATAAAATTATGAGAGCCTTCATATTGTCCAAGCCCCGAATCAACCCTTAAGAGAACTACCATCTACTTCTCATAAGAATGAGTGGATTCCACTATTGTGTACAGACCTTTCCAGCCACAAGTCAAAGCGCAATCCTAACATACAAAGCATATTGATCAGGAATTGCATCTGACCTCACCCATGGTATATCAAAGACCACGATCTAACCTGAAGGAATCGATAAGGCACTCAGGATTAAGATCACCCAGATATAGCCATTATTAGTTTATATATATGAATCTCATCGGTAAACGGATCTTGGTGAGAGATTCATATAGACCATGGCCCAGTCATAAATGATCACATCATACAAGGTGCCTCCATTCTCATATCTCTATATGAATGATCCAGGATAGGATCATCATACACTACGGAATGGACCACAACTGTAGATTAACCGTAAATAAAGTACCCAGTTTTATTTGCTTTTTACGGACTTTTTAGATTGCACGTCTCTTACTGTATCCATCTGTATATGACATTCATATACACAGTTCGAGATTACATCCGGCAATCTTGGATGTTAAATACATGCACAAGTTATAAAATAAACAACACAACAAGAATGAATTGAACTTTTCTTTTTATTTATTTCATAAATCCATTTACAAATTACATCTATAGAGTATAAACCCCAACATGAACATTATACTGACTTGAGCGTCGGAGAGTCCCCCCAAGGAAACACCCCCTCATGTGGTCCACCATCGCTCCTCTTTTGTTTTACAGGTTATCAATGCCCACCTCGACGATCAAAGATTAATTGTAGATTCGATCGAGTATAGTTTGGGGCCAACCGTGGGGCCTTGGCAATTTCTCTCTTATCGGACACACTATATGATCCAGATCAATGACTATGACTGACACCGGACGATCTCTCTATAAAGATTAGAGGGAGACCTTTATGTGCAAGGGGTTCGGTTCAAGTCTAGTTGCATTCCAGTGGTACTCTAACCTGCCAAATGACTCAATTGGATCATTCACCTAGTAGACCGACACCTTTGTCGAACAATTTATGAGTAGGATGAAGTTGGAGAAGCAATCATATGACCTCTACACCGTTACACAGTGAAGAGGGGAATGATTGCGAGATTACGTGGGTCAATTCAACAAAGAAAAGGTATCGGTCCTTAACTGTAACCCTGCCACTGATGTATCTGCTTTCAAGACGGCCTGCAGTACGACTCTGACTTGTACAAGGAACTAACGAGGTACCCGTGTTGAACGATTGAATATGTGTTGGTACAAGCCTAGGCCTAGATCAAGTGGGAAGAAGATGAGGCAAATTATCGTCTACCAACCTAACCACAAAAGAATTACAGGTGTGATCAACACATAGATAGAAGGTTAAACGATCTACGAAACAACGGTAAACAAGACAGGCCAGATGACAGGCCAGATGACAGAAGATGACCATTTGATAGGCCACCTCAAAATGATGGAAAACTGAGGACATGAGTCCCCGAGTATGCTTTGAGTATCGAGCCATCGGAAGCGGTGAACGTCCTACGAGGCATGGGAAACTCAGTGAGATGGCAACCAAAGATGACCTCACCTCCAGAACATCGAGATTCGAATAGATTGTGCGAATTCAACGGGGACCATAGGCATCGGACGAACCAATACATCACACTAAAACTCAAAATCACCAAATTACTAAAGCAGGGACGTCTGAAAGAGTTCCTGACCGATAAAGGGAAAGCAACTCTAGCACAACGAGACGAGTGGTAAAAAACTAAGAGGAAGGACTCCTCACCAGTACCACTACGTCCAAAACGCATCGTCAACTTTATATCATGTGGTTCTGAGGTAAGTGGAATATCACACACCGTGGTAAGGAGACACACTCGACAGGTACCAAGCTCAAAAGTGAGACCTTTCCATCAAAATGACTCATCAGTCTACATGGTTATTTTATTTAATACATCAGAGAGATACAGTTTGTTTTCACCTCACCACGATGCACTAGTAATTTCTTTGTATATTGCCATTTGTTTGATGAAGCATTGTCTGGTCGACAATTGTAGTTCCACTAACACTTTTTTTATGTGCGTTAAGAGAAATGCAAAAATTAAGAATTAGGAATCACTCGTCGTTTTACTACACTGGCAGGATTCAGAGGGTGAGGCCAAGAGTATGGTGGGAGAGATCGTCCTTCCAGTGTATGCAGGTGGTGTTAACATTCAAACCAAATTCCTTATGCTTGATTGCCTATCGGCATACAATGTGATTGTTGGTCACCCACAGATTCAAGAGCTTCGAGCGGTCCTTTCAACCCTTCATCAGACGATATGATTCTTAACTAAATTGGGGGATCGTGAGATCTAGGGAGAATTGAAGACCTCTGGGGAATACTACTAGGTGTGTCTGAAGGAGAATAAGCGGGTTTTATATCAATTACACCAGAAACAAAACTCGATCTAGATAAACTAGAGGTTGAAGAACTCATTGAAGTCTAGATACATCCAAACATTCCAAGGCACAAAGTCCAAATAGGATCAAGGTTCGACCCTAGGATCGGAGGAAAGCCGATCGATTTCTTGAAAAGGCATTACGCCTCTTTTGCATAGACACATGTTGATATGGTTGGAATCGACCTCAATGTCATGGTACATCAATTTCAAGTCGACCCCGACAATCGACCAGTGAAGTAGAAGAGAAGGAAATTCACCCCAAAGCGAATTGGAGTCATCAACGATGAGGTACAAAAGCTGATCGAAATAGGATCAGTACGGGAAGTCAACTATCCTGACTGGATGAACAATGTGATCATGATAAAAAAAAAGAACTGGAAGTGGAGAGTTTACATCGACTTCACCGATCTAAACAAAGCTTCTCTGAAGGAATTTTTCCCCCTTCCATATATCGACATGATGCGATAGTGGGACATGAGTTGTTGAGCTTTATAGACGCATTCTCTAGCTACAGCAAGATCCTAATGCATCCAGACGACCAAGAGAAGACAACCTTCATATTGAGCGAGGTATTTTTTGTTACAAGGTAATGCCTTTTGGCCTCAAGAATACATGTGCGACATATCAATGGCTAGTCAACAAGATGTTCATAGGAATGCTAGAAGACACGATGGAAGTCTATATTAATGACATGTTGGTGAAGTCGCTCGTGGCGAATCAACACCTCAAACACCTGAGGCAATCCTTCGAAGTACTTAACAGGTATAAAATGAAACTTAATCCAACTAAATGTGCATTTGGTGTATCTTTAGTGAAGTTTCTAGGTTATCTCGTCACCCATAGAAAGATCGAAGAAAATCCGTAACAGATTCAATCAAACATAGGAATCGAGTCCCCCAAATGCGTCAAGGATGTGCAAATATTGAATGGTGGTATTGCGGCCCTTGGTCGATTCATTTTCTGATTCTCAGAGAGGTGCCACGGTTTCTTCAAAACCCTAAAGAAAAATAGGGAGTTCAAGTGGACGGAAGAATGTGAGAAAGCCTTACAGAAGCTAAAAGTCTATCAAACATCCTTACCCCTATTATCAAAATCGATCAATGGGGAGACCCTTTTCGTATACCTAGTGGTGTCAGCAACAACAATAAGGTCAGAATTAGTTAGGGATGAAGATGGAGACAGTTACCGGTCTACTATGTCAGCAGGTCCTTGTTCGACGCCGAAACGCATTACAGCCTGCTGAAAAAGCTAGCCCTCATACTCGTAATTGCTGCTATAAATTTTTGACCATACTTCCAGTGTCACTCGACAACATACCCACTTAAGAGCATTATCTAAACTATATGATCGCCTAACCAAATGGACAGTCAAACTTAGTGAGCATGGCATCTCTTATCGACCAAGAACTGCAGTCAATGCCCAAGTGTTGGTTGATTTTATTAATGATTTATCTCCTAATTTGCTGGAACAGATCGAGAAAGAAACAATAAATATGGTCAATAACCCAGCCCAGGGAATGTGGGGGTTTCGAAATTGAACAAATTTCTTGAGCAAAAGATACTCGAGTAGACTCCTTGGCCAACATTGGCTTCACAAGCCAAACGACTACAAGTAAGTTGATCCCGATAGTTTACCAACAATGGCCAGCATTTTGGAAGAACAGATAATCAATGGAAGTAGCGACAATCGACATTTAACCCAACTGGATGACATGGTAATTGAATACCTTGAGATCGAAAAACTTCCGACAAAAAAAACAAAGCAAGGAAAGTTCGAGCCAAGACAGCCAAACTATGTATAATCAGAGGTAAACTCTACAAACGCTCTTTTGCAGGTCCTTATCTCTTATGTGCAAAACTTTTGGAGGCTAGATCGGTGATAGTCGAGCTACGCGCCAGCAAATGCGGGAACCATTCCTGTTCAAGGAGCCTGGCACATCGAGTGATAACAGCGGGCTACTATTGGCCGACCATAAGAATCGATGCGATTGTAAGACCCGGAGTTGCACAGTGGAAGGAAATTTCAAAAAAAAATTAAAAAAAATATTTAAAGACTCTATGAACGATGTACGATATATAAGAATAAATAGGGTCAGATTCGAAATCATACCTACAGGCTAACTCCTTCGTTATTTCACTTCTTGATATAGCTTTCTGATTTATACCACCGGATATTCCTCGCTATCTCACAGGTTTCGACAACTGCGTGTGGGCACGTCACGGGCTTCAGGAGGTTTTATAGAGGTTGAAGAAACAACACAAAACAACTCTTGCTTGTATGTAGAATTCAGCCACTTGAATAATAAAGAACAAAATAAAAATAAACCTTTTTTTCTGGTAGCCACACCCAACTTTCTTGTTTGTTTCTTCTTTTCTCATGTTACAAGTATATTGTCTTCTTTGTGACACAAAAAATCTTCTTTGGCCGCACATGTGTTCAATTGCTATTTCTTTTTGTTTTAATAATAATAATAATAATAATAATAATAATAATAATATTAATAATAATAATAATAATAATATAACAAAATGCTAATTCTATTCGAAATAAGATAATTAGCATTTTAGTGATCAAGTTAAGACTTGAGCACTTGCATAGCTAGGAAATAAAACAATCTTATTATTTTATCCTTTGTCTAAATCATGGTTCAAACCTATAACCTTCAATTAATAATTCTCAATTATTAATTTATTAATTAAATAATCCCATCCTTTAATTAATTTCTTGAATAATTTTCTTGTTACTTTTGTAACATAATTAATTTGACTATCCAATTAATTAACCGTAACCCTTGTTACCATCAATATTCCGGGCTAGCAAGGGGACCTAATTGACCCACAACCTTGAGCTCCAATAATCCTTAGAAAAGTTAATTAAACTCTTTAACTAATATTTCATCATTATTAACCTCAGAGTTACTCCATTAAAAACCCGAGGCTGCACTCTCATAACTGTAGATGTTTTTACGCAAATCAAAATCTCAGTGTCCATCGATATAGCTATTGCATATGGTATGATCCTCCATAAGTAGTTCATAATTAGGGCTAGGTTATAAAGTCCGTTATACCTGTCTAATTATATCTTTTCAATTAAGTGTCATTGATTCTCTAATGAACAATAAATCCTAACTTCCTTTACGGAAGAATGAGAGCGCTCATATTGTTCAAGCCCTGAATACACCTTTAAGGGAACTCAATTTCTTGTAAAAAGGAGTGGATTCCATTATTGTGTACAAACCTTCCCAGCCACAAGCTAAACTGCAATTCCAACATACGAAGTTATTGACTGAGAATGCAACTCTGATCTCACTCATGGTATATCAAAAATTACAATCTAATCTGAAAGAGTCGATAAGACTCTCAGGAGTAAGATCACCTAAATATAACCATCATTTGTCGATATATACGAATATCATCATTTAAAGGATCTTAGTGAGTGATTCATATAGATCATGGCTCAGTCTTATATGATCACATCATATATGCTGTCTTCGTTCTCATATCACCATATGAATAGTCTAGGATAAGTCTATCGTACATTACGGAATAGACCATAGTTGTAGATTAACCATAAATGAAGTACCTAGTTCTATTTGCTATCTACAGACTCTTTAGATTATTCATCTCAAACTGAAAAACCTCTATATATGACAGTCATATACTCAGTTAGTAGATTGTTCCTTAGACAGGTGAACTTCATGCCTGGAAGGTAAATAACCTTTCTTGGAGTTCTGTATCGAGAATAGCACAAGAATCTTGTCAATATACGATGCTTAAGAAAATGCCAAGAGTTTGTTCTTAGAATCTCTTATTAATTAGATCTCGAGAACATAACTCGCCTCTCCCAAATCATTCAATTGGAATTGGCTTGCCAGCTAGCCCTTTACTTCCAATAACACCCCTACATCATTCCCGATGAGTAGGATATCATCTATGTATAGGACTAAGGAAACTATCTTCTTGTCAACGATTCGCTTGTAAACACAAGGCTCATCGATATTTTGCTCGAAGCCGCAGGTTTTGATAGCATTATCAAACCTAATGTTCCAATATCTAGATGCTTGTTTTAGTCCATAAATGGACCTTTGCAACTTGCAAACCTTTTGCTCTTGATTCTGAGACATGAATCCCTCTGGTTGCATCATATAGATACTGTTATCAAGATTGTCATTCAAAAATACAATATTGACATCCATTTGCTAAATTTCATAATCGAAATAGACAGCAATGAATAAAAGAATCCAAATAGACTTAAACATAGCTACAGGTGAGAAGAATTCTTCATAATCGACCCCCTCCTTTTGGGTATAACCATTTTCCACTAGTGTTGCTTTGAAGGTCTCTACCTTTCTGTATACTCCACTCATTCTCTTACAGATCCACTTACAACCTATGGGTTTTATCCAATCTGGTAAGTCTACAAGTTCGTAGACTAAGTTGGAGTATATGGACTCCATCTCGAGATTCATGGTTTTAAGACATTCTTCTTTGTCAGAATCTTCCATTGCATGTTTAAATGACAACATATCTTCCACACTATTATCAGACACAACAGCCTGTGCCTTCCCAATACCTAAATAGCAATCAGGTTGTTGTACAACCCTCCCACTACGCTTAGGTGGTAGTTGTAGGGAAAAATTGGTTCAAAAACGTGGCGGAAGCATAAAATTAGGGTTTGATATATTTAAAAAAATCTCTTTAATAGAAAGAACCTTAACCCTAGATTAATTGATGTATATTAAAAGTATCGTACCTTTTTTTTTCCTGATAATTGAACTAGCGTCGAATTGAATCCGCAAGATCTTCCAATCTAATCAAAAACTTGAATCACCTAGTAGTGTGGGCTCCCTTTATTTAAATTGTATACCTGAGAATGGAAACAAACAAAATCTTCTTCTTTGTTAGTCACAATAATCCTCCAAGAGAAAACCCAAAAACGTTCGGCCACTTATGAATTATCGATCTATTTGATTGAAACTTACGTGAACCCTATTTGATTTTTGTACACAAAACCCTTTTGATGTAAAGGATACTAGTACACTATCGAAAACAAAAACGTTTCCTTTTCTCTTCTTCTTGGCCAAATTCAATACACAATATCTGTGAGTTGGCCGAATATTGTCTAGAGCAAAAACTAATTTTTTCCTCTCTCTAAATTCTCTCTCTAGGCCGAATTCTCTCTCATAAAACCCTAGCCTTGGCCTGAAAATTCACTTAGAATTAAGCCTTGGTCGAAATTTATGTGGAGATATATATAGGTTCTCAAATCCTTTCCTAAAGAGGATTTACTTAGTGGGCAAGAATCCTATCTTTATGTGGATTTACTTGGTCTCAAAGAATCCATTATCAAAAAAGATTTATTTTCCACATCAAGGCTCCTAATCCAACTCAAAGAGTGTATTTATTCAGTAACCAATTACTGGATATAATTAAATTGTGACTAACTTCATAATATAAATCAAATACTTCTTAATTTAACTAGATAAATAAATTCCTATTATTTATCTACTTATCAAATATAGTATTTGATACTTATCATATTACCAACAATAATATGACTCTAGGAGACCATCTCCTCCTAGGAAAAAGATTTTGAATTTTTATTAAATAATTAATTAATTTCCATTTAATTAAATAAAAAAATAAAAAAATAAAAAAATAATATATAAGACTAATAAATAGTCTCTTGCCGCCCAAGCTATATAAATGTCGGTCTAATATTGTTTTTTCCTATTTTATTAAATCCATTGGACTTTATAATGGATTTAATAAAAGATCCACATGTGAACTATACTCATTCTTACTAAAAGAAACAAGTTCACATGCCTTAATACAATTCTAGATGGACCCATAAATTGGTCTGGTAGAATATATCAAGTGTTCCATACAAGTTCGTGTGAATTGGGGATCTTGGCGGGCTATCTAAATTTAATCTCCAATAGACATAACCTAATTACAATCAACAAATGATTCACTTAGGTCCGATCTATTAATTTTAGTTCATTCCACTAAAAAACTAAAATTGAACTCATAAATAAAGATAGAATAAGTTAATATTGCTCATTCATACCCTAGACAATCTTAATGGAGAAAGTGTATATTCGTGAAGAATATCAGTAATCGCCAAGAGCTCATAGACCGCCTAGAGCTCATAGACCGCCTATAGCTCTCCAAGTTACCATATTTACTCATATGACCACATTTTGAACTTAGATATTTTGACTTGTCCAGAAACCATATATCAATAGACACTATTGAACATTTAACGTTAATATTTAATATCCAATACCTCAAAACATCCATATGATGATATTTTACTCTCATTTAATAAATTGAGCCACAATGTCCATATCTATAAATGAAGCCCTCTATCGATTAACAAATGAATACCACCAAACTATCGAGGATAGACTGTGTTATATAATCGTACTCATTAGTAGCTCAAATGATAACACTTGCAACCATAAGTTCATCATTTATCTCAGGATTGAGATAGACTCTCCGATTTTCTTCAAGTGAAAACTTTTATCCATTGACGGTTCTGGATTTGCACTAGATTCTTTTGCCCAACTACACCACACTTTGATTATTTTAGGCTCATCATAACACATTTGATGCCACTCAAATGCTAGCAAAAGAATCTACAACTTTGACAAGATAAAGGTGTCCAACATTTATCTTACGTTGTGAATATTATTCAAGACTAACTAAAGAATTGTGTCTACCTCATACATATCCAGATGTATGAACAATTCCTCTTTTCTCATAGTCTTTTGACCTTATGATTATTTACATTTGACAATTATAATAATTAAACTATAATTGCTATAAGATTTGTTAAACTAAAAATCACTCGTATTAATAAGAAAAGATTGTCAAATACATTATTACACTATTGTTATCGAGCATAATCCCAATAGTAGTGTGGTTTGACTAGGAACCATCTGACTCTTAGACGTAGGTGGAACAACAACTCTTGTTGATTGAGCACTAGTCGAACCAGGATCTAACTCATTTAACACAATCTTGCTTCGAGGTTTATGATCACTCTTATAGTTATCATCAAACAATGTTGCATGTGTCGATACAAATACTTCTTTCTCCTTAGGACTATAAAAGTATCCACCTCTAGTCTCATTGGAATAACCTACAAACAAGCAGACCATTGACTTA
Source organism: Dipteronia dyeriana (assembly GCA_032871835.1). NCBI lineage: Eukaryota > Viridiplantae > Streptophyta > Magnoliopsida > Sapindales > Sapindaceae > Dipteronia > Dipteronia dyeriana. The sequence goes on along the minus strand of CM065300.1, from coordinate 83,307,083 downwards.
GTGTCCAACTTTTCAGTTCAATTCTCAGTACATGTATTGGACACCCCCATATACGGAAATGGCTTAAACTAGTTTTACGACCATACTACAACTATAGTGGAGTCATAGGAATAGATTTGGATGGGATTGCATACAAAATGTAGGCTGACGTTTGTAGTGTATATCCCCAAAAAATATTTGGTAATGATGAAAAACTAATCATATATCTCACCATATCCATTAGGGTTCTATTTTTCCTCTCAACAACACCATTCTATTGTGGTATTCCAGGAGCTGTGAGTTGGGATATGATCCCATGTTCAACCAAGTAGTCTTTAAACTCTTGGTCAAGGTACTCACCTCCATGATCCGATTGTAGAGCCTTGATAGTCTTGCTTAATTATTTCTCATATTCAGCTCGGAAGTCATTGAACTTTTCAAAATTTTCAGACTTTCGTTGCATTAGGTAGACATATCTGTATCTAGAGTAGTCATCTATAAGGGTGACATAATACTCATAACCACTCATAGATTTAACATTCATCTGTCCATAGATGTCTGAATGTATAAGCTCTAGTAGTTCTGTAGCTCTAAGCATTTTTCCAGTAAATTGTCTCTTAATCATTTTACCTTCTAAACAGGATTTGCAAACATGTAACGTTCCAACCTTTAACTAGCTTAAAGGCCCACTTTTAACTAGTCTGTCTATCCTGTCAATCTAAATATGGCCAAGTCTTAGATGTTATAGATACGTTTCATTATCAGGAGAAATTTTCTGTTATTTTGTTTTAGGTTTTTCAACTTTAAACAATTCAGTATTGAGCAGTGATGTATGAATTAATGGTCTTAAAACATACAAGTTGTTTTTATTTAAATCTGAAAAAATATTTAAACCATTTCTAAAAACAATAACTAATTTATCATTACAAGAAATAGAATAAAATTGTACCAACAACTTGGATGTAGAAATTCAATTTCTGGTAAAATCTAGGAATAAAATAAGCATTGTTCAAAACAATAAAACAACTATTAAATTGAAGTCTAACTACTCCCACTGCTCTTGATGACACGACATCCCCAGACCCAATACGTATTGAGAAAGCCCCCTCATCTAGCTTCGTCCAAGAATCAGTCAACTACAAGAAAGAACAAACATGGTTAGTGGCCCCCTAAATCTACTATCCAAGGTGAAGAATCATTTTTCACTAAACATGATTCAATGACAAGTAAATCATATTTACCCTTCGTCTTCTTCTTCTTAGCGACCTCCTCAAGGTATTATTGGCAGTTTCTTTTCCAGTGATAGACCTTATCGTAATGGAAACACTTCCATTTTGCTTTGTCGGTCGAGGCTCTCTTTTTCTTGCTTTGGGTTGGTTTCTTCTTGGGCTTTGCTTTAGCCTTACCAACAGACCTCTTCCTCTTCTTTGACCAAAAAGAAGATGGTTCAGCAACATTTGCCTCACTGTTCTTACATTTGTGGTCCTTAGTCGTAGACTCAAAGGTAGAAAGCTCGTTCAACAACTGAGTCAGGCTAAACTTTAACTTGTTCTGATGCTCACTTGGCTTTCCTCATCAGTGGCTCCGCTATTGACCTCGGTTGTATTGAAGTATAACATCATACCCAGGACATGTTTTCGGACCAATGAACCCTCCTTCATCCATGCAAATATTGCAGAACGAATAACTTCATGTCGTTGTTGCTCGGATGGCTGCCCGAACATAGCCTGTAATGACTCTATGATTTTGAATACCATAGTCATTGACTCGTGCTTAGTGACAAGCACATCTGTCATACTTGCAAATAGATATATTAGAGCATTTTCATCAGCTGAGACCCATTTTTTGTATGCCTCATGAAATTTAACTTGTTCATCCCGTAGTTGCTTTTAAACTGATCGACTCTTTGATGGAGTCATCAGTTTGATGCTCACTTGGCTTTCCTCATCAATGGCTCCGCTATTGACCACAGTTGTATTGAAGTAGAACATCATACCCAAGACATGTTTCCGGACCAATGAATCCTCCTTCATCCATGCAAGCATTGCGAAATGAACAATTTCATGTCGTTGTTGCTCGGATGGCTGCCCGAACATAGCCTGTAATGACTCTATGATTTTGAATACCATAGTCATTGACTCCTGCTTAGTGAAAAGTACATCTGTCATACTTGCAAAAAGATATATTCGAGCCTTTTCATCAGTTGAGACCCATTTCTGGTGTGCCTCATGAACATTTCGTGTGGCATTGACAACAGGCTTTGGAGGACATTCCTCCGTTAACACGAATTTTAGGACTTTTGTTATTAATATTGCATTGATATTATTTTTCCACTTAGTATAGTTTTTTCCGGTCAGTTTGTCATTAGCAAGGATTTGTAATAGTGCAGTTAATTCACATGTTTATTGATTGCAGTATTTTAGATCTTAATCAATTTAAAGAAAAGTTTGTTCACTGGGATCGGTGATTCTACTAGTTGAACACTAATCAATCTAATTTAATTCTATTCTAAGTGCATGAAAACTAAATGGCAAAATGATTTTCTTGGATTGGTATTCTAATTCACTAATATGCAAGATCAATTAAACCAAATTACTCGCAAGCTCACACGAAAAATATATGAATATGAAAGAATGCTAGGGAATTAATGCAACCTAATTAAACTTCTCAATGTAATCCATTAGTCTCATTAAAGCATATAATTCAAATTGATATGGTTTGTTTCATGAAGCACCTAATCTTTCCTGTTACTCACACAAGATCATGTAATGAGTAAGGTAAAATTAGTTTCTAATTAAAAAAAAAACTCTAAACCAAATTATCATAGCATGGTCATGCATATGGAAACTTTCTCAATTATTAAGCTTTGTAGCTAAGAACTAAATGGGATGGTCACCCACATATAACCCTCAACATCATAAATTAACTAATCCTAACACAAACATTCATTGAGGTCTCATTTGAATATAGGTGAAGGAATTAGAGCAAGTATTGCAATAAAAGAGACTACCAATGTAATTAATTAATAAGCATAGACCATAGGATTACAAAGAGTTGTTTAATCAGTTAACATTAATCCCCTAACTTAGAATTAGTTACACATCAAAGAAAGGAAATTAAACAAAGAAGAATGAAAGAAGGAACCCAAGTTGACCATTGAGGTTCCTTGACTTGTAAGCTTCATCTCCTTGTTTCCCAAGATTCCAAGATGGATGGATGGAGAAAATGTCTAAAGATGGTGATGGAAAGGTGGATGTGTCCAAAATCTCGTGTGGCTGATGTCTCTTCCTAAAAACTCTTGAGGGTATTTATATGGGTCTAAAAATAGGTCAAGAATCAACCTAGGGACACGTGCCTCGTACTGTCACGCTGTTGAATGCCGCGGTTGTCCATGACGAAAACCCAACCGCGATATCTCGCTTCTTTGCTTCGTTTCTTTTTTTCAGGCGACACCTCGAGCGACAATGTCCAAGGAAGATCTCTGTCGCCCGGTTTGTCGCGGTCTTCCATGACGGAACTTAGACCATGACATGTCACTACTTTGGTAGATTGCACGCGATCTCCAAGCGACAATTCGGGCGACTTCTGAAAACAAATTGTTGTCGCTCTTGATGTCGCGTCTGTCCATGACGACATTTCACGATCGCGACAGCTCGCCTATTTGCCCAAGTTTTCTGAATGCCAGCACTCTTGAGTCCCAACTTCACTTAAATCACCCAATTGATACCCTTAATCATGAAATCCTGTAAAAACACTTAATCGAACCATTAAATACTTGATTTTACTACAGAATTGAGCAATAAGCGTAGGAATGGGAACTCGAAATCTAGTGTTATCATGGTTCGATCATTTATGTTTGGCATAAAATTAAATATGATGCGTGAACATATTTAATGAACAAGAAAATCCTTAAAAACTGTTTCTACGCCATGACAATCTAACATACCACAAGCAAGTACTGCCTTAGGGATTCTTGCATTTTAGATCGAGATATTCTCAATCAAATGATATACCATTATAACTCTTATTCTTCTATCGTTCAACCATCGTTTAATTCAGCCAGGTTTATAATTAACAAATTTAATTAAAAATTTGTGAGTGTAACCCACCATTTCAGATCCCTTAAGCTTAATTTGAGAATTACCGCCTTAGGGTCGGTCAATCCCAAAATACACTCAGAAACCCTATCTGTTAGGGAGTCAACCTTGGTATTGATTCTCTTAAAGATCCTCCATAGGGAAGACAAAAACAAAGCCGTCTTGAGGCCCCACTTGAATCATATGATGTTGAACTAATTATGGAGACTGCGGGATATAATATCATATATCCCTCTCCCACTCACTATTTTAGAATTAGGGTTTTCAATTGTTAATGCACCTAGATAATACTAAGATTAAACGGTTAATTTCAATTTAAATGTTTAGGGCATATATAACAAATTATTAGAATCTTATTCTAATAATAAATAAACTAATCCGATTTTTAACCAATTAAAAATCTAGTTCATTATTCAAATTATAATCTATATATACAAATTTACTAAGATTAGAATTATTTAATGTGATTTACCGAGTTTTAACTATTAAAAATTAATCACATTTTTAGGTCCTATTATATTGGGGCTTTAATCTAATTAAACCTAATATTAAAGGAAAGATCTAACTAATCTAACAATTTAATTAATAGACTAGTTATGAATAAGAATTACCAAGTTTTTACTCTGAAAACTAATCTCATTATTTAACAGCAAATTATGTGATTTGCCAATTTTTAATCATATTTAAAGAAACACATAATGTGAATGGCTATTATGCATGTATGACATTTAATAAAATACATGTGTAGGCACTACTAATCTATATTGCATGTGTATGTATGTCAATGCTTTAATTATTACATAATATAAGCATACATGAATTGACCGAGTACGATGGGTTTATATTTCTTAAAAAAAAAATCTAATTACAAAAAATTATCCAAGGCATTCCTTGATATTCTTGTATTTCCATAATCTCCAAGTCTTGTCTTATGAATCTTTTGCATCTTTCGGGTCCAAAAATAAAGTCCAACTTGATTTATTTTTAATGGATCCATCTCATGGATTAAATCCCTTAAAGTTCAAATGTTACGATAACATTTTTCGGATGCCCCAGATTTCCCAAAAAAACAGTCCAAACACACTGGCGTATACGCAGCCCTAGCACTTGCGAGTGTACAGCCATAGCGCATCACGCGTGTGCCCGCATTCGTGCACATGGCCAGCATGATAAAACATGTGTGACAGTTGCTATGAAGCATTGCATGAGAAACATGCGTGAATGCTGCATAAATACAACAATTTGTATGTTGTATGTTGTGCATGTGTGTTGGCAGCTGCACAAGTACAACAATTTGTATTTTGCATGTTGCGCAACACTTGTGCATATGTGTTGCTTTTGCGTGACATTTGCACACACGTAGCTGCGCCATTGCACATCACGTCCATACGGCTGATGTGCTTTATCTTCCGGGTCATCTTTCTTCGTTGAATTACATCAATAAAATAAATTATAACAAAACATTAACAATAACAACAAAATTTACTACCCATAAGTAATATTACATATAACATCCAAAATCCTAAACCCACCATACCATACAATTAACGATCAATCATGTTTATAAAAAAAACATCATACATTCAATAGATTGTGCCTACACATATATACATGCAATTAATCAAGACCAAAGAACAATTTATTCGAATATATCGTACTAGGGCTCTGATACCAATTGTAAGCCCTAGAGCGCGCAGCGGAAGGAAATGTCAAAACTATTTAAAAAAATATAATTAACGACTCTATGAATCGTGTACGATATATAAGAATAAATAGGGTAAGATTCGAAATCATACCTACAAGCTAACTCCTTCGTTCTTTCACTTCTTGATATAGCTTTCCGATTTGTACCGCCGGATCTTCCTCGCTATCTCTCATATTCCAGCAATTACGTGTGGACGTGTCACGGGCTTCAGAAGGTTGTATGGAGGTTGAAGAAACAACACAAAACATCTCTTGCTTTGTGTATGGAGAATTTAGCGACTTAAATAATAAAGAATAAAATAAAAATAAACCTTTTCTTGTATAGCCGCACCCAACTTTCTTGTTTGTTTCTTCTTTGTCTTTTGCCTTACAAAAAATCTTCTTTGGCCGCACATGTGTTCAATTGCAATTTTTTCTTGTTTTAATAATATATATATATAACAAGATACTAATCCTATTCCAAATAAGATAATTAGCATTTCAGTGATCAAGTTAGTATAGGATTCTAAATCTCATTTAACCCTAGTTCACTAAGACTTGAACACTTGACTTAGTTAGGAAATAAAACAATCTTATTATTTTATCCTTTGTCTTAGTCATGGTTTGAACCTATAACCTCCGATTAATAATTAATTATTAATTATTAATTATTAATTTATTAATTAAATGATATAAATATTTAATTAATTTGATAAATAATATATTAATTAAATAATCTCATCAATTTAATTAATTCCCTGAATAAATTTCTTGTTAATTTCGTAACATAATTAATTGGACCATCCAATTAATTATCCATGACCCTTGTTACTATCAACGTTCCGGGCTATCAAAGGGACCTAATTGACCCACAGTCTTGAGCTCCAATAATCCTTAGAAAAGCTAGTTAAACTCTTTAATTAATATTTTATCGTTATTAACCTCGAAGTTACTCCACTAAAAACCCTGAGGCTGCACTCTCATAACTTTAGAAGTTTTTACGCAAACCAAAAACTCAGTGTCCATCGATATAGCTATTACATATGGTATGATCCTCCACAAGTAGTTCATAATTAGAGCTAGGTTATAATTCTGTTATACCCTTCTAATTTTTATCTTTTCAATTAAGTGTCATTAATTCTCTAATAAACAATAAATCCTAACTTCCTTTACGGAAGACGGAGAGCGCTCATATTGTCAAACCTCGAATCAACCCTTAAGGGAACTACTATCTACTTTTCACAAGAAGAAGTGGATTCCACTATTGTGTACAAACATTCCCTGTAACAAGCTAAACCGCAATTCCAAAATATTAAATTATTGATCAGGAATGCAACTCTGATCTCACCCATGGTATATCAAAAATCACGATCTAACCTGAAAGAGTCGACAGACACTTATGATTAAGATCACCCATATGTAGCCATCAATTATCAATATATGAATCACATTATTTAACGGATCTTGGTGAGAGATTCATATAAATCGTGGCCCAGTCCTATATGATCACTTCATATAAGGTTTCTCCATTCTCATATCACCATATGAATAGTCTAGGATAAGACTATCGTACATTACGGAATGAACCGCAGCTATAGATTAACCACAAATAAAGTGCCCAACTCTATTGGCTATCTACAGACCCTTTAGATTATTCATCTCAAACTGAAAACCTCTATATATAACAGTCATACACTCAGTTAGAGATTACATCCTACAATCTTGGATATTAAGTACACATGATATAAATGTATGAGATAGATTTATAGAATGAATAAACCACTTCTTTTATTAATGTTTTACTCACATTTACAAATTACAAGCTTTAGAGCATAAACCCCAATAATCGAATTCGTAAAAAGGTGCGACAAGTGTCAATGACATACACAAGTTTCTCATCTACCTCCGATGTTACTGTCTCTGTGGCCTTTCATGAAATGGGGGATGTACATCATTGAAAAACTACCAACCTTGAACAAATGGGGCAAAGTTTATGTACTCGCCATGACAAATTACTTCACAAAGTGGATCGTGGCAGAATCTTACAAGAGCATAAAAAATTCACAGGTAAAAAAGTTTTCCAAGAAAAAATATAATTTGCAGGTTCGACATACCAAAAGAAGTCGTCACCGATAACGGATCACAATTCATCTCTTTCTATTTTCAAGACTTCTGTGAAGATTGGGGGATTAAGATCCATTTCTCGACCCCTCGATATCCACAATCAAATGGCCAGGTCAAGTAAACAATTAAAATTATTTTGGGAACCTTAAAGAAGAAGCTAGAAGCAGCGAAGAGACTGTGGGCCGATAAACTGCCGGAGGTCCTGTAGTCCTATCGAACAACAAATCAAACATCAACTGGTGCTACCCCATTCTCACTTACCTATGGAATGGAAACGGTTATACCATTAGAGCAGGATGTAATCTCAGTACGAGTTCAGCATCTCGATGAAGAACAAACAACTCTTTACTACCTTTCGAGCTCGATATACTCGATAAAAGAGAGATAAGTCCCTTCTCAGACTCGTAACCTATCAACAATGAGTAGCTCGACATTACAACAAAGACGTTCGAGCTTGAACCTTCTCGGAAGGTGATTGGGAAATACGAAGAGTTTTCCAGAATACTAAGGAACCAGGTACCAGGAAATTTGGTTCGATGTGGAAAGGGCCCTGCCAAATAACCAATGTGATTGGGCGTGGGGCCTATAAAATTCGAGCACAAGATGGACGTGAGATAAATAACAGCTAGAACGTTGAACACCTAAAAAGGTACTACTTCTAAATCATTCATTCTTTTTGCTTTGTTAATTTCGATGAAATGAAAACTAACAAATTTTTAAGGGCAATAAAGTGCCATTTGAGCTTCATAAAATAAAAATCCTCACTAGCAATGGTTGTCAATTACAAATAGCCCAAGAGCTTTGTAGACACCAAGTATTACTGGAAAATTCTCCGTCGTTAATGCGGAACGAACGAGAAAAGCAATCTTGTATTCAAAGATTAAAATCGTTTAACATACAAGACAAACTTGCAATGGGGGAAAAAGGCCACGCGAAGCGCGATCCATTCATCAATCCACCGATCAAAACTTAAAAAGTGATTGAGCACTTTCATAGAACTTATGATCAAAACACTCCATGTCGAGTCTTTGTATGTCGACACTTTGAGACAAGCATTGTAAACTTTATTCGTAAATCAATAAAGTCTTTGTTACTCAAAATTTTGTTTGATTCTCAAGTTAACGATCTATATGATCGATCTACATGTGCATTATAGAAACACATTCTATATATTCAAATAGCATAGAAATCAAAAGATATATTTAGAGCATAGAAATCAAAAGATATATTTAGAACATAGAAAGCATTCGCTTATATTACAAAATGGAGCAATTAAGCATCCCTCCCTTGATAAAATATTAAAAAATGATTAGTTTCAACTATCCTGCTCTTGACAAGCACCATCCAGGCCATCTCCAACAGCATTCCTACCAGCTCTCTTCTCCAACTCAGCATTGGTTCCTTCAACTACGTCTATCTCATCAGCATCATCTATATAAAGGGTCTTTAGCTCATTCCATTTCTCCCATATCTCAACATCCTTATCAGAGTTCAAGGAATCAATGAGACCTATCAATATCCATAAAAGTCGTGTCGGTCTGGGATAGCTTATCCTCACCAGACTTAAGCAACTTCTCTTTGAGACCAACGAGTTTGCCTGTTGACTCTTTCATCACCTCCTTAGCCGTAGCTTCAACAGATATAGCATCCTCGAGCTCCATCTTCATATTGGTATTAGAGGAGGTCAAGAAAGACATATTTTTGGAAGGCTTCTTACATTCTTCCTTTGAAAGAGTTGAGTCTATAAAGCCAGCAAAATAGAAGTTGAAAGGGCAAAAACAAGTGAAAATAGCTAGAGGATCAAGATCTTTGATGAACAAATTATCGAGTAATTGGGAGCCTCTTGATAAGCTCCGACTAAACCGCAATCAATAACTCAAGAGGCCCCGATCTTGGAGAGAAGTGCTTCGTCTTTAAGGAATAAAACTTGATCGGCCTGCTTCAACATGGAGCCAAGATTTGAATAGACTGAAATGTCATAAGGGAATTTGATGATCAAGTTGTCAATTGAACCTTCATCTTCAGGATGAGAACGCTTCCTCGATCTTTTATCAGGTGCATCAGATTGCTCGACATGAACAGTTTTCTCAGTCAATTCAACAATTTGAGAGACATAGATAGTGGTGACCTTCTTCTCCTTCATCTTTTCAATATAATCATATGCCTCTTCAAAGCCTCCTCGGATGAAAGTAGCTTTAAGTTTGACATTATTGTTATAGCGAAAGCTTGCTGGACGTCAGTAACGGTTTTGAGAATTTAAGTACCACATAAAATGTTGAACCCGTGTCTTATCCAAGTGTACTTGGTTAAATCTTCAAGACGAGGATAGAGGTTACCTGACTGAGAGAACGTTGTACGGTTCCACAAAGAGTTTGTACAGTTCCACAAAGAGCTCCTCTTGAGGCTATCCTTTTGTAGCAATCTCTTCCAGGTTCTATCTTTTGGATTGATAGAGAGAATTTTGAGTCCTACTCACGTTGTCCACTCATTGGATTGACTTTCCCTTTTCGTCTAAACCCACTAAAAGGAAAAAGAATCAAGTTAGAGTAATTATACAAAACAGTTCACTCACTGAGGTAGAACACCTACCAGTGCTATTCCAGGTCAACCTAACCCCCTTGACCAAATCCCTTTAAGCAAAGCAAAACTTTAGCTTCCAATCATGGTTCCTGGTCGTAAGCTCAGAGATTAGATAGCCTCTGTGATGACTAGTCGCGATCAAATACCTCCCACAGTCAAAATCGTGTTCCTTGAAATGATACGTGTATATGAAGTTTTTGAAAGACAAGTCCAACTTCTCTCTTAATCAAAAGCTCAAGTGATAGAAGAATCCTCTACCCGTTTGGTATCAACTGACTTGGAGTAATTTCAAAAACAGTTTAATAGCTATCGAGCCAGCGATGGAATGAGGAGCCTAAGTCCTAACTTGAAAGGTAGATAGTAGAAACAGGTCCAACCCTGGATCGACCAATCGGTGCATTCAACGGGGCCACCGCCAGTAACTTCATCGATTAGGGAATTCCTAACTTGAATTCTAAAATTTTAACATCCTGATATGACTTTTCAAGGAAGGATTCTCTGATAAGAACCATCCTGCTTCGCTTTTAGAGGTCGATGGCGACTCATTGTTTAACTCACCAGGGGTAGCCAAACGACCCACCTCTATTGACTTTGGAAAGTTGACTCCAACCTCACCTACGCTCGAGTCGGTAAGAGGCCCAACAATCGTCACCCTATCATGATGGCTCTGAGTCGAATGTTGAATATATGGACTCTTGGTCGACTTCGCTTGGGTCGCCTTGATATTCATTGATCATCTTCACCAACGAGAAGTTCAACGAGTTTTTGCTTTGACTCAGCATAGCTCCAAATGTTGTCGAACAAGAAAAATTGAATGAATAGAGCTATCTTAAACAGGGCGACCATAACAATCCAAAATCTAAGGCTATCTGGATCGAATTACCCTACACCAAGCAATCGACAAAAGCCCTTGGCCAACATTGCTATTTCAGTTTGAGGTTCTATTTTTCTCAACTTAGTGAAATTCTATTTTCTCAACTTAGCGAAATTCAATCTCATAAACAAGTTTGACATGCAAAAACTCACAGAATATGGATCAAATGCCTAAGGAAAAATCAAAACTCAATTAAAGTTCAAAACAAAAATACAGAAGCAACTGATTCAAGTAGTTTGACAAAATGCATTAAAAAAAACATCAAAAATGGAAAACGAGAGTGAGAAACGAGAAACCTACCTGAAATCAATTGGAAAAACTGGAAAAAACATCAGAGATTTAACGAAAATACTCATAATATAAAGAAGACCCCTAAACAGAGAAAACTGAAAAAAAATCTTTTTTTACCAAAGTGAGGAAGAAATAGAAGGCTTCAAAAATTTATACAAACTCAACGGACACGTGTAGCGAAATGATGGGGACGTCACTTCGAATAACATCTCCTGAAAAGACACATGTTGTCCTTAGAAATCTAAAAGGCATCAATTCAAATTCTTTGGCTTCAATAAAAGATCTATCCATGTCAGTCCTAACGGGACCAAAAGGCTTCAAAAATTTGACTCATCAGAAGAGCTAGACCATGCTCCACCAATAGAGAATTGCTCGATACCCATCATCAACCAAAACTCGGAGACTTGCAGTAAAATGATCTGAAAACTTCTGACGATTTGATAATCGATCATAACTAAAATCATGACGAGTAATCTTTACTCAACATCAGTGATCGATCCAATAAAACCATCAAGCCAGCTCGATATTAATGACTAACTTCAAGTTCGACCGTATCAACTCTCCAACTTGAGTGCTTCAAGTTTGGAGAGTGGGAGACAAACTGTAGTGGTCAAAAATATAAAGGCCCAAATAACAGGCCCATAATCTAGCCTAGATCCCAAAGTCAAGCTAGGTCTACCAGACCATGGAAAACACATGGTCAAAACAGAATTTAAACTGGTAATCAAGCCAGGCGTTACACATATCCCAACGTCTAGCAATGTCTTTATTGTCCGAATCACGGGAATCAAAATAGACAGTTAAAGACCGTGATCCACGCCCTTAAATGATTAGGCAAGATGTTGAGGACCCTGAGCCCTCACTATAAGTATAAGACCTCTCCTCATGGCAAGGGCCCGAAAAATTCTCCCTCTCAACTCACGCAAAAGTTCTTCATACTCTCAAACCTCTATGATCTTTCTTAACATTTATTGTCACCCACACCTCCGTAATTAATAGCGAATCTGCCTTCCAATCGAGGTCAACCAAAATATCCACCGAATTCGATCAATCCAATTTCTGATCGACCAACGTCGAACGAAGAGATCCACCTAGGCATAATCAATATCCTATATCGACCCACTAGTTCGATCAATATCGACCAAAAGAATTCCTAAGGGATAGAGTCGCCAACATCAACTTCCGGTGTCGATTCTATAAGATCGACCCACAACTCAACCACATATATCGAGCAACACTGTTTGTTATTTATTACTCTTCCTACTCCATCGTTTGAACATTATACTGACTTGAGCGTCGGAGAGTACCCACAAGGGAACACCCCCTCCTGTGATCCACCACCACTCCTCTTTCGTTTTATAGGTTGTCAGTGTCTTCCTCAACGATCAAAGATTAGTTGTAGATCCGATCGATTACACCTATAAAATCATAAAAATTACCCCTTAACTGTTAACTTCTAACGGTGCAACACTAACGGCAGAGGATGTTAGCGTACTTTTTGAGTAAAAGTTGCATATGCTGCAATTAATCCCATTCGAAAAAAAAAATTACACGACACCAAGACTATTATGGTTGTAGGGTGACATGTAGTCATGTATATTCCAATATTTTAATTAAAGGGATTTAAGATTGGTCCTAAATTTTCAAAAAAGCATAACTTTTTACTTGAGTTGTGAGTATAAGGTCTTTTGGTCCTTAATTTTTCATAAATGCATTAAAATTGTCTCTCCATTAGTGCGTTAATCAAAATTAATTGGAGCAAGTGTTCTGGCGTCTTTAGTAAAATTCAAAACTATTTAGTCTTAAGACTAAAAAACAAACAATCCCAAAAGTAGATATGAAAATTCAAGCTCAAGAATATATTTAATATGATTTTGATGACTCCAATTGGCTCAAACATCACTAGGGGACTTCATTTTGAAGATAGAAAGTTTGAAAGCTAATAGAATATTACAAGGCTAGCCACTATAATAATTACAATTTAATCTCTATAAGTACAGAAACTTTCATTTATACCACTGATTGGCTACTATGCTTTCTATATTGGTTTTTAATCTTTAGATAAAAAAATTTAAGTTTCAACCAATCTAGATGAGATTCAGGAACACATATGATAATAAATAAATATGATTAATAGATCCTAACGTTTAAACTAAGGTCATTTGAATCAAGTGATTCAAATAATATGCAAACATAAACCGGTTTACAATATAATGAACAAGTAATCCTAAAACTAGTTTTGTTTACTAAGTTTTATGAGTAATTCCTTCGATCCATAACTTGATTTGCTGCCTCTCCATGCTTTTTAAATCATTTCTTCAAAGTCATACATTTTATTTTTTAAAAAGAGAAAGTCTTGTTACATTCTTGTATAGTAACTTATGTTACATGTTTAATATAAAACTTTACTGTAAAACAGTCAAATAAAAATTTGTCAGAATTCGATATTTTTTTTCTTCAAAATGTAGTGACATGATAACCGCGAGACACTGTTAGATTGAATAAATATTTTTACTACCAAACCATATTTTGATAGTGGTAGAACTCCACAGTGTTTATTATAACAAAATTAAGCAATAAAAGATTTGAAGTTAACATAATATAATGTAACTAGATTGTATCCCACACGATGTGTGGGAACTATAAAATATAAAGCAATAATAATTTAATGATTTAACTTATTGGTCTAAGATATTGGATGCATTGGTTAAGAAAAAAATCATCTGGTATTTCTCTAGATTTATTTCTTCAACATCTCCAATAAAAATTAATCAATTGTCAGGTCAAACTTTTTCATGTGGCATGTTGAAACTTTATGATAATATATTATTCATCAAGCATTAAAGGAAAAATATATTATCTAATAATAGTAATGATTCTCATTAAATTTAGAAAATCAACTATTAATTGTAAAAAAAAAAATGAAGAGTTGAAGAATACAAAATGAAGGGTTAACAAAAAAACTAATTAATGGTCAAGCATTCTCATAATGACATGTTAAGGCTCTAAAATAAGATAAAATAATTACTAGCATAGAAAAATCAAGAGTCAATTCCATAATTAATGGGATAATGAATAGAATGTCAATTCCATAATTAATGAGATAATTAATAAATTTTCTTAATGAACCAAAAATAAAATAAAATAACTTACCAAATATTATATTATATATATATATATATTATAGTTAAATAATTAACAATTTTGTTTTTAAAAATAATTAATAAGAATTTAAAGCTTGTTAGTAAAAAATATTTATGGCTTGTCTTTTAATCCTACCAAATAATGGAATACTTAAAAAAATACTTAATATTTAAAAATCAATTTATTCACTATCCTATTAATTATGAGATTGTCTTTTGATTGTTTTCAAAAAGAAAAAAATAAAAGATTGCATTTTGATTACTTATAGATATGCGAATTATGAAAAAAGATTATATTGTTAAAAGTTATCATATATATATATATATAATAGCTTTTTTTCTATTTTTGATGTGGTTGTAACACGTGTCCTCCATTAAATTTTATTATTATTTTTATTATTTTTATTTTTATTATATCTAATAATAATTATATATATAAATAATATGATATATATATATATATATCATATTATATATATATACATATAATAATAGTTTTTTTTCTATTTTTGATGTGGTTACGACACGTGTTCTCCATTAAATGTTTTTATCATTATTATTTTTATTATATCTAATAATAATTGTATATCATAAAATATATATATATATATATATATATATATATATATACATATTATACAAGCTGACACTCACCGGCAGAGATAACATTGAAATTAATTGATTGATTTGGTTTCTATTAGTTAGCATTAATTTCAATCTATATTAACAAAGAATATGTGATCTAATTGCATGATTTTGTAATTAAATGCAAAGATTACGTTATAACAAATCATGTTAATAGACACCCTATATTAATACACAAGTTAATTAGGTACTCGTTATTACAATTAATAAATACAATAAATCAATTATTTAAATTGTTTGTATATCCCCTTTCTCTAAACGATTTATGCCCTCTCATCTCCCTCAATTTTCTCTATATAAATAATCCAAAATCTCATATATGTTCCATCTCATTCCATTGTCTTTCTCTGCAAACTCAAAACAATCGGTGGAGAATTGGATGTCGTTGGGTGGTAAGACGAATTTCTAAAGTTTTATTTTTAAAAATATTTTGTTGAATAATTTTAATCCTTTAGTTTTTGCTTTTGTTACTTTTTTTTAATCTCACGTATTTTTACATCTCATCCTATTGATTCTTCCTCACGAGCAAACTCAAAACAAGCGATGGGCAATTTGATGGTGTTCGGTGGTGAGAGTAATTTCTACAAATTTTGTTTTAATATTTTGTTGAATAATTTTATTTTTGTTAGGAAACACTTTAGTGGTCTTGGATGTTGGCGGTCTTAGATTTTCAATTAGCTGTCCACTAAGGTGTTCACTATAGAACCATCAGGTTAATCACCACCAATGCAGAAAAATAATAAACCTAAACCTGATTAGACTTAAGATGTGCTTTGTATTTATGGACCATAGATTTCATAGATAATTTACTACTGAGTAACATTGTATTGCCTCTTAAAAAAAAATATTGTATCCACTCATGGTTTTAGGCATGCAATACCCCATTTCTATCTGATTTTTTTAAGGGAATTTACATATATTTTTTTTGTTTTGCAGTTTTTTTCCGTATATATTTTTTAATCTTTTTGTTCTCTTTTCTTTTTGGTTTTTTGGAATGTACTAAGTATGCATCGACTAAAAGATTATTATTTCAAAAATAAATGTTTTTGAATTTTAATTATCTATATAAATGAAAATAAATAAATATTTTTCAAAACATTAACATTGTAATACCAAATTAATGGTAATCCATTTTTTTTTAGAATTAATAATAATTTCTAAAAATATATTAATTGTAACATATTATAACCTTAATTATTGCATTTAATTCAATATATTTTTAAAATATATATATGAAATTCACAAATAATTATATATATATATATGGTTATGAATAATTTTATTCCTGTAAGATTGTTAAAAAAAACTCTTCCTATTTGCATCTCCATAAAATTCTTCACATTTTACTTTTTTTTTTATTGAATCATCTATGAGACATATGTTTGAAAAAAAAAATTAATGATGAATTTATTAAAAATAGAATATTTTTAGAAAGTAAGTATAGAAAAATAAATTAATTTATCATTTTGTTTGACAATATCCTCCATGGAGTTTTTTTTAAAAAAAATACTACTACATGTATTTCTAGAATGTGTTCTTTTTAAAAAGAATAATTTATATATATATATAGTATTTTTGAGTAAATTGGGATTTATTTAGAGGTTTCAAAGTTTTAATTTATTAAAATGAAATATCTTAAGAAAATAAATGGGAAAAAATGGATTGTAGATAGCAAATCTAAATAGTTATTTATCTCTATATAATTATAAATATTTATAACTCATTTTATGTTCTTACCTTTTTCTTTTCTTTTCTTTTAGATTGTTTAGAATGTATTAACTATGCATTAGATACAATATGATTATTTCTATAAAAAAAAAATTAATTAATCTTATAAATGACAATAAATAAATATTTTACAAAGCAAATTAAAATATTAATTGTATTATCAAATCAATGGTAACTTGTTTTTTATGGAATTAATTGTAAAATTTAAAAGCATATCAATGGAAATATATTAATGATAACATAATAAAATTTAATAATATATATATATATATATATATATATATTTTTTTTTTTTTATTTTTTTTTTTTGCTAAAGTGAGAACTTTTCAATTAGTACATAAAATAATTTTTAATTAACCTATATAATAAAATAAACAATCGTTAAGGAATTGATGGTGATAGAAATTGAGAGTATTTATCTATATATATATATTTTTTTTTTTTTTTTGCTAAAGTGAGAACTTTTCAATTAGTACATAAAATAATTTTTAATTAACCTATATAATAAAATAAACAATCGTTAAGGAATTGATGGTGATAGAAATTGAGAGTATTTATCTATTAATAATATTGGAGGTGATAGAAATTGAGAGTCTTTATCTATTAATGTTTAATATACGTCTTGTTCATTAACATCTCGGAAATATTCCGCCATAGTTAGGGCAGTCAAACCAACTCTCATACGAGCTCCCGGTGCTTCATTCATCTGACCGTAGACTAGAGCCACCTTTGATTCTGCAAGGTTTTGTTCATTAATTACTCCAGATTCTTTCATTTCCATGTAAAGATCATTTCCTTCACGAGTACGTTCACCGACTCCGCCAAATACGGATACACCCCCATGAGCTTTGGCAATGTTATTGATCAATTCCATAATGAGTACTGTTTTACCCACTCCAGCTCCCCCGAATAGTCCGAAAGAGTTTCACTAACAGATTATGAGAGACAATAACCATCATTAAAATTGACAATGATTTAATTAGAATCATCTTCATTAACTACCAAAGAAAATCCGTTCATCTTGCTTTGATGTTTTATAATTTTTTTTATCATAGTATAATTAGTTATTTATTAATAGTATTATAGTTCAATCATTAACGAATTTAACATTTATTGGATAGAAAACGTTTTTTTTAATCAAAATGTAATTAGTATTCTTAATTCATTAACTATTATTATTATTCATAAATAATAAATTTAACATTTACTATCGAATAGGAAAGGGTTTTTTATTGTTTTTTTTTTAGTTTCTTTACCGGAATAAAATTAATATATTAATTAATTGAGTGGAGCTATTAACACTCATCTATTGACCTAATAGTACCTTATATTTTTTTTTTCTAAAACTAGACTCACCAAAGAAAAAAATCATCACAAGAGATAATATGATGAAAACCGTATCTGAATATATAACAATACCCCATTTTTGACCTTTGTTCAATTAGATATTTATATTCCTTTGCAAAATTACTATAAGAGACATCCAATGCAATAATAACTATTCTAATCAAACCCCACATCTACAAATAATATCTTTACTTGAAAAGATTTAAAAAAAAAAAAACTTATAAACCATAAAATTCATATATATTTTTACATACAACTTTTATTATGGAAAAACTGTGAAAATACACCATGCATTTAGAAGCAGTTATATATTGCTTAAAAGTAAGTCGAACTCATTTCTTGTAATTTTTTCCTTAAAAATACCGGTTGAAGCATTAATGAGAGAGAGTGTGTTTTTACTATTTGTTTGAAGTTACATTGAGTTCTGTTAATAGCCATTTTTGGCAAAGGGTCAAAGGGAAATTTTCCACCTAGTTGACACCTGGTAGAAAACATCTCATTTTACCAGGTAGGTACTACATGCTATGATCTACCTCAAAGTACAGGGGCCTCACGCAACCGAGGTACCTCGGGATCACTGTTGAAGGAAGATAATACTCCTATGCCACCATTGATTACCCAGCTGGTACCTGAGTACCCTGATACCATTTTGTTGCTCTGTCGAGGTACATATCTTACCCCTCTAGCAACAAGAAACATGCCTATAAAGTTCCTAGATGATCATAAGCTCCAACATGATCGACCAAGCATCTCGCCACAGGAACGGTACCTCGACATACCTCGTCATTGGTACGTTCAAGCACAATTCCATCAAACCGGTACCTCGAAGTACCTCGCCATTGGTATACATAGTCATAATCGTTCTCTAAACCATAATAAGCTCCACATACACACAATCATAATAAAGAGTTCATAAAGGAAACAAACACGATTGTCTCTAAGATATCCTTCATAAACCGATTCTCCAGGGTTAACTAGATTAAACATAAAATCTTGCCAAATAAGGTAAAAGATCAAACCAGTGATCTTCGGCCTGTAAGCCAAGAAAAAACAATGACACCATGCATTAATACAGGGGAAATAACACGAGGAAGGCCCCCCGAAAAATCGACTCCAAGAACCTTAAGAGCTATCACTTAGTTTTGCAATTAGAATTAAGCATAGCCATCGCCATTGATAGTTGTATCCACTTATCAACATGTATGAACTCTCCGCCTCTAGTTAGTTATAGAGAAAAGAGAGACTGCGTGTTATCCCATGCAATTGTACCCACTTCACTATTGAATAAAATAACATCACTCAGTTCAACATCATTCTTTCATACATTTCATTCATTCTTACACGTGAAACCAGTACTGAAGGTACCTACCATGACTGCGATCTACCTAGGTTACGGTCATGAGGGTGTTAACTGAGATTCCTCACCAGAGTGCATTTTCAGCTAATAAGTTCCTCATATTGATACAGTTAATTTGAATTTGTTGATCTTGTATATTTTTTCGAACTTTTATAAATCAGAGTAGGGGTGGGCACTAAATTCGGAACCAAATCGAACCGAACCGAACCAAAAAAAAGGTGTTCGATTCGGTTCATAGAATCAATTCGGTTTAAACCGGTTAAAAAAATAAAAATCAAAAAGTTTTATGTTCAAACCAATTTGGTTTTTTAAAACCGGTTTGAACCGATTAAACAGCCTATAAAACTAAAAAAAAAAACCTAACCTCTTCTACATCTTTCTCTCTACACGCATACTCTTGCTCAGCATCGATCAACAACCCTATGAGAAACTTACATGACTGTGTCACAGAACAGGATGGGACACTTAAAATATCTTTTAGAAGAAGCCTGTCCATTAGAGATAAATACAGTGACCTTTCCAGGTCTTTTACGACTTTCAATCAGCCAGAAATTCTCTTTCTAGCTTATCCAGGCAAAACATTGCCAGACAAATACCTAGTCTAGCCCCCACGCAAACCAGACAGACACCCAACTTATATTCTAACCCTAACTACGACCCAGAAGATGACTCTAGTGAGCCTATTAATTTAGTTCAAATGAGAATGAGGCCCAGGCCCAGACCTGAAAACCTTACACATGTGACACATGTTCAAAAAACTCCAGAACAGATAGCCCAACCTATTCACTCCTATGACCAAGGCCAGACTTCACCAACCCCCTCTTAAGTCTTAACTGAAATATTAGAACTAGAACCCCCTGTCAGAACCATCAATGTCATAAGTAAAAATAATTTTGATTTCCTTATTGCTGACTATTCTTCCCCCCAGAACCAATCCTTGAGATAAAAATATGAAAAGAACTATTCTCAAAACAAAAGAAATCAATTTCATAAAAGATGGATTGAAAGCCTTAACCACCTCGACCAAAATATTCCTTTCTTTGATTGGTATATATTTAGAAAAAAATTTGAACAAAAATGTGCTGTTTTTAATAGACAAAATCTTAGAACTTACAAAACAAAAAAAGGAGAAGAAAAACAATTGCACCCTCCCCCAAGAGATTTTGAAATTAATATGCCTAATGATGACACTCCATCAGCAGTTAATACAACAAAATGCACGCCTTTTATTCTATTTGATGAACCTATGTCCCAGACCACACCTCCATCATCACACCAAATTGGTTTAGTAATGAGACAAGGTAACTACACTAATTCTTTCCTTAATTCCATTGGAGAACAATTAGAGAAAATCGATCTTAATCTATCTCAGACCAATGTCTCACCTACTAAAGAAGCCGTGCCACCACAAGTCTTTGTTCCTTATGAAACTCTTGCCTCTTCCAGTAAGGGGAAAGAGAAAATCATAAAATCTAAACCCATATTATTCCCTGACCATACTGGTATTGAAAAATATTTTGATAATATTATAGATGAAATAGAACTCCTTAAAGCCCTAGAAGAAATATTAGGCAGACTACCAAGTGTTCATATTCAAACTATTGACAAAACTATTTTACCTTCTGACTCTTCTGATAACGACAGCGAAACTCCAGATTTTCAAGATTACATTCAAAGAATTACAACCAATGAAAAAATTGACAGTTATAACAAAACAAAGTATTTTCATAATACTAAACCTTATTATCCAAAGCCTACTCCTTCAGATTTGCAATATGAAGAAACTGTGCCTTATAGAGCTTATACTAGAAATGCTTGTTACCAGTTTAATATTGACGGTTTTTCGGAATACCAAATTATTACGGTTTTAAGACAAATGCATACCATTAGTTATATATATATATCAAAAAACAAAATATGACCCATGCTGATGCAGTGACATCTTTAACTACTGGTTTTGAGGGCCAACTATTTGGCTGGTGGACTCGTACCTTAAGTTCCCTTGCCAAGATATCTATCATAGGACACACTAAGACCGTAACAACCTCCACCCCTGTCCAAACTACTGACCCTACTGCTTTTGAGTCAACTTCTACCCAAACACAGACCACTACTACTACGTCTGAACCAGACGGCATTGATGTTTTGTGTTATACCATTTTAATGCACTTTGTAGTAAATCCTAATATTAATCAAGGAAAAGAATTTTCAAAAATCCAAAATTTAAAATGTAAAAAATTGAGTGATTTCAAGTGGTATAAAGATATTTTCCTAACTAGAGTTTTTCAAAGACCTGACAATGTCAATTCTTACTGGAAGGAAAAGTTTATTTCTGGCCTTCCAAAACTATTTTCTAATAAGGTTAGGGACGAAATGGTTAGACAAATGGGATGGTCTGACTTGTCCCAAATCGATTTAAACACCTAGACTTATGGAGAAATCATTGCAGCAATTAATGTTGTTGCCCTTCAATTATGTAATGACCTCAGACTTAAGAGCCAGCTCAAACAACAAAAATTAACAACTAGAAAAGAGCTAGGTTCATGGTGTGAGCAGTTTGGTTTTGACAAATTACCCTCCCATAAAAAGAAAACTAAGAAGCATCCTAAAATTAATTATAATTGGGCAAAATGCTACCCTTATAGAGTAGATAAAGATCACAAGGCCAATAAAAAAAGGAGATATTATATGGTCCCCTAAGAAATCCAAAAAAAAATCTCCTAAAAAGAAAGCTTATTACAAAAAGACCAACAAATGCTTTAAGTGTGAAAAAGAAGGACACTATGCTAACAAATGTCCTGACCAGAAGAAAAAAATCAATTGCTTAGACTTAGAAGATCAGGTCAAAGAGAAAATATTACAAGTTTTTTACATGGATTCTGACCATTCATCATCATCCTTATCTGATAATGAAATTTTAATTATTAATGAATCATCCTCAGATTCGAAAACTTCTTCATCCTCCTCTGAATCTGAACCAGGAACCCAGCCCTGTTTTTGCAAGGAGATAAATGTCCTTGATAAACAAGATTATTCTTTAATGATTAGTATGATTAAAAGTATTGAAGACCCTATCCAAAAAGCCCAATATATCAGACGATTACAACAAAAAATCACTAAAGAACCTTCTTCTAGCAAAAACGATAAACCTTTAAATGAAGCAAAGCCCTTCAAAAATACCCCTTTTGAAACCCCAGATTTCGAACAAAATGTTTTAGGAAAATTTCATACTAAATCTAGAAAAGTTACCATTCCAGACCTACAAAAGGAAATCACTAGTATCAAAGAAGAAATAAAAATATACAAGATCCAAATACAAGAATTACAAGTCATGAATGCCCTTGATAAACAATTCCTTAAAAGGGCTCTCGGAAAACAAACTACTGACTTTAACAGTTCTGACGAGTCTGACAAAGAACCTGAAAATGAAGACCACACTGAAGACCACCAAAATCTTTTAAGTCTAGACCAGATTAATACCATCCAAGAAGTAAGAATACAAAAATGGTTTGTTGATATTGACATTAGAATTGCCTCCAATTATAACATTCGTGCTATTGCTCTTATTGACACAGGAGCTGACTTAAATTGTATTATAGAATCTTTAGTTCCTACTAAATATCTTGAAGCCACTACTGAAACTTTATATGGGGCTGACAAAATTAGACTAGATATCAGATATAAACTTGCTAATGCCAAAGTATGCAACAGTGGAGTTTGTTACAATAATGATTTTATTGTTGTTAAAACCCTTTCTCAAAATGTAATTTTAGGATTACCTTTTTTATACCTGATTTCTCCCTTCAAAGTCATTGCTGAAGGAATTGTTACAGAATATCTAGGAAAAGAAATTTTATTCCCTTTTATCTTCCCTGTCCTTGTAAGAGACTTAAATGCCTTAAGAAGTAACAATATTTACCCAGAAAACCCTAAGACTGTTGGTAATTATATTGCCATACTAACTAGAAAACAAAATCAGTTGAACTTTTTGAAAGAAGATTTGGTTTTTCAAAGACAAGAAGACAAACTGAAAGAACCTTATATCCAAGAAAAAATAAAAGTTTTTAAAGAAAAATTAGAGGAAGAAGTATGTTCTTCTTTACCAAATGCCTTTTGGGATAGGAAAAAACATATTGTTACCCTTCCTTATACCAAAGACTTTAATGAAAAAAGAATCCCTACCAAGGCTAGACATATATAAATGTCCTTCAATTTAATTGATTATTGCAAAAAGGAAATACAAGATTTACTTGAGAAAAAATTGATCTGACCCTCTAAATCACTATGGAGTTGTCCTGCTTTCTATGTTCAGAAAAATGCAGAAATAGAAAGAGGAATCCCGAGACTAGTCATCAATTATAAATCTTTAAATGATGCCTTAGAATGGATTAGATACCCTATTCCTAATAAATCAGACTTATTAAAAAGACTTTATGATTCCATTATTTTTTCAAAATTCGATATGAAATCAGGTTTCTGGCAAATCCAGATTGCTGAAAAGGACCGTTATAAGACAGATTTTACTGTTCCATTTGGACAGTATGAATGGAATGTTATGCCATTTGGACTAAAAATGCACCTAGTGAATTTCAATGTATTATGAATAATATTTTTAATCTTTATTCTGGATTCTCTATTGTCTATATCGACGATGTATTAATATTTTCAAAAACCATTGATTAACATTGGAAACATTTAGAAACCTTTTTTAAAAATGTTAAACATCATGGGTTAGTTATTTCTGCCCCTAAAATCACCCTTTTCCAGACTAGCATCAGATTTTTAGGTCATAATATTAAAAGAGGAACAATTGTTCCCATTCAAAGGAGTCTAGAGTTTGCTGACAAATTTCCAGATGAAATAAAGGACAAAAAACAATTACAAAGATTTTTGGGTTGTTTGAATTACATTTCAAATTTTTTTAAAGAGCTTAGTATTATCTGTAAACCCCTTTTCCAAAGATTAAAAACAAACCCTCTTCCATGGACTGATGAACATACTAAGGCAGTGTTACATGTAAAAAATTATGTTAAAAAACTACCATGCTTGACAATTTGTCACCCTACTGTCCCAAAAACTGTTGAAACTGATGCATCATATATTGGGTATGGTGGTGTTTTAAAACAAAAAATTAATGACAAAGAATGTCTTGTCAGGTATGTTTCAGGATCCTGGAACGACACCCAAAAGAAATATTCGACTGTAAAGAGGGAAATATTAGCAATTGTTTTGACAATTCAGAAATTGCAAGATGATTTAATAAATCAAAATTTTGTTTTGAGAGTTGACTGTCAGTCAGCAAAATTTATTTTGAAAAAAGATGTAAAAAACCTTGCCTCTAAACAAATCTTTGCTAGATAGCAAGCACTTTTATCTACTTTTGATTTTGACATTGAATATATTAAAGGATCAGAAAATAGTCTCCCATATATTCTGACCAGAGAATTTTTACAGGTAGAAAAATGACCAGTACAAACAAAGGTCGTGGTGGTGGCCGAAGCTCCACAAGATCTGACTTATCAGACAAGAATTCAGACTTATCGACTTATCATACTTCCCCTAGAGGAAGTCATAAAGACAAGTATGCTATTTCACTTATATCTCAGCCCAGATCCCCACATAACATACCTATTCATTTTCCCCCATTACCTCCTTCTGGGCCTTCCTCTAGCCGAAGCCCAAGCCGAAGCCCAATCCATACGACAAACACCTTCTCACCCTTAGCAATTGACAGTAGCCCTTTTAAGGCAGTTGTGTTTTCAAAAGTGAGCCCACACTCAAATAAACAAGACAAGATTTTAGCCCAAACTTCACTAGCAGCCCTCCCCAAAATCAACCAGCCAACCTATTCTTACGTCAATAAACCCTTCTTTGACCGATTCTTTGCCGTGGAAGAACATTTTCTGCATGACTATTATTTTAGGGAACCTAAAAAACTGGAGGATGATATTATCAACCCCCTGTTTGGAAGGATTTCGAAAGATTTGACAAAAAGACATATTTTCTATGAGTTCATTCTCGTAGATATAGACTCAATTTTTATTTCAGATATTTTTGACAAAATCGACAAGGAAAAATTGATTTTTAGGAAAATAAAAATTTACAAAATTATTACTTTGGAACAATGGGGCGGTGACCCTAATTCAAAAAGAAATTTCAGCAGGATTTTTCATGTATTAGACTTTTCTTATTGGGATTATAGAGATGCTTGGACAAAATTCTTTTATGGACAAAACCCAGGAAATTCCCTTTCTTGGTTCATCTATTTTGACAAAAAAATTCTCATTGATTTACCATTATGGTTCCTTGAATGGTGGGACAAATTTGGGCCTATCATTGACTTCCTTCCTCCTCAAGTCAAAGAAAGTTTTTCTTTCTGGATCTTAAATGTTGACAGACCAGATACATGGGAATTCTACCCAGACTTATTTTTATTCTTCGTCCAATTCAATTTAACATGGATTCTCATGCTTGAGTATTCCATCCAAGACAAGCTCATTGGGAATGTAAATGTCCCCTATTTTGGCAGACAAGTGAAAATCAAATGGTGGAGTGGCATGAACCTTGCGAATCTTGGGAAAGACAGAGTTTCCAAATGGCTATCTGACAATCCTACTTTTTGTTCCAAGGCCACTGACCAATCGAGCTTTCTGATGGCAAAATCCCAAAACCAGGCCATAATTGCAGCCGCCTGCACGCCTGACGAGCTCATGAGAATTGCCGAAGAAATGAAAAATACCGTGGCAAGCATGTCTCAAGCTGGTTCTGACAAAAGTGAAGAAAAGGATGACTCAGACAACTATGCTTTTGACAGCGAGGACCCATCAACTTATTTTTGGCATGATCCCTGACTTAGTCCAATCTTTGAAGATAAGATCAAGTGGCCGACGATCAAGTGGCTGACAAAAGACAGCTCACCAACAGATGCGGCAAAAGACAGCTCACAAAATACCCGACAAAAGACAACTCATCATCAAAGTTAAAGATAAAAAGTAACCTGACCAAGGTCTGCTGACCATGGTTTACCGACACTTTTATTTTAACCAGAGTTAGTTGAACTCTCTATAAATATGTTTGTGTGTTTCATTTGAAGAACAAGTTCAGTTATCCTACCCTTCAAATCTAAGAAAGCTCTGCGAAGCTTACTATTTTCTCATCTCTTCTTCTTGTAAATTTCTGAACTACATAAATAAAAAGTGTGACTTATTTTGTAAGATCATCTTTGCTGTCAGACATATTCAAAGCACAGTAAGAAACTATTCACTTTATCTCTATGATCTATTGTACCGTTCTGATCTAGTATATCGGTTGGAAACCAGAACATATCCGCTTTATCAGTTATATTGAAAAGGATAGACTCAGGTATAACAACGCCACGTACTGACCAGTATTTATACTGTATTATTGAACAATTAATTACTTGTTTATTTTATTTTTAATTCCCTATATGTTTTTAGAATTACTATATATTGTCTTGTGCTTCCTTTTTTATATTGTCTTGTACATATATGTAAAGCAAGTAAAGGTCGTTGAATATATATAAAATAGCAAGTGCAACATACATATATATAAAGCAAACAGCAGGAGTGATTGTTTTTTTGGTCATATAAAAGCAAACAGCAGGAGTGATTGAGATTTTGGTCATATATAAAAGCAATATATATATATATATATATATATATATATATTGTTTCATGTTTTATGTGTTTTTGAAACACATAGAAGAAAGAGTTTCTTCAATTTTCTCTACATCCTCCATTCAAGTTCCTGAGACCGTGACGCGCCCACTCGCAGTTACCAGTTCCGGGAGATAGCGAGGAAGATCGAGTGGTTCAGACAGGAGCACATCGTAGAGTGAAGGAGCTTACAAACGTTGGTAAGATTGGTTCAGACATGAGCATATCGAAAAGTGAAGGAGCCTCCAAACGTTGGTAAGTATATCTTCTTCTGATTATATTGATTACGATTTCCTGTGTTTACATATTGTATGTATTGGTTCCGAAAAATAATTACGATCAAAAGTTTACTGGCCCCAGATACAGATATGATCTGTATAAAAATTTTAAAACCTAGTTCTGCTGCGTGACCGGTGAAACGGGGTTCCAACACAAGCTACCTACTTTAGTTAATTGATTCATGTAGAATTTTAATTATGATGTTCACCCTATATCTATCATCATGATATTAATACTTGAAGATTCTTGAATCTTTAGGTCTGGTCTGGATCATCTCTTTGCTGCAATCTTGGAATGAAGTATAAATTCTTGAAGATATTTAAAGATTCTCGAATCTTTTGATTTGGAGTTTGGATTACTTATTTTTGTTGACTAATTGTAATTTTAATTTGGAGTTATTTTATTTATAATTTTAATTTAAAGTTTGGGTTATTTATTTTTGGATGTTTTATTACGTAATGTACTTATGTACTACTGTTATTAACTTTTATTTTATAGTTTGGAATATATTAATATGTTTTTTATATGTTATTAACTTTTATTTTATAGTTTGGAATATATTAATATGTTTTTTATATTTTGGAATGTATTTGTTAGTTGCTTAAGTATGTTTGGTTTGTGGTGTTTTTTTTTGGCTTCAGGCTATTCAAATAGCTAAAATTGATATCCAAAAACCCATTAAATTTAAAAACATATTAAAAACACTCATTAAGCCTATCAGGTTTATTAGGTCCAAAACCGAAATGAACCGAATCGAACCGAACATGTTAAAATCAGTTCGGTTATCATATATTATTCGGTTTAAACCGATTTAATTTTAGATGAACCGAAATATTTTCGGTTCTATTCGGTTTTGTCCAAAACCGAACCGAACCGCGTCCACCCTTAAACAAAAGTGGTGATTACTTTTTTCATTCATGGAAATTATAATTTTATATATAAAAAGTATGGAAATATGAAGGATTAAAGTCCTGAATCAGGATCACGCCAATTTATATGATTTTTCAATTTTTATTTTATAATGCTCGTGACTTTTTTCTACTTGTGATGTTGTTACGACACGTGAGAATCATAAATGTTATTAACTTTTTTTATTTTTTTTAACATATAATATAATCTTGTATCACATCATATATCGTATATCATATTATATCATATATAATAATATAATAATAGTCATTTTCCCTATTTTTGATATGGTTGCATCAGGTGTCCGTCATTAAATTTTACTATTGTTTTAATTATTTTTATTATATATAATAATAATAGTATATCATATATAATCTAAAAGTACTTATTAATCATATATCATCTATTTAATGTTAGTATCATATATAATAATATAATTCTTCCTACTTTTTATATGGAAGTGAAACGTGGTAATTATTTTTATTAATATATCATATATATATATATATATATATATATGATAGTCTTTTTGAACCAGAAACTGACATGTAGAATCTTAATTAATACTTATAAAATAATCTAGAAGTGACATGTGATATTATTTAATGTAATTATTGTTTAAAATTAAGTAATTAATATAAAAATTAAAATTGCTTCAAATCAAATCAAATCATATATAATTATATCATACATAATAAAAATAGCTATTTTTCATATGGTAGTGACATGTGACATTATTTAATGTCATTATTTTTTAAAATTTAGTAATTACTCTTTAAAAAATAGCTTCATAATAAACGCTCTGATTGTAAATAATAGCTTTTAATAATAATATAAAATAGCTATAAATACCATATATATATATATATATATATATATATATGTTACGGAGCTTTGGATTTAAATTATTATTATTACTATTATTATTTTAACAAAAAAAAAATTCTTTCTAAAAAGACAAAGAGCCATTTATATCCCTACGGTAAATAACATTCCTTTAATCTATTAAATGTTTATAAATAACCATTAACTTTTTGAAATCTATAAAACAATAATGAAAAGTTACATTGTGTCATTTATATTCCTACAATATGTCAATAAATAACATTCCAATAGTTTTTTTTTATAAATTTAAATTAAATAACTTTCCATATTCTAACCATTCAGTTTTCGGTTTAAATAAAACAATAATGAAAACATATGACATTAAATTATTATTAATTGTAATAACATAGTTTTTTTCTTCTAAATAGAAAGAGATCAAGCAATTAATATTCATGCAATAAATAGCATTCCATTAATCAATATAATGCTTATAACTTTAAATTAATTAACTCTCCAATTTCCAACTCTTCATTTTTCGATACCACTTTCTATAAAAACGATAATCTAACTTTCTACAATTTCATCATTCGATGAAGCATCAGGATGGAGAGAAAGTCGAAAATATCAACACAGTCAGCAAGAAGAAGAACGTGTAATAACTAAAATCTCTAGGTATGAAATTACTACTTAATATATTCCTCCATCATTTTTCCGGTCTCTATTTTTCTATTATATATATATATATATATATATATATATATATATATATATATGTGTGTGTGTGTGTGTGTGTGTGTATTAAAGATCGAAAAAAAACAATCATTATAACGTTTCATTTGTAACATTTTGTTCTTACTTTCAAAATTAGATTTGTAAATATATATGCTTCATTTTTGCTTTGTAAGTATACATTTTTTTGTATCATTTTATTCTTGCCTTTTGCTTTTACCGTAGATATAAACATTAATTCTTATAAATAACATACCAGTCTATGATGGATAAATTTTTAGGCAACGAGTTTGATATGGAAAACCACTGTATGCCTTTCTAACATTATTTTAATATAATCTTTTTATTATTTTATTAGAGATCATTTGCTTATAATGTGTTTTTAATTTTAAAAAAATTATTCTTTATTTAAACTTCTAGATTTTGTGGAATTATTGTGAGAGATTCAAAGATGAAGATGGTCTGCACCTGATGATTGAGGAAAACAATGGTTTGACTTACGTACACCAATGATATATGAGGTGGCTCGAATGTACAACAACGAGATAAAAAAATGGCGTTGTAAAGTCAATTTTTGTTAGAAATTATGATATTATTTAGTTTTTTATGAATCAAGGTTATTTAATGGTTGGTTTACTTATTCGACGTGGCCCTATAAATAGCATAAACACATCTCAAAATAATTTTAAATTTTAAATTTTAAAGTAAATTTTGTGTAACAAAACAAAATCACAAAAATATGAATTTGGATTGTCTTCTATATAGCGAAAATAATATAAGTTGTTTATTTATTTTTGATCTTGATTAATCAATTTATCAGTAGGGTTTGTAGCAAAGATTTATGAAAAAATCTCTTTAATGGTAAGAGTGTAGCATCCAAAAAAAAAATATAAGACCTCCATCTTCAATATCTGTTTTATGTTTAAATGTATTCACTTTTGAATTTATGTGCTACAAATTATGTTGATCAACGTATTTAAAATAACAAAGCATGTGCATGACATGGGTTGATATATTAGTTACACTTAATTAACTACTTAATAGTTTTGATAAAAAAAATATATGGCTTTTTTTTTTAACTTACCAAATAATGTAATAATTCAAAAAAAAATACTTAAAAGATTAAAAATCAATTATGATATTGTTTAGAGAATTTATTCACTATTCCATTAATTACAGGATTGTCGCTTGATTATCTGTTGATATGTGATTTATGACATTTAATAGTCATTCAAATTGCATATGAATTGACTCATTCCCATTGAGTTTCCTTTCTGTAAATTATTATTATGTTATATTAATATATTACCACTTATATGTTTTTGAAATTTATCATTAGTTTCATGAAAAATAGATTACCATTGATTTGGTATTATAATTAATATTTTATTTTGTTTCAAAAATATTTATTTATCACAATTTATAAGAATAATTAAAATTCAAAAACATTTATTTTTTAAAAAAATCATAATGTATTTAATACATATTTAATACACTCTAAATGGTCAAAAAGAAAAAACATAGAAAAATAGATAAATAGAAAAAGAATTGTAAATACTTATGATTATATATAGATAAATAACTATAGAGATTTTCCATTTAAAATCCATTTTGTTTTGCACATGTCACATTTATTTTCTCAAGATATCTCATTTTAATAATTAAAATTTTAAAACCTCTAAATACACCCAATTAACTCAAAAATACCATTTTAAATACTTTTATTTATTTATGTAAAAACGTATATTTTATAAAGAGTAATGCTACTTTACCCAAATTTGATACCCAAATGATGTGCCAAGAATCTAGTTCATTCATTTAGTAAATACAAATATAATACAATTTAAATGAATAGACTGGAGCGTTGTCATATCATTTGGGCAAAGTAACATTGCTTTTTATAAGTACCGGTAGAAATACTCAAAAAAAAAAAATTAAAAAAAAAACAAATCTATAGAGGTTATTGGCAAGCTTAGTGATAAAATAATTTATTTTTCTACTTATTTTCTGAAGACATTCCATTCTTTTTAATAAACTCATTTCTAGCTTTTCTTTTCACATGTGTTATAGATGATTCAATAAAAAAATATAAATGAGAAGACATTTATGGAGATGCAAAAGTAGTGGAGTCATTTTTTTATTATCTTACCAAAAAAAAATATTTATTACCATTTATGAAAAAAGAAACAATTATGAGTGAAATTTATATATTTAGAAAAAGAATCTATTGAATTGAATTCAATAATTAATGTTTTTAATGTGTTACCATGGATTACCATTAATTTGGTATTATAATTGGTATTTTAATTTATTTTGAAAAAAATATTTATTTATTATCATTTCTAAGAATAATTCAAATTCAAAAAAAAAAATGGAAATAATCATAGTATATTTTATGTATATTTACTACATTCTTAAAAACCAAAAAGAAAACAAAACAAAAAGGTTAAAAAATAGAAAGAAAACAAAAGGTAAAAAAAAAA
Organism: Dipteronia dyeriana; assembly: GCA_032871835.1. NCBI lineage: Eukaryota > Viridiplantae > Streptophyta > Magnoliopsida > Sapindales > Sapindaceae > Dipteronia > Dipteronia dyeriana. The sequence continues at coordinate 83,274,334 of CM065300.1, read as the reverse complement.
TCTATGTAAATTTCATTTAAAAAAAAATATGGTGTTGGATATATGGAAACATGGGTAGATAGTGTTTTTTTTTTCAAAGATGAACCAAAAACTATAAACATAATATTTAAATGTAGTAATTGTAGTCTGTCGAATCTATTATCTAAGTTCAGAGTACCTCAAAATTCTCAACCGGTCCATTAATGTTCGGCATTGATGGTGATGAGTTGGATACTAGCCATATCGAAAGGTTGCATATCGAACACCATAATAAACACCTTACTACAAATACCAAAATACATCACAACAATAATCAATCCAAAATTAGCAACTAAAGTGTATCCTAACAAAAAAAAAATCAACAAAAAAACTTCTAAAGTGTTTAAATAAAAAACATATAGAGATGCTTCATTTTGATAAGAAAAACGATAAGAATGGTGTAAGGCTTTTTGAAAAGGGACATTTGGTAGTTTTCATGAACTGAACAAAAAAAAACGATATAAAAAATATTAAAATTATTCAACAAAATATATAAATATATATATACATAAATTTTCAAGTCAGTACGTACTAATATAACTTTATCAGTGCGTTGTATGTGGACCATTAGATTTACATACTTTGACTCAAAGTATATGCTCTTGTTAAAACTTTTTCATAATGAGTGGTCCACATGCAACACACTGATATAATTATATCAGTGCGTACTGAAGAGAAAATGACTATATATATATATATATATATATATATATATATATATATATATATATATATTATATATTATGTAGAAATTACTCTAATCACCTAATACCATCTGATTCCCCACAGATAGAGTGTTTTTAGATTGCCCTGTGAGGAAGAGTGAATGGAATAAGATGGGGAAAAAAATGAGATTTTAGATGGTTTTTATAGAAAAATTTGAGAGAGATGGGAGGGCTTTTAAGTTTGATTTAAAAGAGAATATGATGATGTTTAAATTAATTTAAGGCGAGTAACATAATTTTTGCAATTAACTTAAGAATTATGAAATTAGGCAAAGTGTCTATTCATCTTGTTTTGTTAATATATATTGAAATTAATGTATTTAAATCATTAGTTTTAAATTACCAAGAAGATATATGTGTGAAAGAAATGATTTATAACGTAATCTTTATATTTAATTACAGAATCATACAAACATGCCACCTATTCATTTAGTTTTGTTAATATAGATTGAAAATAATGCTAATTAATAGAATTCAATTCAATCAATTAATTTCAAAACCCCTTCACAATGATATATGATACTCTAGCGATCAGTTTTTATATATTACTAGGGTGTTAACACTTGCAATGCACGGGTTTTATTAAGAATATTATAGTATCGTATAATTATTAGAAAATCAATAAAAAACTCACTACTACACACAAACTCATGTTTATCCGAAATGACAATATAATGAGAATTAAATTTCATGATTATAGTATACTGATTAAGGGTTGGGGCAGCCGGGCAGGGCTAATTTAACGTTGTTATTATTATCATTTGGAGTCTTACATGGAGGTATGTGGAGCTGTGGAGCTGTGGAGGCCTGTCCTTAGGCAAGGGACCATTTAGCACTTTAGCTGATGAGAGATAGGCATCTCTCCATGGAGCTTTTCTTTACTTCTTATATATATATATATATATATATATATATATATATATATATATATATATATTATTATTGAGAAAGATATTTGATTTTTTATTTTTAAATTAAAACCAGATTTTTACCAAACACATCCATAATCATTTTAATCCAAGATAAAAACTGTAAAATTTGACAAAGATAGAAAATGAAATTTGATCAATCAGCAAGGCATCCAAAGGAAGTGACCCATGAGATTTGATGAAGAGAAACATTAATAAAGACGTCCGTTTGGAGAATCGAAACCAAACACTTCTTGAGGCCATTTATGATTTCTCATCTTCCCTTTTGATGTTTCTCATCGTCATATTATTCACATGAATATGAATATCTCTTCTGTTATAATCGATTCAAAAACATCTCTCGTTAATTGTTATATAAAAATCCACACTTAAGTTTAGGGTTCCAAAAATAAATAACACTTTTTAATGGTGATATTTCAACATTGTGACTGCTTTAATAATTTATGTTTAAAAGACACCAATTATGGTGAACGGATAAAAATGTCCTCAATAGTTGGTCCACATCAGATTTCTTTCATTCATTTTACAGTGACAGAATTGTGAAGTAGAGAAAGAAAGTCTCGTTAAAACCTATACAATTATTTGAACGGCGGCGGAGTGGCGCTAGGCAGACGTATTCGGGGGTCGATTTTTTTTTTTTAAAAGGGATCGAGTTTTTTTTGTACATGGTCGAGCTTTTTTTGTTAAGGATCGAGTTTTTTTTGGTAAGGGATCGAGCTTTTTTTTGTGAGTGATCGAGTTTTTTTTTAAGGGATCGAGTTTTTTTTTTACATGATCGAGCTTATTTTGTAAGGGCTCGAGCTTTTTTTGTGAATTATCGAGTTTTTTTTGTACATAATCAAGCTTTTTTTTTTGGTACATGATCAAGCTTTTTTTGTAAGGGATCGAGATTTTCTTGTTAATGATCGATTTTTTTTTTTACATGATCGATTTTTTTTTGGTGAGGAATCAAGCATTTTTTTAAAGGGATCGAGTTTTTTTGTACATGATCGAGCTTTTTTTTTTGTACATAATCGAGTTTTTTTTTTAAGGGGTTTTTTGTTAAGAATCAAGCTTTTTTTTTTACATGATCGAGTTTTTTTTTTAAGGGATCGAGCTTTTTTTGTGAGGAATCGAGTTTTTTTTGTAAGGTATCGATTTTTTTTCTTAAGGGCTCGAGGTTTGAGTTTTTTTGCCAAGAGTATAAACTTGTTTGCAGCAGTTTAAAAATGCTTGTATCAATATAAAAAAGCTCACAAATTAAAAAAAAAAATACTCAGGCCAATTACAAAATAGCTCGTAAACATATCAAAAAAACTCGAATCAATGTAACAAAATCTCTGACACATATACAACAGCTCGTAAACTTATCAAAAAAACCGGATCATGTTCAGACAAATTGTAGATCGATTTTCAGATAAGTTTTTTTGAAGAGAGAGAGGGGAGTTACTACTTTCAATAATTAAAGTGTGGAAATAGAAGTACAAAAATAAATTAAAAATTGATTATTTAAGGGTAATATGGGTAGTTTACCATAATAGGTGATTTTTAAACTTAACTTATTAAACCGGTAACATCACTTCAACTCATAAAAAAAAGGTAACATTTCTCACAATTTCCACCTTAAGTTAATCTATTAATTTAGAGATATCAACCCATATGTTACGGCAATCAAATATACAGAAAGAAAAAACTGAGGAATGAAGAGGCGAGATTACATTTGGGAAGAGACCATAATTTACTCTAAATTCGATCTGAAGCTTTGTTGGTTCTATCCACTACAAATCAGATGTTTTGTAATTGCATATTAGAGCAGGTGCCACTGTTATCAGCTGGTTCAGATCCTTATCTCGTATGTTGTCTTCTAATACTTTCTGCTTCCTAGGATGAAGTAGGAGCAGCGGAGTATGACCGAATTCTGCAAATATATATATGAATATTTCGAAATAAAGTCTTCATAACCAACTTTAAATACTCAAATTTGTTATTCTTTGTTGCCAGCAGTGAGCAGATATTGTGATAGTATATTCTAAATGTAGCTGCTTTTATTAATAATTCTTACTAATAATGACATAAAAATTAGAAGCTGGCAGATGATAATGATAATTAAGCATAGACCTTTTTTTCGATCGTAGGCCTTCCATTTTTTGTATATGAAATAATCCCTCAGGCTTTATAGATGAACAGACTGCCAAACCAAATTGTTGATATGAATAGCTATTCTGTTTTGTCTCTACAAAATTCAGCTTCCTTTTCTATCAAATTATTGAAGAAAGCATGATGACTTCTCAGTTCCGACCACTTTGAAAACATTATAATATCAAACGGAAATTTTTTTAGAGAGACAGGCCGAACAAAACAACACAAAATGTGTTTGTAGTGATTTTGTTTGAGAGATTGGATCATGTATAAATAGATTTAGAGTTGGTAAATGTTTATGAAGGAATGTCAAAAAAAATTGAATATTTGATAAAAATATATTTAATTATATATTCAATTGATTTAATAGGAAGTATATCAAAAGATAAATATTTATTAATAATATTCTTAAATATATATAATTATTTATTAAATATGTTTAATTAAAAGAATTTCAAAAGATAAATAAATATTAATTATATTTTAAAAAATATAAAGATAATATAAGACTCATTAATAAGGAGATGAATAGAGGAATATAATCGGTTACCAAAAACTGATAGTAATTATAAGGAGATGAATAATCAATACATTGAATTCAATTCATAACTATGAGACCGATGATTATCATTAAATAATATATTATTATATGATTTATCTTTTTTAAAAAAGGTATTTATGGTTTATTTATTTATTTAAAGATATTTATACCAGCTCCTAGCGAGAAGTATCTATTTTGATTATATTATTATATGATTTATCTTTTAAAAAAAAAATCATTTACGATAGATATGTGGCGATTCAAGATAAGAAATAGCTATTTTTAATATATTATATATGATAAAATATTATATTATATTCTAAATCATATATATATATATATATATATATATATATATATGTTTTTCAGCATGTGATCGCTTGCGATGTTTTTTCCCTCTAGGTCAGTCCAATTTTATCAATATATATATGATAAAAATAAGTAAAATAATAATAACATTTAATAAAAAACACGTGTCACAACCACATTAAAAGTAGGAAAAAATCTATTAATATATATATATATGATACGATAAAAAATAAAATAATAATAATAATAACAACAAATTATTATTATTATTATTATTATTATTATTATTATATATGAAATAAGATATGATATATTAAAAAAAAAATTAATAACATTTATGATTGTCATGTGTCGTAACCATATCAAAAGTAGAAAAAAGTCTATTATTATTATATTATAAATAATATTTTAAAAAATTAAAAAATTAATAACATTTATAATTATCACTTGTCGCAACCACATCAAAAGTAAAAAAAAATATTATTATATTATTAATATGATATAATACGATATGATATAATATATATATATATATATATATATGATATTTAAAAAAATAAAAAATAATAATAATATTTATGATTGTCACATGTCTCAACCAGAACCATATCAAAATTAGAAAAATAGTCTATTATTATATTATTATATATGATATATGATATAAGATTTTATATGTTAAATAAATTTAATAGTATTTAATATTTATGATTGCTATGTAAAAGTCTATTATTGTTATAATATATATGATATCTGATATATGATTATTATATATAATTTTTTTAAAATAAAAAATTAATAACATTTATGATTGCCAAGTGTCGCGACCATATCAAAAGTAGAAAAAAGTCTATATATGATATGATATTATATATATATATATATATATATTGTTGACGGTGATTTTTGAATCTTATATGATTGATCACGCGTCTAACAGGGTTTTGTAGATTGTTGTTGAAGATGTAATGAGAAAGATAGAAAAAGAAGAAAACGTGTACACATAAGTTTACGTGGTAAAACCCTAAGGTGAGGAAACATATACGGTTGCCGGTGACGGCGAGAAGAATCCAATATAATATAATGATTACACACTCAATCTCTCTCTTTTTTGGTGTATCTCTTCTATATGTCCTTCTCTCTTTTTATAATGAGATTATGAGTCTATTTATATATGTACAGAACCCTAATCATTGTTACACAAATAAGGAAATGTGATAGTGTTTAATTAGAACTGGTTACTTGTTAAAGTCGTCTTTATCTTCTTTCTTGTTTCGGAGATCTTGTGTATTAAACTAGAATTCGTATAATTTTGGTTGAATGGTTCGTTTATGACTTATTTCCTGATCGGTGTGCAGTCTTCTAGAAGAGTAGAGTTATTGCTTGATTTGGACTTGTTTCCTATTTGGTGTTTATCCTTCTGGAAGATTTGAGTTCTTTCCTGAATAGGATTCTCCGACACTTGAAAGGAAATAGAGATATTTCCTTATTGTAGTGTGACTATAGATTCCTTGTTTGAGTAAGACAATTCTCCTTCGTATTTGAGTCGTGGTTGCCTTTAATATCTCTCATGGGTTGCTCAACTGACCAATTGTCTGATCCCGATCAAACTTCTTTTATCTAGATCGGATGGTCCCGACCAAGTCATCTATACCAGATCAGCTAGTTTCCCCGATCAGGTTATTTGTGCCCGATCGGTTAACTTCCCTGACCATCTTAGGTAATCTAGACTTGGCCTTGAGGTCATCTATTAATTGTCTTGGGTTGATCTTTCCTGACTCTTGTGACATCGCATATCTAATCATGGTAACTTGTCATGCTATCAAAAAATCCCTATAACAATACCCCTTTAAATCCGTGAGATGAGCTCTTAAGGGCTCAACGAAGGGGATTCGAATAGTTTTGATTTTTTGACATTTCTGCACTTATCGCTTCTAACCCGATCAAGTATCTAATTAAACCGATCGATCTCATTTTTTTCAATGATCAAGTGTCTTATTAAACTGATCGGTCTTGGATTCCTTTTTGCTCCCTTGTAGTTGAACTAGTTGGTGTTCTGGCTCTCTGCTCAGGATAATTTCTGACCGTTTTTTTTTACTAGTTGGTGTCTCGACTCTTTGTTCAGGATAATCCCTGACTTTCTTAATTCGGTCAGTGTCCTAGCCTTTCGCTCATGATAATTCCCAACTATCTTGGTTAGGTCGGTGTCCTGGCCTTTCGCTCAGGATAATTCCCGACTATCTTGGCTGGGTTGGTGTCTTGGCTTTTCGCTCAGGATAATTTCCGACGGTTTTTTTTGGACTAGTCGGTGCCCCGGCTCTTTGCTCTGGATAATCCCCGATTGTCTTAATTCGGTTAGTGTTCTGGCTTTTCGCTCAGGATAATTCTCAGCTATCTTGGTAGGTCGGTGTCCTGGCCTTTCGCTCAGGATAATTCTCGATCGTCTTCGTTTTTTAGTCGGTGTCTTGGCTTTTCGCTCAGGATAATTCCCAATCGTCTTGAGTCTTCTGCCAAGAGGTGTTCTGTGAACCTTGCCCTATTTTCCCCTGTTTTTCCCATGTAAACAAGTCACCAAGGACATCTCTCGGTTTTATCTGCTTACAAGGGTTTGGTCGAATCGTTAGTGCAATACTAACACAGCCAGACGCATTTCACCTGGTTTACCCCGATAGCAACCCGAGTGTTTTTTCCCGGTAAAATCGGCAGCTTGGGTGGGTGGATTGCTAACAGTACTCTATATGCAACCAGTCAGTTCGGCAGGGCGTCGGGTCTCTAACCCCCGACTTCTCAGCCTCTTGGGCACCTTCACTACCATGGCAGGTGTCAGCGCTACGAGTTTATCTTTGATAACAAAGGTAATTATTATAAAAATTTGAACACCATTCTTGGCTTCTTTATTAATTGATCTGAAAATTAACAATACTAAAAATAATTATAAAAGATAAAAATGAAAAGCAAACTAAAAATATCTTAAACAAAAACTGAAAGCAACTAAGCTATCTCCTTGAAGAGTAGGTTTATATATATATATATATATATATATATATATATATATATATATTGAAGACTAAGTTCTGTCATTCACGAGTTTGTGTAGGGTCTTCAAAAGATAATGTTAACCGCCGCTGCTGTCTCGGCTCGGGCTTTGCTTCTTTTCCTGATTTCCCATTGGCTGATCATCTGTCTTCTTAATAATTAAATCTTTGAGGTGACCCTCCCAAATAAGCTTCTCGATGTGGTCTCTTAATTGGTAGCACTTTGATGTGTCGTGACCACTTCCTTTGTGAAACCTACAGTACTTTGTTGTGCCTCTTCGGGCATAGATTAACTGTCTAGGAGGATATTTGACTAACTTTTGGTCTTCTACCATCCCAGGATTTCCTCTTGTTTCTTGTTGAAGGGAGTATAGTTAGTGTACTGACCATGGAACTTTCTTTCGTTCCGATTGTTTCTACGATTGGTCTCATCACTCTCCTGATGATCAGCCTTCTGGTTCTTTATATATCCATCGCTTGTTTTTGCATTCTCCCCGAGGCAACCGCCGTGTATATAACTATCCCCATGAGTTAGCTCATATTCTTCAGCCATTGCATAACTGCCTGCCACATCCATCAGGTCGGCGTACGTATCTGGGTACTTCCTCCTCAAATCGAAGGAAAACCGACCCATTTATAGGTTGTTAGTGAAGACGACTACCACAACCTCATCATTGGGGTTATGGATCCCAGACACTTTCGAAGAGAACCTTTTCAGGTAATCTTTTAGTGACTTTTTCTTTCCTTGTTTGAGGGCAGCGAGGTGAGCTACTGACTTCCCCCTTTATATGTACCCCAATAATTATCATGAGAAAACCTGGGTTAATTCTCAAAAATTCTTAATTGTTCCTTGAGGGAGTCTTCCAAACCACCTAGACCCTAAGTCCCCGAGCGTTTGCGGGAATGTCAAACACAACAATGGGTCATTGTAAGCGTATTGTGCCATCACACTTCGAAAACGTCTCACGTGTTCTTTTGGATCCATGTTTGCTTTAAATATTTCAACCTGAGGCATTCTAAATCTTTCCTGCAACTGGGTTTGGAGAATACTATTCACGAATGGGCTTTCAAAATCATCGTCCAGTAAATCTTTAAGCCCTTGGCGATGTTCTGATGCTTCCACCTTCTCGGTTAATTTCTGTATCAGGATATCTCGCTTATCTCCTGGCTCTTTATCCATTCCCGGTCGCTGATGGTCGATACGCGCATGTTGGAATCTTAGCGGGGACTTGTTGTTGGAGTTTATGCTCTAAGATTTAATTTGTAAATGGATTTATGAAACAAATAAAAGGAAAAGTTCAATTCATTCTTGTTGTATTGTTTATTTTATAAATTGTGCATATATTTAACATCCAAGATTGCCGTATGTAATCTCAAACCGTGTATATGAGTGTCATATACAGATGGATACAGTAAGAGACATGCAATCTAAAGAGTCCATAGATAGCAAATAAAGCTAGATACTTTATTTGTGGTTAATCTATAGTTGCGGTCCATTCCGTAATGTACGGTGATTCTATCCTGAATCATTCATATGAGATATGGGAATGGAGGCACCGTGTATGATGTGATCATATAGGACTGGGCCAGGATCTATATGAATCTCACACCAAGATCCGTTTACCGATGAGATTCGTATATATCAACTAATGATGGCTATATGTGGGTGATCTTAATCATGAGTGTCTTATCGACTCCTTTAGGTTAGATCGTAGTCTTTGATATACCATGAGTGAGGTCGGATGCAGTTCCTTATCAATATACTCCGCATGTTGTGATTGCGGCTTGACTTGTGGTTAGGAATGTTTGTACACAATAATGGAATCCACTCATTCTTATGAGAAGTAGATGGTAGTTCCTTAAGGGTTGATTCGGGGCTTGGACAAGTGACATGTGTTTATTCGGGAATTAATTGAATAATGAGATTATTTAATTAATGAATATTAATGATTATATAAATTAAATAATTAGATTATTTAATTGTTTAATTAATCATTAGTTGGAGGATGTTGATTGATATTTAATTTTTTAAAGATAAAATAATTTGATTATTTTATTTTTATTAAATTAGATATTTAATTTTTGAATTTAAAGAGTTTGAATTCAAAATAAATTGATTAATATCTTTAAAGATATGTGATATCTTAAAAGATTGAAATTGATTAATTTTATCAATATATATATATATATATACATATAATATTTTAAATATTTAAATAAGATAAAACACAATCAACATAAGAAAGAGATGCACATGACACCATCAACTATTCAATTTGCATTTGCTGCAAATTGTGGTGTTTGAATTTTTGATAAGAACGCATACAGTGTTTGCATAGGATACAAACTTGTGAGTGCGTGAATCAATAAAATACAAACATAAAACATGCTACAGTTTGGTTTTTTGGTTTAAGAAGAAAATTTTGTTTTTGAATGAGTCAAAAAAAGCAACGTGTGCGTGTATCAATTAAAGGAATGCAAATTCATGGTGCATGTGAAACAACACCACATCAACACATCATCAATTCAAAAAGGTTGGGTTTTTATAAAGGTTTGCGTGAGATCAATATACTGATACACGTATCAGCTAATTGATTTTAGCTTCGTATGCGTGAGACGTATATGTGTGATATTGTGCAAGTGTTGTGTACTAATATTGAAGAAAGAGTTTCTTCAAGGTTTCTCTCTATATCCTCCATTCAATTTCCAGAGTACGTGACGCTCCCACACGTAGTTACCAGTTCCGGGAGATAACGAGGAAGATCGAGTGGTTCAGACAGGAGTATATTGTAAAATGAAGGTGCCTCCGATCGTTGGTAAGATTTTCTTCTTCTGATTATATCGATTTCAATTTCTTGTGTTTACATATTGTATGTATTAGTTTCGAAAAATAATTATGATCTCAAGTTCACTAGTCTCAGATACAGATTATGATCTATATAAAAATTGTAAACCTTACTTCCGTTTCGTTACCGGTGAACGGAGTTCAAACAATTGGTATCAGAGCCTGGTTATTTTTCGAAACAAGATGTTGTTTTCAATGCTCCTGTATGTATGAATGTGTAGGCACCATCTATATGATTGTTTGAATGTTTATAATTAAATTGTTTAATTTAAACATAGTTGATCGTAATTTTTTATGGTACTGTGAATTTAGGGTTTATGGGTTATATAATTTTTTTTTTTACTGTTATTGTATTGTATTGTAAATAAATAAATAAAAGTTGTAACCTGTAAACGAAGAACTGGAAACGTGCGCGACGACAGTACTGTTCACGGTGGGTACTATTCCCACGGGTATTTTTCATAGACACTGTTCACTTACGATACTATTCATGGACACTGGTCACCGAAGGTACTATTCATGACACTGTTTGATACTTGTTCTTTGTGTCGTTACCAAATTGCGATCATCAAAAGAATATTTATAAAAAAGTCCTACAGAATGTGCTCTAAAGTTTTTAAAACTAGTAAAGCGGTAAGTGAGGGTATTGTCCACAAGGAGGTGTCATCCGTCGACCGTTTCACGTTCTAGTGTTTATTGAAAGCATGTAAATAAGAATATTGCAGGGTGAGAGTGGTGTGTGTGAAGTGTAAGCATTTTACATTGTGTGTGTGTGTGTGTATGTAAATAAAAAGAATGTAAAATAAAATAAAAGGAATATGGAGAGGTGAGAATGGTGATTAAAGTGACAAATAATAAAATGGTGGATAGGAGATATGCATGAGAATGATCACACAAGGTTCATAAAGCTCACCATACATAAGTGCACAAATAGTGGTTGTTAAGCATTAAGGACATCCAATTCAAGATATAAGGAAAGAATACAAAATGGATAGAAAAAATACCCCTCATCCGTAACCGGGAATCGAACACCGGGTCTTCTCAGGTGTCAATCCGAGATGTCTTTACCACTGGACAACTACGGCGTTCTCCAATCTCATGAATGCACAGACCCCCTTAATTAAGGACATTCAAAACAAGCTAAGGGCTTGTTCTCTCAATTGAGAGATTTACAAACTGAAATCACTCCACAAGGTCTCGGTGAAGTAATTGTGTTTGTAATCTCAACTAAGGGATTCGAGACACGAATCACTCCCAAGGTCTCGGTGAAGTAATTATGCCTTAAGTCCCTACCATTAAGCATATGAACATAAACCAAAACCTACTATAGAACGGTCTTGTATAGAACAAGTTTCATTCATTCTTTAGAGCTAATTGGTTAAGATTATACCCGGATTGGTCCTCCTAGGCACAACCAAAAACCCACAAACACTCAAACCCATCAATACAAGTTAATTTCGACCTTCCAAAGACATACACACACAAATGAGATATTTGATTACAACTACTCCTATAATTAAGTTAATCTACTCCTAATCCCATCCATAAACATGTATCAATTTCCAATCTCCATACACAAGCATATCAAGATAAGAAATTATTCAATAATAGTAAGAACAAATCAAAACCCAAATGAATATATAAAATCAACCAACATATATTGAGCACAAATTAGGTTTACAATATTTCCCAATTGGGGATTACACATCAAAGGCAACAAGATATACAAGAGAAGAGTTTAAAGGATACAACCCTTGAAGATGATCTTCTCCATGGGCTTTTTGCTTGCTAGCTCAAAATTGGTCCAAGACCTCTCCTTTCTCCATGCAATCTACTCTAAAATGTGGTGGAGGATGTGTAATAATAGGTGGTGGTGAGCTTCCCATGGAGGAGGAGCTCCATGGGAGCTTTGGAAGCTTCTCTCTCTTGATTTGTGAAGAAGATGAAGAAAATAATGGCTCTCCTGTATTTGTTGTGTGTGGAGAAGAGGAAAAATGATGTATTTATAGTTAGGGAAAGTTTGGGGACGAATTGGGGTGAAAAAGGACACATTTACCCCTCTGAAATTGACCTAAAACTGACAAGTCATGGTCAGGAGTCTAGTGTGTCACGGTTTTGCAAGACGACACACCAGGCTGATTTTCACGACTTACTGTCGCTATCGCGACACCGGTTTCCAGCCTCGCGCACCATTATGAAAATGCCATATCTTCCTCTAGAAAACCAAGAATTGTGATCCGTAAAAACTTCTAGAAAGAAGACTTCTGGGGCTTTCTAAATATATGAAGATCTGAACGTGATTCAATCTGAGGAGGGAGATATGATCCCCGAAATTTGGGTGTTCTGCATGAAGCTCTTAGTCGCTGTCGTGTTTCCAACCTTACGCACCATTACGAAAATACGTATATCTCCCTCTAGAAAACCCGAAATTGCGATCCGTAAAAACCACTAGAAAGAAGACTTCTGAGGCTTTCTAAAAATAGGTGGTACAAAACCCAGTTCACTTTGAGGAGGGAGATATAGACCCTGAAATTTGGCTTCTAACTGTCATTTAAGCTCAAATATCATATGTAGGGAATATGTACCTACACAAAGCTCAACAAACACATTATATACAAAAATACGCTAAAAAACGAGAACAAATGATAGGTAATGGGGACCTCAAATAGGTATAATTATCGTCCGATCAAATACCCCCAAACCTATCTTTTGCTCGTCCTCGAGCAAAACTAAATATGTAAAACACATAAACAACACATATAATAATAAAAATAAATGAAAAGCCACTTTCATAGGGAACACGGTGACATTTAACGTATGCCACAAGCCTTTTGAACCTCTAGGTGGCCCTAGTAGGAGGAGTGTTTACAGCTACGACACCTACAAACGTACTCTACAAGAAAATGGTTGAGTTGCAATCCAAACATGCCAAGCAAAGACAACATGTGTATGCTAGAATCTCAAATATACCAGTTAATAACAATGCACCACACAATGCAAGTATGCCAATACTTAGGATGCTTTCGGTTTACAAAACAACTACACTTGAATACCCAAGATAAAATTCGCCTCGACTCTAATCCTCTCCGGATTTCAGTCATATATTTTCACTCAGAACATAGGCGATAACACTCATCAACATATGCGAAATGGAGTTTAGGTACATGGAATAAAAATGTATTCGCATAATCATAAATTGAAAGACGCTCATATAAGTGCACAAGATCTCATGAACGAATCAAACATTAAGAACAAAGATAGAGCATATGCAACTTCACTCTCAAGCAAGCATTACCAAGAGATCCACTAGGTCTTTCCCTTTGGTTGTAATGGGGCCATGGGGTTAGATTTGGTGAACAAAGAAATAGGAAAAATTTGAGTTCAAAGATCACCAATCATATCTAAACATACTCACACACCCCACACAAAGCTCTATTACACATTAATACACTTTAGGCATATACATACACACACTTGTGCTTCAAAATTGTACTCTACATTCGAGTACTTAACATTTACTTGCAAGACTCTTTTCTTTTCTTTGCCCCTTTTTTTTTTTTTTCTTTTTTTTTTCTTTTCTTTGCTTTTCTTTTTGCACACTTACATATGACATCTTGACAATTAAGCTCATAAGTGTAAATTTGGACACTTTTACATATTGAGTCATTTCATGCACATTTACATTGTTGCCTATATACATGTTATTCTCAATTAGAGCTTTTATTTTTCAATCCAAACATATAACACACATCCCCGGTCCCCCACATGATTGGTAATAAAGGTAGGCTTGTGTTTGGCTATGGTTATATGTTTATTTTGGTTCCAAATGAAAGATAAGTGGTTAGCCATAAATTTGGCTATGAAGCACACATAAGGGATAAATGAATGTGTTTAGGCCTTTTAGTAGTTTAAGCACACATTGCCTAGCATCACTTCTCAAGGATCAACCAACACAAAAGCAAAGTAAACACACATGTGATATCTTAAGATGATTGTTCTTTAACATCCAATGCAAAACTTATAGAGATCTATCTAAACATTTGAAGAACAAGAAAAGTGTTTAAGAGTAGAAAAGAAATACACCCTAAAAAATGAACATTAATAAGGCATAAAATTCTCACAAGGGCAGTCTCCACAATTTTCTTAAGCTAAACAAGAATAGAGGTCTAATCCACCTCAACATCAAAAGATTGATACTGTACAAGCATATTTAAAGCGATGCATGAAGTTAAACGCATACACGATATGTCTCTACTGGCACACAAAGAATAACAACTCAACGAAACCGGACACTATTTACAAAAAAAAATATAATTAAAATTGATCGGTTTATATAGAGATTTGAAAATTTTCTAAATGTAACAAAAGCAAAAAAAACTAAAGTATCCACACCCCCAAACCTAAAATCAACATTTTCCTCAATGTTGCTCAACTCATAAAATATGGACAATGTTTAGAAAGATTCGGAGATAAGAACACAATAATCACAAACACAACAAACATAGCGTTTAAGACATTAAGCACAAGGGCAATTTCTACCCCAAATCAACAACTAACCACCAACACTCCAATTAGGCACAAAAATTAGAGGATACCTCTTATGGTTGCAACCACGTGGCCTTTGTGGCGCTACTGTTTCACTTGGAGGTGTTGGGTGTGATAAGTGTACTCTTACAATGTTCCAAGAGTTGTATAGTCCATCTGACCTGAAAATTTCCTTTCCTAGCACACCACAACTTAATAACACTAAACACATATGCTATAAATAAAAAGAAAATAATAAAAAGAAAAATCCTAACCGCATACGTATATATCCGTAAAGCAATTAAATCTAAATATCTACAGAACTTAAGCTAGAACAAAAAAAAAATCAATGAACAGTCACTTCCCCAGCAGCGGCGCCATTTTGATACTCGCTTTTTTTGTCGTTACCAAATTGTGATTATCAAAAGAATATTTATAAAAAGTCCTACGCAATGTGCTCTAAAGTTTTGAAGACTAGTAAAGCGGTAAACGAGGGTATCATCCACAGGGAGGTGTCATCCGTCGACCGTTTCACGTTCTAGTGTTTATTGAAAGCATGTAAATAAGAATATGGCAAGGGTGAGAGTGGTGTGTGTAAAGTGTAAGCATTTTACGTTGTGTGTGTGTGTGTGTGTGTGTGCAGGAATGTAAATAAAAAGAATGCAAAATAAAATAAAAGGAATATGGAGAGGTGAGAATGGTGATTAAAGTGACAAATAATAAAATGGTGGATAGGAGAGATGCATGAGAATGATCACACATGGTTCATAAAGCTCACCATACATAAGTACACAAATAGTGGCTTTAAGCATTAAGGACATCCAATTCAAGATATAAGGAAATAATACAAAATGGATAGAAATGATACCCCTCATCCGTAACCGAAAATCGAACACCGGGTCTTCTCGGGTGTCAATCCGAGATGTCCTTACCACTGAACAACTACAGTGTTCTCCAATCTCATGAATGCACAACCCCCCATCAATTAAGGACATTCAATTCAAGATAAGGGCTTGTTCTCTCAATTGAGAGATTTAAAAACTCAAATCATTCCCCAAGGTCTCGGTGAAGTAATTGTGTTTGTAATCTCAACTAAGGGATTCGAGACACGAATCACTCCCCGAGGTCTCGGTGAAATAATTATGCCTTAAGCCCTTACCATTAAGCATATGAACATAAACCAAAACCTTGTCTAGCGAGGTCTTGCATAGAACAAGTTTCATTCATTCTTTAGAGCTAATTGGTTAAGAGTATACCC
This sequence comes from Dipteronia dyeriana, assembly GCA_032871835.1. Classification (NCBI taxonomy): domain Eukaryota; kingdom Viridiplantae; phylum Streptophyta; class Magnoliopsida; order Sapindales; family Sapindaceae; genus Dipteronia; species Dipteronia dyeriana. Next base: position 83,258,035 of record CM065300.1, on the reverse strand, counting down.
GGATTGGTCCTCCTAGGCACAACCAAAAATCCACAAACACTCAAACCCATTCATACAAGTTAATTTCGACCTTCCAAAGACATACACACACAAATGGGATATTTGATTACAACTACTCCTATAATCAAGTTAATCTACTCCTAATCCCATCCATGAACACATATCAATTTCCAATCTCCATACACAAGCATATCATGATAAGAGATTATTCAATAATAGCAAGAACAAATCAAAACCCAAATGAATATATAAAATCAACCAACATATATTGAGCACAAATTAGGTTTACAATATTTTCCAAGTGGGGATTACACATCAAAGACAACAAGATATACAAGAGAAGAGTTTAAAGGAGACAACCCTTGAAGATGATCTTCTCCATGGGCTTCTTGCTTTCTAGCTCGAAATTGGTCCAAGGCCTCTCCTTTCTCCATGCAATCTACTCTAAAATATGGTGGAGGATGTGTGAAAATGGGTGGTGGTGAGCTTCCCATGGAGGAGGAGCTCCATGGGAGCTTTGGAAGCTTCTCTCTCTTGATTTGTGAAGAAGATGAAGAAAATAACGGCTCTCTTGTCATTGTTGTATGTATAGAAGATGAACAAATGATGTATTTATAGTTAGGGAAAGTTTGGGGACGAATTGGGGTGCAAAATGACACATTTACCCCTCTAGAAATTACCTAAAACCGACATGTCGTGGTCTAGAATCTGGTGTCTAGCGGTCTTGCCAGACGACAGACCAGGCAACAGTGATTTTCGTGACTTAGTATTGCGGTCGCGACACTAGTTTCCAGCCTCATGCACCGTTTTGAAAACGCCCATATCTCCCTCTAGAAAACCCGAAATTGCAATCCGTAAAAACCGCTGGAAAGAAGACTTCTGGCAATTTCTAATTATATGAAGATATGAATGTGATTCAATCTGAGGAGGGAGATATGATCTCCGAAATTCGGGTGTTCTGCATGAAGCTCTCAGCCGCTGCCGTGTTTCCAACCTTATGCACCGTTACAAAAACACATATATCTCCCTTTAGAAAACCCGAAATTGTGATCCATAAAAACCGCTAGAAAGAAGACTTTGGGGCTTTCTAAAAATAGGTGGTACAAAACCCAGTTCACTTTGATGAGGGAGATCTGGACCCCAAAATTTTGTTTCTAACTGTCATTTAAGCTCAAATATCATATGTAGGGAATATGCACATACACAAAGCTCAACAAACACATTATATACAAAAATACGCTAAAAAACGAGAACAAATGATAGATAATTGGGACCTAAAATAGGTATAATTATCGTTCGATCACTGTTCATGTGTACTATTCATACGGTACTATTCACATCTTGCACGGTTCCGTTGGCAAGTGTTGCCTAGTACGTTCCGTATAGATTTTCCATTTCGGATTCATGAGATGAATCGGAGTGACCTGAAGAGACTGGAAGACTTCTGAAGTTACAAGAAGACCAATGAATGCCTTGGGGGAATTTTTTGTAATTTTACATTCTAATTTTTTATGTTAAATAGTATGTTTTATATTATGTGATGATAAAAGCATTTTCATGCATACGTGTGTCATTTAGATTAGATGTGCCTACACAAATATATTTGATATGTCATACATGCATCATAGCCTGATATTTTATGTATTTTTTTTTAATATGATTAAAATGGGCAATATACATAAATGACTATGAATAATGAGATTAGTTTTTTAATGGTTATAAAACTTAGTAATTTTCATTAATATTAATCCAATTATTAAAGAGTTTAATAAGTTAGATTAATAGGGTCATTTATTGTAATTAAGATTAAAATGATTAATAACCTAATAATAAATGAATTGAATGATATAGAATAAGAGTTATTCTAGAATATCATTTGATTGAGAATGTCTCGGTCCAACATGCAAAGACTTGACCGACCTTAAGGCGGCACTTCTTTGTGGTATGTTGGATTGTCGTGGTATAGTAACTAGTTTTAGGGTAGCTCTAGTTCGTTAAACATGTGCATGCATCATGTTTAAATTTATGCCAAAACACTCGCACTTGTTTTAAATAAATGACTGAATGAATGTTTTATTTATTTCAGCAATAATGTCTTCTGCATTACTTCAAATTCTCACAAACGACATATTAATTGGTGATAACTACACTAAGTGGAAACTTAACATTAATGCAATATTGGTCACCAAAGACTTCAAGTTAGTGCTTACGGAGGAATGTCCTCCAACGCTTGTTGCTAATGCCTTACGAACTGTTCGTGAGGCATACAAGTGATGGGTCTCATCTGATGAGAAGGCCCAAACATATCTGTTGGCTTCTATGACAGACGTGCTTGTCACAAAGCACGAAGCAATGACTTAAGCATTCAAAATCATGGGGTCATTACAAGCTATGTTTGGGTAGCCCTCAGAGAAAAAGCGACACGAAGCTGTTCGTTCCGCTATGCTCGCTCACATGAAGCATGGTACATCAATTCAGGAACATGTCATGAGCAAGATGTCATACTTCAACACGACAGAAGTCAATGAAGGGTCCATTGACCAACCCAATCAAGTGAGTATCATACTGACGACTCTTCCGAAGAGTTTCGATTAGTTTAAAAGCAACTACGAGATTAACAAATTAAGATTCAGTCTCTCACAATTGCTCAATGAGCTCACTACCTTTGAGTCCTTGACTAAGAACAACAATGGCAAGACCGGTGAGGCAAGTGTTGTCGAACCATCTTTCTCCAGTAATAGGAAGAGGAAGAGGTCTGTTGGGAATATGAATAATAAACACAAATCCAAGAAAGCCCAAAACAAGAAGAAGTCCAAGAAAGTTAAATATGATTTACTTATTCTCGAGTCATGTTTAGTGGAAGATGATTCTTCACTCTGGATAGTTGAATCGGGGGCCACTAACCATGTTTGTTTTTCTTTGCAATGGACTGATTCTTGGACACAGTTAGAGGAGGGAGTCTTCTCTATACGTGTTGGGTCAGATGATATCGTGTCGGCATGAGTAGTAAGCGTAATTAGATTACATTTTTGTAATAGTTATATATTGTTGGACAATGTATTTTATATTCCTGGATTTACACGAAATTTGATTTTCGTTTCTAAGTTGTTAGAACAAAAATATTTTGTTTCTTTTAATAATAAGTCTGTTATTATTGGAAAGAATGGTCTGAATATTTGTTCAGGAATTAATGAAAATAATTTGTATATGATAAGACTGTTAATACATACTACATTGCTCAACACCGAAATGTTTAAAGGTTGAAAAACTAAAAAATAAACTGTTGGAACCCCGTTCATCGATTACGCAGCGGAACTAGGTTTTAATTTTTTTATACATATCAGAATCTGTATCTGGGACCAGTGAACTTAGGAACGTAATTATTTTCGGAATTAATACATATAAAATTATTACAATAATAAAATATATGTATATACAGGAAATTGTAATCAATATAATAATGAGAAGAATATCATACCAACGTTTGGAGGCTCCATCACTTTATGATGTGCTCCTGTTTGAACCACTCGATCTTCCTCGCTATCTACCGGAACTGGTAACTGCGTGTGGGTGCATCACGGTCTCAGAAACTTGAATGGAGGATGTAAAGAGAATTGAAGAAACTCTTTCTTCTAGATCAATATGCAACACTTGCTTTGATCTTTTCATAGGAACACATGCAATTATTATCTTCACTTGCTCACGCCAACAAGAAAAAAACTTTTTTTTTCTATCATAAATATATATTCAGGCCTTGCTTCACAAATATATATTCACGCACTGCTTCACCGTTCTATATTCACGCCTTGCTTGGTTGATAACAGAACATGCAATTTTTTTTTTATAAATATATCACTCATTCTCATCATGCGTGAATATATATATATATATATTAATTATATATGTGTATTAAGTATTTGTATCATATGTAAATTCTTCTTTTGACTAATGTTTCATGTGTACATACTAATTTGTATCCGATGCAATCTCTTGTGTTATTAATTTATATATATCTTTTAATTATCTTTTTCAAATATATCTAATATATTAAAAGTGATAATAAGTATTTTAAATTTAAACTTTAAATTCAAATACTTAGATAAATGATTTAGTAAAAATAAAATAATCCTATTATTTTATATTCACTTTAATCCATATATCAACTAACACCCTCAATTTAATAGTTAATTAATAATTCATAACTATCAATATAATTAAATAATCTAATTATTTAATTAATTTAACTAATAACATTCATTAATTAAATAATCTCATTATTCAATTAATTCCTGAATATATACGTGTCACTTTTGTAACGCAATTAATTGGACAATCCAATTAATTAATTAATTGTGACCCTTGTTACCTAAATCGATCGGGCTAGCAAGGGAACTTAATGGACCCACAGTATTTTGAACTCTAATAATCCTCAGAATCATATATTAAACTATTTAATTAATATTTCTTGATTATTAACTCCGGTGTTATTCCACTTAAAACCTGAAGCTGCACTCTCTCAACTGTAAACGCTTTTACACAGACCGATACAACTCGGTGTCCATCGATTTAGCTATTACACATGGTGTGATCCTTTACAGTAGTTCATAATTAGAGCAGAGTCATAATGTCCGTTATACCCCTCTAATTACATATATCCTTTAAGTACCATTGATTCTCTAATGGACAATAACTCCTATTTCCTCACGGAATTAGGAGAACGCTCATATTGTCCAAGCCCCGAATCAACTCTTAAGGGAACTACCATCTACTTCTCAAAAGAAGGAGTGGATTCCACTATTGTGTACAAACCTTCCCAGCCACAAGTCAAACCGCAATCCTAACATACGGAGTATATTGATTAGAAACAACATCGGACCTCACCCACGGTAAAACAAAGACCACGATCTAATCTGAAGGAGTCGATAAGACACTCAGGATTAAGATCACCTATATATAGCCATCGTTAGTTGATATATATGAATCTCATCATTAAACGGATCTTGGTGAGAGATTCATATAGATCATGACCCAGTCCTATATGATCACATCATACAAGGAGCATCCATTCTCATATCTATATGAATGATTCAAGATAGAATCATCGTACATTACGCAATGGACCGCAACTATATATTAACCGCAAATAAAGTGCCCAACTTTATTTGCTATCTATGGACTCTTTAGATTGCACGTCTCTTACCGTATCCATCCATATATGACACTCATTTACACAGTTCGAGATTACATCCGGCAATCTTGGATGTTAAATATATGCACAAGTTATAAAATAAGCAACATAACAAGAATGAATTGAACTTTTCCTTTTATTTATTTCATAAATCCATTTACAAATTACATCTTTAGAGTATAAATCCCAACAATCTCCCACTTGCACTAAAGCATGTGAGGGATGTCTCGTAACCCTAGACCATCTAGGTGATCCAAAAAAAATTTAGTTGGTAAGGTCTTCGTAAATGGATCAGCATGATTGTCTTGTGAGGCTATCTTGGTGATGATCACATCTCCTCTCTAATGTGATGATACTTTCTCTCTATATGCTTCTCTCTTTTGTGGCTTCTTGGTTCTTTAGAATTAGCCACAACACCACTGTTATCACAATAAAGTGTAATGGGCCTATCCAGATCTGGATTAACTTCCAGATCACTCAAGAACTTACGGAGCCAAACAACCTCTTTAGCAGCTTCACAACCGGTTACATATTCGGCTTCCATGGTGGAGTCAGCAATGTAAGATTGTTTGATACTTCTCCACACAATGGCTCCACCACCTAGGGTAAATACTGATCCAGACATGGATTTCCTAGAATCCCTGTCTGACTGAAAATCAAAATCCGTATATCTTAACGGGATCAAATCCTGCCCGAAATACACTAGCATATAGTCTCTCGTTCTCCGTAGATACTTGAGAATTGTCTTGACAGCAACCCAGTGATCCAATCCTGGGTTGGACTGGTATCTGCTGACTACTTCCTCTGCATAGCAGATGTCCAGTCTCATGCATAACATAGCATACATGAGACTACCTACTACCGATGCATATGGTACACATCTCATATCCTCAACCTCTTGAGGTGTCTTAGGACACTGTTCCTTAGACAAGTGAACTCCATGCCTAGAAGGTAAAATACCTTTCTTGGAGTTTTGCATCAAAAATCGTACAAGAATCTTGTTGATATATGATGCATGAGACAGTGCTATGAGTTTGTTCTTACGATCCCTTATAAGTTGGATCCCTAGAACATAACTCCCATCTCCCAAATCTTTCATATGGAATTGGCTAGCCAGTCAGCCCTTTACATCAGACAACACTCCCACATCATTCCCAATGAGTAGGATATCATCTACGTATATGACCAAGAAAACTACTTTTTTATCAATGATGAGCTTGTAGATACAAGGCTCATCGATGTTCTGCTCGAAGCCATAGGTTTTGATCACATCATCAAACCCAATGTTCCAAGATCTAGATGCTTGCTTAAGTCCATAGATGGACCTTTGCAGCTTGCAAACTTTTTGCTCTTGATCTGGAGACACAAATCCCTTTGGTTGCATCATATAGATGCTCTCATCAAGATTTTCATTCAAGAATGCAGTCTTGACGTCCATTTGCCAAATTTCATAATCGAAATAGGCAGCAATGGATAAGAGAATCCTAATAGACTTAAACATGGCTACTGGCGAGAATGTCTCTTCATAATCGACCATCTCTTTCTGGGTATAACCCTTGGTCACTAGCCTTGCTTTGAATGTCTCTACCTTCCTATCTACTCCTCTCTTTCTCTTGTAGATCCACTTACACTCTATGGGTTTTTCCCCATCTAGTAAGTATACAAGATCCCAGACTGAGTTAGAGTACATGGACTTCATCTCGAGATTCATGGCTTTAAGCCATTCCTCTTTATTAGGATCTTCCAATGCATTCTTAAATGCCAATGGATCATCCACACTATCAGTTGAGACAACATCTTGTCCCTCACCTGTATCTAAATAGTGTTCAGGTTGTCTCAAAACCCTCTCACTACATCTAGGTGGTAGTGTATCCTGATCAGGAACCATTTGACTCTCAGATGTTTATGGATCATCAACTTTTGTTGATAAAGCAATAGTCTCACCAGGCTCCAACTCATTCAATACAATCTTATAACGAGGTTTATGATCACTAATGTAATTGTCCTCAAGAAACGTTACGTTTGTTGATACAAATACTTTGTTGTCTTCAGGACTATAGAAGTGTCCACCTCTGATCTCCTTGGAGTATCCTACAAAAAGGCAGACAACAGATTTGGAGTCTAGTTTTCCAGTTCTATTCTTCAGCACGTGTGCTGGACACCCCCATATGTAGAAATATCGTAAAATAGCTTTACGACTATTCCACAACTCTAGGGGAGTCTTAGGAACAGATTTGGATGACACTACATTCAAAATATATTCCGCTGTTTGTAATGCATATCCCTAAAAGGAATTTGGTAATGATGAGAAACTAATCATAGATCTCACTATTTCCATCAAGGTTCTATTTCTCCTCTCCGCTACACCATTTTGTTGAGATATACTAGGAGCAGTGAGTTGGGAAACTATCCCATGTTCAACCATGAAGTCTTCAAACTCTTGGTCAAAGTACTCACCTCCACGATCCGATCGTAGTGACTTGATAGTCCTACCTAATTGATTCTCAACTTCAGCTCGAAATTTTTTAAACATTTCAAATGTTTCCGACTTCCTTTGCATTAGGTAGACGTATCTGTATCTTGAGTAGTCATCTATAAAGGTGACATAATACTCATAACCACCCCTAGCTTTAACATTCATCGGTCCGTAGACGTCTGTATGTAAAAGCTCTAGCGGTTCTTTAGCTCTAAGCTCTTTTCCAGTAAAAGGTCTCTTAGTCATCTTACCTTCCAAACAAGATTCGCAGACAGGTAATATGCCCACCTTTAACTCACTTAAAGTTCCGCTTTTTACTAGTCTGTCTATCCGGTCAAGGTTGATATGACCAAGCCTTAGATGCCAGAGATACGTGTCATTATCTGGAGAAATCTTATGTCGTTTAGTTTTTGGTTTTTCAACCTTAAACATTTCGGTGTTGAGCAGTGTAGTATGTATTAACGGTCTTAACACATACAAATTGTTTTCATTAATTCCTAAACAAATATTCAGATCATTCTTTCCAATAATAACAGACTTATTATTAAAAGAAACAAAATATTTTTGTTCTAACAACTTAGAAACGGAAATCAAATTCCATGCAAATCCAGGAATATTAAATACATTGTCCAACAATATATAATTATTACAAAAAGGTAATCTAATTACGCCCACTACTCGTGCCGACATGACATCCTCTGACCCCACACATATTGAGAAGGCTTGATCCTTTAGCTGTGTCCAAGAATCAATCCATTGTAAAGAAGAATAGACATGGTTAGTGGCCCCTGAATCAACTATCCAGGGTGAAGAATCATCTTCCACTAAACATGACTCAAGAACAAGTAAATCATATTTACCTTTCTTGGACTTCTTCTTTCTTTGGGCTTTCTTGGGTTTGGGCTTACCCTTCGCCTTCCCAGTAAACCTCTTCATCTTCTTATTATTGGAGGAAGATGGTTCAACAACATTTGCCTCACCGGTCTTGCCCTTGTTGTCCTTAGTCAAAGACTCAAAGGTAGTGAGCTCATTAACCAACTGTGTGAGATTGAACCTTAACTAGTTCGTTAGTTTTAAACCGATCGAAACTCTTTGAAAGAGTCGTCAGTATGATGCTCACTTGACTGGGTTCATCAATGGCCCCGCCATTGACTTCAACCTTGTTGAAGTAGGACATCATGCACAGGACATGTTCCCGAACTGACATACCTTCGTTCATACGAGTGAGCATAGCAGAACGAACAACTTTATGTCGCTTTTGCTCGAAGGGCTGTCCGAACATAGCTTGCAATGACTTCATGATTTTAAAACTGAAGTCATTGCTTCATGCTTTGTGACAAGCACGCCTGTTATAGAAGCCAATAGATATGTTCGGGCCTTCTTATTAGATGAGACCCATCGCTCGTCTGCCTCACGAATAGTTCGTGTGGCATTGGCAGCAGGCGCTGGAGGACATTCCTCCGTAAGCACAAACTTGAGGTCTTTGGCGACCAATATTGCATTAATGTTAAGTTTCCACTTAGTGTAGTTATACCCAGTTAATTTGTCGTTTGCGAGAATTTGAAATAATGCAGAAGACATTATTGCTGAAATAAAAAAAAAAATCATACAGTCATTTATTTAAAACAAGTGCGAGTGCTTTGGCATAAATTTAAACATGATGCATGAACATATTTAACGAATTAGAACTACCCTAAAACTAGTTGCTATACCACGACAATTCAACATACCACAAATAAGTGCCGCCTTAGGGTCGGTCAAGTCTTTGCATGTTGGACCGAGACATTCTCAATCAAATGATATTCTAGAATAATTCTTATTCCATATCATTCAACCATCGTTCATTCAGTCAGGTTTTTAATTAACAAACTTAATCAAAACCTTCATGAGTGTAACCCACCATTTCAGATCTCACGAGCTTAACTCAAGAATTGCCGCCTTAGGGTCGGTCAATCCCGAAATACCCTCAAAAATCCTATCCGTTAGGAAGTCAACCTTAGTATTGACCTTTGTGGAAACCCTCCTTAGGGAGGACGAAAGCAAAGCAGTCACGAGGTCCCACTCGGATCTCATGGTGTTGAAATAATGATGGAGACCGCGGGATATATATGTCATATATCCCTCTCCTACTCACTATTTTAAAATTAGGGTTTTCTATTAACCGTTAATGCACCTAGACTCTACAAGATTAAACAACTAACTTTAATCAAGTTATCTGGTGCATTAACTAATTAGAAACAAATTCTAATTAACTAATAAATTATTAATGATTTTTAACAATTAAAAATTTAATCTATTAGTGAATAATCTAAGCCTTTGTAAACTGTTTACTGTGGTCAAATTATTATGTTAGTGTTTACCAAGTTTTAACTATTAAAACCCTAACACTTTATTTGGATCATTTATTATTAGGTAATTAATCATATTAATCATAATTACAATAAATGAACATATTAATCTAACTTATTAAACTCTTTAATATTAATGAGAATTACTAAGTTTTCTAACAATTAAAAAACTAATCTCATTATTCATAGTCATTTATGTATATTGCCCATTTTAATAACATTAAAAAAAATACATAAAATATCAGGCTATGATGCATGTATGACATATCGAATATATTTGTGTAGGCACATCTAATCTAAATGAGATATGTATGCATGACAATGCTTTTATCATCACATAATATAAAGCATACATGAATTGACCGAGTACTGTGGATTATTTAACCTAAAAAATTGGAATCTAAAATTACAAAAAAATTCTCAAAGCATTTTTTGGTCTTCTAGTAACTTTAGATATCTTCCAATCTCTTCAGGTCACTCCGATTCATCTCATGAATTATTCTTCGTGATTTTTCCAGGTCTTCAATATATGTTACATTTTTTTTTACAATACAATAACAGTAAATAATAATAATAATAATAATAATACAACCCATAAACCCTAAATCCACAGTACCATATAATTAACGATCAATCATGTTTTTGTAAATTAAAAAAAAATTAATATATATACAAAAACATCATACAGTCAATTTAAATTGTGCCTACACAATCATACATACAGGAGCATCGAAAACAATTTCCTGTTTCGAAAAATAAATTGGCTCTGATACCAATTATTGGAACCCCATTCACCGGTTACGCAGCGGAACTAGGTTTTAAAATTTTTATACATATCAGAATATGTATATGGGACCAATGACTTGGGATCGTAATTATTTTCGAAACTAATACATATAAAATTATTACATTAATAAAATATATGTATACATAAGAAATTGTAATCAATATAATAATAATAATAAGATTATACCAACGTTTGGAGGCTCTTTCACTTTATAATATGTTCTTGTCTGAACCAATCTTACCAATGTTTGGAGGCCCCTTCACTTTACGATGTGCTCCTGTTTGAACCACTCGATCTTCCTCGCTATCTATCGGAATTAGTAACTGCGTGTGGGCGCGTCACGGTCACAGGAACCTGAATGGAGAATGTAGAGAGAATTGAAGAAACTCTTTCTTCTATGTCAATATGCAACACTTGCTTTGATCTTTTCATAGGCACACATGCAATTATTATCTTCACTTGTTTATACCAACAAGAAAAAAAACTTTTTTTTCTATCACAAATATATATTCACGCACTGCCTCACAAATATATATATTCACGCCTTGCTTGGTTGATAACAGAGTAAGCAAAATTTTTTTTAATAAAAATATATCTCTCATTCTCATAATGCGTTAATATATATATATATATTAATAATATATGTGTATTAAGTATTTGCATCCTATGTAAATTCTTCTTTTGACTAATGTTTCATGTGTATATACTAATTTGCATCCAATGCAATCTCTTGTGTTATTAATTGATATATATCTTTTAATTATCATTTTCAAATATATCTAATATATTAAAAGTGATAATAAGTATTTTAAATTTAAACTTTAAATTCAAATACTTAGATAAATGATTTAGTAAAAATAAAATAATTATATTATTTTATATTCATTTAAATCCATATATCAACTAACACCCTCCATTTAATAGTTAATTAATAATTCATAATTATCAATATAATTCAATAATCTAATTATTTAATTAATTTAACTATTAATATTCATTAATTAAATAATCTCATTATTCAATTAATTCATGAATATATACATGTCACTTTTGTAACATGATTAATTGGACAATCCAATTAATTAATTAATTGGACAATCCAATTAATTAATTAATTGTGACCCTTGTTACTTAAATCGATCGGGCTAGTAAGGGGACCTAATGGACCCACAGTATTTTAAGCTCTAATAATCCTCGGAATCATTAATTAAACTCTTTAATTAATATTCCTTGGTTATTAACTCCGGTGTTATTCCACTAAAAACCTGAAGCTGCACTCTCTCAATTGTAGACGCTTTTACACAGACTGATTTAACTCGGTGTCCATCAATATAGCTATTACACATGGTGTGATCCTCCACAGTAGTTTATAATTAGAGCTAGGTCATAATGTCCGTTATACCCCTCTAATTGCATATATCCTTTAAGTACCATTGATTCTCTAATGGACAATAAATCCTATTTCCTCACGGAATTAGAAGAGCGCTCATATTGTCCAAGCCCCGAATCAACCCTTAAGGGAACTACCATCCACTTCTCACAAGAAGAAGTGGATTCCACTATTATGTACAAACCTTCCCAGCCACAAGCCAAACCGTAATCCCAACATACGAAGTATATTGATCAGGAACAACATCCGACCTCACCAATGGTATATCAAAGACCACGATCTAACCTGAAGGAGTCGATAAGACACTCTGGATTAAGATCACCCACATATAGCCATCGTTAGTTGATATATATGAATCTCATCGGTAAACGGATCTTGGTGAGAGATTAATATAGTTTATGGCACAGCCCTATATGATCACATCATACAAGGTTCTTCCATTCTCATATCTCATATGAATGATTCAGGATAGAATCATCGTACATTACGGAATGGACCGCACCTATAGATTAACCACAAATAAAGTAACCAGCTTTATTTGCTATCTATAGACTCTTTTGATTGCACGTCTCTTACTGTATCCATCTGTATATGACACTCATATACACAGTTCGAGATTACATTCGGCAATCTTGGATGTTAAATATATGCACAAGTTATAAAATAAACAACACAACAAGAATGAATTGAACTTTTCCTTTTATTTATTTCATAAATCCATTTACAAATTACATCTTTAAGGTATAAACCCCAACATAAACGACATAAGATTTCTCCAGATAATGGCACGTATCTCTGGAATCTAAGGCTTGGTCATATCAAACTTGATCGGATAGACAGACTAGTAAAAAATGGACCTTTAAGTGAGTTAAAGGTACACCTTACTTGTCTTCGAATCTTGTCTGGAAGATAATATGACTAAGAGACCTTTTGTTGGAAAAAGGCTTAGAGCTAAAGAATCGCTAGAACTTATACATACAGACGTCTGCAGACCGATGAATGTTAAAGCTAGGGGTGGTTATGAGTATTATGTCATCTTTATAGATGATTACTCAAGATACATATACGTCTACCTAATGCAAAGAAAGTCGAAAACATTTGAAATGCTTAAAGAATTTTGAGCTGAAGTTGAGAATCAATTATATAGGACTATCAAGTCACTACGATCAGATCATGTAGGTTAATACCTTGACCAGGAGTTTGAAGACTTCATGGTCGAGCATGTGATAGTTTCCCAACTCACAACTCCCAGTACACCTCAGCAAAATGATGTAGCGGAGAGAAGAAATAGAACCCTAATGGAAATGGTGAGATCTATGATTAGTTTCTCATCATTACCAAATTCCTTCTAGGGATATGGGTTACAAACAACGGCATACATTTTGAATGTAGTGCCATCCAAATCTGTTCCTAAGACTCCCTTAGAGTTGTGGAATGGACGTAAAGTTAGTTTGCTTCATTTCCGTATATGGGGGTGTCCAGCACATGTGCTAAAGAACAGAAGTGGAAAGCTAGACTCCAAGTCTGTTGTCTGTCTGTTTGTAAGATACTCCAAGGAGACCAGAAGTAAACACTTCTATAGTCCTGAAGATAACAAAGTATTTGTATCGATAAATGCAACGTTTATTGAGGGCAATTATATTAGTGACCATAAACCTCGTTCTAATATTGTATTGAATGAGTTGAAGCCTGGTGTGACTAGTGCTTCATCAACAACAGTTGTTGATCCACAAACATCCGAGAGTTAGATGGTTCCTAATCAGGATACACTACCACCTAGACATAGTGAGAGGGTTGTGAGACAACTTGAACGCTATTTAGGGATAGGTGAAGGACAAAGTGTTGTCTCTACTGATAGTGTGGATGATCCATTGACATTTAAGAATGCAATGGAAGATCCTGATAAAGAGGAATGGCTTAAAGCCATGAATCTTGAGATGGAGTCCATGCACTCTAACTCAATCTGGGATCTTGTAGACTTACCGGATGGGGTACAACTCATAGGGTGTAAGTGGATCTACAAGAGAAAAAGAGGAGTTGACGGAAGGTAGAGACCTTCAAGGCAAGGCTAGTGGCTAAGGGTTATACCTAGAAAGAGTGGGTCGATTATGAAGAGACATTCTCGCCAGTAGACATGTTTTATGTCTATTAGAATTCTCTTATCCATTGCTGCCTATTTTGATTATGAAATTTGGCAATTGGTCGTCAAGATTTCCATTCTCAAGATTGGATTATTGAATGACAATCTTGACGAAAGCATCTATATGATGCAACCAGAGGGATTTGTGTCTCCAGATCAAGAGCAAAATGTTTGCAAGCTGCAAAGGTCCATCTATAGACTTAAGCAAGCATCTAGATCGTGGAACATTAGGTTTGATGATGTGATCAAAACCTATGGCTTCGAGCAGAACGTCTGTGAGCCTTGCGTCTATAAGCGCATCATTGATAAAAAAGTAGTTTTCTTGTTCATATACGTAGATGATATCCTACTCATTAGGAATGATGTGGGAGTGTTGTCTGATGTAAAGGGTTGGTTGGCTAGCCAATTGCCAATTCCAAATGAAAGATTTTAGAGAGGTGAGTTATGTTCTAGGGATCCAACTTATAAGGGATCCAACTTATAAGGGATCGTAAGAACAAACTCATAACATTGTCTCAGGTATCATATATCGATAAGATTCTTATGCGATTTTCGATACAAAACTCTAAGAAAGGTAATTTACCTTCCAGGCATAGAGGTCACTTATCTAAGGAACAATGTCCTAAGACACCTCAAGAAGTTGAGGATATGAGACGTGTACCCTATGCATCTACAATAGGTAGTCTCATGTATGCTATGTTATGCATGAGACCGGACATCTGTTATACAGTGGGAGTAGTCAGTAGATACCAGTCCAACCCAAGATTGGATCACTGGGTTGTTGTCATGACTATTCTTAATTATCTTTGGAGAACGAGAAGTTATATGCTAGTGTATTCCGAACAGGATTTGATCCCGTTAGGATACACAGATTCTGATTTTCAGTCAGACAAGGATTCTAGAAAATCCATTTCTGGATCAGTATTCACCTTAGGTGGTGGAGCCATTGTGTGAAGAAGTATCAAGCAATCTTGCATTGTTGACTCCACCATGGAAGCTGAATATGTTACCGCTTGTGAAGCTGCTAAAGAGGCTGTTTGGCTCTGTAAGTTCTTGAGTGATCTAGATGTTGTTCAAGATCTGGATAAGCTCATCACACTTTATTGTGATAACAGTGGTGATGTGGCTAATTCCAAAGAACCAAGAAGCCATTAAAAAGGGAAGTACATAGAGAGAAAGTATCATCTCATTAGAGAGATAGTGCAGAGAGGAGAAGTCATTGTCACCAAGATAGCCTCAGAATACAATCTTGCTGATCCATTTACAAGGACCTTACCTGCTAAAGTATTTTCGGGTCACCTAGATGGTCCAGGGTTACGAGACATGCCTCACATGCTTTAGTGCAAGTGGGAGATTGTTAGGGTTTATACATTAAAGATGTAATTTGTAAATGGATTTATGAAATAAATAAAAGGAAATGTTCAATTCATTATTGTTTTGTTGTTTATTTTATAACTTGTGTATATATTTAACATCTAAGATGCCAGATCTCAAACTGTGTATATGAGTGTCATATACGGATGGATACAGTAAGAGACGTGGAATCTAAAGAGTCCATAGATAGCAAATAATGTTGGGTACTTTATTTATGGTTAATCTATAGCTACAGTCCATTCTGTAATGTGCGGTGATTCTATTCTGAATCATTCATATGAGATATGGGAATGGAGGCACCTTGTATGATGTGATCATATAGGACTGAGCCATGATCTATATGAATCTCACACCAAGATTCGTTTACCGATGAGATTCATATTTATCAACTAATAATGAATTTATGTGGGTGATCTTAATCCTGAGTGTCTTATCGACTCCTTTAGGTTATATCGTAGTCTTTGATATACCATGGGTGAGGTCCGATACATTTCCTGATCAATATACTCCGTATGTTTGGATTGTGGCTTGACTTGTGGTTAGGAAGGTTTTTACACAATAGTGGAATCCACTTCTTCTTGTGAGAAGTAGATGGTAGTTCCTTAAGGGTTGATTCGGGGCTTGGACAATATGAGCGCTCTCCTAATTCCGTAAGAAAATAGAATTTATTGTCTATTAGAGAATCAATGGTACTAAAAGGATATATGTAATTAGAGGGGTATAACGGACATTATGATCCGGCTCTAATTATAAACTACTGTGGAGGATCACAACATATTTAATAGCTATATCGATAAACACCGAGATGTATCGGTCTGTATAAAAGCATCTGCAGTTGAGAGAGTGCAGTTTTGGGTTTTTAGTGGAATGACACCGGAGTTAATAATCAAAGAGTATTAATTAAAGAGTTTAATTAATGATTCCAAGGATTATTGGAGCTCAAAATACTGTGAGTTCATTAGGTCCCCTTGCTAGCCCGATCAATTTAGGTAAAAATGGTCACAGTTAATTAATTGGATTGTCCAATTAATTGTGTTACGAAAGTGACACGTGTTTATTCGGGAAATAATTGAATAATGAGATTATTTAATTAACGAATATTAATGATTATGTAAATTAAATAATTAGATTGTTTAATTGTTTAATTAATTATTAGTTGGAGGATGTTGATTGATATTTATTTTTTTAAAGATAAAATAATTTGATTATTTTATTTTTATTAAATTAGATATTTAATTTTTGAATTTAAAGAGTTTGAATTCAAAACAAATTGATTAATATTTTAAAGATATGTGATATCTTAAAAGATTGAAATTGATTAGCTTTATCAATATATATATATATATATATATTAAATACTTAAAAAAGATAAAACACAATAAACATAAGAAAGAGATGGACATGACACCATCAACTATTCAATTTGCATTTGATGCAAATTGTGGTGTTTGAATTTTTG
Source organism: Dipteronia dyeriana (assembly GCA_032871835.1). Lineage (NCBI taxonomy): Eukaryota > Viridiplantae > Streptophyta > Magnoliopsida > Sapindales > Sapindaceae > Dipteronia > Dipteronia dyeriana. The sequence goes on along the minus strand of CM065300.1, from coordinate 83,240,873 downwards.
ATAAGGACGTATATAGTGTTTGCATAGTATGCAAACTTGTGAGTGCATGAATCAATAAAATACAAACATAAAACATGTAACAGTTTGGTTTTTTGGCTTAAGAAGAAAATTTGGTTTTTGAATATATAAAAAAAAGCAACGTGTGCGTGTATCAATAAAAGGAATGCAAATTGATGGTGCACTTGAAACAACACCACATTAGCACATCTTCAATTCAAAAAGGTTGGGTTTTTGTAATGGTTTGCATGAGATCAATATACCGATACACGCATCAGCTAATTGATTTTAGCTTCGTGTTCATGAGACGCATGTTGAGATTATGCTCGATAGCAAGAGTATAATAATGTATTTGACAATCTTTTCATATTAATAAAGTGATTTCTAGTTTAACAAATCTTATAACATTTATAGTTTAATAATTATAATTGTCAAAAGTAAATAATCATAAGATCAAAAGACTATGAGAAAAGAAGAATTGTTCATACATCTAGATATGTATGAGGTAGACACAATTCTTTAGTTAGTCTTAAATAATATTCACAACTTAAGATAAATGTTGGGCATTTTTATTTTGTCAAAGTTGTAGATTCTTTTGCTAGCATTTGAGTGGGATCAAATGTGTTATGATGAGTCTAAAATCATCAAAGTGTGGTGTCTTTCGGCAAAAGAATCTAGTGCAATGGGTGCATTGAGTTAGATCACAGTGAAATACTTTATCTAGAACCGTCAATGGATAAAAGTTTTCACTTGAAGACAATCAGAGAGTCTATCTCAATCCAGAGATAAATGATGGACTTATGGTTGCAAGTGTTATCATTTGAGCTATCAATGAGTACGATTATATAGCATAGTCTATCATCGATAGTTTGATGGTATTCATTTGTTAATCGATAGATGACTTTATTTATAGATATGGACATCGTGACTCCATTTATTAAATGAGAGTAGAGTATCTTCATATGGATGTTTTGAGGTATTGGATATTAAATCTTAACGTTAAGTTTCAATAGTGTCTACTGAAACATGACTTCTGGACAAGTCAAAATATCCAAGTTCAAAATGTAGTCATATGAGTAAATATGGTAACTTGGAGAGCTATAGGTGGTCTATGAGCTCTTGGCGATTACTTGTATTCTTCACGAGGATACACTTTCTCCATTAAGATTGTCTAGGGTATGAATGAGGAATGTTAACTTATTCTATCTTTTTTTAATAGTTCAATTTTAGTTCTTTAGTGGAATGAACTAAAACTAATATATCATACCTAAGTGAATCATTTGTTGATTATGATTATGTTGTGTCTATTGGAGCTTAAATTTAGATATCCCGCCAAGATCCCCAATTCACACGAACTTGCATGGATCACTTGATATATTCTACCGGACAAATTTAGAGGTCCATCTACAATTGTATTGAGGCATGTGGACTTGTTTCTTTTTGTACGAATGGGTCTAGTTCTCATGTGGACTTTTTAATAAGGTCCAATGGATTTAATAAAATAGAAAAAATAATATAATGGCCCATATATTGTGTTGGGCGGCAAAACTATATAGTTTAGCTTAATTATATTATTTTTATTTTATTATTTAATTAAATAGAAATTAATTAATTTGGTAATTAATTAATTATTTAATTAAAAATCAAAAAAAATTTCCTAGTAGGAGATGGTCTCATAATATTATACTATTGTTGGTAGTGTAATTACTATTAAAGACTATATTTGATAAGTAGATAAATAAAAAGAATTATTTATCTAATCAAATTAGGAAATCTTTTATATGGTTACAAATACACTTTTTGAGTTAGATTAGGAGTCTTGGTGTAGGAAATAATTCTTTTTGGAAAAGGATTTTTGGTTACTAAGTAAATCCACATAAGGATATAATTCTTGCCCATCAAGTAAATCCTTTTTAGGAAAGGATTTGTGATCCTTTATATACCTCTTAAATTCGGCCAACCCCTATAGATTTCCAAGAGATAATTTCGGCCAGCCCTAGGAATTTTAGGGGGAGAGAATTCGGCCACCATAAGAATTTTGGGAGAAAAATTGTTTTTGCTATAGACAAAATTCGATCAACTCTAAGAAATAGTGTGAGATTCGGGAAAGAAGAAAAGAAAGAAAGAACGTTTAGTTTTCGATAGTACACTAGTAGCCTTTACATTAAAAGGTTTTGTGTACACCATCGAATCAAAGTTCACGCGAGTTTCAATCAAATTGATTGATAATTCACAAGTGACCTAACGTTCTTTGTTTTCTTCTTGGATGATTATTGTAACTAACAAAGAGAAAGATTTTGTTTGTTTCCATCCTCATGTATACAATTTAAAGAAAGGGAGCCCAGACTCCTAGGTAATTCACGTTCGTGATTGGATTGGAAGATCTTGCGGATTCAATTCAGCGCTAGTTCAATCATCACGAGAAAAAGGTACGACACTTTTATATACATCAATTATCTAATGTTAAGGTTCTTGTTATTATAAAGGGAAATTTTTTATTTATACCAAAACCCTAATTTTATTATTTTTCACGCTTCCGTTGTGCAATTTTCCCTACAACGCATATGTGTGATATTGTGCAAGTGTTGTGTACTAATATTGAAGAAAGATTTTCTTCAAGGTTTCTCTCTATATCCTCCATTCAAGTTCCCGAGTACGTGACGCACCCACATGCAGTTACCAGTTCCGGGAGATAGCGAGTGTTAATAGTAAAATTTGGCTAAGGGACCAAAGATAAATTTTTCACTCTTCTAACCCGAGTCAAAGCCCGAGTTCACCAGTCATTAGACCCCGAGTCCTAAGGGCGAGTCGTAGAGCTACCCCACAGAAGCAAGGAAGGGTCATCGAGCTTCATAACTATCAGGAATGGAGCCCGACACGATCAGATCAAGCCCTTTACACCAACACTAGAACTCGGGCAAAGCCCGACACATGATTGTCTGGGCTTCCTGAGATCGAGATTACATCATAACCTCCCCAGAAGCCCACTAACCTCTCAGGCCACAAAAAATGGGGGGACCTGTAAAGATATCAGGTTCATGCTATAGCTACGTCCCAGTTCTCTAAGGAAGGCTTAAACCCATCTAGACGAGAAAAAGAAAGCTCGTATAATCCATCCTCCCCCCCAATGAGTGCCCACAAGGGCGTCTCAAGCTCTAAAGGACCAAGAAAGGTCAGGCGGAGCTTCTGGTACCAAAGCTAAGGCAGGGGTCTACCTCGCTCTACGAAACAACGAACAACTAACTCGACGACCTCCATGAAGAATCATGCCATGAATACACACAAGTTGAAACACTGTGTACGTGTAGGGCGAGAGATTGAGTCCAAAAAGGAAACAAACTTATCTACACCTAAGATATTCTCGAATCTGTTATTAATCCAAAGTCAATGATTTTTAAATAAAAGATCCGACCCGATAAAGAGGAAGGAGATTCTGAGATTCTTGGCGGGAGAGTCACAAATTTAACCTATTTGGACTGTGTATAAATAGGCCAGAAGAAAACCGAGGGAGGGGGTAGTTTTTCTTTGGAGTCTTTGGCCTAAATTCTGCAATCAGAACACGACCTCCACAATTATCTACTATTCGACAGGCACGAGGTTGCCACCATACTATATCTATAGAGAGATTAAGAGTGTTTAAGAGTCTTTTGGTACGATATTCACAGTTGATAATAAAGCTATTATATTCTCGTCTTTATTACACTCGCATCTATACGTCTATCTTTATCCAATCAGGTTAGGTACCTAAGGTACTAACCCCAGCCACCGCCTACTTGGTAGTGGTCTCGAGGGTGTTAACCAGAATTTTTCACCTCGAGTGAATTCTCCGTTAACAGTGAGGAAGATCGAGTGGTTCAGACAGGAGCATATCGTAAAGTGAATGAGCCCCCAAACGTTGGTAAGATTTTCTTCTTCTAATTATATCGATTTCAATTTCCTGTGTTTACATATTGTATGTATTAGTTTCGAAAAATAATTACGATCCCAAGTTCACTGGTCCCAGATACAGATTATGATATGTATAAAAATTTTAAAACCTTACTTCCGTTGCGTTACCGTTGAACGGGGTTCCAACACTTGCCCATTCGAAGTGTTTTGCGGGGTGGTTTGTCGCTGTCATTTGACGAGCTAGATCGATCCCGCATGTGAACACTTCTGCGGATTTCATCTGACTCAAAGCCCGTTTGATACCAATCTTGCCTCCTTCGTTCGATAATTCTTTCATCTCCTATTTGAGGTCGCTTCCCCTTTCCATGGTGGTCCGCTCATTCTCTGCTAGACTTAAGGGGCGCGTTTGGGGTCACATCCACTGTTTCAAAACATACCTTAGGGTCTCGGGCCACCATAGGTGTGGACGATTGATATGGCGATGTCAGATTTACAGTTGCTGTTATTTTGATTCTCTGTTTAGCGGTGTCTTCAATGACTCTTCGTAGGGACTCTTGGACATGCTGGAATGCATTTGGGGAGATTATTGGGGGAGTGTTTGTGGAGGTCATTGCAGCCTGGCCAGTTGAAGTTAGAGTCACTGGGGGTAGGCTTCTTCCAACAATGCTTCCAACAATGCCTGGGTATTAGCATTATTTGGAGACTGGTTTCCATCTCTATCGTTTGTCATGTTGTTACTTTGGGAATTCTTTTTTTTTTAGAACTCTATTTCGTGAATTTGCTCGCTTGCGTATATTCTAACGCTGATAAAACAGATAATCCACACCCTAGCACCCTTTTTTTTGGGCTTGCTAGAGTATCTCGGTGTTTCGTCTCTTTTTGTAGGTTCCTCGAAGTTGAGTTCTATGCCCCTCCTTCTAGTGCCAGTTGTTGATGGTGATTTTTGGATTGTATAGGATTGATCACGCGTCTAACAGGTTTTCGTAGATTGTTGTTAAGATAGAAAAAGAAGAAAATTTAGTGGGATCCATTTGCTGCTTTGGGAATTTAAAAAAAAAAAACTATGTTCTCGAATTTGCTTGCTTGCGTATACTCTGTTGCTGATAAAACAGATAATTCACCCCCTAACACCCTTTTTTTTGGGCTTGCTAGAGTATCTCCGTGTTTCTTCTGTTTATGTTGGTTCCTTGAAGTTGAGTTCTACCCCCTTTTTCTAGCGCCATTTGTTGACGGTGATTTTTGGATCGTATAGGATTGGTCACGCGTCTAACATGTTTTTGTAGATTGTTGAAGATCTTATGGAGAAAATAGAAAAAAAAGATAAGCAAATATGCACACATAAGTTTACGTGGTAAAACCCTAAGGTGGGGAAACATCCACGGTTGTCGGTGACGGTGAGAAGAATTCACTATAATATAATGATTACACACTCAATCTTTCCTTTTTGGTGTATCTTTTTTTTGTGTGTGTATCTTTTCTATGGATGGTTATGTATGTGTCATTCTTTCTTTTACAATGAGATTATGTGTCTATTTATATATGCGTAGAACCCTAATCATGGTTAGACAAATAAGGAAAGGTGATAATGTTTAATTAGGATTGGTTACTTGTTGAAGTCGTCTTTGTCTTGTCTCCCGTTTTGGAGTTTATCCTTCTGGAAGCTTTGAGTTCTTTCCTGAATAGAATTCTCTAACACCGAAGAGGAAATAAGGATATTTCCTTATTGGAGTGTGATTCGAGATTCATTGTTTGAGTAAGACAATTCTTCTTCATATTTGAGTCGTAGTAGCCTTTAATGTCTCTCATATGTTGTCCAACTGACCAATTGTCTAATCCCGACCAAATTTTTTTTGTCCCGATCGGATGGTCCCGACCAAGTTGTCTCTACCCGATCGGCTAGTCTCCTCGATCAGGTTAGTTGTACCCGATCGGTAGCTTCCCCGACCATCTTGGGTAATCTCAACTTGGCCTTGAGATCATCTATTAATTGTTTTGGGTTGATATTTCCTGACTCTTGTGACGTGGCATATCTAATCATGCTGACTTGTCATGCTATCAAAAAAACCCTATAACAATATATATTATATATATTGAGAAAAAAAATAATAAATTCATAATATTACATCAAGTATAATATATTTTTTTTTAATAAGGGTAAATATACTGACCACATCTCAAGTTTGGTAATATATACATGTAAATAGCAAGTAGACATTTATCTACTTGGACCTTTGTTTTTTTTATATGTATAAATATTATTTCATTTATTAGTTTTAATAATTAAAGGTAATTTAGTCTTTTTATTAGTTCAATTTTAAGTTCAGTTTGAAGTTTGACATAAATACATATTTTATCTCAAGATGCAATTATATCAAACTTCAGGAGAGATAAGAACTTATTTGGTTGAGCTTTTAAAAAATATCTATTTGTAGATATTTGTAAAAGGTCTACTTATAATAGAACTTTTGAAAAATAAATAAATTATAGTTGTTTGGTTGATAGATTTTTTTTAAAAAATGTCTATTTGAAAAATCTCCTCCCCATAAGCTTTGTATAGTAGATATTTTAAACTCTACTAGCTTCAATTGAATTTAAAATAGACAACCTCAAAATCTCATTCAAACAATTCTAAAAAACTCAAATAGAGGTGATAGAGCTTTTGAGGCGGTAAAAAACCCAACTAAATAAACACTTAATTAGTTAACTTTTTTTTTCACTACTCCTTTGATGGGTGTCGTAATGACTATATTTATGGTATTCTATCAATTATTTTTTGTTTTGGAGATAGGTGTCGATATTGATATCCATAAAACTTATTAGTACACCTATATTTTATTAAAAAATTTAATTATAAAAATATCCTAATAGAAATTTACCTATAAGGATAAGCTACTTTAATTAAGAATATATCAAATACTATATATACTCATTAATTATACTCATAACTTCAACTATATTTCTTTATTAAAAAAAATAGAAATTATGATAAACTCTAACATATGATAAACCCTAATTTTTATGATAAACCCCAACTGAACTCTAATTTTATTTCAAGTATCAAACTTTCTCATCAACACATAATTGTCATAATATTTTTGTCTTTCTTTTATATATAGTTATGAACTCTATTAATAAAAAAATATATATATGTTAACGATAACTGTATATATCAACAAGTTTTTTCTTAAGATAGTCGTAGATATTTTTTTTAAGATAGTTGTATAAATAAGAAAATTTTAGATTGAAAATCTCTTACCCATATACGGTTCCATATATTCCCTTTCATAAGTCTTCTACGTTCAAAATATTTTTAAAAGTAAATTGGATCATCAATGATGTGATTCTAAAAATAATAAGATTTTTTTTATAAATTATATGTAATAGTAATTTAAGAATGTTTATAAATAATTTATAATAAAATGAATATATTTATTTTAATGAGGGTGATATTGACGTTAAGTCGTTAGGAAGAATGTTTCTAATAATATTTATTTTTTTAAACTCCAATCATAGGCGCATTTATAAATGTGGGTGTATTAATTCCTTTGGTAAGTGTCAATATATCCAAAACCTTTGGAGATTTATAGTTCTTCCGTGTTTTACGGTACAGAATTTCACTTGATTAGATGTATAAAAACCCTAGCATTTAGTCCGGAGATCCAATAGTCATGATTATAATCTAGAAACGTATTCCAATTTCGAATTTGTTTTCTATTTGTCAGATTTTTTTTTATAAAAAAATTAGTCGCAGAACCGGAGACGTTTTCATGAGTAGGGCACATAAGTAGGCAATACCTGAGTAAAAATGCTGTCTCTGGAAATGCTTCTGAGAGCAAAAGTCCCTTCGGAATCTGTAGCTGAGAAACTACTAACTCTATTGAAGAAATGTGTATCCACAAAACTAGTTGAACAAATCCACACTCAAATGCTTATAAACTCTGTACAAAAACCCAACTTTCTTCTCTCCAAAATCATTGACCTTCAAGATTTCACCTACGCTTCCCTTGTCTTCCACCACATCCCAAGACCCAATGAGTACGCTTTTAATGTCATGATCCGTGGCCTAACCACCACTTGGCGAAATTACTCTCTTACGCTCCACTTTTACTTCCAAATGAAAACTCTAGGCTTGAAACCAAATAATTTTACTTTCCCATTTTTGTTTATATCGTGTGCCAATCTTTTAGCGTTGAGTCATGGTCTTGCTGCACATTCTTCAGTGTTTAAGGTTGGATTGGATGTTGATGCTCATCTGAGTCATTCTTTAATTACAATGTATGCAAGATTTGGTGAGTTGGGAAGTGCACGTAAGGTGTTCGATGAAATTCCGGAGAGAGACTTGGTGTCGTGGAATTCGATGATTTCCGGATACTCGAAGATGGGATATGCGGGGGATGCGGTGGAGTTGTTTGATGAAATGAGAGACGAGGGGTTTTGGCCAGATCAAACAACGTTAGTCAGCGTACTTGGCTCGTGTGGCGACTTGGACGATATTGGCTTAGGGAGGTGGGTGGAAGGGTTTGTGATGGAGAATAAAATGGAGTTGAACTCGTTTATGGGGTCTGCCTTGATTAATATGTATGGCAAATGTGGGGATTTAGTGTCTGCGAGGAGGGTTTTTGATGGAATGGTTACTAAGGATGTGGTTACATGGAATGCCATGATCACAGTGTAAGTATTTCTTTACATATGTACTTTGTGTACTATTTTATACTCTTAATTATTAATGATCATCTTTGAAGTAAAAGTTGACTGGGATTGATCTGCATACACCTGTCACCAAGCCAATTTTTTTTTTCCCATTACATATTACAAAATCTAGAGAAGACCTTTCATTTCTCTGATTTGTGACTTAAGTTTTGGTCAGTAGTTATAATTACAATTACTGATGTTCATGGAGAAAATGGAATCCTGTCATGTTTCCTTTCTAGTAATATTCTGTTATACTAAGTTTCATCTATTATAGTTATAGAATGAATTCTGTTTTCATTTAATAATTGATATTGCTGCCAATTAAATTGAGTTAATGACTCAAGCTTTTACTTATACTATGTTATGGGAAATAGTGTGGGCTGTAATTTTCCGTTCCTGCATTTTCCACTCTAGTATGTAATGATTCATTCCAGTGATTATCTTGGGAACAATTATTTTTACCTTTCAATTCCTTATGAAATGGTTGAAGTCTGGGGCTGAGCTGACAATTGTAAGAGGGAGAGTTGGAGCCATGATAGCGGACACTTAATGTAAGACTTTTAAAGGGTAGGATTATATTCAAAACATATCATGATGTCCTTCTAGTGCACTTGATTTGAAATTTGGTTGAACCATTTGAAATAAACTTACCTAGACAGGATACAGGTTTATTTGAATTATTCCTGCTTTCATTTCAGCCCAGATTGTGCAAAAATGAAACTAATTTGTTATATATATATTGGGTAAAGCTTCCTCAAGTCAAAGTAATCCCATCATATCAAATAATCTGTATGTGCCATATTCTTATCTGAGTACAAATTTTAAAAAAGTTTAAATAAATTTTATACGAAGTAACTTTGTCTGCTGAGTTTTGTGTTAATGAGCTGTTTAACAAATGTTTACAGATATGCACAAAATGGTGTGTTGGATGCAGCAATTATGCTGTTTAATGGCATGAAAGAGTCAGGAGTTAATCCGGATAAAATTACATTGATTGGAATACTCTCTGCAAGTGCCTCTATCGGGGCCCTTGACGTAGGGAAATGGGTTGATACATATGCATCAGAAAGAGGCTTACAAGACGATATTTATGTTGCTACTGCCTTGATTGATATGTATGCTAAGTGTGGTAGCATAGACAGTGCACTAAGAGTTTTTGAAGGCATGCCCTTGAAAAATGAGGTCTCTTGGAATGCCATGATCACAGCACTTGCTTTTCATGGACAAGCCTATGAAGCCTTGTCTCTGTTTGAGCGCATGTCAAAGGAGGGTGGGGATGCCTGCCCAAATGAAATTACTTTTATAGGTGTTCTTTCTGCATGTGTTCATGGTGGATTGGTTGATGAAGGTCGTCGTTTGTTTGATTTGATGAGCTTGTCATTTGGGTTAATTCCAAGAATTGAGCATTACTCTTGCATGGTTGATCTGTTAGCACGTGCAGGTCATTTGCACGAAGCTTGGGATTTTATTGAGAAGATGCCTGAAAAACCAGATGAAATAGTTTTAGGGGCATTGCTTGGTGCATGCCAGAAGCGGAAGAATGTTGATGTCAGTCAGTGGGTGATGCAACTGCTTCAGGACATCAAGCCTACAAGTTCTGGGAACTACGTTATTTCTTCAAAACTTTATGCGAATTTGGGAATGTGGGATAAATCAGCAAAAATGAGGGCTTTGATGAAACAGAGAGGTGTCAATAAGACACCTGGTTGTAGCTGGATTGAAATTGATGACCAAATTCTTGAGTTTCTTGCTGGTAATGATATACATCTTGGTTCACCAAAAGTTTTCCAAGTTTTTGACTTGTTGAATGAGGAGATGAAGAGGGAAGGTTACATCCCAAAGGTTGTTTGTCTATAATTACAAAGATTCAAAACTTGAGACATGCTTTACTCACCAATCTCTTGGCAATCGGAAAACATGCTTAAAGTTAGTGTGTTGTAAAGTTTGCATAGGCAGGGAAAAAAAATTCTGTAACTGTTTTTGGGTTCCATGCTCTTTTTCTCAAGAAAGGGTTGAATCTTGGTGAAAAAACCCATGTGGTCTTCCAACCCCAAGGCTAATACTATATCAATCATCATGGAGCCATTTATCGCAAAGAGATTAATTTTTTTCTTTCGGAAGAATCATGAGGAATACAAGATTTCCAATATCATCTGGATTGATTCGGAAGTGATATTTTGGGTGATCTTTTCCGAGCATCTGTTGTGCAGTATTGAGAAGCTATATAGGATCTGATGTCATTGGGTTCTGAAGATTGCTACAGATAGGTAATTGGCTGATTTGGAGTTTCTACCAATCAATTTTGGGGAGACATTGACAATTTGTTGTCATTCATGCACGTTTACTTTCTTGGTAAGCTCGTCCGTCATTTTTTCTATATTGACCTGATATTTCTTATTGTTTCTTGCTGCTCTGTTTGTAATTATTTGTGCTCTTTCCCTTTCCTCCTGTCCGCTTTTCTGCCACTTTATATCCCTCTTGCTCTCTTCCTCGTTACCTTAAAAACTGGATTTTTTTTTTCTTTTTCCTTTGAATTGGTTAATGTTTTACATGTGAAAGTAATCAGGGGATCAACTTACTTATGTTTTACCTAAAATAGGGTGACGTATGATACACAGTGTAAGGCTTTTACCTTTTTTCTTCCAAGTCCCCCTCAATTTTGTTTATTCTCTGGATTTTAACTTTGCAGTTGGTAGACATGTGAGGAGCTGTATGCCTATATGAGTAAATCTGGATCTATAAGTGCATGTGCTTGATCTCAAGGCCTAGAGGTAAGTGAGATTGCACCTAATTGCTTTCTTACGTTCCTATAAATGAGGCTTACAATGTATTTATTAGGCAAACTTTGATTTGATAAAATAAAATAAAATTGAATTGAATTCTACTCTATTTTTCTCTCTTTTGTTTTCTCTTTTCCTCGCGCCTTTTTTTTTCCTATAGTTTCCCTTCTTTCCTCTAATTTTCTATGTTTTCCTAACCCTAGACCTCCCTTTTTCTCTATTTCTTGTGTTTCTTCGACATCATTTTTGTTACTTTGCTTGTTTATTTAACCAAAAGGTGTGGAATCTGAAGATTGTATAAGACTGAATTTTAGACCGAACAATGAATGAAACTGAAATCTGAAATTTGAATGACATGTTTTTTTTTTCTTGTAATGTCTAAATATATGTGTTGATTGATTGATCTTTTATACAAAAACATATGAAAGCAAATAATTTTACATTATATCCTTATGGCTACTAATTGTTATGTTCTTTTATTTGAAATTCTAAAAGTAGCTAAAAACAAATAAAGTAAGGGCCTTGATGAAATCCATCAATTGTAACGAATTTGGATATGTTTTTTTTTTCTTTTCGTTAATGATAAGTTCAATGAAATCTACTTATAAATAATATTTGAAATTTTTCTAGCACTGCAACTATTTTGTTTGCACGTAGATTTCATAGAACATATAATTCATAAAATAAAAAAATCAAATTGAAATTCATTGAATTCAATGGATTTCATTAACGTGTTTACTTTGAGTTAAAACAAGAGATTTCTTATGAGAGAACTTCAATAATTTTTATTGTTCTTTTCAACTTTAGCCATGGTGTAAACAAAATATATCTCTCCCTAATCTCTCCTTCCATTTGATTTTTCTCTCTTCTTATTTCCCAAATCTCCATATGCGTTTTTCTTCATTTTCGTACTTGAGCTTTTTAGTTTTGCCATTGTATGTCATTATTTTAGAGATGGAGAGAGTTAGAGAAAGAAACTTTGATTTCCAGTAACTTTAGATGTTAAAGGTAGAATTGGAATAGAGAGAATTAGAAGTTAGAGAGAGAGAGTTTTGAGAAAGAAAGTTAAAAGTTTTAGGGAGAAATTGACGAATTTGTTATCGATTTTTTATTTGTCAATTTCAACGTATAATTTTCTATTTTTACATTTCAATTTGTAAAATTCCATTGTGTAAAATTACGTTGTGTAAATTTTAGCATGTAAACTTCTATAATTTCAGCATGTAAATGCCATAATTTAAGTGTGTAAAATTCCATTTTTGTAAATTTCATAATGTAAATCCATTTTAATAATTTCAACATGTAAGTGAGTAAAATTGTTGTAACTCGAAATCGAGTTTTGTTATTCATCACTGACTTCCTTTCTCTTCCAATATACTTTCTTACTTCTAACTTTCACTCTAATTCTCTCTCTACATGTATCTCTGGCCTATGTTTTTTTTAACAATATATATATATATATATATATATATATATATATATGTAATTCAATTAGGGTTTTTTAAATTTTCTGATAGGGTTTGAATAACTCATCTGCTTGTTAGCAACTCAATAATATATATTTTTAGTTTATTTGTTAATGTAATCCTAAGTATCTAAGATTCATATATTTAGTTCCTATTTTGTTGTTATTAGTCGTTGTAAGATCTATTTAAGAGATGATCATTGAATAACAAGGGTATCAAATTATTCATCATACAAACAGTGTATTAGGAGGCTTGGGTTCCCCAAGGTTTTAAAATGCGGAAAGCGGTGCGAGGCGAGAAGGCCTCCGTGAGGTGATCGAGACGGGCGCCTCAGTCGAAAAATGGAAAATAATTTGTAAAAAAATTATAAAAAATTATTAAAGTAGAGAATATTCCATAAAATTTAGGAAATAAGTTAAATCCAATAATACAAACATAAAATGTCTGAAACAAATTAAACATTATAAAAACAGAACATCATCCTAACGATAAATGACCATTATGTATCTAATCATCCCATAAGCTATCATTTGTGTCAAATGGCTTAAAATGTGGATCAAAAGAGTAACCCCCCTCATCATCATCATCATCTGAAGTTCCTGGAGAGTTGTATTGGTTTGAAATGTCGTCCCACATTCGTTCTTTATCCACCCGTTGTAAAGCCTTTCCTTTGTCTACCAAAAAATGCAAAGTTATATTATCTATTTATAATTAAATATATCATTCTATCCAAGTAAAACTTGTTAAATTTGATTGTAGAATTACTTGTATTTCTCTTTCTCTTCCCTCCTACTTGTTAGCTTCCACTTGGTTGACTCATGTCCACATCTGTGGACGTTCCCCCAACTACATCAGTGTCAACAATCCACTCATCATCTGACGATACATCTTAACGAACCAATGGATCTTCATCATCCCTCAATGCCTTCTTCTTCAAGTATCTGTGCTGCAACCTTTTATTGTACATTATGTACACCAAAGAATTCAATTTCTTTATGCTTAATCGATTCCTATTCTTCGTGTGAATCTACAAATAATTTGTAGGAAATTGTTAATTAGGAATACTAAATTTTACTATAGTATTTATAATTATAAGTAAACCCTTACCAAATTAATTGTACTCCAATTTCTCTCACAAGCTGAAGATGAGCAAATGAGACTTAAAATCTTCACAGCAAAATCTTTAAGTTCTGGAGCCTTGTCTCCATATTCACTCCACCAATCGGCTACAATGAGAATAATAAACATTGTTCATTTCCTTATAAGACAATACTATAAATTTCATAACGAAATTGATACATAAAAATAATAACTAGACATATTAGGGCTAAGATTTTCAACAAGATCTTTTGCACGTTCATGGCTAAAAAACCCTTCCTTGTTCTTAAAGAGATTAACTTGTAAATTAGCCCTTACTCTCACCTCCTCATCGGGAATAAGTTTTTCCTTGCACACCATCAACCCAATCTTTACCTTTATATGAGAGGATAAACCATCCGAATATTGGAATCGGGGATTCAGATAATACGCAGCTGCGTGCAAATGGCGGTGCAATTGATACTGCCACTTATCATCATTGATTCCCCATATCTCCTTGTAAGCTCCTTCCTCATTTCCCAAATTTGCGACCATCTTCTCCTAGCCTTATCCATGGCACCATAAATGAATCCCATTGCGGGCAGTTGTTCAGAATCTGTTATCCTCAACACACTTATAAGAGGTCTAGTTGTCTTTAATACATAAGACACGCTACCCCAAAAATTTTCATTGAAGATGATCTTCTTGATTTCCCCTCCCTCGGCTTTTTTTGGCCAACTACATCCATCCCATTCCTTTGAAGTAAACATTTGCTCCAAAGGTTGCCTTAGAATTAACATTTTGTTTAATGTTAAAATGAAGTAGCAAATCGTGTAGGAGCGGGACAGATCAATTTTTTATTAGTGTGCTTTCTCATCAAAGCCAATACCCATCCGTGGTTGTATATGAAATTACTCACCTATTATAGCACAATAATAAAAATATTAGTATGTTTGAAATGATTAATATTAAATATAAAGCATTTCTATATTGATTTAATGATTTATACATTCTTCGCGTTCCTCAATGCATATTGGTGTTGAGGTAAAGATCCAATTTTCTCAAGCATTAGATTAATACAATGAGCTGCACACGGCGTCCACCACAACCGTTTTCTCTTCTCCATTAACATTTCACCCGTTTTCTTGTAGTTCGATGCATTATCCGTCACCACTTGGACCACAATGTCTTCCCCAACTTCTTCAATCACAGAATCCAATAGGTTAAACAATAGTGTAGCATCTTTAATTGCATCACTAGCATCGACCGACTTTAAGAACACCGTGCCATACGGATTGTTTACAAGAAAGTTTATCAACTGTCTTCCTCTCATATCCTTCCACTCATCTGACATAATAGACATTTTTGTTTTACTCCATGTTTTCTTCACATCATCAACAACTGCTTGGGTTTTACCTTCTGCCTTCAACAATAGTGATGTGCTCAACTCATGAGCTGTAGGTGGTTTTAGACTACGCCCGTAAGTCCCAACCGAACAGAGCATTTTGACGAATGATGGACTACTAGCAACATTAAAGGTAAGTCCATTCTCGTAGAAGAAGTCGGCTATGTCTGAACATGTGTTTTCGCGTGCCTCCTTCTCAAGTCCTTTGACTCTTTTATCACTTCCCCCCAAATCCTTCACCGCCTCATTTTCAACCTTCACTACAAATCTATCCATCGGTCCTCTGATCCCTCTTTTAGAAACACTACCTGAGCTTGAACCTTTTTTGGATAGACTGTTTAAGGTGACACAATTGTCGATCCTTTCTTCACGCATCAATTGTGCCCTTTTTTTTACCTTTTCATTTGACAACATATAAGTTTGATTTCTTCTCTCACTTCTGGGGTGACCTTTGTACACGGGACAACATTACCCTGAACACCCACAAGGTGTTCATTCATCCGAAACACTCCCTTCAATACTCTATCACAAAACTTGCATTGGAGGTACTTATATCCCTTTTGCTCATCCATTTCAACCTCAGTCCCATATTTCCAAACCAGATCTTTTCGATTCGACATCTAAAAAACTACAACAAAATAATCAAGTAAAGCTAAGAGTAAATAAGAAAATAGTATGATATTTTAACAAACAAAGCTAACACTTAGATAAGTCAACAAATAACCCAATAAAAATAACCAAACAATGTTATCTGTTGATAACAAATAATAATAAAATTATAATCAAACACTTATATAATTTATAATTTATATAATGTATATGATATACTTATATAAGTGTTCACTGTTGACTTATATACCAACACGACAAAAGTTAACTGTCGATAACAAATATATATATATATATTCAAACACTTATATAATATATAAATATATAATTTATAATTTCTATCATGTATTATCATGTATCAACACAGCAACAACAACACCAATAACCAATTACCAACAAAGCAGTGCTGTGACAGCACCACCAATATAGTTGAAACTTTCACTTATTATCTGTTGACTTTTAAACCAATTACCAATGACACAACTCACAAGTACACAAATAAAAAGAAAATCGAAGACCAAATCAAAGAAGAAATAAAAAGAAGTGTTATCACTTATCTGTTGACACTTGACAAATAACAAATAAAAAGAAGAAAATCGAAGACCAAAGTTGATCGAACAAGAACAAAATTGAAAATTGAAGCAACCGATCGAACAAGAAGAAAATCGAAAAAAATAAATAGCAAACGAAGAAGAACAAAGCTGAGCACATGCAATCGATGAAGATCAAAATCAAAGGAAGAAGAAGAAAAACAGAGCAAGAACAAGATGAAAAACAGAGCAACAAGAAGAAGAAATACAGAGCAAGAAGAAGCAGACAAATAGATGATGAAGAAGAAGAACTCACCGGAAAGGAAGGAAGAATTCGACATCGCCGGAGAGGAGAAGCAAACGCCAATGTCGCCGATTGATTGATTTGAAGAAGAGAAAAGTAAGAACTTGAAGTGTTGAAGAGATCGATCGTTGAAGATTTGGGGATTTAGGGCTTGGTTTTCCTATACGCGGCGTTTTCTTATTTTTTCTTCTTTAAAACGCTGCGTTTGGGTTTTTTTTTAACAAAATTACAATTTCCGAGTCAGTGTTGAGGCGTCCACATTTGGAAGACTCGACGCATATCTGGCCGCCTCTAGTGGCGGAGGCGGACGTTCCAACTTGTCCCCTTGGTACGGTCGCACCAGGGCGCTTTCGCGAAGAGGCGGGCGAGGCCGCCCGCCTCAAACCGCATTTTAAAACATAGGGTTCCCTTCGAAGTGACCCATTATCTGTTCTTTATCATCACCAAAATAGGTAAAAATAGAGCTGGTGCATCTGTACAAAGTGGTATTAGAGCACAGGCATGGAAGAACGTGTGCTGCAAGTTAAGTAAGCAATTTCCATTCTATCTTCTGACCAACATGATTTTATGAACCGTGTGACCAAGATGTTGGAGAAACTAACCACAAGGATGGATCAATTAGTAAGCGAGACAAATAAGGAGAGAGAAGACCTTTCACAAGCTTCCGTACCCCAGATACATGGCCACATTATATGTTTGGGGGGGGGGGGGTACTGGTCCATCAAACTCATACGCCATAAAGCTTTTGAAACTAGATTTTCCTCGCTACAATGGGAGTGAAGATCCAGCTAGTTGGCTATGTCGTGTAGAGCAATTTTTTTCAATTATAGGAGAGTCCTGAGCATGACATTGTGTCATTAGCCTCATTTCATCTTGATGGTGATCTTAATTGTGGTACCACCTATAGAAACAAGAAGTTTTATCTCCTACCTGAGATGAATTTAATAATGACATTTCTTTCGGTTTCGTCATAATAATTTTTTTTTAATTCATTTCCAATTTTCTCCTCTCGTAAACGGTGCAATTTTTTCCTTTACTATTTCTCCATCAAATCGTCTTCCCTACTGTTTCAACTTCTTTCACTATTCAATCTCTTGATACCCTCTGTGCTCCACATGGCTCCACCATCCTCAAGAGGCAAAAAGTATGGTCTTTCGACTTCTAAGAGGAAATAGCCGACCAAAGTTATTTCCAACGGTAAAAAGAAATGAAATGATGTTGATGCTGCTCAGAGAGAAGAAATTAGGTCCAAAATGAGGTATGACCATTCTCAGTTCATTGTTCTGTAAATTTTGAAATACTTATGAAATGTTATGCCTCTAGAACAGTGATTTTAGGTAGGTTTGTGCAACTCTCAAGTTTTGAACATCTAGATCTTAAGACATTGTTTGAGAACATGGGTTGGCTACCTTTGGTGGAATCAAATGAAATTGGGTATCCTAGGTTAGTACAACATTTTTTCTTGAATTTGAGTATCATTGATTATGGAAATTTTTTAAGAAGTCGTGTGAAAGGTGTTGATATTGAACTTATTGAATCTCTAATCTCTCAAATCTTAAACATATCTAACGGTGGTTTATCTTATTTTCAATCCAATATGGATCCTATTATCAAAGGACTTGTTAACTTCTCAAACATACTAGATGAGATTATTGAACCAGGCAAGCCTCAGGCTCTCTACATGAGGAACTTGAAACCTTTATCTAAGGTACTTGCCTCCATTATTGCTTACAATATCCTACCCAGGACGGGACATAAAGATGAATTCAGCAATATGGACTCTTTAGTGATGTACATGATGATTAAGGGGATGAAAATGAATTTTCCATATTTGATGATGAGTTGGATTAAGAATATCCATTACAACACTCAGAAGCGAAATCTTCCATATGGTATGTTCACCAAAATTTTTTCACATCATAAGGTCAATTTCGCAAGAGATGTGTAAGAGATTTGTGGTCCTAGAAGCTACTTTACTACTTGCACTTTAAAAAGGATGAAAATTATTGGTTTGGAAGAGTCTGATGTTATGCTTGAAGATGCTGAATCTAGTCAAAGAAGAATTGGTCGGATACCTTCTAGAAATCCTCGTGGTCTTACAAGTGGTAGTTCTTTTGACATATTTATCAATCAATTCACAGAATTTCAAACAGGAGTCGAAGAGCGTTTAGACACTCTTGAGCAGAACCAGTCGTGCCTTCAGTCCTCTATGGCTGATCGTACCAGATATCTCCAGAAAAAATTTGGTCATGTGTAGTTCTCATGTCTTGCACCATCCTTTTTTTTTTAATAACTTTTTCTTACTTTTTCAAATATTTATGGTTCATTCTATCTAAATCCTTATGTTTTCTTTTTTGATGTTTGCCAAAAAAGGGGAGAAAATTAATGTGGTTGATTGCAATGACTATGTTATGCTATGCTATTTTGGTTTGTTAGTGTCTGCATGGATTTTGCTTTACTGTGATGATTTCCTTCTTCTATGCATGATCTTTTATTTATTAAATTGTAGTTTTCTATAAATACTAAAGCTATATATATTTGTTTAGATGTTGGCTTGATTTTTAATGTTCTTGTAAGCTTCCCTTTATGTTGTGATTGTTGGAATTATTAAATAAGACTCATGTATGAGTATTAATTACAGTATTAAATTATTATGTGCATTATTTGAGGGGGAATGATAAAATTTTATCATTTTCAAAACTCTTGTATGCATGATATGAGGGGGAGCTCTTACTTGAAGAAACTTTGCTATCTTTTTATTTATCTTGCAGTCAAAGATTTGTCATCATCAACAAGGGGGAGATTGTTAGCCCCAAGGTTTCATTACCTAAGTTTGATGATAACAAACAATTGATTTTGTGCTAATGGGTTTCTTTATGTGAGATATCATGATTTGTCAAAGCTCCAAAAACAATCAAAGAAGAAAGTTTCATTGTCATGGAAGCTTATTGAAGAGCTAGGATTATTTAGTTTTATGTGATTTATGTATTTGATTTTAAGTTTAGTGCAAAGGTTTGCTTAAGTTGTTTGACAAATCAAATTAGCCCTATGCTTTTCTCACATAGGTCATAATATCTTAGATATTAGTTTTGTGAAGAAAGACCTTGAAAACAACATTGATCTAAATTTCTTAAGTAGCGGACCATGTGAGGACAATATAGTACATTATCCGCTCATATTCCTTTTTATATCGTAACATGCATGCTCTCTAGCGGACCATGAACCTCATGTTCCCCTCATGTTCCGTTGAGCTTCAAAAAGGCCGTAACGGCTAGTTTTTCATCCTTCTCTTATCTTCCCTTCATGTTCCGCCTATGCTCTGAACAATTGACTAACACAATTTTTTGTGTCTAAATGGCTAGTTCTCATCTCTTCTCTATAAAAGCAAGCCCTAATCATTCTTAATAGCTATGAATAACCATTATTCAAGTGCTTTAAACTTCCATCTTGATTATTCATTGATTTTATTGTTCTCTTGGCTACAAAACCAAAACCTTTGAATCTCTTAAGCATAGCCTATAACATTTAACTTTTATATCTACTATTGAGGAGTTTGCCCTGTGTAAATTCAATGATTTCTCTTGTAAATTAAGTGTTGAGTAAACACCAAGTGTTGGAAATCCTAGTGAGAGAGTCACTTGGTAAGAAGTGGTGAGTGGGTCACCATTCTTTTGTTGTAAAGAAGTTTGGGTCTTAAGAACCTTTGATAGTGGAATCCTAGCTTGAAGAAGCTTGGAAGGGTGGAAGTAGGCAAGTGTTGGCCGACCCACGGTAAATTCGGTGTTAATTCTCGAATCCCTTATCTCTTCCATTAACTTGCTAATTTTATTTTATTATTGCTTGATATTTGCATCCATATTAGCATTGCATTTTTGTGGATAGGTTTTTGATTAGAAACCCAATTCACCCCATCTCTCGGGTTGTGCCTCTTGATCCACACAAAGGAATATAGAAACAGCTAACCCTAGCAATAAAGAAAATACTCAAAATAAGTGAGGATAAGGCTGGACTTGTTATGACATTTGATATTTATATCTCTCACCATCAAGTCCACCAAAATCCATGACCGAAGAAAATCCTTTAAAATCTAGTCCCATTTGAATATACCTTGATCTTTGTAGACTTTTTTAAAGCCTCGGTTCAACACGTCCGGATTTAGAAGAACTCTTTAAAAGTCTATAGAAATCTGAATTGAATACAATTAGATTAATATACACACTTTTAAAGTTTTTAAATGTCCGAATTGAATATACATGGATTTATAAACTCTTTAAATGACCTCGAGAATCCTAATTCAATACACCCTTTTTGTTTCGAAATTCTACACTCGAGGACAAGTGTCTTTTTATGGAGAATGGAATGATAAGGTTTGAATATATCATCAAGTTGTTAGCTACTCAATAATAGATTTTTTAAGGGGTTAAGATATTTAATTCCTATTTTGTTGTTATTAGCCGATGTAATAATCTTTATTTAAGAGATGTTCATTGAATAATAGGGGAATTATTCATCTCATAAACAGTGTATTAAGAGGGTTGGGTTCCCCTCGAAGTGGCCCGTTATCCGTTCTTTTTACTTTGTTCTTTATCATCACCAAAATATGTAGAGATAGAGTTGGTGCATTTGTGCCATTTTCATTGAGAGGGTAAGGGTGACTTTGCGAGCGATATCAGAGTGTTAGAGTATATATATAGTAGATATAGTGGGAACTATTACTATTTTTATATTGAATTTTGAGAGTATTACTAGTT
Source organism: Dipteronia dyeriana (assembly GCA_032871835.1). Taxonomy (NCBI): domain Eukaryota; kingdom Viridiplantae; phylum Streptophyta; class Magnoliopsida; order Sapindales; family Sapindaceae; genus Dipteronia; species Dipteronia dyeriana. The sequence continues at coordinate 83,219,374 of CM065300.1, read as the reverse complement.
TAATAAGTTAAGCTTAAATAGCATCAATGGATTAAAATATCCTCATCTTTTTTATTACATTTGTGTCATATTTAGGTTTTTTATTTCTTTTCAAAAATCACCATTGCCTATCAATGGAGATGAAAGACCTCCATTGAAGGTCTTGATGAAGAAGACGACAATAAAGAATTGAAAATTTTCATTTTTACTCAAGAAGTCTCGGAAACTACTTAATAATTCTCAGTAACAACAAAATAAGTTTCGAAAATATCAAAATAAGTCTCGAAAATACAAAAAAACATGAGACTATTTTTGTGAGTGTGTTTTACAGATATTTTTATTAGATCTACATTTTAGATGTTATTAAAACATAAGTTATTAAGTTGGTGATAGTCTTAAAACTTACCCTTTAAAGAATGCTATTAAATTTTCGAACTATATATATACGAAAATTTTCATATAAGTACGTACTGATGGAATTATATAAAGATGTTGAATGTGAGTTATTCATTTTACATACTTTGACTTGACATGTATGTACTTTTCAAAACTCATTTATAAATGAGTGACTCAAACTCAATGTCTTTATATAATTCTATCAGTGCGTATTGATATGAAAAAAACTATATATATATATATATATATAACTTTTTAATAGTTAGAGTTGTTAGATTATATATAAATAATTTGTCATATGTGCATATTTTATCAAGTATGAAATCGATTTATGGCCCAAAAGGTTCATGTAGTTTTAAAAAATATATTAAATGTTCAATAGGCCCGAAAGGCTCAAAACCACGTTAAATTGAATTGATTAAAACCAGTAGAATCAGGTTGGAGTCAAATCAAGTCAACCTGTTTTCACGAGTCAAGCTGATGAAAAAAAAAATGAAAACTAAGTATACTCGAGTCAGTTATAGATTTGGTCTACCGAATCTTGCTAACCTCTGGTGAACACAAGGAAAAGAAAAAGCAAAAGCGATATGTGATACACAAACTTGTGAGATTTTGGTTTAATTGGCTATAGAATACATAAGGGTCGGAGATAGAGATGGAACACCTTCGAGCAAACAAGATTGGAAAAAACTTTATTGAAAACTTTAATAAGATAATAGGGTAGAACATATGATCTAAGACAATTAAAAAATTGTTGGACCATTGTGAATAAGAGTGGCAACTTTGGAATTCATTGATAAGAAGTGAAACTATATATATATATATATATATATATATATATATATATATATAGTGAAATACAACTACTGTCGGGATTTATCGAGATTAATTAGACCTTACAAGTACGATTCAGAATACTTCTCCTACTATCGGGGAGAGGTTAAATATAGACTAACTCTTTTATAAATGAGTAACTCACATTCAATATTTTTATATAATTCTATCGGTGCGTACTGATAGAAAAAAGATTATAATATATATATATATATATATATATATATATATATATATATATATTTATATTCCTTTTTAATAGTTTGAGTCGTTAGATTATATATAAATAATTTGTAATATGTGTATATTTTATCAAACATGAAAATCGATTTATTGCCCAAAAGGCCCATATAGTTTAAAAAAATATGTAAAATGTTCAATAGGCCTAAAAGGCTCAAAACCACGTTAAATTGAATCGAATAAAACCAATAAAATCAGGTTCGAGTCAGATCAAGTCAGTCTGTTTTCACGAATCAATCTGATTAAGAAAAAAAAAATGAAAACTAAGTATATTCGAGTCAGATACAGATTTGGTCCACCGAATCTTGCCTACCCCTGGTGAACACAAGGAAAAGAAAAAGCCATATGTGATACACGAACTCGTGAGATTTTGGTTTATTTGCCTATAGAATAAATAAGGGTCGGAAATAGAGATGGAACACCTTCGAGCAAACAAGATCGGAAAAAACTTTATTGAAAACTTTAATAATATAATAGGGTAGAACATATGATCTAATACAATTAAAAAATTATTGGGTCATTGTGAATAAAAGTGGCAACTTTGGAATTCATTGATAAGAATAGAATATATATATATATATATATATATATATATATATATATATAGTGAAATACAACTACTGTCGGGACCAGGTGAGATTAATGAGAGTCTACAAGTATGGTCCAGAATATTCCTCCCACTATCGTGGAGAGGTTACATATGGACTATAACTCTCTTACAATTGGAGAGATGGTTGCTTCCACAAACCGGGAGAAAACTTCCCATATATTCTTGTAAAATGTGTATGGTGGGACTCGAACCTCTGACCACTAGGTGTGGAAGAGAGATGCACAATCATCTCTAGTAAGAGGTGATGTGCGAAGAGAGATTAGATATAATAAACAAACTACTTATTATTATAATTTATATTAACTTAAAAATCATAATAGAAATATCAAGAAATTTCAAAATTTTGCATGAAGGGTTGCAAGCATGTATTCAGGTTTGATGAATTGTTTCGAGATATTACAGCCTGCTATGGCGTGGACACTGATTTTCACCAACTAAGTGTAAACAACATAACATGTTCATAAAAAAAGAAAAGAAAAGAAAAAGAAAACATGGTTGTTTTGTGTATTTCATAAGATGTTGGTTGGCATTTGTGTATTTTCGAAATGATACAAACCGATTTAACATGATCTTACCTAAAAGGACATTTTGGTATTTTCATTAATTAATAAATATATTTTATCCTGCAAACGAAAGTGCCCATATAAGTACAGTAAATGCTATTGGTGAAAACTAATATACATAAGTTTTTTTTTTTTTTAATCACATCAATAAACACAAATATTACATTATAAAGTTAGTTTATACGCCATTAATCCTTGATCAACATTTTATTTTTCTTAATTGGTGGCCAGTAAGTCTCGTACATGATACATGAACTCTTGTTTTTGTGTGTTTTGGTAGATATATCTTGAGTAATGCAAGGAGTGTCCAAACGTGTATCCAAATGAAGTGGCGGAAGTGGCGGAAGTGGCATAAGAATTGTAACCTATACATTATTTATAATATCATGCCTATCATCCATAATTTACATAGCAAGTAGAACTCATACTATATATATATATATATATATATATATATATATATATATATATAACCGTTTTCTTATCGGTGTATATATCCGCCACAACAATTGTAACCTATACATTGTTTATAATATAATGACTATCATCCATAATCTACATAGCAAGTAGAACTCATACTATATATAACCGTGTTCTTATCGGTATATATTAGTTTTCCTGTCAGTGGACACTTATATAAGTTATATAAGCATGTTGTATGTGCATCATTGATTATGGAAAAGTTTTGACAAGTACATACATGTTTAATGTATGTAAATCTAATGATCTCATATTCAATACACTGGTGAAGTTATATCTGTTAATCATAATTCCAAAAAACAAATCTGGCCGATATCTGGAAACAAAAAGCAACAACATAAGAAAACACGTTATAAACAGTGTTCGAACCGAGGTCCGTGTTTCACATGGTGTCCTTAAGACAATTTCGCTGGACAACACCGTATGTGTATTAGGCGATTGTCTCACAGGATACAACGGTTCTACAGTGGTAGGCCAAAGCACTAACCACTACCAGCGAACTCAAACCGAGTTTGAACTTACTAAGAAAAAAAAGAATGAGAATTCGGCTGCTGAAAAATAAAATTGTGTATTTTGTTATGTGTATTTCGAACAAAATACAAGAACTATTATATACCCAAATTGAAACTAGGGTTTTGGGATTAATTCGGGATTATTTTGGAAAATCTCGTTTTTTATTTAATAAGGAAATAATTTAATTAGATAATATTCTCAAAAGAGATTTACTTCTAATTAAAACCTGATTCTGTAATCTTAGTGATCAAGTAAGAAATCAAAATCCAAACAATTAAAGCTTTCCTTATTCATCACAATAAAAAAACGTTGGCTTAGGGAAGTGGAAAATGTCAACTATACTCTCACGGTCCAATCGGAGCTGCATTCGTATCCGTAGGTCGTGGCCACACACGAGTCGTGCATTCGAAGGTTCGGGGTCCATGATTTGCACCCCCATCCCTGCGCGCGCGAGAGAGAGACTCTATGCCACACATGTTGATAGCTCATATCACACTTTCACTTATAAACTACATATAAGTGATTTCCCTAAGCAATGTGGGATTCATTTTAATCTCTACACAATGGGTCCACTTTGAGACTCAATTTCTCATTCACCCATTAACCATTTTGTGAATTTGAGTATACCATTTTGAAGTTCTCACTGAGGAGAATTCGAATCCACTTTAATCTTCCATTTCTATGGAATTTATCATACTCAATTTGTGCTCTTAAAATGAGAGTTTATCACAAAATTTCCAATAATCCCCCACAGGAATGAAATTGACCTAGGAAACACAAAGAAAATGTTTGGTAAGTTCAAACGGTCGAAACCTGCATAGGATAGGTAGGTGTTACCCTTTGAACCTTCCCTTGTAAAGGTATGCTTATTTTACTGGCTGATCAGTAGATGTGATATCCTTGAACTGTTCTGCCGTTTTGTGTAAACGATCACACACCTTACACAGGCATCTTCCAGACCCGATTTGGTTCTCATTTTTATGTTCATTTTGGCCATGAACATGCGCCTGGTTCTGTGATAGTCTCTAGAGAATATAGCCCTTCATTATTCTCTTTTAGAAGCGACCACACTTCTCTCTCACATAGGTGATTTCTTAATTAAGAGTAACCCGCTTTACTCTGCTTGAATATCCACAGCTAGGATTTTGACGCATAAGAATCATTAAAAACATAGTTTAACCTTCTCCCAACGGGCATCACAGTTTCATCATAGGAATGGACTTGAGGGTAACTCCCACAGTGATCCAACTGAGTCTTACAACTTGGTTGTTCTATTGAACCTAGATCTTGAGATCTCCAGTCAACTAGGTTGGGTGTCCATTGCATCGACTTTTTATCTAATGGGCTTTAGTCCCATTCCTCTCGATGTTGTCTCAACTGGTTCTCTGTTTAACCATTTAGTTAGCGGATCCACAATGTTATCTTTTGACCTTACATAGTCAACGGTGATAACCCAGTTGAGATTAGTTGTCTAATAGTATTATGTCTTCGACGTATATGTCTGGACTTCCCATTATACATGTTGCTCTTCCTATTGCTGATTGACTATCATAGTGAATGCAAATTGCCGGCACAAGCTTTGACCATCTTGGAATATCTTCTAAGAATTGGCATAGCCATTCAGCCTCCTCACCATATTTGTCTAATGATATAAACTCAGATTCCATGGTGGATCTGGCTATACATGTTTGTTTGGAGGATTTCCAAGATACCGGCGTACCACCTAATGTGAACACATACCCATTAGTGAATTTCGAATCCTTCATATCACATATCCAATTAGCATTAGTGTATCCTTCTAGGACCGCTGGATATCTGGTATAATACAGTCCATAATTACGAGTGAATCGTAAGTACTTCAGTACTCTTACTATTCCTTTCCAGTGATCGGCTCCTGGATTACTCGTGTATCTGCTTAATTTACTGACTGCATTAGCTATGTCTGGTCTTGTACAACTTGTTAAGTACATCAGACTTTCTATCACTCGAGAATATTCTAGTTGAGAGATGCTTTCACACTTATTATTGGATATGATTTATATCTACTGGTGTTCTAGAAATTCCAGAATCATTTTTGTTGAATTTCTCAAGAATCATGTCAATGTAGTGTGATTGACTTAGTATGAATCTGTTAGATGTCCTTGAGATTTTCATTCCCAACATTACATCAGTTGGTCTCATATCTTTCATATCAAATCTTGATTTCAACATATCCTTGGTAGATTTGACCATTTTATCATCACTACCAATAATGAGCATGTCATCAACGTAAAGGCACACAATGACATAGCCATTTTATGTGCCATTGACATAAACACATTTGTCACATTCGTTGATCTTAAATCCATTTGACATCATAGTATTGTCAAATTTCTCATGCCATTGTTTTGGTGCTTGCTCTAAACCATATAAAGACTTCACCAATTTACAGAGTTTCTTTCCTTGTCCTGGAGCAGAAAAACCCTCAGGTTGTTCCATGTAAATTTCTTCATCTAAATCTTCATTTAAGAAAGCCGTTTTCACATCCATTTAATGTACTTCAAGATTTCACAAAGCTACGATTGCAAGTATCATTTTAAAGGAGGTTATTCTCGTCACAAGAGAATATATATCAAAGTAGTCTAGGCATTCTCGTTGATTGTAACATTTAATTACAAGTCTGGCCTTATACTTATCAATTGATCCATCTACTTTCATCTTTATTTTGAAAATCCATTTGGATCCTAGTTGTTTACATCCCGGAGGAAGATCCACTAATTCCCAAGTATGATTATGAAGGATGGAATCAATTTCGCTCTTAATTGCCTCTTTCCACAAGAGTCCTTCTGAAGAGCTTACCGCTTCTTTGAAAGTTTGAGGTTCACATTCTAGTAAATAGGTCATAAAATCTGGACCAAAAGACGTTTCCGTCCTTGCTCTTTTGCTACGTCTAGGTTCATCCTCTACTTCATTTCCCTGTTCTTGGTCCTCACAACTATCAGCCTGTGTTCGTTTTGACAAACTTGCTTCATCATTGGATTTACATGGAAATACATGTTCAAAGAACATTGCATTTCTAGATTCCAATATCGTGTTTTTGTGTATATCTGATATGTCAGATTTATAGACCAAGAATCGATGAGCACTACTGTTTTATGCATATCCAATGAAAATGCAGTCAATAGTTTTCGGACCTATTTTCACTTTCTTAGGTATAGGTACGACTATTCGTAAGAATTTATAGGAAGACTTTCTTCCTTTCCATAGTTCATATGGTGTCTTGTCTTCTTTCTTTCGGGGTACCTTGTTTAAAAGGTAATTGTTAGACAATATAGCATCACCCCACATGTTCTGAGGTACTCCAGAACTTATCAGCATTGCATTCATCATCTCTTTTAAGGTACAATTTTTACGTTCTGTAATACCGTTTTGCTGAGAGGAATATGGTGCAGTAGTTTGATGTATGATTCCGTGCTGTGCATAGAATTCACCAAACGGTGCTATATATTCACTATCTCGGTCACTTCTCAGTACCTTGATTTTCTTGTTGAGTTGATTCTCAACTTCAGTTTTATAGAGACTAAACTTCTCTATAGCTTCATTCTTGTTTTTCAACAAATATACACAGCAGTATATGGTGCTATCATCTATAAATGTGATGAAATATTTGTTACCACCTCTTACATATATCTGTGTGAATTAAATCAATAGGTTCAGATTTCCTTTCGATAGTTTAAAATGATGACCTTGTTAGTTTTGCTTCAACGCAAACTTCACACTTATGTTTAGGATCAATATTGAATGCAAGAATATGATTTAAGTTAATTAATCTATGCAAAGTATCATAATTAACGTGTCCTAGTTTACCATGCCATAAATTGGAATACTCAAGCAAATAAACTGAAGAATTATCTTTATTGATTGTTCTATTGGCAACAGATACATTAAGCTTAAAAAGTCCTTCAGTTACATATCCCCTACCCACATAAGTTCCCTGCTTGGTTAAAACCACTTTGTCTGATTCAATCACCATCTTGAACCCATGCTGATTGAGCAACGAACTAGACACCAAGTTCTTACGGATATCAGGTACATATAGCACATTGTTCAAGCTCAGGGTTATACCAGAGGTCATCTTGAGAATGACTTGACCATGTCCCTTCACGTCAGATGTGGCTGAGTTGCCCATGTACAACTTTTCTTAATTCTTCATTTCTTTAAATGTATTGAACATCTCCCTGTCAGAGCATATATGACGAGTAGCCCCAGTATCCAACCACCACTTCCTTGGGTTTGATCCAACCAGGTTTGCTTCTGTCACAACTGCAGAGAGATTGATCTCGGATACATCTTTTGAGATCCCAGCAACCACGTTTGCCTAGTGGTTCTTCTTCTTCTTTGGCAACCTGCGCTCAGAAGATTTGTGACCCAGCTTGTCACAATTGAAGCACTTCCCTTGGAATTTTGGTTTCTTATAGACTCTTCCCTTAGGAACCAATTTGGATCCTTTCCCAGGCTTGTTCTTTTTTAGTTTAGAACTTTGCCCATGTTCAACCACATTGATATTCGCTTCAGGTGCATTGACATCTTTCTTGTCATACTTCATGCGATCTTCCTGAATACGAAGCTTGAGAATTAGATCCTCGATCTTCATCTCCTTTCGCTTGTGTTTGAGATAGTTTTTAAACTCTTTCCATGAAGGAGGAAGCTTCTCAATGATTGCAGCCACCTGGAAAGTTTCACTCAAGGTCATCCCTTCAGTATGTATCTCATGCAGAATCATCTGTAGCTCTTGGACTTGACTCATAAAAGTCTTGGAATCCCCCATCTTGTAATCAAGAAACTGACCCACGATAAACTTCTTAGAACCAGCATCCTCAGTTTTGTATTTTCGGTCTAATGATTCCCACAGTTCTTTGGCTGTTTTCTTTAAAGAATAGACGCTATATAGCGAATCTGACAGCCCGTTCAGTATGTAATTACGGTACAGGAAATCTGAGTGGTTCCATGCATCAATAGCATTCCATACCTGAACATCACGCTCTTCACCATTATTAGGTTTAGGAGCATCTTTAGTCAAGAATCTACCAAGGTTCAGTGTGGTCAAATAAAACAGCATCTTTTGCTGCCACCGTTTAAAATTCTCTCCACTGAACTTATCAGGCTTCTCCATATGATTCATCGGTAAAGGTACCGAATTCATGTAGGGATTTTCCATGGGAACATTCCCTTGATTCATATATTGGCTTATCACCGGATCATGCATGTTTCTCACGTAGGAGTTGATGGCCGGAGTCGTTGTGGCCACAATAGTTACTACTACTGGTACTTGGCCCACAAGCACATAGTTTACAACCGAAGTATCTAATCCCATACTTGGATTAACTTCCGGAGTCTCTAGTGGAACATTGGAGTTCACATTCGATTTGTTTGCCATAATATCTTAAACAAAACAAAATCGTTTTAGTATTACAGAAATAATAGCACAGATATCAGTTGATATCAAATCAGATTTCACGATGGAAATCACAATCAGTGTCTGATTTTACAGACTTGATTACCCAGTTGAAATCACAATTGATTTTGAAATCAGTGTCTAATAGTAGACCTGATTTCCACAGATTACGTATGTATAAAATTGAAATCAGTGTTCTAAAAGAACCCGATTACCACAATTGAAAGTTGTTTGTGACGATCTGAACCAGAACCCTGATACCAGAAAGTTTGAAGAGGAAAAAACATTTTTTTTTTCTGTAAAAGATTTAATAACAAGAAAATTATCTTAAGAATGTTAATCGTAATTCCAAAAAACAAATCTGGCGGGTATCTGGAAACAAAAATCAACAACATATGAAAACAGGTTATAAACAGTGTTTGAATCGAGACCCGTGTTTCACACAGTGTCCTTAAGACAATTTCGTCGGATAACACCGTATGTGTATTAGGCGATTGTCTCTCAGGATACAATGGTTCTACAGTGGTAGGCCAAAACACTAACCACTACCAGCGAACTCAAATCGAGTTTGAACTTACCAAGAAAAATAAAAGAATGAGAATTTGGCTGCTGAAAAATAAAACTGTGTATTTTGTTATGTATATTTCGAACAGAATATAAGAGCTATTATATACCCAAACCGAAACACTAGTGTTTTTGGATTAATTCGGAATTATTTTGAAAAATCTCGTTTTTGATTTAATAAGAAAATAATTTAATTAGATAATATTCTCCAAAGAGATTTACTTCTAATTAAAACCCGATTCTGTATTTCTTAGTGATCAAGTAAGAAATTATAATCCAAATAATTAAAGCTTTTCTTATTCATCACAATTAAAAAACGTTGGCTTAGGGAAGTGGCAAAATGTCAACTGTACTCTCACGGTCTAATCGGAGCGGCATTCGTGTCCGCAGGTCGCGGCCATATATAAGTAGTGCATTCGAAGGTTCGGGGTTCATGATTTGCACCCCCACCCTTGCGTGTGCGAGAGAGAACCTCTATGCCACACATATTGATAGCTCATACCACACATTCACTTATAAACTATATGTAAGTGATTTCCCTAAGCAATGTGAGATTCATTTTAATCCCTACACAATGGGTCCACTTTGAGACTCAATTTCTCATTCACCCATTAACCATTTTATGAATTTGAGTATACCATTTCGAAGTTCTCACAGAGGAGAATTTGAATCCATTTTAATCTTCTGTTTCTATGGAATTTATCATACTTAATTTGTGCTCTCAAAGTGAGAGTTTATCACAAAATTTCCAATAATATCAGTGCGTATTGATTTGAAATATATATATATATATATATATATATATATATTTATATATATATATATATATATATTTATATAATTTAGAATGAATTTTTAATAATAATAAAAAAATTCAATCTAGTATTACACTATTTATATCTTATATAGGCCCAATATGGTTCAACCATATTTGTGTCCATGTTTTTGACGTTATTACAGCTTGAGAGATGGTGGATTGGTGAGGCATTTCCACTAACAATTGTCTCCAGAAACATCATTTTCATGCGTTACTCTTTATGCTTTGACTACTCATGGCACTTTCCACCACCACAAACCACAAACAACATATCCACAGACCCTTTTTGTATGTATACATCACCATTCCCCACTAGCATCTATAAGAGAGTGTTTTGTTGTGCCTTTTCAGACTTACGAAATCGTATTCAAAGGTGCATATATGCACAATAATGCATCAATGATCTTGACTACCAATAATTGTTTTTGTGTATATATGTTTGTGAGACTAATCATTACAATCTTTCTTGCACTACATATTATAATGCGTACGTTGGTTCCCACCAATCTTTTTCGCTCCTCTCCCTGAAGCAAGTTCTGATCGTTGATGCATGATTATTTCTTGCACTTAAATTATCTTCAACGTTTTAATGCGCCCGTGTTATGTGGTTTATACATTTCTCTTTTCATAATATCGTGGAAATGATGTAGCAGCACTTAAGCTGTGTATTGTGTAATGGGAAAGTTAATCATTTCATATGGAATATATATTATATATATAATAGCATTTCACTAATCAGTGTAGTTTTTTTATTTTTTATTTTTAAATAAAAAAAGAAGGAATTTCATTCAATTTTGATCAAAAAAAGAAAAATAAGTTCATTCAATATTATATTATCCAAAGCGACAACAAAACAAACTCATAGTTAACAAGCCGAGTATGGTTATACATTCAATGATTGCAGCCTTCACTTTACATTCAGAATCATCTATATTGAATCTTCTTGAGGCACTCCTAGTTCCAACATTACGATTCAGTCCATTTTTTTTTGTGTTCATTATTATTATTATTATTAAAATTATGTGTAAATACCTGAATAACTCTAATTTATTTGAATTTATTGGAGTCAACAAATGTTCAACTGGTTCTTGCTAATTCTAAAACAACCGAAATCAATTTGGTATCTACTATTTACTCATATAATTCTCCCTTATATCAATTTGGTATCCACAAATTGTAACATATATGATATTGTCTGAATGGTCCCAATTAATAGTAGGAAATCGAATTTTATTTAAAAACAATTCATAAATGAAATAACTTTTGTCTCTTCAATAATTGCAAGGAGCACTGTTGAATTAAAATAAGAGTAATATTAGGATGTCTAAAATCATAACCAAATAATGTGGTATGAGATTACGTGGCAAGAGATGTAATTTTGACGGGTCACATACTACATCGTTTGGTATGACTTTTGACATTTTTATTTTGGGGATCCTAATTACTCTTAAGACAATCATCAACGTGCATGGAGTTATTTATGAAGTTTTACTTACTTTTAAATTTGTTATCAACTTATCACCATGAAGAGCATCACTTTCCATTGTTGGTTCTATTTGATTTATTTATTATATTCTAATGTATTTTCATGTGCTATTTTTTTACCATTATTAAGCAAGTTGATCTAACAAATAATTCAAATTTTAATTTATTAAACAGTATGAATTAAAATCTAAAGTTCCGGTTGTTATTTATAATTACTTTTGTAATAAAATTGATCATTCAATTAAGATTGAACTAAGTTTGATTGAATATTCTACGAATATGGCTAAATGTATATAAAAATTCCCCGTGGAAATGGTGAGAAATGTCACATTTTTTTAGGTGAATTATAGTGATGTTATCGGTTTAATAAGTTAAGTTTAAAATGCATCTATTATGGTGAACTACCCATATTGCCCTTAAATAATATATTTTTAATTCTCTTTGTACTTCCATCTCCATACTTTAATCACTAAAAGCAGTAACTTCTCTCTTCCTCCAAAAAATTTGTCTGAAAATCGATTTACAATTTATTTGAACATGATTCAGTTTTTTTGATAAGTTTACGAGCTGTTGTATATGTGTCCGAGATTTTGTTACATTGGTCCGAGCATTTTTTAAAAAATTTGTTTGAGATTTTTTACATTGGTACGAGTATTTTTAAACTGGTACAAACAAGTTTATAATCTTGGACAAAAAAGCTCGAACTCTTAAGAAAAAAACTTGATCCCTTTAAAAAAAAACTTGACCCCTCACAAAAAAGCTCGATCATTTACGAAAAAAAGCTCGATAATGTAAAAACAAAAGCTTGAGCCCTTAAAAAAAATCTCCATCCCTCATAAAAAGTTTGATCCCTTACAAAAAAAACTCGATCATGTAAAAAAACAACAACTCGATCCTTAACAGAAAAAGCTAGATCATGTAAAAAAGAAGTTCGATCCTTAACAAAAAAAGTTCGATCATGTAAAAAAAAGCTCGATCCTTAACAAAAAAAAGCTCGATACCTTACAAAAAAAGCTTGATCATGTACAAAATAGCTCGATTCCTTTAAAAAAAAGATCGATCCCTTATAAAAAAGTTTGATACCTTACAAAAAAAACTCGATCATGTAAAAAAAATAGCTCCAGAGGTGCTGCCTCTTGCCCCCGCAAGCTGACTGGGCAGCTTCACCCCCGAATGCGTCTGCGTAGCGCCACTCCGTCGCCGTTCGAATAATTGTCTGAGTTTCAACGAAACTTTCTCTCTCTACTTCACAACTCTGTCACTGTAAAATGAATGAAAGAAATCTGATGTGGAATAACTATTGAAGGCATTTTTGTTCACAATATTAGATGCCTTTTAAATATAAATTATTAAAACAGTGATAATGTTAAAATAGCATCTCTAAAAAATACCATTTATTTTTTGAACCCAAAATTCCTCTCTCAATAGCTTTTATGAACAAAAAAAAATTGAGAAGTATTCAGCAACATAAAAAGTCGAAGTTCCAATATCGTGGGAAGTATTTGTTTATGTTAAAAAATTACGTTTTATAGGGTATTTCAGGGGGTGGAGCAAATATGAAGTTAAAACAATTTAAACAATGACTAATATATAGCTAAAAAAAACCAATAATGATTTGGCTACCATACCCACCATGAAAATGCTGGGTACGATACAACTCAAGTGGACAACCATTACAAAGTTTAAATGACTTACATAAATTGATGAGTGAAGGGATCATTCTTACTTATATATCTGTTGTAAAGAGCCGGTTTAGAAAAAGTAGATTAGTTTTTTTGTTAGAGTATTATAAGAATGCTATCTACTCTCATAACGGGAGATAACTACTTAATAAAATTCATACGATGGAAGAGAAGTTTATTATCAGTTCAGTTAAGAGGTGAAATGGGGAAAAAGTACGTTACTAATTACTTTATTCTTTACTACTTTTAGGTTTCATTTAGTCTTTAAATATATAACATTTAAAATAATATAAATTATACTTTTTTATGAGTTTACGGGTGTGACACCCACTTATGAGCTCGCATAATTTCACAAGTAAATGGGCAGATATAGGATATAGGTGTAGTTAAAACCTGTAGACGGAAACCCGCACCTGCTAAATTTTGCGGGTTCACTGTATCAAAGTTTTTGTAAATTAATGAATGGAAACAAAAGGAACAAGGGAAGAGAGATTATAATAGAAAAGTTGCGGAATTGAAGTTGGTTTACCCAAAAGATCAACCGATAGTGCAAAGGCTATAAAGCCTACCAAAGTGGATGATTGTGTAACTTTTTATGTACAATTATTGTAAAATCAAGTGCACTATGAAAATCATGATAAGGACTTTTTATGTTAGATACTGGTTTATGTAAGGTTCTTCATTCTTGCGATTTCCAGTTTTGGGAATTCATTGCCAAAAATCTAGCTCACTCAGCCTTCTCCTCTGTTCCGGAGCTTCTTTGGCTGGATTTCAGCCCTTCTGTTGTTTAGTTTGAGTTTTTGCTGGTTCTCTTTATGAACATTTGTGGTATGTAGAGATTTATATAAAATCATGTTAGCTTTGTCTCTGTAACAAAAGCTCCGACTAATTTAAGGCATCTTGGTAGAATATTCCAAAGATACCAAAGGTTTCAAAGCTTAACTACACTTAATAATTTCAATCATTTCGCATCCTGAATGTTGATATTTGATATTTGATAAGTTGTTAAAGTTAATCCTCATCAAATTGTCTAACTTATTTTAATTTTGTATCAATTACAAACCGTATAAGATTATAAGATTACAAGATAAAGTTAACTCAGTTATTATATCAGTCAAGATGAAAATAAAAGCAACATATCTTTTATGAATCACTTTCATGCATGCAGGTAGTGGAACAAATATATCTTACGTAAACTAAAAGTGGAATATTTTTGCCCTTCAATATGTTGTAGTGTTGCCATATTGGAGAACAGATGAATTCAGGTTATATATATGTGAATTAAAAATGAAACGCTGTCCTGCAGTTTTTTGCTCTTTGTGAATTCTTCTCGGTTTGACCCATTTTTTTTTTAGTTTAATTAATGTATTTAGATTCTTTTACATACCCATTTTGTGCCGACCTTTTAAAAGTATTATACTTTTATATAATTTTTTTTTTTTTGGAACCTGCAACCATGGTACAAGTGTGAGAAGTTTAACATCGGACTAATCAAATCTCGTCAATTTTTTATTCTGACCTAATAACATTCAATATAATAAAATATATTTAAAAATATTAAAAGTGAAAATAAAAATCTCAACTATTGATTATAAATAACCAATGGCCTCTTGCCTTGGTAGTTGAAGTTTGCAAGTGGAAGTTCCACCACCAAAGTTCAAGCTTTGATAGTTGTAAATATTTATCCCACATTTAACCGTAAAATTCCAAAGTGTGGGATGCCCTCTCCCATAAGCGGGAGCAGCCCTCTGTCCCTCTCCTGATGTGAGGTTTAATCTCGCCAAGTTACTATATATACTACCATTCTCTTTCTTAATTTTATTTTCTTTTATTTTTTCGATGTAAGATTTACATCCACCGATCCACCTTCTGATCTAGTTCACATAGATTATCTCTAATAATGATATATATAGAGAAGCTAATTAATTCTAGATTTTTGGGTGGATTGGCCTTGAATAATCTCACAATTTGTACAGCTTTCTTTGCCCAATTGGTCTTATATTGTATATAACTTATTAATGTAAACTTGTATCTCGCAAGTCGCAATAACATTGCAACAAAGTTAAAAGTAAAGATATGGAGTAGAATGAAACAAATAGAATATTCGATTTTAAACAGTAATTTAATTTATGAAGTATTACACTATTACGTAAATCCAGATTTTTTAGAGTGGATGATTTGAAGCAACAAAAATAATTTAATCAACCTGATTAGTTGATCAGATAAATGTTATTTATTTGTACGTAACCATAGTCCATAGCTAACCCTTTTATTTATTTAAAGTGATAAAAAAGATGCCATTCATGCACTCTTAATCAATTAGCTCTTAGCTAACAATACATTAATTGGTTGATTAGTTCAAATGGGTTGTTCCACTTATCTTAAAAATATTTTTTTTAAAAAAAAATCTCGATAACGTTTGGAAGTAGTGGTGGAATCTAATATTTTTCAATTGATTTAATCCACTTATGTGTATATGCTATCCTACTTAGATGATGTGGTTGGCATTAAATCGAATCTATATTAAGACAATGAATGATAATGTGTGTGCATGGTAAGCGTGTTAAAACGTATCTCCTTTGGTTTATCTAAAAAGCTTCTTTAGTTGATCAATATTTTGTGATAAAACTAAAAGTAGAACAACATCATGGGCTCCTTTTTATAGCCTCTCCTTTGAATTATATCATAATAATTAAAATAATGATATAAAATGGATCATAAAATTATATCATAAGAATAAGATTAATGACATATATTGGATCCTAAAATTTGAAAGGCATAGAGATAGTGAGGGGGAGGAGATGGAGATTTTTCAGCTTAGGTCAGTCCTACTTTATTTTTAAAAAAAATTGGAGATGGGAGAGTTTGCATATCATTACTTAATATAGATTATAGATTCTACGAATGTAGACATCCACTCCAATAAAATTTTCGTAATACAATTTAATTGTTTTTAATGTAAAATACCCAAAAATAGATAGGAAGTCGCTACGTGTAGTCAAACCCAGACATTGAAATATTCATTGAATTATTACATTAAAATATTTTTAGGAGAATCTCACTATTTTTAATAATTAATATATATATATATATATATATATATATTCAGATTCTTTACTTAAAAAATTAATTCTTGTTTTATAATAAACTATATTATGATAAAAAAATAATATTTATTTTGTGAATCTTAAGAAAATATATTTTTTCATAATAAAAAATATAGGAATTGACATAGATGCCCCGTTGAGGCATTGACTATAGGCGAATTCGTACATTACCCTATAATTGTTTTTAGGCATTAAACCATCTGAACTCTTAAAAATTGGCAATAGGTGACAGAATTGTAACTGTTCGGATTTTTGCCATAAAGCTTGTAATGTATAAATGATGATAAATTATAAATAAAAGAAGCAGTCATTTCATTCCATTTATATGTCTCGTACTTTTATATCATATGTGTCAAACATCTAAGATTGCCATATGTAATCTCAAACTAAGTATATGCGTATCATATACAGAGGAATTCAGTTTGAGACGTGCAATCTAAAGAGTCCGTATAGAGCAAATAAAATACCAACTTTATTTGTAGTTAATCTACAGCTACGGTCTATTCCGTAATGTACGTGGTCTTATCCTAGACTACTCATATGGTGATATGAGAATGAATGTACCTTATAAGATGTGATCATATAGGAATGAACCACGATCTATATGAATCTCTCATAAATATTCATTACATGAGGAGATTCATATATATCGACAATGATGACTGTATATAGATGATCTTAATCCTGAGTGTCTTACTGACTTCTTCAAGTTAAATTGTGGTTTTGATAAACCATTGGTGAGATCAGTGTAGCATTCTAGATAAAAATCTCTGTATCTTGGAATCGCAGTTTGGCTAGTGGTTGGGAAGGTCTGTACACAATAGTGAAAACCATTGGTGCTACAGAGATTTCTTCAAGTTAAATTGTGGTTTTGATAAACCATTGGTGAGATCAGTGTAGCATTCTAGATAAAAATCTCTGTATCTTGGAATCGCAGTTTGGCTAGTGGTTGGGAAGGTCTGTACACAATAGTGAAATCTACTAATTCTTATCAGAAGTAGAGAAATAGTTATGTTAAGGGTTGATTCGAGACTTGAAAAATTAAGAGCGATCTCCTTCTTCTGTAAAGGAATGAAGGATATGATTGTTCATTAAAGAATCAATGGTACTTAATGGAAAAAATATAAATAGGGGGGTATAACTGACTTTATGACCTAACTCTAATTATGAACTACTAGTATAGGATCATACCATATGTAATAGCTATATCAATGGACACTGAATTTTGGTTTGTGTAAAAATATCTACAGGTACGAGAGTGCAATCTCGAGTTTTTAGTGGAGTAACTCCGAGGTTAATATTCATGAAATATTAATTAAGGAGTTTAATTATTTTTTCTAAGGATTATTGGAGCTCTAGACTATGGGTCCATTATGTCCCCTTTCTAGCCCAGAACGTCGATGGTAACAAAGGTCACAGTTAATTAATTAGATGGTCCACTTAATTATGTTACAAAAGTAACAATAATTTTATGTAGGTAATTATTTAAATAATGTGATTATTTAATTAATGAATTAATAATTAATTAAATTAAATATATGATTATTTAGTTATATTAATAATTATGAATTATTAATTGAATTAATTATTTTATGGAGGTCTAGGGGTCGAACCAAGACCAAAGCAAAGATATAAAAAAATTATGATTATTTAATCTTTAATAGGTCAAGAGTTCGAGTCACAGCGACAACAAAATCCTATTTAATCTAGATTAATTGTAACCCTATCAAGATATTGATATATAGATATAAATATCAGGAGATTTTGGTTTTAAGATTTGATTTTAAAGATATTTGGTTTTAAATATTTGATATTTAAAACAAAACCTGTATGATATATTTTTAGGGTTTAAAGTTTTGAACATATGGTAGATATGTTTATGTTTGCTGCGTAACCAGAAAGTGGTCCGTTTGAGGTCGGAAAAGGAAAGCCGCCGGACCCCAAAATAGCGCCAAGAGAACCCGATCTCATGAGGTTGAAGAAGGGATTCCGTTGCGAAATCCGGTGACTGACAGTTTCAATTCGAAACTGCTTGGAGCTTCTAACCCAGGTAATTGGCAGGTATTTAGTAATGAAGAGAAGAAATTGATTATTGAAGAAAGGGATATTTCATTTCTTGAAGGACCGAATGGATCAATATAAAGTTATCGGAGGATATGAAATTAAAACTATGTAAACCATGGGAGAATGCGTTAATTCTGAAAATCATTGGACGACCCCACACGTTGAATTTTATGATTTCAAAACTAAGACAAAAATGGCTGCTCATTGATAATTGGCAATTAACTGACCTAGAAGATGGGTATTTTGTGGTTCCTTTCCAGATGCCTGAGGATTTGGAATTTATATTGACAGGAGCACCTTAGGTGATTGCTAACCAATATCTTTATTTTTCAGAGATGGAGACCTAATTGTGTTCATGGTGAGGAGGAAATTCGTAGGATTCCAGTTTGGGTAAGACTGTCTAAATTACCTATGGAATGAAATGATGTGAACATGTTGTGGAAGATTGGTGGGATTTTAGGCACTACCGATAAAGTTGACCCCATTACGGAATCCCATGCTAGAGTGAAATTTGTAAGAATCTGTGTTGAAATTGATACCACAAAGCCGATAACGAGCAACAGTTTTATTGATGACAAGACTATCAAAGTAGAATATGAAAACTTGGGTTTGATTTGTTTCAGTTGTGGGAAAGTAGGGCATAGTAAGGAGTTTTGTAAAGAAGGGATAGTTGAAAAAGATAAAGAGTTTATAGCAGACAGAGGAGAAAAGCAAAATGAGTGGCAATGAGAGTGAACCTTATGGCCCATGGATGCAAGTTACGTATGGAAGGAGCTATAAGAACAATTCAGGAAGCAGAACTGCTAACAATGAATTGGAAAGAAATATGGAACGCATGGGACTAGTGGGAGACCCAGTACTGGTACCAAGCAGATTTACGAAGCTCATGTTTTTGGAGAAGCCAATACTAGCCAAAATATGGGACACAATAAAACATTGAACAATCCTGGAATGATTAGAAACCATTCGATTAATATGACAGCAACTAAGAACACATATGCGAACCATAAGAAATCTGAAGGGTCTAGATTCACAATACTCTATGATATTGCTGAGATAGAGACAAATAAGAGGGAGACTATCCCTCACATAGATACGCAGACTATGGGCACATCCACCAAAGTTTTGTCTGAGATTTCTAACAAGAAGCACACCGAGAAAAATCAATTGAGTAGTTCTGCTACTAAATACCTAGTAGAAAGCCATGTCACCGCGACTCTTAGTAAACCTTTTAAAGAAAATGTCAGTTTAAGAGATATGGTAAGGGCATCAGGAAGAATTCTCAACAGGTTGATAAAACGTCATTGGGAGGGATGAAGGAAGATTTAGATGACTCTGGAGTCCTTCAAAATCTATACATGAAGACAATGGAAATAGAGTATGTTGGTTTTCTTGCACCTAAAGAATCACAGGTAGAAGCTATTCTTGACACACAACATGTTAATGTCACTGGTATTACTAATTTTGAAGATGTTGCCGCTAACCTCAAAAAGGCAATGTCGATGACTGTAGAATAACTTGATCAGTTGTGTATTTTCCCTATTTATTTATTATTTTTATGTCGATTTGTTCATGGAATGTTAGGGCTGCTAGCAAGAAAGGTTTTGTTACAGTTGTTTCCGATCTTAGAAGATTGGGGCATTTTGATGTTTTGGCTGTCTTAGAACTGAGAATTAGTGGAGATAATGCTGTTAAAATTTTTGGCAGGTTAGGTTTTAGTAATAAGTTTATTGTGGAGGCAACTGGATTCTCTGCGGGTATTTGGCTGTTGTGGAACGAAAACAAAGTTAAACTTCAAGTCGTTGCAAGTTCTAAGCACACTGTCATTGCTGTAGTGGCTGAGGGAAATAGATATTGGGTTCTTATTATAGTTTATACCGACATGAACGCTGTCATTAGAAGAAATCTTTGGGGTTATCTAAGTGCTATTAGAAGCTGTTTCAAGGGTCCTTGGGTATTAATGGGGGACTTTAATGAAATTACTGGCAGTGATGAAAATAGGGGTGGTAGAATTGGCTTCTCCAGGACTGGATCTGTGGATTGGATCAATGAGAACAAGCTAGTGGATTTGGGTTTTATTGGACAGAAATATACATGGATGACCAAGAGAGGCTTTAGTGAGATTATAAAGGAGAGATTGGATAGAGCATTATGTTCAATTGACTGGAGAATCGAGTTTGCAGAAGGTTTTCTTAGCCACCTACCCAGAATCTTTTCTTATCACTATCCTATTTTTCTAAACCTTCATAGTCAACATATTCCTAGAAGTGGCCTCAAGCCCTTTAGATTTGAAGCTATGTGGTAGAAACATAGGGACTTTAACGGTGTGGTTAAGTAATTTAAGGAAAACGATTATGATTGTCTGGTTAACAAAATCCAAGCCTTCTCAAGATTGTTAAGGGATTGGAATGAGAACACTTTCGGTTGTATTTTCCAAAAGAAAAGATGTCTGGGTACTAGAATCTAAGGCATATAGAGATGCATGGGTGTCCGTTTCAATAACAGTATTGTTAAGCTTGAGTCCAAACTCCAAGAGGAGTACAATCAAATCATTGAGCAAGAAGAGATTTTTGGCTTCAAAAATCTAGAATTTCATGGCTAAAAGAAGGAGATAAAAACACCAAATTCTTCCATCTGACTACTATGATCAGAAGACGGTACAACAAGTTGGAAGGGTTAAAAGTTGATCAGGGTGTTTGGCAGACCGATAGAGAAACCATGCGAAATATTGCTACTGGGTATCTTTCGAAGCTTTTTTCTACATAGCATACTATGATTTATTATGATAATTTAGCAGGGGGATTTCCTAGCCTAGGTGATGATTCTCTTACAGTATTGATAAGTTCGTTTTTATACTTTACGTACCGATCATTTTGTATAGTTTTGCTCTCATTTTTGTTTTTTGCAAATTCCATATTTTGATGTTTCTAATTGCTTAAACAGGTCCCCTCCATTCAGGAGTTGTTCTTATGTGGAACCTGGAGATTTCAGGGCTAGAACAAAGATTCTAAAATGAAGAGAAATGAGCCAAACGGTACGCGTACTACGCTAGAAGGAAAGCCAAACCATATGGACACCAGATACATTGGAGTGTAGTGCGAAACGCCGTGTTAAGGTGAACCGCACCACGTACCGTATCATAGGCCAGTACGTGCAAGAAGCTCCATATGCGGTATGCGTACCACATCAGAAGAAGATGTGAACCACATGACGAACCACATCTCTTGGCATTAGTTCAAATCACACTGTCATGCGGTACACCGTGTCTAGAGGAACCGGGTTCAATGGTAGAATCAGAGTCCTCTGTTTCTCGAACAGAGTAGGTGTTTAATTGTAGGACCCCCTTTCTTATCTCTGATTAGGTATGGTGAGGGAATGTTCTTAAAAGCTAAAGGGATATCTTTGGGACCCTTCTACACAAGTGGGGAGCTTCTTGAAAGTCTATAAAAGAAAGAGATAGAGGAGAGAGAAAGGAGATCTGAAAGTTACAAACACACCAAACCAGCTTCTTCTCTCCATGTTTTTAGAGGTTCTCTCTAGGTTTTGGACTGAGTTCTTCAAGGTTTAGAATAGCTAGGGCATGGTTTGGTTGATCCAAGGAATCTATTGAAGCTCAAGCTTTAAGAGAAGGAGTCAACATATTAGTTTTATCTCTTTAACTCTTCTTCTCTTTTGTTTCTTTGTATTGTTCATGGAGTGTATTGATGTTAGTTCATCTATGGCTTTTTTGTATAGTATGAGCTAATATATTCTAGTGCTAGAACAAGATGATGCTTAACCCTTGATTTATTTGTGGATGTCTCTTTGATTTCTTTATTTGTGTTTGTGAAGCTATATGGATGTTTTGAATGCTTAAAGCTTTTGTTTAACTGATCACTTTGTAATTGATCCATGGTTAGATGCTATGTACCGAGAGGAGACGCATTTGACAATGCTTAGATAAACTTTCACTATGCTTGACTAGAAAATGCTAGAACCACTGGGTTAGCGTATAGGGTTTAATTTGTATTCCGAATGCTTAATGGATCTATATATATTGCCCGGATTACTTAAGAAAGATTTCGGGTATATATGGATACTATCTCTAAAAACATCGAGAGAGGTTAGAGATTTGTTTAGGGAATACGTACCTATACCATTTACACTAACGAATTAGAAGTCATAAGAATCAAGTGTGTTGTTAGGAAGGGTGAAGCGGATTCGAGTTCTAACGCGTTTTCATTACATTTCTATAAGTGTTGTGTTCGATAATATAGTTTGTGTTTCAGATAATTTACTTTATTATAACTTTTGGAAACTCATGTTTTTAGATTGCTCAAATAGTTTGCAAGCCTTTGAATTCCAGTAATCATAACCTTTATCCTTGTGGAAACAATCCTCATATTGTCATTATACTACCACTTTGACCTCGTGTTATTGCGAGAGTCAACAAGTGTAGTTTGACATGATCAATTTTTGGTGCCGCTGCCGAGGATTTAAGCTATTTTTGATATTGGAAATATTTGGTTATAACTAGTTTGAATGTGTTACTTTTAAATTTCTTGTTGTATCATTTCAGGCAGATTTCTCTTGTATACACCAACATACAAGGAGTAACAATCCTTAAGATTTGCACTTCGATCCTGTTATAGAAGGAACTGTAAGGAGAAATCGTCGAAATCGACGATGAACTACAACGATGGAAAATCCTAATCAAAATCCTCCTATAGTTTAGAATCCTCCAGAAGTGGTACAAGAACTAGTTGATATTGTGGGAGTAGATGAAAGGACTCTCCATGATATTATCATGCCAAGGGTGGACCAGAATGTATCGTCTATTAGAAGACCAACAACTGCGGGGAACAACTTTGAGATCAAGCCAACTCTTATTCAAATGATATCAAACAATATTCAGTTTTATGGTCATCCACATGAAGACCCGAACCAGCATCTCCAGTACTTCAATGAAATATGTGACACCTTCTGGTACAATAGAGTAACAGAAAACTTCATCAATTTGAAGTTGTTTCCGTTCTCTCTGAAGAACCGAGCAAAAGCATGGCTACAATCACTACCTCCAGATTCCATTGAGTTATTCGAGCTGTTGGCCCATCAAATTTTGAACAAGTATTTCCCTCTAGGAAAAACTGCCTGCCTTCGGAATGATATAAATCCCTTTGTAGCATTCAACAAAGAGAATCTTTATGAATCTTGGGAGAGATTCAAGGAGCTAAATAGGAAGTGTCCACAAAATGGATTGGCAAAATGGTAGATTTTTAATCTTTCTACAATGGAATATCAAAACCAACTAGGAACTTTGTAGATGCAGCTTTAGGAGGGTTGCTTCTGAGCAAGACGACGGATGTGGCATATGATTTCACAGAAGGAATGGCCAGTAACAATAGCCATTGGGGTGACGAAAGGAAAATTTTGAAAAAGGGTCCCGGTATCCTAGAGGTTGA
This sequence comes from Dipteronia dyeriana, assembly GCA_032871835.1. Taxonomy (NCBI): domain Eukaryota; kingdom Viridiplantae; phylum Streptophyta; class Magnoliopsida; order Sapindales; family Sapindaceae; genus Dipteronia; species Dipteronia dyeriana. The sequence goes on along the minus strand of CM065300.1, from coordinate 83,195,165 downwards.
TGAATTATCAAGTGTGAAAGCCCAGCTTAAAACAATTACTAAGCAAACGAATAAGATGAGTGCGGGGAGTAGCCATGCCGTAGTTGATTGCTGTGAACTATGTCCAGGACCACATATGAGTTCTGAATGCCAAGATGGAAATCCTTTTGCTTTAGATTCTTCAGATCAAGTAGCTTTCGTTGGATATAACAGAAACTTCAGCAACCAACAAGCAACTCAGAACCCTCAGAACAATCCCTATTCAAACACCTATAACCCGGTATGAAGGAATCATCCCAACTTCTCATGTAAAGATACCCAATAACAACAACCACAACAAAATTTGATCCAGAGACAACCTTCAGGTTTTGACAACCAACAGCAACCTCAAGCTTACAACCGATAGAATCTTAGTTTTCAAAACTAGAATCGTGGCTTCGAAGCGGAAAGAAAGCCATTAATTGAAGGCTTTTCTCCAAGTACTTAGTAAAGATAGACAACCGGATGGACACCCAAGATGCCACACTTAAGAAGCTTGATACTAAGATGGATTAGATAACGCAACACAACCAAGCCTCCATTAAAAACTTAGAGGTGCAAGTTGGTCAGTTAGCCAGGGGAGCCCACATGAGACAACAAGAGACCTTTCCTAGCGATACAATCACCAATCTGAATGAGCAATGTCAAGCAATCACCTTAAGGAGTGGAGAAAATTTTGAATTGCAGAAGGAATTTGGATTATCAAAAAAGGTTATGATTAAAGATAGAGAGGAAATTGATGTTAATAAGAATGAGGAGTTGAGAGATGAGGAAGTGATCATGGAAAAGGATAAGGAAAGTGAGCTACCAAAACCTCCATAAGTCAAAATATATGTTCCACCTATTCCATATCCGTAAAGGCTGAGAAAGCATAAGGATGCCCAGAGCTTTGCAAAGTTCTTGGAAATGTTCAAGAAACTGCACATCAACATCCTGTTCGCGGAGGTTCTAGCACGAATGCCGACCTATATGAAGTTCTTGAAGGAGTTTCTGTCTAACAAAAGGAAGCTAGAAGAGTTCCAAACGGTGACATTGACAGAAGAATGTAGTGTTATACTATAGAACAAGCTTCCACCCAAGTTGAAGGATCTGGGGAAATTCACCATCTCTTGTACCATTACTACATCGAAATTCAGCAAGGCATTAATTGACTTGGGGGATCGCATTAATCTAATGCCATTCTCGATATTTCAAAAGTTAAGAGTAGGTGAAGTGACGCCGACCAATGTCACCTTGCAACTAGCGGATCGATCAATCAAGTATCTGAGAGGAGTGATGGAAGATGTGTTGGTTAAGGTAGACAAATTGTACTTCCTGGTAGACTTTGTGATTTTAGACATAGTTGGGAAGGCTATTTTTAAAGGCTGCAGGAGCTATGATAGACCTAAGGGATGATAAGTTGACTTTTAAGAGTTGGTGAGGAGAAGGTTGTTTTTGATATGGTTAAAACAGTGAAGAAGCAAGATCTAGTAGATAATTGTTTGAGAGTAGAGAGTGTGGATACATATGTGGAAGAACTTCTGAGAATGAAAGAATCGGATGCACCTTTACTAGCTTGCATAAGTAAAAGTGCAATGAAGACAATGATGAGGAAATAGCGGAGTGTGCAGCGAGTTTAGATGTAATATCAGTGTGGCGAACCAAGAACATGTGAAGATTCGAAGACCTTGGCCAGAGCAAGCTAAGAATCCCTCATTTCATAAAAAAGCCACCACTACTTGTATGCCATCCTAGAAGAACCAATAAGCTTACTAGTTATTTTGTCCTCTTTGTTGAACAAAATGGAAGAAGGAAAGCTTTTGAGAGTTCTTAGAGAGCATAAGAAAGCAATATGGTGGTCTAGTTCAGACATCAAGGGAATTAGCCCATCCTTGTGTAGGCATAAAATCTTGATGGAAGAGCAGTTCAAGCCATTAGTAGAGCACCAAAGAAGATTGAACCTAAACATGAAGGAGGATGTAAAGGCAGGGATTTTAAAGCTTTTACATGTAGGAATCATATATCTAATTTTGGATAGTCCGTGGGTCTGCCTGGTTCAGTTGGTACCGAAGAAGGGTGGAATCATGGTAGTACAAAATACTAACAATAAGTTGATTCCCACCAGGAAGATTTCAGAATGGAGAGTGTGTGTAGACTATCGGAAACTAAATAGTGCTTCTAGAAAAGATAATTTCCCACTGCCGTTTATTGATCAAATGTTAGAGAGATTGGCGAGACACGAATACTACTGTTTCCTTGATGGTTATTCAGGATATAACCAAATCCTTATAGACCGAAGACCAGGAGAAGACCCGGTAAAGACCAAGAGAAGACCACCGTCACATGTCCTTATGGGACATTTGCTTATAGAAGAATGCCGTTTGGGTTATGTAATGCCCCGACTGCGTTTCAGAGGTGTATGACGATATTATTCTCAGACATGGTGAAGAAATTTATAGAAGTCTTTATAGATGACTTCTAAATTTTTGGGACATCATTTGACAACTGCTTAAAGAACTTGACATTGGTGTTGGAGAGTTGTGAAGAAACTAATCTTGTTCTCAATTGGGTGAAGTGTCTATTTATGGTGCAAGAAGGGATAGTGCTTGGTCATCGAATTTCAAGCCATGGAATAGAAGTGGATAGAGCAAAAATTGAAGTGTTAGAGAAGTTACCCCCGCCGATGTCAGTTAAAGGAAATATGAGTTTTTTAGGGCACGCCGGGCTTTATAGGCACTTTATCAAAGACTTCTTAAAAATTTCGAAGCCCTTTTGTACTTTATTGATGAAAGATTCACCATTCGTATTTTATGTAGGGTGTCTTACGGCTTTTGGCCTATTAAAGAAAGAGCTTACGTCGGCTCCAATCATTTCAGCCCCAGATTGGAGTTTTCCATTCAAATTAATGTGTGATGCCAGTGATTTTACGGTGGGAGCAGTTTTAGGGCAAAGGAAAGAGAAGAGCCTTCATGTGATTTATTATACGAGCCAGACCTTGAATGATTCCCAAGTTAATTATGCAACAATAAAAAAGGAGCTTTTGGCCATAGTATTTGCCTTCGACAAATTTAGATCATACATGGTGGGATTAAAGGTCATCATGTACACAGATCTTGATGCCATCAAGTATTTGTTGAACAAGAAAGATGTGAAGCCTCGGTTGATAAGATGGGTTTTACTCTTATAAAAGTTCAACTTGGAAATCAAGGACAATAAAGGAACAGAGAACCTTGTAGCAAACCACCTATCCAAGCTAGAGAGAGATGAAAAGGAAGAGGTATTGATTACAATCAATGACCTGTTTCCAGATGAGCAACTCTTTGCTCTGAAAGACCTTATGGTTCCATGGTTTACCGATTATATGAACTATCTAGCCAGTGATATTATGCAAGTAGACATGAACTACCATCAAAGGAAAAGATTTTTGCATGAGGTAAAGTGGTACTTGTGGGATGAGGTCTTATTATTCCAAACTTGTACGGATGGAATGATAAGAAGGTGTGTACCGGAAGAGAAGATGAGTAACATTTTAGGCCATTATCACTCCAGAGAGTGTGGAGGACATTTTGGTGGAATCCGAACAACACAAAAAATTCTTCAATAGGGTTTCTGGTGGCCTACCCTTTTTCGTGATGCTATGAGCTTTGTAGAAGCATGCGACCGGTGCCAAAGAACTGAGAACGTCAGTAAAAGGGATGAAATGCCTTTGAATTTTTTGTTGGAGGTAAAGTTAGTCGATGTGTGGGGTATCGACTTTATGGGCCCTTTCCTAAGTTTACATGGGAATCAGTACATATTTGTAGAAGTGGACTATGTGTCCAAATGGGTTAAAGTCGTGGCCACTCCAGAAAGTGATGCAAAGATAGTAACTGAGTATTTGAAGAAGAACATCTTTTCACGGTTTGCACTCTGAAGGCAATAGTGAGCGATGAAGGCTCGCATTTCTTCAATAGGAAATTTGAAGCATTGCTAAGGATGCACGGTATATAGCATAAGGTGACAACTCCTTACCATCCATAGGCAAACAGACAAGCTAAAATCTAGAACCGTGAGCTTAAGAGTATTCTAGATTAGATTGTAGGGGTTCAGAGAAAAGATTAGGCAAAACAGCTCGATGATACGTTGTGGGCCTATAAAACCGCTTTCAAGATGTCGATTGGCATCTCTCCTTTTAGGTTGGCGTTCAGAAAGGCATGTCATCTCCCAATTGAGTTAGAGCACAAGGCTTTTTGGGCTGTAAAGGCGTTGAACTTCGATATGAGAGCTATGGGTGAAAAAAGGCTCATCTAGTTGAATAAGCTAGACAAAATGTGTCTAGATGCTTATGAGAATGCCCGGATTTACAAAGGGAAGAGTAAGAAATGGCATGACAGTTGATTGGTGAAGAAGGACATTCAGATAGGTAACCAAGTCATATTGTACAATTTAAGACTTTGTCTCTTCCCCAAAAAGTTGAAGAGTAAATGGACAGGGCCATATACTGTGAAACGTGTTTTTATTGAACAGTTGAGATCGAAAATGACGTAAGAGAAAGCTTCATGGTAAATGGACAAAGACTGAAAATCTACCGGGAGCATGAGATAGAACAAATCATCGAGGTAATCAACCTCCGAACCCCACCTGAGAATGACGAAATGGTACAATAGCTGTAAATAGTAGTTTAGCATTTAGTTTAATTTAAGCTTTTGGTATCGCATAATGATTTTTGGTGTCATCGCATGTTGAATCCCCCATTTTGACCCTTGCATTTGATGTAATTTTATGAGTTTTGAAAGAACACATGAGTGTAAAAAGGAAGGATTGAATTCAGGGAAGGAAATCGCTTGATTGGAACGCCAACATCGAATCAGCACTGCTGAGCCACGCGGTACGCGTACCACACTAGAAGGAAATGCAAACCGCATCGCTTACTACGTTGGCGGGCAGTGAATATCAAATGTGTAGGATGCGGTATGATGTGTTGATGCGAACCGTATCCCATACCGTGTTAGCGGGCAGTGGAGGTTTATGGCCAGAGATGCGACTCAACATGCGGTACGTATACCGCATCCTGGGTCATGAAACACAGAACACTTAAAAAGGTAAAAACACAGGTAAGTGCGGTACGTCGTGTCGAGTTGAACCGTACGACGTATCGAGGGGCCTGTGAATTTTCATTTTTAAATAGTTGAAACGAGACTCATTCTCTCATTCTCTCATTCTCTCTCCCTTTCTTTCTCTCTCTCTCTCTCTCTTCCATTTAAAACTTTCTCTCAAGCATGGAGTCCTCCATCAAGCTCGACTAGTATGTTTTTTTGTCCCTACTTTTTTTCTTCATTAAATCAAGCACTAGGTTGAACATCTGCCAATCAAAAAGAATTAGGGCATAGTTTCATGAAATAAATTGATGGTTTAGGGTTTCGAATTTAGGGGTTTTTGTTTAAACTTGCTATTCTCTAGATTCTTATGGTTTTTTTGACCATAATCACACAAAAATACCATAATATAGTATTTTTTGATTGTTTGAGCAATTTTTGTGTGTGGATTTGTTGAATTTTGATGTGGGCTTTTGAAGAAATTTCGAAATAGGGGTTGTTTAGTGCATACAAATGTTTGTTCTTTAATGAATTTCAAAATTAGGGTAATTGTGGGTGCAAATGAGTTGTGTTTTATGTTTGCACGTGTTGTTTTTCTGATATGGTGAAATAATGGTTGATAAACTAGGCTTTATTTGTGATTTTGCTTAATATTGATTTTGTGGAAGTTTGAAAGGAGATGGGTGCTTTTGGTTGTCAAGAAAAAACCAATTTGTTAATTGTTGATTACATCAATTGAAATGTTAGAGCTAAGATTGGTTATGGGTTTGTGTGTTTTTCTTGGTTTGTTTATGCAGGTTATAGTGCCACAGCTTAAAAAAAATCCAACCAAGAAGAATATGAAGTCCACTCCCGTTAGAAGGAGGTATGTCGACTCATCATCCAGAGCTCCGCAGCAGTGTTTGTGGAACCATGATTTCAGGAAAAGAATGCCCAAGCTTGACGAGTCACATATTATTTTTGAAAGAAGTATTCACCTCGTGGAACTTAAGGACACACTAGTCCCCACGACTGTAGCACAACGAGGATGACAGAACTTTGTCAGCGTCCTAGCGGATGTCAATATCACTTTGGTTAAGGAGTTCTACGTAGAGATGCACAAAAATCCCCGGGGCCCCAAATCCCCGCACCCCCATCCCCATTTGGGGATTTTTTTTTTGGGAAAAAATGGGAAAATGAGGGGGGATGAGGATGAAAATCATCCCCAAATTAAAATGGGGATGGGGATGGGGATTGGGAGGGGTCCCCCCATCCCCATTTCCCCATTTCCCCATTTCCCCCACATTTGAAATGGGGATGGGGATCCCCATTTCCCCATTTCCCCCAAAATTATATAAATATAATTAATATATATATATATATATATTATTTATTTATTTATTCTTTCAAACCCTACATATATAAAGAATTTTTAACCTTTAAAATCTAAAAACCTAAGACCAAAGACTGTCTAAGACCATCGACCAAAGACAAGTAGTGGACCAGACTAAGACCAGTCGACCACTCCTTCACCGGCTGCTTCTCCATCCGACGAGACCAGTTGCTTCTCCGTTTCGACCACTCCTTCTCCGACGACACCAGATGCTGCTTCTCTCTACATTATTTTCAGTTCAGATCTTTACCTATTGTTGCTCCCATCGATGACCACTTCTTTTCCGACGAGACCAGCTGCCGCTTCCCTCCAGATCAGTTTCAGTTCAGATCTTCTCCAACTGCGCTCCGTTCGATGACTATTTCTTCTCCGACAACACCAGCTGCTGCTTCTCGCTACATAAGTTTCAGTCAGATCTTCACCAACTGTTGCTTCGTTTGACAACAACTTCTTTTCCTACGAGACCAGCTGCCGGTTCCCTCTAGATCAGTTTCAGTTCAGATCTTCCCCAACTGCTGCTCCGTTCGACGACCATTTCTTCTCCTACAACACCAGCTGCTGCTTCTCGCTACATCAGTTTCAGTCAGATCTTCACCAACTGTTGCTCCGTTCGACGACCACTTCTTTTCCGACGAGACCAGCTGCCGCTTCCTTCCAGATCAGTTTCAGTTTAGATCCTCACCAATTGCTGCTCCATTCGATGACCATTTCTTCTCCGACGACACCAACTGCTACTCTTCTCCGATCTCCACATCATGTCTCAAAGCAAACAAAAACAAAAACAAGGTAGAGATTTCATTTTTAATTTTTAATTTTTAATTTTGCTCGTTTGATTTCATTTCAGGGTCTGATTTTTCAAAACTATCAACTAGTTCAGTCATGAATTTTTAATTTTAATTTAGTGGGGTTATATAAATTAATCTTAAATATAAAATCCAACATCTGAATTCAAACTTGACAACATTCTTACATTATCTGTTGTTCTCTATTGTTTGTTGCCTTATTTGTTTTTGTTTATGTATTTTTTTTCTTCAGTTTCTTCTCAGCCAGAAGTGAACTCAAATAACGTGGACAATGTGGTTAATGTTGAAGAAAGCAGCAGTCAAATTCGCTCTGCTGACCAGGTAACTGAACGAAAATGAAAGTTTATGTCTACTGTTTGGGAACATTATGATTTTGGTAGTATAAATGGTAAGGAAAAAGCTATTTGCAAGTATTGCAAACATGCATATGCTGTTGGGTCAGGAACAAAGGGTTTAATTGATCATCAAAAAACTTGTAAGATGAGGTTTGGCAAAGAACGATAGAGGTATATCAAAACCAAAGTCTTTTGTCAGGAAAAAGGGCAATAGGGAATTGTGGGAGTTCTTGTCTTACCTTAGCAGCTCAACACTTTGATTATGAAGTATCTAGGATTGAGCTGTCTAGGATGATCTTGATGCATGACTATCCTCTTAAAATGGTTGAGCATGAGGGGTTTAGAGACTATACTAGATCACTGCAGCCATTATTTAAGCCCATAAGTAGAACTACGGCTAGAAGGGATATTATGAGTATGTATGAGATAGAGAGGGCAAGTTTATTGACTATGTTGGGGAAGATTCCGGGTAGGATTGCCAATACTTCAGATATGTGGACAGCTAGCAATCAAAAGAGGGGTTACATGACTGCCACGTCACACTTTATTGACAGTTCATGGCAACTACAGAGTCGACTTTTGAGGTAATAAAACTTGTGGTTATTTTATATGTTATAATTGTTTGATGTGTTTGTTTTTTAGATCTTAATTTATTTAAAATCTACTTTGTTAGGTTTATGTATGTGCCATGCCCTCATAATACTGAAAACCTTTCGACTGCATTAATGAATAGTTTGTTGGATTGGAATGTTGATAGGAAGTTATCTACATTGACTCTAGACAACTGTTCCACAAATAATAGCATGATTGATATATTGTTAGGTAGATCGTCGCCTAGTTCATTGATCATGAATGGACGTTTGTTTCACATGCGATGTGTTGCACATATTTTAAATTTGATTGTGAAATGTGGGTTGGATGTTATTGAATTTGGGATTGAAAGGATTCGTGATAGTGTTGCTTTTTGGACGGCAACCCCAAAATGGTTGGAGAAATTTGAGGAGGTAGCAAATTTTTTGAATATTGGTTGTGAGAAAAGGTTAATGCTTGATTGTAAAACCCGTTGGAACTCAACTTATTTGATGCTTAGTGTTGCTTTGAATTATAAAGAAGTTTTTTATCGTTTAAACCAACGTGAGTCTCAATATAAAACTAGGATTAAAGAGAGTGATTGGGAGTTGGCTAAAGAAATGTGTGATAAATTGAAAATATTTTATAGTGTTACGGAAATGTTTTCCGGAACAAAATATCCCACAAGAAATGTCTTCTTTCATAAAATTTGTGAGATCAAAATATCATTGAGAAAGTGGGAAACTTCTAGTTGTGTTGAGATAAGTAGCATGGCATCAAATATGGTGGAAAGGTTTGATAGATATTGGAATGATGTACATGGGGTGCTAGCTATGGCAAGCCTTTTGGATCCTAGATTTAAATTAAAGTTACCTCAATATTTCTTTCCTCTCATTTATGGAGAAGATAAAGGTTTAGTTGAGGTTAAAAAAGTGCGCAATCTTTGTGAAGAAATATTTCTAGAGTATCAAGTAAAGGCTGGTGAAAAACGTTCTAAAGAGATTAAGGCTATTTGTAATTCAGAATTTAATCATGTTGATGAGATGGATTCATTGGATAGTTTATTTTCTTGGAACTCTGAAAGTACTGATGCTATTGAAAAATCTGAACTTGATTATTACTTGGAAGAAAAAACTTTACCTGGGAGTCGTGAATTTGATGTTTTGAGTTGGTGGAAGCTTAATGGGATTAAATATCCTATAATGTCTGAGATTGCTAGAGACATATTAGCTATTCCAATTTCGACTGTTGCTTCAGAGTCCTCATTCAGTACTAGTGGTAGGATTGTAAGTGCACAACGTAACAAACTTCTACCATCAACTTTGGAGGCAATTATGTGTACCCAAAATTGGCTATGGGCCGGGAAAAAAGGTATGGTAGACATCAAACATTGCATTTAATTTAATTTTGTAATTGTATAACTGTATTAGTGTATTACTTTTAATTGTTTCAACTTTTATTTTGTTATTTAGGTAATACTATTGATGGTGTTGGTGACATTGATGTTGATGATGACAATGATAATGAAGTGAATGAGGTAGATAATAGATTCTTGTTTAGAAATTCATGTCATCATATGTTCACTTCATTTAATCATCTTCTTATATTGTACATTTGTACTGTTGTTTGTAGGCTGCGGATTGTAGTGGCGCAACAAAGGCTTAAGTGAATTGCGTGGAGATTGGAGAACGAAGATTTTTCATTTTATGAAGTTGTCTTGATTTGAAACTTTGAATTATTTAAAAAATTTATGTTGAATTTGTAATGCATTATTATTTTTTATTTGTAATGAAATGTTTTTTTTTAGTGTAATTTATAATTTTTGATTAAATGGGGGAATGGGGGAATGGGGGACCGGAGGATACGGGGAAATGGGGGAAAATGGGGAAAATGGGGATTTGGGGATTTGGGGATTGGGATGGATATACCTCCCCCCAAACACCCCTATCCCCATTTTCCCCGAATGGGGAAATGGTGGGGGGGGAAGGGGGGAGGGTTTGGGAAGTGGGGATGAGGATGGGGATGGGGGGATCTATATCCATCCCCAATCCTCAAACGTGCATCCCTAGTTCTACGCCAGTATGATCCCTGAGGTAGTGAAAAAAGGTAGACTGGTTTTTGTAAGGGACATACCAGTCACGATTAACACCAGCAAGATCAACGCCTACTTTGGCATGCTAAACTATCCTGAACTCAGAAAAGGGTATAAGATCACGCATGAAACTAAGGTAGGTTTGGCTATAGCACTAATAGAGACAGATGATGATGTGTGGGAGCCTGGCCACTTTCTAAAACAATCAGAACTTCCACAGGAGTTGGCATTCTGGAACCTTTTCAACACCTTCTCTCTCCTGCCAACCACCCACTGGACCACAGTTTCAAAGCCCCGAGTTGATTTGCTCAACTGCATTCAGGAGCAGACGAGGATTAATATAGGCCAAGTCATCATGAATGCCATTCTCAATACAGCCTTGATCAACGTACATCCAAAGGCAAAGTCGAGGTCAATCATCTTTTCAAGCCTCATCACTGCATTCTTAAAGAAGGAAGGAGTTCTAGAAATCGTCACAGATAAGATAAAGATCAGTCCCATTGGGGATCTAAATAAAAGATCATGGCAAGATGTTACAACAAAACCAAGGGCAATAAGAGGCCGAGGATTACTGAGGGTCTGTCCAGCACTTCGGGTGAAGAGGAGCTTGATTTTGAATTTAGGGAGTCATAGGAGGAGGAAGAGGACCAAGACTACGAAGACCCTGCCTTACAGTCCATGCTAGCCAAGATTCTGAGCACTGTGGAGGGTATACAGCTTGGTATGTCTGACCTCAAGAATAACATGCAGCAAGTGAAGGAGCAGACAGATCTGATCCATAATAGGATGAATTTCTTTGAAGAGGAGATGAGAGACCAGAGAGATGATATTACAGATATCCAGAGCCAAGCTGGCTTTCAGACCTATCAAAAGAAGAGGAGGCCTCACCCGTTTATTGTCGGCGTTTCGATTTCAGAGGACCGGGCTGCCGAAATGGCTGCAGCAAAGGTTGATAAAGCTAGAGCAGATGAGGCACAAAGCAGGGGGAATGATCACATGTAGCCCCAGTAGTTTGATACCATTATTTCACTAACCAACTTTTGTGTTTACATTTTATGCATGTTTTTCTTGTTTTACTTTTGTAGCCAGTAGACTTAAATTTTTACTGAATGTTTGGATAATTAGTTTTTCTACCTTTTGAAATATTTTGGATATTTTAAATTAGACTTTCTTCTAGATTTTTGTATGATAGTAGTGCCTTTTCTAATTCCTCTAGTCCAATTTTTTGAAATTCATTAAGGACATTGTTAGATTTGGTTTGAGGGTACATGCCATTCAATATAGAAGTTATGAGATCTTTGTACAAAAATTTTGATTTTCTTTCTGAGTAAAATTTCAGATCACTAATTCTGCTCGAATGAGATGCTTTTGGGTCGTGCCTTTTTCAAACAGTTTTGCATGCTTTGCGCCACTGGGGTTGTACTTACTAAAGCCACACCATATGACTTGTACACATCCTGCCGGGATCTATAGTGTCCCAGTGAAGAGGGTAGCGAGCTTGAAATGTTTAGACCATTAGTGGAGACTACCCTTGTGCGTTTACAGAGTCCATAAGTGCATCACTTGAGTGATAATGTTGTTTACCTCTCTATACACTCCATCTCTAGGCATTTAGGTGGCATCTTTGGGAGGCACACTAATTCTGCTCGAATGAGATGCTTTTGGGTCGTGCCTTTTTCAAACAGTTTTGAATGCTTTGCGCCACTGGGGTTGTACTTACTAAAGCCACACCATATGACTTGTACACATCCTGCCGGGATCTATTGTGTCCCAGTGAAGAGGGTAGCGCACTTGAAATGTTTAGACCATTAGTGGAGACTACCCCTGTGCGTTTACAGAGTCCATAAGTGCGTCACTTGAGTGATAATGTTGTTTACCTCTCTATACACTCCATCTCTAGGCATTTAGGTGGCATCTTTGGGAGCCAGACATGTTTGTTAATTCTTCATTGAGTTTTTTTTTATTGTCGTGGTTTCATTTTTGCTTGTTCTATACCTTTAGAGATGAAGTAAGTAAATGTGTACAACCTTAGCAAGTGGCCTAAACACGTCCATAATCGTGTTTGCTTAAACAAACCATAAGAATTTACCCATCCATGTTACACACTACATCACAAAATCTTAAACACAATACCAACCCCTTACTATGATCATGACTTGGAAGATCTAATGAAAGCTTGAATAAAAAAGCTCGATAGGATGTGCAATTTTGAACATATATTTTGATTAAAAAAAATGAACGAAAGAAAGATATAAATAAATTTATGGCAATCAATACATGCAGAGCAGGTTAAAACTCTTATGTGTAATCATGGCCTAATCAATTGGGCTAAGGAATGCGGTTACATATCATGTGCTTCTTATATATCGAAGCTTGATCACTAGCCTCACCTATATCAACACAACCATCCATAACCAATGTGACACATACCTAGTTAAAGAAAATAGGAGTCCTAGCTGATCTTTAGGAAGGGCTTATTTTTGGAAATGTTACCACAGTAAAATGATATTGTCTGATTCTTGTTTAAATTGTTCACTTCTCCTAAAACATTAGCGTTCAAAGGTTTTCATATGTGCAAATTTCTTAATCTTTTCATGCATAACTCTAGTTTTACGCATATACTTGTCGAGTGAGCCTAGGATCTATGTGGAAAAATGAGAGTTGAATCCAGTGAGGCCTAGAGTCAAGGTGAAATGCAGTCATGAGACTTTTGTGTTTGATACTTATGGATCTCGAGTCACCGTGTAACCTAGAATTTCAATCCTTCATGTTGAAGCACCTTGGTCTGCACTTCTCTAGCCCCTACTCAGTGGTCTTAGCATGCTTGTATTCTGCTATTGATTCACCCAATTTTGCATCTCATTCTTCAGTTGATTCAGAAAGAAATAAAGTAAATATAGTTTAGTTCTCTTAAGATTTGTTGTCACAGGTTTTGCTCGAGGATGAGAAAAATTCTGGTTTGGGGGTATTTGATAAGCTGGTTTTATGTTTTACGCCCATCATTTTGTATAGTTTTGCTATCTTTTTCTTTGTAAATTCTATCTTTTGATGTTCCTGGTTGCTTAAACTGGTCCACTCTATTCAGGAGTTCTTCTAATGCAGAACCAAGAGATTTTTAGGTCAGAACAAAGAATCTAGCAAGAAGAGGAGTGAGCCACGTGGTACGCGTACCGCACTAGAAAGAAAACCGAACCATATCACGTACCGCGTTGGTGGACAACAGATGCACTGGAGTGTAGTGCGGTATACCATGTTGAGGTGAACCGTAACTCGTACCATATCATGGGATAGTAGGTGCAAGAAGCTCCACATGCGGTACGCATACCGCATCAGAAGAACATGTGAACCGCACGAAGAACCATATCTCTTGGCAGTAGTTCAAATGACATTGTCGTACGGTACGCCGTGTTAAGGTGAACCGCACGATGAACCACATTCAATGGTAAAATCCGAGTCCTCTATGTTGCGAACAAAGAAAGTGTTTCATTACGGGGGCCCTCTCTCTTATCTCTGAATGGGTATGGTGAGGGGATGTTCCTAAAAGCTAAAGGGATGTTTCTAAAAGCTAATGGGATGTCTTTAAGACCCTTCTACACAAGTGGGGAGCTTCTTGAAAGTCTATAAAAGAAAAGATAGAGGAGAGAGAAAGAAGATCTGAAAATGACAAACACGCTAGACCAACTTTTTTTCTCCACATTTTTGGAGGTTCTCTCTAGGATTCGGACTAATTTCTTCAAGGTTTGGAGTGGCTAGGGAATGGTTTGGTTGAGTCAAGGACTCTATTAAAGCTCAAGCTTCAAGAGAAGGAGTCTACAACTTAGTTTTATCTCTTTGACTCTTCGTCACTTTTGTTTCTTTATATTGTTCATGGAGTGTATTGATGTTAGCATATCTATGGCTTTTTTGTATAGTATGCGCTAAGTATTCTAGTGTTAGAACAAGAAGATGCTTAACCCTTGATTTATTTTTTGATGTCTCATTGATTTCTTTATTTGTTTCTTTGAAGCTATATGGATGTTTTGAATGCTTAAAGCATTTGCTTAATTGTTCACTTTGTAATTGATCCATGGTTAGATGCTATGTACTGAGAGGAGACATATTTGACAATGCTTTGTTAAACTTTCACTATGCTTGACTAGAAAGTGTTAAAACCACTAGGCTAGCGTATAGGGTTCAATTTGTATTCCAAATGCTTAATGAATATATATATATTATCCAGATTGATTGAGAAAGATTTCGGGTATATATGTACACTATCTCTAAATACATCGAGAGAGGTTAGAGATTTGTTTAGGGAATATGAACTTATAGCATTTACACTCACGAATTATAAGTCATAAGAGTAAAGTGTGTTATTTGGAAGGGTGAAGTGGATTCGAGTTCTAACACGTTTTTATTACATTTCTCTAAATATTGTGTTTGATAATATAGTTTGTGTTTGAGATAATTTACTTTATTATAACTCTTGGAAACTCATGTTTTTAGATTGTTCAAATAGTTTGCAAGCCTTTGAATTCCAGTAATCATAACCTTTATCCCTGTGGGAACGATCTTTACATTGTCATTATACTACCACTCCGACCTAGTGCTATTACGAGAGTCAACAAGTGTAGTTTGACACGATCAAGTATTTCTAAAGATGTCAAAGAGGAGTAAATAAAGGCTACTTTATTTAGTATTGGTGGTCTCAAAGCACCGGGTCTAGATGGTTTACCTGGTTCTTTCTTCCAGAGTCACTGGGAAGTTTGCTTAATGGATTTGATTAAGCTTGTAAGGGATAGCCTCATGACAGGCAATTTTCCCGCTGAGTTACACCAAAATAATATTGCTCTGATCCCCAAAGTTCCTAGCCCTCTTGATATGACTCAACTTAGACCAATTAGTTAATGTAACACCACTTATAAGATTGTCAGTAAAGTTATTGTCCAGAGACTTAAATCTTTGTTGTCGGATCTTATCAACCCTAATCGGGTCGCCTTCATTCCTGGAAGGCAAATTCAGGATAATATTGTGGTTGCTAAAGACATCCTTCATAAGTACAAAATTATGAAAGGTTAAAAAGGGTATGTTGCCTGGAAAATTAACCTTGCCGAAGCCTACAACAAGATTCAATGGAGCTTCATTCGAAATGTGTTTATATAGGTTCTTTTTAAAGGGAAACTTCTGGATTTAATTATCTGGTGTATCACTAGTGTTAGGTACTAGGTGTTGTTGAATGGGGAATCCATTATGTCTTTCATTCTTTATGCAGGCATCAGGCAAGGAGACCCCCTCTCACCATACATTTTCTTTGCTGACGATCTAATCCTTTTTGGACAATCTATTATTGATCAAGCGAATATCATGAGAGAGTAGGGATGGCAACAGGGCGAGTCAGGGTCAGGGAATGCTTTTCCATCCACATCCCCACCTCCCAAAACCATCCCCATCCACATCCCCATCCCTACATTAAGAGAAGTGGGGGCAGGGTCAGGGATTCCCCGTTGAGGGGGTCTTCCCCATACCTACCCCATTCCTCGTCTAATATAACAATACATTTATAAATTACAACTTAAAAAAAAGAAGAAAAAAAAGTAGAAATTCATATTTATTTCAAAATCAAAGATTCTAAAAAATAAACCAATTACTAAAGTTCAGTTAAAAAAACCACTTAAATTAAAAATTAATTTTAAATGATATTAAAATTTTGAATATTATATATTATAATATATAAATAAATATATATTTCGGGGCGGGGAATCCATCTCTCTTCCCCGCCCCGCTTTACCTTCTGGGACAAGACTTTGTCCCCATCCCCGTTCCCATCCTCGAATATTATCCCCCATCCTCGCCCCATTCGGGGAGGGTCCCCATGGGACCCCGGCCCCGTGAGGAATACTGCCATCTCTATGAGAGAGTGCATTGACAAATTTTGTGAGCTTTTGGGGCAGTAAATTAGTCTTACCATGTCTAGAGTTTTTTTTTTTAACAACATGAAAGATGGAGATGCTCTTGCCATTGCTAGGGCGTGCGGGTCCCCTATCACTAAAGATCATGGTAATTATCAGGGAGTCCCTGTCATCCATTACTGAATTAGCAACCGTACATACAAGAATCTTGTATAGAAGACTCAAAAGAGATTGGCGACTTGGAAAAGTGACTCCCTGTCGGTTGCTGGGCTAGTCACACTTATTAAAGTGGTCACTTCTGCTCTTTCCATTTATACCATGCAATTTTTCAAGCTTCCAAGTGAAACTTGTCTTGAGTTGGATAAAGTTAACATAAATTTTCTTTGGGGTAGCACAACCACTAGGAATTCGGTCCTCCTTATCAAGTGGGATACCGTTTGTCTTCCTAAATCCAAGGGTGGTTTGGATTTAAAAAAAAAATAAAAGATTTGAATCAAGCCTTACTTGCTAAAATGGGTTGGAGATTAATGCTAGGTGAAGATGGTATGTGGTGTAATCGCCTTCAACATAAGTATCTTATAAATCGTACTGGTAATGTCTCAAATTTTAAGAAAGGCACCATTTTTTCGAGCACCTGTAAAGGTATTGTCTTTGGATCTAAACTTTTAGTTCAAGGGATGCAATGGAGAGTGGTGGGTGACCTTATCAGTTTCTGTAACAATAATTGGGTGCCAGGCTTTGGTAGACTTAAGGACCATGCCATTGTTGATCTTACTGATGAAGACTTGTCTCAGAATGTGGATAGATTTTTTACCAATGGATAGTGGCAAATGGAACATCTTACTGTTATTCTTTCTAAGAATGTTGTCCAAAGAATTAGTAGTATTCATGCTAGTAGAATTGAAATTGAGCATGATAGACTATTCAGGGGTGGAATAAGTGTGGAGATTTCTCTTTTAAATATGCTTACATTGGTCTCACTGATAATGTTCAAACTCAGTTGTGGAATTGGAGAGTCATTTGGTGCCTTAAACTCAACACTTCCTCTGGATCTTACTGCATGATAGGCTTCTTACAATCCACCAAAGAGCCATTCGAGGTGTGACTAATGATGTTTCTTGCCCTAGATGTGATGTAGGTATTGAAGATTCTGGTCACCTACTGCGTGGGTGTAAAGCTTCGATCTCAGTTTCGGAAAAGATTTTTATAGGTATGAGTCTGTCTTTTTTTTTTTGGAAAGCCTTAACGATTGGATGGATAGTAATTTAAAGGATAAGAAGATGGTCAATGGAAGTGCTCCCCATTATTTGATTTTTGCTGTGACACTATGGCTTTTGTGGAAATGGAGGTGCTGCAAGTTTTTTAACACAAACTTCTATTTCCCCCTATCTTTCGATTTAATCATTGAACCCTTTTCTAGAGATTGGTAGAGTGCTAATAAAACTAATTTTAGTAGAGAAGTTGGTATAATGCCCATTTCTTGGATGCCTCCCAATGGTGGATAGGTAAAATTTAACATTGATGGGAGTTGTATCAGTGATTCAGGTGCCATAACGGCTGGTGGTGTGTTGAGTAATTCTCATAAGGGTTGGATCAAAGGCTTGGATAGTGTTCTTAAAGCTGAGCTTTGAGGGATGTTTGAAGGTCTAACTATGGTCTGGAAGTGTGGTTATAAAAATGTAATCGTTGAAACTGATTCCGGTTCTGCTGTGCAGCTTCTGAATTATGGTACCGATTCTAATCACTCCCTCTTTAGCCTGACTCAAAGCTGTAGAGATATTATGAATGCTGATTGGAGTTGCAGTGTGAAACATGTCTATAGAGAAGGTAATGCGCTCACAGATGGTTTCGCTTACTTGGGTCACAAGATGGATATTGGTCTTTAGGTTTTTGATGACCCCCCTCTAGAGATTATTAATCTTGTTACTGCTGATGCGAGAGGCACTACCTGTCTAAGACAATGTTTTGAGCCCATCGCCTGCTCTCTCTAATTTTTTTCCTTTTTATTTTCTACCAAGCCTTGCCCTCCAATGTACAAAAAAAAAAAACCTATCTAATATATCAAGTGTTTTAGTTTCTTTACAATACAATTAAAGTAATCGGTAGTAGATATACAACATATACGTGAAATAAAATAATAGAAAAAGGAAAAGAAACAATATAGGGGTGCGGTCAATAGAGAAACAAAAGAAAAAAAAAGTTTTTTTTATTTTTTTTATTTAAGGTTGGCCAAATTCTCCTTACACAAAGCAAGAGTTGTTTTGTGTTATTTCTATCTCCATACAACCTCCTGAAGTCCGTGTCGTGCCTACACGTAGTTGCCAGAACCTGAGAGATAGTGAGGAAGATTTGGTGGTACAAATCGGAAAGCAAATTCAAGAATTAAAGAACAAACGAGTTAGTCTTGAGGTATGATTTCGAATCTTGCCTTTGTTTATTCTTATATATCGTACACGGTTCATAGAGTTGCTCAAATATTTTTTAAAAGTCAAAAATCTCTTCCGCTGCACAACTTTAGGGCTTTTAGTAACACCATTTATTTTTGTCATTGTAAATTACACTAAGTTCCCCTTATTATATACATAATTGCATCAAACCGGAAAAAATAAATAATAATATGACCAAAACACTCCTTTGAACAAATTTTAAATTTTAAAATTTAAATTGAAATATAGGTTTAATAATAATAAAATTCTAAACTTTTTGATAAAGAAATTAATTATATAGAGAGATGAAAAAATTAAATTGATTTAACAATTATTTAAATTATCTTTTTTTATTTCCATGTCCATAACACTTGTTCATTTACAATAATAGAGGAATTGATAATGTCAAAAACAAAAATAAAAAATTAAATAATAATAATAACATAATAATAATGATACTAATAATGATAATAAATATTAAACTAATATAATAATACTAATAAAATATTAAAATGATAATAATGTTAATAATAATAATAATAATTTAAATACCCTATACTTTTTTTTCTCCATTATCATTTAATTTTTTTTTATTTAAATATCCCTAAATGTCCTTGCGCCTTACCCCTTACACTTTTTTTTTGCTATTAAACCCCTAAACTTTCAGAACAAGAGTTATTTAGATTATTTAAGGAGAATTATAATTTAAATTATCTTTTTTATTTAAATACCCTTGTCATTCTAAACGAACAAGTGATATTCAAGGATATTTTAATAAAATAGATAATTTAAATGATAATGGTGAAAAAAAGCATAGTATAATTAAATTATTATTGTTATTATTATTATTATTATTATTATTATTACTATTACTATTATTATTATTATTATTTAATATTTCATTATTGTATTATATTAGTTTAAAAATTTTAATATCATTATTATTATGTTATTATTATTATTATTTAATTTTTTATTTTTGTTTTTGACATTATCAATAACCTTTTTGTAATTGAACAAGTGATATTTAGGGATGTTATAGGGATTTTTTAATTGCACGACAAGTCAGTATGATCACCTGAAAACATGGTGATTAGATATGCCACGTCACAAGAGTCAGGAAAGATCAACCAAAGACAATTAATAGATGATCTCATTACCAAGTCAAGATTACCTAAGATGGTCGGAAAAACTAACCGATCGGGTAGAAACAACTTGGTCGGGACCATCCGATCGGGATAAAAGAGGTCTGGTTGGGAGTAGATAATTGGTCAGTTAAACAACACGTGGGAGACATTAAAGGCAACTACGACTCAAATACGAAGAAGAATGATCTTACTCAAACAAGGAATCTAGAACCATACTCTGATAAGGAAATATCCCTATTTCCTTTCTAGTATCAAAGAATTCTATTCAAGAAAGAACTCAAAGTTTTGAGAAGGATAAACACCAAACAAGAAATTTGTCCAAATCAATCAATAACTCAGTTCTTCTAGAAGACTGCACACCGATCAGGAAATAAGTTCTAAATGAACCATTTAACTAGAATCCTATGATGACTCCAATTCAATTCACAAGATTTCTGAATAGGAAACAAAGACAAAGACGACTTCAACAAGTAATCAGTTCTAATTAAACTATCATCTTTCCTTATTTGTAACAAGGATTAGGGTTCTATACACATATAAATAGCCCTAAAATCTCATTGTGAAAGAGGGACATACACATATATAACAACATATAGAAAAGATACAGGAAAGAAATAGAGAGAGGGATATGCCAAAGAAGGAGAGGTTCAACGTGTAATTATTATATTATAGTGAATTTCTTCTCACCGTCACCTACAATCGTGGAGGTTTTCCTGCCTTAGGGCTTTACCACGTAAACTTATATGTCATGTTTTTCTTCTTTTTTCTATCTTTCTCATAACATCTTCAACAATTTACAAAAACCAGTTAGACGCGTGATTAATACTATACAATCCAAAAATCACCATCAACAACTAGCGCTAGAAGGAGGGGTGGGTAGAACTCAACTTAGAGGAATCGACATAAACAGATGAAACACCGTGATACTCTAGCAAGCAAAACAAAAGGGTGTTAGGGGGTGAATTATTTGTTCTACCAGCGTTAGAATATACCCAAGTAAGCAAATTCGTAAACAGAGTTCTAAAAAAAAGAACTCGTGAAGCAGCAACATGGCAAACGACAAAGATGGAAGATAGTCTCCAAATGATGCTGATACCCTACGTGCTGGTAACGACCCTGACCCGATAAACGCTAACACTGTAGGAGGAAGCCTGCCCTTAGTGACTCCAACTTTAGCTGGTCAAGCTGCAATAACCTCTATAAACGCTCCCTAGTAATTTACCTAGTTGTATTCCAGCAGATCCTAGAGTCCCTACGGAGAGTCATTGAAGACGCCGCAAGACAGGGAATCAATATAACAACAACTACAAATCTGGCATCGCTATATCAATTGTCGACACCTATGGTGGCCTGAGACCCTAATGTATGTTTTGAATTGATGGAAGTGACCTCAGACGTGCCTCATAAGTCTAGTAGAGAAAGAGCAGACCACCATGCAAAGGGGAGATAAAGGAATTATCGGACGGAGGAGGCAAGATCGGTATCAAACGGACTTTGAGTCATATGAAATCCATAGAGGTGTTCAGAGGATCGATCTAGCTCGTCAAATGACAATGAAAAACCACCCCGCAGAACACGCCAAAGGGACAAGTCCCTGTTAAGATTCCAATATGGGCACATCGACTATCAACGATCAGGAATGGATAAAGAGCCAGGAGATTAGCGAGACATCCTGATACAGAAATTAACCCAAAAGGTGGAAGCATTAGAACCTCTCCAGGGCTTAAAGATTTATTGGAAGATGATTCTGAAAGCCCATTCATCAACAACATTCTTTAAACCCAATTCCTAAAAAGATTCAGAATGCCTCAGGTCGAGCAATTTAAAGGAAACATAGATCCAAAAGAACACATGAGACGTTTTTGAAGTGCGATGGCATAGTACGCTTACAATGACCCACTGTTGTGCTTGACGTTCCTGCAAAAGCTCCGGGACTTAGGGTCTATGTGGTTTGGAAGGCTTCCTGAGGGAACAGTCAAGAATTTTCGAGAGTTAACCCAGGCTTTTTCAGGACAATTCTTGGGGAACATTCAATGGAGGAAGTCAATAGCTCACCTCGCTACCCTTAAACAGGGAAAGAACGAGTCACTAAAAGATTAACTGAAGAGATTATCTAAGGAAGTATCAGAGATCCATAACTATGGTGGCCGCCTTCACCAATAATCAACAGAAGGGTCAACGTTCCTTTGATTTGAGGAGGAAGTGCCCAGATATGTACACTGACCAAATGGATGTGGCTGGTAGTTATGCAATGGTTAAGATGAGCTAGCTCAAGGGGTAGTTATGTACACGGGGGTCACCCCGGGGAGAACGCCAAAACAAGTGATGTCTATATAAAGAACCAGAAGGGTGATCATCAGGAGAGTGACGGAAGAAATCGTAGAAACGATAGAAAGTCTCACGATCAGTACACTAACTATACTACCCTCACCAAGAGACAAGAAGAAATCCTAGCTATCATAGAAGACCAGAAGCTGGTCAAATATCCTCCTAGACGGTCAATCAATGCTCGAAGAGACAATTAAATACTGTAGGTTCCACAAAGAAAGTGGTCACGACACATAAAAGTGCTACCAACTAAGAGACCATGTTGAGACACTCATCAGAGAGGGTCATCTCAAAGATTTAATCCTTAAAAGGACAGACGGTTAGCAAAGGGACCCCGATTGGGGCGATAAGCCAATAGAAAAGAAATGAAGCCCAAGTCGAGACAGCGGTGAAGGGACAATCAACATTATCTTTTGAAGACCCTACACAAACTCATGGATGAAGAAACTTAGCCTTAAAAAAAAGAAGTGGTCGGGAATTATCCTAAGCGAAAGGCTAAGATACTGATCGAATCAAGACAATCGAAAATTATCCTGTGCAAAGAACCGGGACACTGACTGGTTTAAAAAAAAAACCTTCTCCTGAAAGAGATAACTTAGTTGCATTTAGTTTTTATTTAATTATTTTTTGATACTTTCATGTTGTTGATTTTCAGATCAATAAATAAATAAGCCAATGATGGTGTTCAAATTTTTAATAATCATCTTTGCTATCAAAGAAAAACTCGCAGTGCCAACACCTGCCATGGTAGGTAAATGTGCCCGAGAGGTTGAGAAGTCGATTGTTAAAGATCCGGCGTGCCTGTCGAACTGACTGGGTGCATATAAAGCAATATCAGCAATCTGCCCGCCTCGAGATGCCTGTTTTACTAGGAAAAAACACTGGGGTACGCTATCAGGGAAAACCTGGTGAAATGCATTCGGCTGTGTTATTATTTCACTAACGATTCTGCCAAACCCTTGTAAACAGATAAAACCGGGAGACGTCATTGGTGACTTGTTTACATGGGAAAAACAGGGAAAAATGGGGCAAGGTTCCCCGAACACCTCTTGGCTGAAGACTCAAGACGGTCGGGAACTATCCTGAGTGAAAAGCTAGAACTCCGACCAAAGAATCAAGACGGTAAGAAATTATCCTTAGCGAAAGGCCTGGACACTGATCGAATCAAGACAGTCGGGAATTATCTTGAGCAAAGAGCCGGGATACAGACTAGTCTAAAAAAAGAAAGAAGAAGAGTCGAGAATTATCCTGAGTAGAGAGCCAGGACACTGACTGGTCCAACTACAAGGAAGCAAAAAAAAAGTCTAAGATTAATCAGTTTAATAAGATACTTGATCAGTTAAAAAATAAGAAACCGATCAGTTTAATAAGATACTTGATTGAGTTTGAGCAATAAGTTTGGAAGCGTCAAAAAATCAAAACTATTCAAATCCCCTTTGTTGAGCCGTCAAGAGCTCATCTCACGAATTTGAAGGGATATTGTTATAGGGATTTTTTGATAGCATGACAAATCAGCATGATCACCTGAAAACATGGTGATTAGATATGCCACATCACAAGAGTCAGGAAAGATCAACCAAAGGCAATTAATAGATGATCTCAAGACCTATTCAAGATTACCCAAGATGGTCGGGGAAACTAACCGATCGGGGACAAATAAATTGGTTGGGGAAACTAGCCGATAGGGTAGAGACAACTTGGTTGGGACCATCCGATCGGGACAAAAGAGGTCTGGTCGGGTGTAGATAATTGGTCAGTTAAACAACACGTGGGAGATATTAAAGGCAACTACGACTCAAATACGAAGAAGAATGATCTTACTCAAACAAGTAATTTAGAACCATACTCTGATAAGGAAATATCTCTATTTCCTCTCCAGTATCAAAGAATTCTATTAAAGAAAGAACTCAAAGTTTTCAGAAGGATAAACACCAAACAGGAAACGAGTCCAAATCAAGTAATAACTCAATTCTTCCTGAAGACTACACACCGATCAGGAAATAAGTCCTAAATGAACCATTTAACTAGAATCCTACGAAGACTCCAATTCACTGCACAAGATCTCCGAAACAGGAAAGAAGACAAAGAAGACTTCAACAAGTAACAAGTTCTAGTTAAACACTATCACCTTTCCTTATTTATAACAAGGATTAGGGTTCTATGCACATATAAATAGACCCATAATCTCATTGTGAAAGAAGACGTAGACATATATAACAACACATAGAAAAGATACAAGAAAGAAAGAGAGAGAGGGATACGCCAAAGAAGGAGAGATTGAGTGTGTAATTATTATATTATAGTGAATTTTTCTCGCCATCACCGGCAACCGTGGACGTTTCCCCGCCTTGGGGTTTTACCACATAAACTTATGTATGCATGTTTTTCTTCTTTTTTCTATCTTTCTTATAACATCTTCAAAAATTTACAAAACCTGTTAGACGCGTGATCAATCCTATACAATCCAAAAATCACCGTCAACAAGGGATATTTAAATAAAAAATATAATTTAAATAATTGTTAAATCAATTTAACTTTTTAATTTAACTTTTTATTTAATTTTATTTATCAAAAAGTTCAGAATTTTATTATTATTTAACCAATATTTAAATTTTAAATTTTAAATTTTATTTTTAAAATTTGTTTATAGGGATATTTAGGTCATATATATATATATTCAGTGTGATTCAGTTATGAATATAATAAGGGGAACTTAGTGTAATTTTTCATGAAAAAAAATGGATGGCGTTATAATATTGTCACCAATTGCCTATTTCTGAAAGTTTAAAGGGTTTAATGTCTAAAACTTTTTAGGGGGCAACATGCGAATTTGCTTATAGTCGAGGGACATATGTGCCAATTACTCTAAAGAATAAAATAATTCATACATAGTAAAAATTGCATTAATTTACCCTAAATTTAGGTGAAATGGCATGCATCATTTTTTTTACTTTAATTACACAAACTACTCCTCTGAACTGTTGACTAACACTGAATTGGGGTTAACTTTAACGGAATAATGAAATGTCCATTTTTTATTTAATTCAACATATATGAAATTAATAAAAAATGAATAATTAAATAGTTTGATAAAAATAAAATATTAATAGGCTAAACTGATGGAGGTCACCACATTTGATGAAATTAGATCTCCTCGATAAAATGGAGAAGAATAAAGTAGATGCTTGTACGCTACTCCTCTAGGAACATGAAAGAGTTTATGCAAAATCATCAACACTCACAAACGAAAATGCTGCTCCTCGAGCGGAGGAGCATACAGCTCATAAAATCAATCTGCTCACAAGAGCAAATTGCTCTAATGAATTTGGTTTCTTCTTATGGTTATGTTCTTCAACTTACACCCTCTATTAAAATTAAAAAAATTCTATAAACGCTCAATTATTATAAATCAAAGCATAGAAAGTAATAATACAAACCAGATGAGGAGAATGAGAGGAAATCAATTATATGAATATATTTATCTGTGTATATTGAATGCTTACACAATAAGCCTTTATATAGACATAGGGAGAATTGAATCTACAATGAAATAGGAAATAAGATTAAGAGGGGTAGTTGCCCTATATTGAAATAGGAAAATAGATCAAGAGAATTAATTGTAAATTATTCTATAGGTGGTGAAAATCAATTATTTCACAACACTCCCCCTTGGACGTACGTCACATAGACAATAATTTTTGAGATTCTTCTAAAAAAAATATTGGATGTGCTTAAATACTATCTCATTAAAAACCTTGTCAGGAAAATCCAGTGGGACAAAACCTGATCAAGGGAAAAAGACTGCAGTGCACAAATGCCCAAAATGAAGAATGTTTTCCCTATGAAAAGTGATTTGTTCTCAATCTTGTAGTTTGCTAAGTCGTCGCAACCCAATGTCATATATCAATTTCTGTAATGTTGTCGTTGGTAAGGTCTTCGTAAATAAATCTGCAAGGTTATTTGTAGATCTTATCTGCTTGACATCAATATGTCAACAATCTTGAAGTTCATGAGTGTAGAACTTTGGTGATATGTGCTTGGTTGTCTCCCTTGATGTACCCTCCTCTGACTTGTTTAATACAAGTAACATTATCTTCATATATTGAGATATGGAAACACCAGCATTGTGATAAGTATAATACAATACCAAGAAAATATGGTACTTATGGACCAAGTATCATTTCATCATTAACTTTAGATCGAAATATATCTTTCATAAGATCTATATATCAGACAACCATATAGATGCTCAAAGAAAAGACACATCCATATTAATACTGAAACAAGTAAACCATTTAAAATATGCTCGATCTTCAAGCCAAAACAATATATTGTTTTTCCCAAAACTTTCATCACAAATTCTTGTTTCAAATACTCAGTAGTTTTAGAAGCTCTTCAGAAGTTCCAATTTAAACTTATGTCATCGACATACATTGTTTCAATTGCGAATTCGAATTTCAATTTATTTATGAATACATATGAGGCATATAGGAACTTTAATTTATATGCCCATTTTATGATATTTTCTCTAAAACAATCATACCACATTCTTCCGAATTGCTTCAAACCATATAAAAATAGTTGTAACTTTATTAAACATAAGTTACGAGAATTTTAATTATATGCTTCTAGCATTGTGAATCCTTCAGGGATTATTTTGATCATAGAAAAATTAATTATGCAACAAAATATTTCCATATGATCAATACTATTCATTACGAGATATAAGTTAAATCTTGCTATCTTAATTTTTGTACGAATAATCGTTTTAACAAAAATGTTTGAAGTCTTCAAGCATCTATACTATATGTCCATGAATTGAGCTCTGTCTTTTGGACAATAATAATATGTCAACATACATCCACAATTTTTGGTTCAAGATCCTCATCAGTTTATAATATGCAGTGCAACACTATAGAAGATCTCAATTTTTGTTTACAGTACATATACATATTCAATGGCTACTGTAAGATTTTTACAGTAGGGAACTGTAATATTTGTATACTTCCAATATACCTACCTTTGCATAGACAATTGAGATCCCTTTGATTTATGAGTCTTAGAGAGGGAGATTACATTTCATTACTTTATACCTCTTCAAAAAGGTTTTTGTCTAAGGACATTTAACTCTTCGGGAGTCATAATGAGGAATACATATAGTTTGAGTATTATTCTTAATTAACATGATCATGATTTTTCATATTCTTTTCAGGGAATAATAACTTTTAAATAAAAGTCGCATTTCACACTTCTAGTGTGCCACGAATAATTTATTTGTTGCCATTTGTATAAATTGTTCTTCAAGAACAATCACCTGGGTTAATATTGGTAGTTAATAAATTGATTCGAATATGCAATTTGTAAGTGAATGATCCTTTGAACTTTAAACAAGGATCATGATAAGATAAAGATGATGCATGCCGATTGCAATTTCACATAGTTGATTTTTCTAATTGTATCTTTCTCCCCCTAATGATGTGAATTTATTTGTTTACATCATCAAAGTATCATATTCAGATATGTTTATACTGTCATATCATTCTTTAAGGATATATTGTAATATCATATTGTCCTTCAGGGACTTGCACTAAAGAATATGCATATTATATATGATAGACTCAATTATAAGAATAAAATTGCATGCTTCTGGCATGAGACAGTATAAAATAATACAACATTTATTTATTATATATTTTTTTATAACTAAATAAATTCTTCAGGATCTGTAAGAACAAAATGTTACATATGACATTTTGTTTTCACTTTGTAACAGACAATTAGCTCTCCCGGAGCATTTATATATACTTGGCAAAATATCAATATGATATCTATATATACTTCAGATACACCACTATTTTCATCACCAATAGCAAACATTTTCTTACTTTGTTTGGGTGTGGTTCCACTTCTGGTGACAAGATTTTCTTATTATGATCACCGATGTCATAATAAGGTTAATTGACCAAAATTTCCATCGTGACAATTAAATGATTTAACATTTACTTCAGGGAATGGTATCAATCAATCTAATCAAACAAGATAAATGATTTTGTTCAGGTACAAAATAAGAAATATAGTATCCTCACATAATCATTTTCAAGTGCAATAGGCATATCAAATTTAAAGACTTCAATGTAAACCCTGAATATATGACAATTAACCAAGGTGATATGTATAATGTATAAAAGAATATATATATATATATATATTTATATATATATATTTGGTATTCTATATATAATGCAAAGCATTCTTCGGATTACATACCGTTCACCGAGAATTTGAATTTTATGGCTGAAGCAGAATCATCTATTGGTTGTATCATCGATCGTAAGGTGATCATGAACTTGGAAAACAATTCACAAATGAAAATATTGCTATCAACACAACCAAAGGCATTTTTCTTCGTATGGTTTTGATTGAATAATCCAGAAAATATGCTCGAAGTCTAATAGTCTGAATCAACAATCTACAAAAACAATATTACGTGTAGATAATAAGCATACATGTGACCATCGTGCAGATGTGTCAATTAATACCATAAAGTATCAAAATGGTACACTTACTGGGTGGATGAGCCCACATATGTCTTCTTGAATTCGTTGTAAGAAATATGAGGATTCAAAATCAACCTTTGTAATGGATGGTCTGGTCACTAACTTTCCTTGTGAACAAACAATACAAATAATTTCATTGGACAGTAGAACCTTCCGGTTCATTTGAGAATTCTCAATTATCCTACGCATCATAGTAGATTCTGGATGACTGTGACGATCATTCCAAAGTAACTGTGTTTTCTGATTCGTGAACTCCTGGTTCATAATTGAGTAGGTTTCAACTGGTTTATTTCTATATAGTATAATCCAGATGAATTAGCATTGAGCTTTTTTAAAATGAGCTTCTGGTTTGAGACATGTGATGTAATATAGAGGTACTCTATATTATCCTCACTTACAGTCTCAATATGATATCCTTTATTGCGGATATCTTTGAAACTAATCATATTTATTTTAGATCAGCTAGAATATAAATCAACATTCATGCTTATTATTGAACCATATATTAATATAATTGTGGCCCTTCCAGAGCCTTCTATTAGGTCTGCAGGACCAAATATTGGGTTTACCTTGGCTTTGATCAAGGTTAAATTCAAAAAGTATTTTCAATCTCGAAGAATAGTTTGCGTTGCCCCATTGTCGACCAAACATATATCCCTAATTTTCCTTTTGAAAATAGATTGTTCATCCATATTCCTGGAAAGAGAAATCTAATTTAGAACTTTAGGTTCTAAATAAATTCCAAGATTTAGAACTTCAGGTTCTAAATAATTTCAAGGATTTAGACCTCCAAGTTCTAAATAATTTTCAAGATTTAGAACTTCAGGTTCTAATTAATTCCTAGGATTTAGAACTTTAGGCTCTAAATAATTTTCAAGATTTAGAACTTCAGGTTCTAAATAATTTCAAGGATTTAAAACTTCAAGTCTAAATAATTTTTAGGATTTAGAACTTTGGGTTCTAAATAATGTTTAGAATCTAGATCTTCAAGTTCAAGATTTAAACTGAAATCTAGAAGTTTGGATTCTGATTAATTAAATTGGAATACATAATTTCTGGTTCTGATCGATTAATTTAGAATCTAGAACTTCAGGTTTTGACTGATTAAATTGAAATACAGAACTTCAAGTTCTCATTCAATTGATTTTTCAAACATTAGATCAACAACTATACTTACAGAACTTTGAGTTCTCACTAAAATTGGGATCCATATGTATCTAGAACTTCAGGTTCTAATTGAATTGGAATATAAATCTTTTTGTTTTTGTCTTCCAATCAAGAACTTCTGACTCTGATATTTTTTTTTGAATCAAGAACTTCTTGCTTTGATTTTTTTTTCGAATCAATAACTTTTGGTTTTGATTTTTTTTTTTGAATTAAGAACTTTCGGTTTTGATTTTTTTTTTTGAATTAAGAACTTCTGTTTCTGATTTTTTTTTTTTAAATCAAGAACTTCTGTTTCTGATTTTTTTTTATCAAAACAAGAACTTATTGTTTTGATATTTTTTTTTCTAATCAAGAACTCATGTATTTACAAACTTCTAGTTCCTTTTTTTAGTTCAAGAACTTCTGGTTCTTTTTTTTTCGGCTCAATAACTTTTGGTTCTTTTTTCGATTTTCCTATTCAAGAATGTCTGGTTCTTCTTTTCTTTTTTGTCAGTTCAAGAACTTCTAGTTCTTATTTTTGAATCAAGGACCTCTTGTTCTGAATTTTGAATCAAGAACTTCTATTTTTTTTTTCAAGAACTTCTGGTTCATCTTTTCAAATTAATAATTTTTGGTAGTGCTTTTCTTCTTTTCGGATCAATATCTTGGTATTGTACTTTTTATTGATTCAAGAACTTCTGGTTCCTATTTTTGAATCAAGAACTTCCGGTTTTTAGTTTTTAATGCAATCTTCTTATTGCAAACTTTTATTAATAAGAAAGGAAGAAGAAGAGATCAAATAAATAATAAAAGCATTCGTGCTGATAGGTGTTGATAGCGTGTTATAAATCAAAGCATAAAAGCATAGAAAGTAATAATACAAACCAGAAGAGGAGATGCGAGGAAATTAATTCTAAGAATATATTTATTTGTGTATATAGAATGCTTACACAACAAGTCTTTATATAGACATAGGGAGAATTGAATCTACTATTAAATAGAAAATAAGATTAAGAGAGACAATTGCCATATATTGTAATAGGAAATGAGATCAAGAGAATTAAGTGTAAATTATTCTCTAGGTGGTGAAAGTAAATTATTTCACAACATCAATTTTATTTTAATTTGAAATCTGAAAAAAAAAACTTTACAAATCAAACTGTACTTTCAGTTCTGGTTTTCCCGTCACTACTTAGATTTCTTGACAACCAAACTTATAATAATATATATATATATATATATATATATATATATATATATATATATATACAAATTACATTATGCATAGTATCATCTTAAAAGCAATTACATTAATCAACTATAAATAGCTAGTCTATCTCTCTCTCTCTCACTCAGTGTATCTAACGCTTTGTTTATTTTATCAAAATCAATAAAAAAATTAGTTTGTTTCTGTCTCGAATTTTCCAAATTGTTGTAAAAAAAAATTACACAGATATTGCAGAAAGAGTATTACAGGGATATGATATATTTAAACTTTGAAAGTAGTAATATTGTATCAAAAATCTTGGAATTCAACAGGATTTTTTTTTATATGTTTAAAATAATTAAAAACATACTTCTTCATTATTGCTTGTTTATTATTGTATATCATTATCCATCACTTCTGAATTTACTTCTTGTTGTACATCATTCTCCATCACTTTAGGATTTTCTTCTGGTTGCATATTATCCTCCATCAGTTTCCAATAAAAAAAAAATTAAATATTGAATAAAAATATGAAAAAGATATTTTAGGGTTTATAAAATTGTAAAAAGAAAAAAAAACTGAAAATGGCAAAAAAAGGTGGTTTCTAAAAACTCATTTTTAGTGTTTTTAGAACTTTTTTAACTTGTTTAGTAATTTTAACTCATGTTAAAATTGTCAATAAAAAAAATTAAAATTGAATGTATACAAATAATTTATCAATTGTTAACAAGATCTCTATTTCTTTTATTTATTTCTTTTACAATTACATACAAAATGGCCAAATCACCTCTCTTTTGTCATATGCTTTTTATGGAAGTAGTGGTGGGGTTACTATTTTTTTTAAGTGATTATAAAATATTCTATTTCAACATTTAATGTATCTTTTAAAATATCTTTATTATCCTTATGAAATCAAGTTAAAATCATTTATATCTTATTTCATTAAAAAAAAATAGTATTCTACTTAAATATTGATTTGATTTATAAAATATTTAAAAATATCCTTATTGTTCTTATAGATTTTATTTTTTCTAACTTAAATATTCTACTTAAATTTTGATTTAATTTATATAATTAATGAAAAAAAAAAAGTTGGGTTAGAAAATCATGTTTTAGTCATTGTAACTAATTTAAGTACTTTCACAATAAAATTGTCAAACATATATATACTGCTTTTGAAAAAGTTACAGAAATACCAAAATGATTTAATCAACAAATCAGATGTTTTGTTGATATAATTAGAGTATGGTGAAATGTTACTTATAGGGATGATAACGGGTCGGGTTCAGACGGGTTTTACAAAATCAAAACTCGCACTCGTCTGCGGACCGATGAAAAAAAACGGTTTGGCGGACGGGTTTCACCTGTAGGTGTTAGGGGCACCCACACCCCCCATGAACCCGTGAAACTAAACGGGTCCACGGGGTCACACCCATAAACCTGTAAACCCGATTTTTTTTTGGAATAATATTTCTTTATTATTTAAATATGTGAAATATTATAATTTTAAAGATTAAATTCTCAAACTTCGAATGAGTACAGTTTATATATTTTATTCTCTATATGGTTAAAAAGGATCCATTGGAGTTTAAATTTATAATATTTAAATAATAAATGTTATATAATTTTTATTTATACGGGTTCGTGGATTCACCCACATGTGTGTTTTCTCAGCCCGTACCCGCACCTAAACCCAATGGGTTTTTATTAATATGAGTTCGTTGGTCGTAGATTCACCACCAAACCAAACCCTATAAGATCGGGTTCGGGCGGGTGCCCGCGGGTGGGGACAAATTGTCATCCCTAGTTATGTAAGTGACATTTCACCTAAATGATGTTTTTATGTTTTGTTGAATAAAGGTGGAAAACACGTTTAGGTCATTTTATCTATATACTCCACTTTTGCGAAATAAAAAAATTTAATACTGTTGAAAAATTTGTGATAAACAAGTGGTTTGAGAGTATTATTTGAGTATGATCGGTTTCATGAAAATGAAATATCAATGTATATTCGAATTCTCTATCATGAAAGCTTCGAAATAATATACTAAAACTCACACATCGATTAATGGGTGAATGAGAAATTGAGTCTCAAAGCACCAACATGATTAGGTCATGCTCCAAAAGAGGCCCATGGTGTCCTGATTAAGCTCCCAGTAAAAATATCGATACTGGATTGTACCTCATCACTCAAGGTAGTAAGCACCATATTCGATGACCTCTATGAGGTACCTTGCCAGGGCAACGTACAGGATCAGAATTACACACCAAGGTGCATTAAACCATTACATGCATGCATGTCTGTCAAGTCATTGAAACCAAAGAGGAAACAAACTTATCTCCCATCAGGATATCCTCGAATCCATTGATCAGTCGAAGTCAACGACATTTAAATATATCATCGAGAGAATAAACAGCCAAACAAAAAAAATCTACAGTATAAATACGTCTGGACATGCCTGAAGGATCGCACACACAAATCGAGACCTAGATTCGCCACCCATTAATGAAGCTCCATTGTCGCCCAAGTTCTTTCAACAGAATACGACAACCGTTAGTAAATTTGGTCAACTTATCGACAACCACGAGGTTGCCACCTTCAACCCAGTTGGGAGGGATTGAGTGATACACCCCCTTTATAATTATCTATTATTAGACAATAGAATAGTGTTATTTCCATAATATATCTCTTTTTTAGTGTCTCGTTATCACCCCACCTCCATTTTTAACATCTAACTTTGGTATCGAGGGTACCTACCCCGACCGCAACCTCTGAGGTAGTGGTCTTGAGGGTGTTAATTGATATTCCTCGTCTCGAGAGAATTATTCGTTAACACTTTTTGTCACCGTCTGTAAGAAAGATCCACACCCCTTTTTGTTTCACGTGCTTTGTGTTTCTTTTGTAGATATAGTCACGCCATGAAGCTTCGATCTTCCTAGTGGTAACATGGGGTGTCAGGATGCCAATCTGTGACCTCCACCTGTAAGGCCTAGATGTAGGGAAAGAAGTCGGAGTGCCCATATCCTGCTCTAGTACCGGTCAATAACGCTCAAGCCCCAACCCCTCTCCCTCCCGGTAATAAGTCAAGTCGTTCTAGATCAGCAGGCTATAACTTTTGTGGAAAGCGTCCGCTTATGACTGGTTGTAAAGGGAATCACCCCCAACCGGTAGGACCTAGCATCCGAGAGTTTTCCAAACAACCGGGAGTTAGGACAACCGCTTTTGACCAATTAGGGCCACCAC
The DNA here is from genome assembly GCA_032871835.1 of Dipteronia dyeriana. Classification (NCBI taxonomy): domain Eukaryota; kingdom Viridiplantae; phylum Streptophyta; class Magnoliopsida; order Sapindales; family Sapindaceae; genus Dipteronia; species Dipteronia dyeriana. The sequence goes on along the minus strand of CM065300.1, from coordinate 83,160,977 downwards.
CTCTAGTGCCAATCGGTGACAGGCTTGGGCCCCAGCCCTTGATCCGGGATCGGTTAGGGCCTTTGCCCCTAGATCCGTGAAAACCGAACGGTAACCTACCCCGGTAGGTGTAATCAGCTGTTGATATGCCACCGAGATGGCCTAGCCACCTAGGGCAGTTGAAAGACACTAGAAGGGAACCTCGGGCCAACGCAGGAGGTAACAGGAGAAGTGACTAGAGAAACCACCCTCAAGAGGAAAACTGGGGTGATGATCCTATATCATTGGAAAGATCAAGAAGTGAGAGCTCCAAGGTCGAATCTAAAAACATTTGGAGTAAACGCTTGCGAGATTAGACAACTCAGATGCAAAAAGAGATCCATGAGCTCATATAGAGAAGGTACAAGGAGGAGCAGAATGACCCTTTGGACGAGATGAATGCCCCTTTTTCCTGGAGGGCCAGGGAAGCAAAGATCCCTCCAAAGTTCAAAATGCCAGCCAATATTTTTTTTGGCACTGAAGATCCTCGAAGCCACTTGGAGAGCTACGTCCAGCAGATGAAAGTCTAGAACGTGACCCGTACAGTAATGTACGGGATGTTCCCAACCATATTGACCTATTATGATAAGACGTGGTTCAGAAAGCTGCCCTCTGGCAGCGTAGACTGTTTCACCAAGCTCTCAAGCGGCTTCTGCTCACAGTTTTAAGGATCAAACTATGACTCAAGGACCCTATCAACCTCCAGTATGTGATCTAGAAGAGAGGTGAAATTCTCAGGTCTTACGTAGAGAGGTTCCACAAAGAAGTAATCCAAATGGGGGTCTTCGCTGAAAAAGAGACTGTGGCTAATTTCTATAGGAATCTATATGCAGGGAGGCTATTTCGCTCATTCGCTAAGCGCCTTCTAGAAACCTACCAAGAGGCCTACGATCAAGCTCTTGAGCAGGTCGAGATCAGGCACAATGATATGAGATCAAAAAAGTGCCAGAATAAAGAGGCATCCAAATTGGCACTGATCTAGAAAGCCCAGAACAGACCTCCCAACGGATCACCGTACCACTCACCGCCTCTCAAACCTCAGCAGAACCGGTATCCAGTTAGGGGAACTTTTTTTTGAGTTTTTTCTCCCCCAAGAGTAGTAGTTCCCTTGAACTAGGATGAGAGAGGCTACTGCCATTACACCCCCCTAATAAATGCTTCTCATGAAACAATTTACCTAGCTATCCGGAATAAGGGTCTGCTCAGAAAGCTAGCTCCTATGAAAGCACCAACATATATAAGGAACAGATACAAGTATTGTGATTTCTATGAGGATGTTGGGCACAACATATCAGAGTGCTACAACTTGTGTAACTAGATTGAAGCTTTAGTAAGGGGGGTTGCTTGGTAGAATTCTTGCAGTAGGTCAAAGATAGTATCCGGATTGAGAAGGAAGTACAAACAAAGATTCGGGACCATATTGAGAAGATGAAATAAGAGCAAAAGGATGTGATGAAACAAATCCAGGTTATACATACTATCAGTGGAGGCCCCACCTTGGTAGGAACCTCCAACAACTCCAGAAAGAACCATGCCAGGAAGATACCCCGGTTCGAGGAGGGTTAGAGGATTTTCATGGTCGATCAGGGTCTCGTGGGAACCTCCTAGTCTGCTCAAATCATTTTCACCGAAGCTGATGTATATAACACCATTCCTTTGAATGATGATCCCATGGTGATCATGGTACAAATCGCTGATTGTCTGGTCCACCACATGCTTATCGATACAGGTATAAGTGTGGACATCCTGTTCAAAGACACCTTGGAGAAGCTCAACTTGAAAAAGCGGTGCTACAACAACTGTACCACTCCCATGTATGGCTTTATAGGGAACTCCATTGTATCAGTAGGGTTAAAGATCTTACTGGTAATCATTGGAACCTCTCATCTACAACAAATCCTCATAATGGACTTTATCGTGGTCGACACTCTCTTGGCATACAACATTATCTTATAAAGGCCCTTCCTATCTGCTCTCAAAGAAGTCATGTCCATTTACCACAATATCTTAAAATTCCTAGTAGGAAATGAGATAGGAGAGGTACAAGGAGACCAACAGACAGCTCGCAAGTGTTATACAGTCTCAACTAACCCTACAGCGTTGGTAAAATATTTCACCCTGGTAGTTGTAGTCTGTGAACAAGAATTGCCAGAAGTGGTTCCCGAGATCTCAAAGCCTGAGGGAGGTTCAGGGAATGACATCCAATGTGAGAATGAGGTAGAGGAGGACCAGGAATGGGCCAGTGGTGACCCCATTGATGAGCTAGAAGAGATCCCAATCAGAAAAGATGACCCAAGCAAGGTGGTCAAGATTAGGGCAACCTTAAAACCGAGAGTGAAGGAATGTCTGATCGATATACTCTAGGAATTCAACGATATATTCACCTAGAGCCATGACAAGATGCTAGAAATCCCAGCGTCCTTGGCTACTCATCGGCTCTACTGTCAAGTCGGTCATGTAGAAAATGTGTCGTTTAAATGCTAAGAGAAACGCTGCGGTTCAAATGGAGGTTGACAAGTTGATCAAATCTGGGTTCATCAGGGAAGCGCGATACCCTGATTGGACTGTCAACATGGTTATGGTCACTAAGGTAAACAAAAAGTGACGCATGTGCGTCGACTACACTGACCTCAACCGGGCATGCCTAAAGGATAACTTTCCTTTCTCTAATATCGACCAGCTAGTGGACTCCACTGCCGAGAATAAGCTCATAAGCTTCATGGACGTATTCTCAGGATACAATCAAATCAAGATGCACCTAGTAGACCAGGACAAAACTAGATTCATTACTGGGCGTGGTTTGTATTGCTATAAGGTGATGCCATTCGGCCTCAAGAATGCGGGTGCCACCTACCAGCACCTCATCAACTAGCTGTTTAAGCTAGAAATAAGAAGGACGATAGAGGTATACATTGAAGACTTGATCACTAAGTCCCAGGTAGCAGAAGGGCACCAGAACCACCTTCGCAGAACCTTCCAAATTTGAAAGGATAACCAAATGCGGTTGAACCCAACCAAGTGTACATTCGGGGTAAATGGGGGAAAGTTCCTTAGTTTCATGGTCCATGAGAGGGCTATCGAGGCTAACCCGGAAAAGATCCGAGCCATTCTTGACCTAGAATCCCCTACCTCGCTTAAACAGGTCCAGGCTTTGGCTAGTCGAGTGGCCATACTTAATCGTTTCAATTCGCTGTCGATAAATAAGTGCATTCTTTTCTTCAGGGTGATCAAGCTAGGAAGGAACATGAAATGGGACCAGGACAGTGAGTAGGACTTCCAATCTCTCATGAGCTACCCAGCCAACCCGCCCGCCGTTAATGGTCAAGCCGAACTCCGAAGAGGAATTGTAAATTTATTTGGATGTGTTTGAGTCAGATGCAAGCGGAGCTTTGGTTAAAGAGTGTGGGATGAGGTCTAATGACCTGTTTACTATATAAGTCATGTATTAACCAAGACTGAGAAGATTTCTATCCTCCTCGAGAAGTTTCCTTCGTATTAGTGACCTCAGTGAGGAAGCTCCATCTATATTTTCAAGCTCATATTGTGGCAGTAGTGACCGACCAACCCATCTGTAAGATTTTACAGAGGCCAAACATATTGGGAAGGTTAGTCTTGTCGACCCTAGAGCTCACTCAGTTTGATTTAAATTACAAGGCTTGAACGACGATCAAGGTTCAAGCATTAGCTGACTTTATGCCCGAGTTTTTTGGCAATCCCAAGGCAAGAGGCGGAAGCCTTGGCAAAGCTAGAGATACCTCACCAAAAGCCACAAGAGCTCGGTGATTGGTCGAAAGATCGTAATGCCTGGATTCTCTATACCGATGAGGCTTCTGGACAAGCAAGCGGGAAAGTCGACATTGTCCTAACTGACCTGAATGGGATGAAATACATCCACTGTTTCAGGTTCGAATTCAAGACTACCAATAATGAGGCGGAGTACGAAGCTCTTCTGATAGGAATGAGGGCCGCTATCGAACTTTGAGCCGATTAATGATATGTCAAGAGTGATTTGCTGCTCATTGTCAACCAGGTCTCTGGTCTCTACCACACTAAGGGTGATAACATGGTTGTAACATGGTTGCCTACCTGAAGCAAGCCTAATAGCTCAGGAATAGGTTCAAGGGATTCAAGATTGAGCGGATCCCTCAACAGTAAAATTTATGAGCAGATGACTTAGCAAAGGTAGTTGCCAATGGGGGTCAAGCACTACCAAGGGGAGTCCCCTCCAGGTGATCTCCCAGTAGAGCATGACAACAGGTAAAGAAATCTGCCCAATTATTCGACTGGCCTGTTGGATGGTTCCGATAGTTACCTATCTCTAGGAAGGAAAGCTTTATGAGGACCCTGACCAAGCTTAAAAAATCAAAACGGTTTCTATCCAGTATTGGCTGGTGTACGTGTACCTCTATAGGAGGGGTAGACCCCTTCCTTCGTTTCGATGTCTGTACCTCAACGATGTCAGCTGGGCATTATGAGAGGTCCATTCCAGAGACTGCGGAAATCACATTAGTGGGGAGGTTGTAGCTTATCAGGTACTTCATATGGGATACTACTGGATAACTATTAACCAAGATGCGAAGAGGTTTGTGCGGTCATGTGAAACATGATAGAGGACCTCGAACTTGAGCCACTTTCCTCATGAACGACTATCTTCAATCAGTTCACCTTACCCTTTTACCATTTGGGGGGGGGGGGGTCAACCTGATCGGTCAGCTTCCCACCACTCTTGGATAGGCTAAGCATACTATTTTTGCTATTGATTACTTTACCAGGTAGGTCTTAGCAGGCCCACTTTTTTGGATTTCAGAGGAAAACACAACCAAGTTCATCAAGACCAATGTGGTTTGCAGGTTCGACACTTCTCTTATCATAATTACTGACCTTGGCAAACAGTTCCACAATGCCCGATGCAGGGTGAAAAGTATTCATTTATTAATTGGCTTATTTCGTGAACAACCACATTGTTGGGGTTCATGTAAGAGTAACTTAGGCTCTCAAGACCTCAAAAGGAGAAGAACCAAAGGTAAAATTCTTGTGCTTACTTACTTTGAAGAGATAGTTGCACAAACTCACATATTCATGCATATCTCTTGATCTTATATGTTGAGTGTTTTCTTATGTGCATTTTGGTTTTAATAACTCTTGTTAATCTACTTGCATCCTGTACTTTAAGTTTATGTCATGCTAGGTTTTTTAGAATAGGATGCATTTTCATCACTCTTGTACTTGTTGCTTGTATGGTTGTTTGAGTGTTGAAGTAGGAATTACGTTGGTGGTACGCTACTCGACCAGTGCACCTTACCAACGCAACATACATAGTGGAATATCGCTAGTCATGCGCCACTGAGGTGCGCTGCTACACCCGTGCATAGTTGAAATAATATGCATGCGCTGGCGGTGCGTTACTCGTCTAGCGCAGCCTGACCAACGTAAACATTCCATAGAATTAGCGCTTGTGTTGCGCCACTGTAATGCGCCTCTCGTCCAGCGCCTATTGAATTTGTTAGGCAGTGCGCAGGTTGTGCGCTACTCGACCAGCGTACCTCACCATCTCACAATGAAGAAGTTGGAACGTTTTTTTCAAAACGACATCACTTTGTTTGGATCTCATATATATATATATATATATATATATATATATATATATCTCATTGTCTTAAGGTCGTGCAAGAGTTCAATATATCACATATTTTCCTTAGAACACATTTCAAAGGAAAAACATTTCCAAGAACTCATTTTTAATCACTCAAAGCATTCTCATGTGCATCAAAACTTCATCTTGCATCATCTAAGTTCATCTAGAGTGCATCTATGGATAGGGTTGCTTCATCACATCTTGTTTGGTAAGCTCTTCACTATCTTCTTACAAGTTAAGTGTTTTTACTTACTAAACCATCTATTTAATTAATTGTATCCTCTTAGAATATTTCTAGATACAAATTAGAGATTGTTGTGATGACATGATTGAGTGTTGTATTGTTATAGCTTCATAGGATTGATTGATCTATGTTTAGCTAAGCTATTTGAACATGTCATTTAGCACTTGATATCTAGGATTGCATTAATTGTCATCTCATTTTCCTAGATAAGAATATAGGGTTTCCTAGCCTTGTTTGGTCATTGAATATCATCATATATTCACTTAGGACACTTTATCTCTTCATTGAGAAGTAAGACTTGTGTTGCTTCCGGGAGTAGGTAGCTTAAAGCACAAGCAAGATGAACTAGGTTCACTTATACCGGGATTAGGTAGTGGTGGTGGATTAAACCGGGATTAGGTTGTAATTCCAAACCATTAGTGGATTTGAGGTTCTAGTGTGGCGTACTTATCATCCCGTGGTTTTTCCCATTTGGAGGGTTTTCACGTATATCTCAAGTGTCGTTTATATTTTCGCATTTTTACACTTGTGATTTTATTGTAACTAGCTAGGGGCATTTTCGTAATCTTGACCCTTAACGAAAATTGGGTAAATTTGTTTAAAATCTATTCCCCCCCCTTCTAGATTAATTCTATACACACCATAATATTTGTTTCAATTGGTATCAGAGCAGGTTCCTAGACATACATAGGTGATCCTAGCTCATTTTGGTATGTGTTACATTTTTTGTGTGTATTGATCATTCATACATTTGTATTCATATCATTCATTCATTAAACACAATGAGTGGGAACGGTGGCAATGAGGGAGCTTCTAGCACTAGACCTCCACTCCTCACGAGGTTGAATTATGCCCCTTGGAAAGGCAAGATGGAGTCGTACATATGCCAAATTCATGACAGGGCATGGATGGCAGTTGAAGATGGCTACACTCCACCCATGATGACTCAGGCAGATGGAGGAGATGATGTACTCAAAACAAAGGCACAATGGAATGCACAAGAGTTTGAGGCATCAAAGTGGAATAGGAAGGCAATGCATGCCATCCTATGTGCAATGGATGAGAACCAGTACAAGTTGGTTCAAAATACTAGGATAACTAAGGAGGCATGGGACATCCTAGAAGTTGCACATGAGGGAACCGATGTGGTTAAGGAATCGAAGCTTCAAGTTCTCCAAACGCAATTTGAGTTGCTCAAGATGGATGAGAACGAGTGTTTCAATGACTTTGAAGTGAGGTTGATGGACATTGTGAACCAAAGTCATCAACTTGGTGATCCTTACTCGGATTGGAAGATCAAGCAAAATATTATTAGATCTCTACCCGATAGATTTGAGTCTAAGGTGACGGCTTTGGAAGAGAATAGTGGTTACAAGGACATGAAGCTGAGTGAAGTGATTGAGAGGCTTCTAGCTTACGAATCTAGTAAATGTCCTAATCCCACACCATCGAAAAATCAAAAAGAGATTGCTTTGAAATCCTCCAAGGTTGAGAAGGAGGAAAGTGATGACTCGGATGAAGAAATGGCTTTGCTAATGAGGAAGTTTAAGAAATTCTACAAGTCCGAGAAGAAAGGTTTTGGATCCAAGGGTTAAGACTTAAAGAAAAAGGCTCCCTTCAAAAAGTTTGGGCCTAGGTAAGAAAAGACCGAGAAGAAAGGGGTCCAATGCTATGAATGTGGTGGAATAGGTCACTTTGCCCCGGAATGTACAAATCACATGGTCAAGAAGAAGGGAAAAGGGATGGCTGCCACATGGAGTGAGAGTGATAACTCAAATGAAGAAGATGAGTCTTCGGATGATGAAGAACTCATGGCTAAATTCATAGCCTTTACGTCCTCTCTTAGGAGTAGAGAAGCTAGTGAAGAAGAAAGTGAAAGTCAAGAGGGAAACTACTCAAGTGATGATGGATCTTCATCACAATCCACAAATGGAATTATGGAAAGAATGGATCTCAAAGACTACATGACTAGGTTTGAGAGTTCAAGGTTGAAGAACAAGAATGAAATCAAGAGATTAAAAAAAGAAAACCTAGACCTCTCAACTCAAGTTGACCAACAAAATGAAGAGTTGGTGAGATCTAAGAGAAGTGAAGAAGGGTTGAAGAAAGAGCTTGAAGATGCTAGAGAGTTGTTGGCCAAGATGAACTCTAGCACCAAGAAACTTGACCACATGCTAGATGTTGGAAAGAGGCCAATTGACAAGAAGGGGCTTGGGTTTGAAGATGATAAGATGTCATCCACTCTAAGCAAGACCATTTTTGTAAGAATCATGAACTTCAATGGGTCATCTCCTCATCAAACTCCTAGGAAGAAGCTTGATCTAGGAGAGTGTTCAAGTAGTGCTCAAGTGAAGGTGGCACCAAGAAGCCCACCTCAAGCTTATCCTACAAGAGCTCCTCAAGTTAACTTCCCTCAACCAAAAGCTCACAAAGGGAAGACACCTATCATGCAAGCTCAACCAAGGAAGCAATCAAGTCTTGCTCAACAACAAAGAAGGAAAGCTCCTCAACAACAAGCAAGACAACCACAAAGACATGAAAAGGCTCCAATGCATTCTCAAGGATATGGTATAATTCCTAAATTTCTACCTACATGTCATTTTTGATGTTATGATGGTCACATTAGACCAAATTGCTTTAGGTATATCAAATTGTGTAGGATTGAAAGCATGATAGAGAAGAAAAAGGCTAGAGCTATGATGCATGATCCTAGGACATCTAGAGCCATGATGCATGTCACAAGGAAAAGTGGAACACCTTTGCATGATCCTAGAACATTTAGAGACCATGTACCATTGACCACTAGGAAGGAAAATACTGCACCTAGGTGGATTAGAAAGGATGAACACCTTTGCTATGTTGCACAAATTGCTTTGAAAGCTCATTCTTGTGATTTTTGGTATTTGGATAGTGGGTGCTCTAGGTACATGAATGGAAATAAGAGTTTCTTTGAGACTCTTGTGATGGATGAGGGAGGAAATGTCACCTTTGGTGATGGATCCAAAAAGAAGGTCAAAGGAAAGGGAACCATTTCCATTCCCAAATTACCCTTCTTGTCCAATGCTTTGTATGTTGATGGTCTAAAAGCCAATTTGATAAGCATTTTACATCTTAGTGATGATGGACTCTTCGTCTTGTTTAGGAAAAATGATTGTTCTATCCTATTTCCTAATGGACAAACCTTGTTAAAAGGTTTGAGGTTTAGTGACAATTGCTATTGTCTTGAGGCTAAAAGTGTGCCTTGTAATATGTCCAAGGATGAACATATAGAGTTATGGCATGAAAGACTTGGTCACATGAACTTTAGGGATTTAAAAATCTTAGATAAGTTCAATGTTGTGCGAGGCCTTCCCAAGCTTGAGAAAAAGGTTAATGGTATTTGTGGACCTTGCCAACAAGGGAAGCAAACCAAGAGTATGCACAAAAAGGGCAAATATGTAACCACCAAGGAATCTCTAGAGCTTCTCCATATGGATCTTATGGGTCCTATGCAAACCGAGAGTTTAGGTGGAAAGAGATACATTTTTATGTGTGTAGATTACTTCTCTAGGTACACATGGACTTATTTCCTTAAAGAAAAATCTGAAACTTTTGACAAGTTTAAAATGCTTTGTTCTAAAATTCAAAATGAAATGAACTCCAAGATTAAAAGCATTAAGAGAATTAGGAGTGACCATGGGAAGGAATTTGAGAATGCCCATTTTGAAAACTTTTGCAATAGTCTAGGCATTTCTCATGAGTTTTTGGTTTCTAGGACACCTCAAAAAAATGGAGTTGTTGAGAGGAAAAATAGGGTTCTTCAAGAAATGGCCCTTGTGATGTTGCTTAGCAACAATGTCCCTAGAAACCTTTGGGCCGAAGCCGTCAATACGGCATGCTACATAGGAAATAGAGTCTTTCTTAGGCCCCACACTAGGCAAACCTCCTATGAGTTATGGAAAGGTAGAAAGCCAAATGTTAGCTACTTTCACACCTTTGGAAGCAAATGCTACATTTTGAATGACCGTGATCAACTTGGCAAATTTGATGCTAAGAGTGATGAGGGTATCTTCATTGGCTATGCCTTGAATAGTAGAGCCTATAGAGTTTTCAATCTAAAGACTATGACCGTTATGGAATCATCTAATGTAGTCATTGATGATACTAGGCTAAAATCTAATGACCATGAGGAGGAGGTAGGTTTAGTTGATGACTCTCCTTTGGAGAAAGTAGTTGATATCTCTAATGTTGAAAAGGCTAATCTTGATGATGACATAACACAACTTAGTGATATGATTCCTCACTTGGACTCAAAAGAACATGCTCCATGGGTTAGGAAACTTCATGACAAAGATGACATTATTGGTGAGGTTAGTGAGGGTGTCAGGACTAGGCGTCAAATGGCTAATCTTATTAGCTACACTTGCTACACCTCTCAAATATAACCCAATAAAATTGATGAAGCCTTAAAAGATGAATTTTGGGTTCTTGCCATGCAAGAAGAGCTTAACCAATTCGAAGGAATGAGGTTTGGACTCTAGTTCCTAGGCCCAAGAATACTAATGTGATAGGCACCAAGTGGGTATATAGGAACAAATTAGATGAGGATGGCAACATTGTGCGAAATAAGGCTAGGCTTGTAGCACAAAGGTATTCTCAAATTGAGGGTATTAACTTTGAGGAGACATTTGCTCCCGTTGCTAGGATAGAGTCCATTAGGCTTCTTTTATCCATTTCTTGTTTGCACAAGTTCAAATTATATCAAATGGATGTTAAGAGTGCCTTCCTCAATGGCTTCTTGCAAGAGGAAATATTTGTTGAGCAACCCAAAGGGTTTGTAGATTCTCACCACCCTAATCATGTCTATCATCTCAGGAAAGATTTATATGGGTTGAAACAAGCACCAATGGTATGAACGTCTCACCCAATATCTCATAGACAATGGTTACACTAGGGGTAGTGTTGATAAGACTTTATTCATCAAGAAAGATGAAGATGAGCTCTTTATAGCTCAAATTTATGTTGATGATATAGTCTTTGGCTCCACCAATGACACTAAAGTCCAACAATTTGTTGATGTCATGACTCATGAATTTGAGATGAGTCTTATTGGTGAGTTAAGTTACTTTCTAGGTTTACAAATTAAGCAAATGGATGATGGGATTTTCATATCTCAAGCTAAGTATGCCAAAAACCTAGTGAAGAAATTTGACCTTGAAAGTGCCAAACATTGTGATACACCCATGAGTACCACTTTAAAGCTAAGCAAGGATGCTAGTGGTAAAAGTGTGGACCAAACTTTATATCATGGCATGATTGGTAGCTTGCTCTATTTGACCGTAAGTAGGCCCGATATCTCCTTTAGTGTGGGTGTATGTGCTAGGTACCAATCGGATCCTAAGGAGTCTCATATCTCTTCCGTTAAGAGAATCATTCGTTATGTGAATGAGATATTCAACTATGGGATTTGGTACTCTTTTGACACTAATGCTAGTCTTGTAGGCTTTAGTGATGCAGATTGGGCAGGAAATTGTGATGATAGGAAAAGTATATCGGGCGGTTGCTTTTTCCTTGGGAATAATCTTGTCTCTTGGTTTTGTAAGAAGAAAAATTCGATTTCCTTGTCCATGGCTGAGGCCGAATACATTGCTGCTGGGAGTGGATGCACACAACTCCTTTGGATGAAGCAAATGCTAGTCGACTATGGATTCAATCAAGGTGCTCTTACTCTTTTTTGTGATAACATGAGTGCTATAAATATTTCCAAGAATCCGGTTCAACATTCTAGGACTAAGCATATTGACATCCGCCATCATTTCATTAGAGAACTAGTTGAGAGCAAATGCATTGTACTTGAGCATGTAGGTACAAATGATCAACTAGCGGATCTATTCACTAAACCCTTAGATGCTACTCGATTCAAAACTCTTAGTAGATCTATTGGGATTTGTGTTATGGAGTGATGATTTTTCTGTCTTTGACCCCATATGGGGAACTCAAGCAAAGAGAGCTATTGTATACTTGTTGCATGCAATTTTTCTTAAATCTGTTTATGCCTCTTTATTGATTGCTTGAGTAGCTTGGTTGCACTTATAGTATATTGTATTTTCTTAAATAAGTGTGAACTTTGCTTTGATTACAATCCATGTCATATTTATGTTCAAACATGCATTTTTGGACTAGGAGATATACATTGGAAGTACATAATTGAATGACCTATAATTATCTCCATGACATGATGATTCTTTAAATGACATGCTAATGAAAAATGATAAAGCATGATTTGATGATTGCAATTGTTAAATGAAACACATTGTGTGAAAGTTAAATGCAAAATGCTAGTGAGACTAAAATGTTTAATCAATGTCTCTCTTTCTTTATTAGTTGAACATGGCTACTATCATACAGGTATTCTCCCGAAAAATTTAAGTAGGGTGCAAAGTTGCTCATGCCATGGTTCACTTATAAAGTTGGATATAGTGCTATTAAAACTTGACATCTATGAACAATCTATATCCTTGCTTCTCTCATGACAAATGGTGAAATTGGTATGAATTATTTTGGAAACCTTTGTCATTTGCTTTGCCAAATACCATTGTTTTTGGACTTGAATGCAACATGTCTTGTATGCAAAGCATTCTTTGATTCACACATTGTCTTCAAATAAATCTCCTTGTGTCTCTCTTATCAATTGAGATTGCATAAATGTGGCTTATATAATTCTGCAACAATCTTGTATGCTCTTTTCTTTCTTTGCCTTGAGTGACCCGGTTGGGGACTTCTCCTTTGACTATATCATGACAAAAATGGGGAGTAGTGTTGGCTAAAGAAGAGTAGCATTTGTTGGTTTAAAAAGGGAGTTTACAAGTAAGGGGAGAGATTACATGTAAGGGGAGTAACCCGTTGAGGGGGAGCATTGCATTCACATACATTACATGTTGTCATATTCATATTCTTAAATGCAAATGCTTTTATTTTATATTCACTTGATCATCTCACATGCACTTGGTTTGGAAAGCATATTTGTGCTTGCCTTGTGTGTAGGGTTGATAGTTCTACAAGAGATTGAAGACTTGAAGTTTTTTTTATGTTTATCTCCTTGTAATGTAGAATATCTTCCCGGTGTTTTTCTGTTTTGTTTTGTGAGGATCAATGTGAGTGATGGTTTTGTCACGAAATAGCCAAAGGGGGAGATTGAAATGTCCTCATTTGTTGATTGGCTTATTTTGTGAACAACCACATTGTTGGGGTTCATGTAAGGGTAGCTTAGGCTCTCAAGACCTCAAGAGGAGAAGCACCAAAGGTAAAATTCTTGTGCTTACTTACTTTGAAGAGATAGTTGCACACACTCACATATTCATGCATATCTCTTGATCTTATATGTTGAGTGTTTTCTTGTGTGCATTTTGGTTTTAATAACTCTTGTTGATCTACTTGCATCCTGTACTTAAAGTTTATGTCATGCTAGGCTTTTTAGAATAGGATGTATTTTCATCTATCTTATACTTGTTGCTTGTATGGTTGTTTGAATGTTGAAGTAGGAATTGTGCTGGTGGTGCGCTACTCGACCAGTGCTCCTCACCAGTGCAACATTCACAGTGGACTATCGCTAGTCATGCGCCACTGAGGTGCGCTGCTGCATTAGCTCATAGTTGAAAAAATGTGCATGCGCTGGTGGTGTGCTACTCGTCTAGCGCAGCCTCACCAGCGCAAACATTCCAGAGAATTTGCGCTTGTGTTGTGCCACTGTAATGCGCCACTCGTCCAGCGCCTATTGAATTTGTTAGACAGTGCGCTGGTGGTACGCTACTCGACCAGCGCACAATGAAGAAGCTGGAACATTTTTTTTCAAAACGACATCACTTTGTTTGGATCTCATATATATATATATATATATATATATATATATATATATATATATATTTCTCATTGTCTTAAGGTCGTGCAAGAGTTCAATATATCACATGTTTTCCTTAGAACACATTTCAAAGGAAAAACACTTCCAAGAACTCATTTTTAATCACTCAAAGCATTCCCATGTGCATCAAAACTTCATCTTGCATCATCTAAGTTCATCTAGAGTGCATCTATGGATAGGGTTGCTTCATCACATCTTGTTTGGTAAGCTCTTCACTATCTTCTTACAAGTTAAGTGTTTTTGCTTGCTAAACCATCTCTTTAATTAATTGTATTCTCTTAGAATATTTCTAAATACAAATTAGAGATTGTGGTGATGACATGATTGAGTGTTGTATTGTGATAGCTTCATATGATTGATTGATCTGTGTTTAGTTAATCTATTTGAACATGTCATTTAGCACTTGATATCTAGGATTGCATTAATTGTCATCTCATTTTCCTAGATAAGAATATAGGGTTTCCTAGCCTTGTTTGGTCATTGAATATCATCATATATTCACTTAGGACACTTTATCTCTTCATTGAGAAGTAAGACTTGTGTTGCTTCCGGGAGTAGGTAGCTTAAAGCACAAGCAAGATGAACTAGGTTCACTTATACCGGGATTAGGTAATGGTGGTGGATTAAACCGGTATTAGGTTGTAATTCCTTGCCATTAGTGGATTTGAGGTTCTAGTGTGGCGCACTCATCATCCCGTGGTTTTTTCCATTTGGAGGGTTTCCACATATATCTCAAGTGTCGTTTATATTTTCGCATTTTTACATTTGTGATTTTATTGTAACTAGCTATGGACATTTTCGTAATCTTGACCTTTAACGAAAATTGGGTAAATTTGTTTAAAATCTATTCACCCCCCTCTAGATTAATTCTATACACACCATAATATTTGTTTCAGAGGGGCTTTTGCAAAGGCTTGTAAATTGATTTTCGGTTTGCTTCAATTGCTCACCCGCAGACCAATGGTCTAGTTGAGGCTACCAATAGGACTATCAAGAAATTGCTGAAAAGAAAATTGTAGCAAAAAAAGGGTAAATGGACTGAGGAACTTCCCGATGTCCTGTGGGCGTATCAAACCATGAAAAGGACAACCATTGGAGAAACACCCTACTCGCTGGCTTTCGATCCCATTGAACACAAACTGACTTCGTTCAGAGTATAACACTTTGAACCAGATAGCAATGAGGTTAAGCTCGGAGCTAGGCTAGACCTCCTAGAGGAAAAGTAAGATCGAGTAGCTGAGAAGGTAGCAGTTTATCAGAGCAAGATCGCGAGGTATTTTAACATAAGGGTGAAGGTCAAGAGCTTCAAAGAAAGAGACCTTGTACTCATGAAGGTGACCTAGAACACCCGGATAGGATTAGACGAGGTCCTAGGACCCAACTGGGAGGGACCATACTTAGTGAAAGTAGTGGTCGGCAGCGGGGCTTACAAGCTGGAAGATATGGATGATCGACCCATTGACCACACCCGGAACACTGATCATTTGAAGAAATTCTACCCCTAGGTAAGGGACTCCCTAGTAGACAATCTCCATTTAGGAATCTATAACAGTAGTTCTTTAGAACAGTTTTGTACTCTATTTTGATTATTAATAAAGTCTCCTGCTAAGTTTTCTCCATCCTTGGTTGCATTTCATTTTCTCCACAAGTGTATTCGTCATGGTCGCCAAAAACCAAGGAATAGCTTAACTGCATCCTTGATGCCTTGTCAAAAGGGGTCTGAGTGTAAGGGCATAATTGTCATCCAGATCTCGAGACCAAAATAGCTTGATAGCATTCCTGATGCCTTAGTTGGATTACCACCCCGAAGAAGGGTCTAAGTAAAAGGGCATAGTTGCCATCCAGATCTCGAGACCAGGATAGCTAGATAGCATTCCTAGTGCCTTGGTCGGCTGCCATCCAGATCTCAAGACCAGGATAGCTAGATAGCATTCCTGATTCCTTGGTCGAGCTATAACCCCCCAATAAGGGTCTGAGTGTAAGAGCATAGTTGCCATCCAGATCTCGAGACTAGGGTAGTTGGATAGCATTCCTGATGCCTTGGTCGGGTTGGTCTGAGTGTAAAAGCATAGTTGCCATCCAGATCTCGAGACCAGGATAGATGGATAGCATTTCTGATGCATTGGTCGGGTATCACTCCCCAATAAGGATCTAGATGTAACAACATAACAACCTGCTAGATCGAGATCGCCATGATAAGGTACTTCCCAGATATAAGGGGAAGGGGTATCTAAGGTAATACACTGTAACTTCTGCCTAAGGGTTAAATGTCTAACATATGGAATGTTGATACTCTGATTATCCCAGAAAGGATGATCAGCTTCTGGAGAGATCTTATTAAGATCAGTCCGGCTATATATCATGATCAAATCAGTTGCTACTAACCGTTTACTCTTAATAATTGTGCTGATTTCGACATTACCAGGTTACTTTCGTGTGAATGCATGATAATGGCTTGACACGACAACTATCTCGATCGAGGTACCCCCAGATTTAGTCAGGGATAGCATGGGGGGTTACGCCAAGGTCAAAATTAGAAAATTCGGCTAAGTGTCAATAGCAAGTGTTAATACCTACCCTGGTAGTCAACTCATATCTTACTTAGTGAAGTTGAATGAAGTGCTAAGTAGGAATCAAACAAAGCAAGCATGAAAGGAACTAGAATACGTTTCATTGATCATGAAGAGGGAGCCTATCCCCTTAGATGGTGTTTGGTTGGGTGGAATGGAATGGAAAGAAATCTATTCCAGTTGTTTGGTTTGTTAAATGTCAATGGAATGGGCATTCCATTGGAATGTGGATTCCACCATTTTGGTGGAATGGGCATTCCACCATTTTGGTGGAATGGGCATTCCATCCAAAAACCAATGGAATGCCCATTCCATTCCATTAACACATTTTCTCTTCCAAAAATAACCCTCTATCTCAAACTCTATTCCAAAAATACCCTCATTTTCGAAAATAACACACACACATAGATAATATATATATATTATCATAATATATATAATATATTATATTATAGTATATTAGGTATTATGTATATATTATATATAATATATACATTATATGTATTATATAATATATATATATATATATATATATATATATATATATTCATATATTATATAATATATAAATATGCATTATTTTATATTATTTATACTTTATATATAATAAAATTATATGTATTATACATTATATATTATATATATTACACATAATACATATTATAATAAATATTATATATATTCTATAATATATATATATATATAATTTATAATATTAATATACCACATAATTTATACTTTTATATTTTATTGTTATTATCCAAAATATATATTACATTTTCTAATTATTTATATTATATATTATATATTATTATATTACATAATATATATATATACATTATATAGTAATATATAATAATATAATATATATATATATAATAATATTGATATTAATGATACCAATTACTATAATACATAATATATATTATATATTATATTATATAATAAAATATATATTAATAATATATATAATTTATACTTTTATATTTTATTATTGTTATCCAAAATGAACATTACATTTTATAATTATGTAAATTATTTTATTATTATTATTATTATTATTATAATTATATATTTTTATATTATTATATATACACACATTTTATAATAATATAATAATACATAATATTTATATATTTAATAATATTAATATTAATATTTCAAATATATATTTTATATTATATATTATATAATAATATTTATAATATTAAATAATTATATATATTATATAATATTTAATAATAATAATAATAATATATATAATTATGTAATATATTTATATGATATATATTATCTAATATATAATAGTATTAATATTACAAACATATAATATATAATATATATACTGTAATAATTCATATTATATATCATAATAATATATAAATATATATTATATATTATAATACTATGTATGTATATATTAATATAATATATATGTTATCACATATATATATATAATATTTATATGTAAATATAATATTATATATACTTTCATATTTTATTATTATTATTATCCATAATAAATAATGTTACTATAAATGTTTTGTAATTAGAGGTATTTTAGTCAAAATACAGTTGATTCCATTCCATTCAGTTGTTAACCAAACAAAATATTACTGATTCATATATTGATTCTAAAGTCTCAAATAAACAAAGAAATCAGTTTTCCATTCCTTTCCATTCCAATTCTCATTCCTATTACCATTCCAATTCATATTCCACTATGGTAATCAAACACCACCTTAGTAGGCTACATCGGTTAGAGGGGGAGTCTATCCCCCAATTAGGGCACATCAAACTCAATAGGGAGCCTATCCCCAGGTCGAGCTACCGTACGACCCTACAGGAGTAAGGCGGGGTAACCCATGCCTTCTGAACTTTTGGCATGCATCCAGACTCACCAATTAAAGTCCGACGTGACCGAATCAGGCTCTCTGTATCAGGATAGAAGCCTAAAGCTAGGTCGACATGGGAAGACCTTGAGTTCTCTGAGGTCGAGGTATCTCACGACCTCCTCTAGGGCGAGCTACCATCTCTACTTCCACCGAGAGACCTTATGGGGTGTCGAACTTGCCTTGCAATGCCTTCCCGCTTTGCCGAGGTATAATCCCCGACCAATCCAAGCATGGAAAGAGGAAGCTTGCAAAGCTCCGTTATCACCAAAAAGTGCCAAAACGATTAAGTCAAGCTCGAAAGGAAGCCCAGGGTGGCTGGATTAAGCTCCCAATAAAAATATCAAAACTGGAGTGTATCTCATCACTCGAGGTAGCAAGCGCCATATTCGATGACCTCTATGAGGTACCCTGCCAGGGCAACGTACAAGATCAGAATTACGCTCTAACGTGCATTAAACCATTACATGTATGCAGGTCAAGTCATTGAAACCAAAGAGGATACAAACTTATCTCCCATCAAGATATCCTTGAATCCATTGATCAGCCGAAGTCAATGAAATTAAACATACCATCCCGCCAAATAAGGGGGAATTTGATCCAGTGATTTAAGACGAGAGAATAAAAAACTAAACCAAAAAATTTATAGTATAAATACGTATGGACATGCATGAAGGATGACACGCACAAATCGAGACCTAGATTCGCCACCCATTAATGAAGCTCTATTGTCACCTAAGTTCTTTCAACAGAACATGACTACCATCAGTAAATTTGGTTAACTTATCGATAGCCACGAGGTTACCACCTTCAACCTAGTTGGGAGAGAATGGGTGATACACCCCCTTTGTAATTATCTAGTATTAGACAATAAAATAGTGCCATTTCCATAATATATCTCTTTTTTAGTGTCTGGTTATCACCCCACCTCTATTCTTAACATCTAACTTTGGTACCAAGGGTACCTACCCCAACTGCGACCTCCGAGGTAATGGTCTTAAGGGTATTAATTGATATTCCTCGCCTCGAGAGAATTATCAGTTAACACTCTGGTACAAATCATGACAAAATTGAAACTTCACTAGTTCCTTTTTTTATAAAAAAGGATTTGTGGAAATTGGGTCTGTTTTCCAGACATTGGTTTCGAATAAAAAAAAAGGTGGAAATAGGTTCTACTTCAAGACACTGATTTCACTTAATAATCTGATTTATATTTTGGTAAAATCGGGTGTATCGACAGACATTGATTTAGAAATCAGTTGCAATTTCAATTAGGTAATCGGGTATGTAATACCAGACACTGATTATGATTTCCATTGTAAAATCCGAAATCTATTTGTTGATTCACTTATTTGATATCAATCGATATCGGTGCTATTGTTTTTATGATACTAAAACTATTGTGTTTCTGTTTCAGAGATTATAATGAATTCTAGGTAAATATTTGATATATATATCTAAACATTCTGTGATCTTACACACGCGTTGTGCTTGCATCAGAGAAACTTGTCCTTGTTCTTGCATCTGAGAAACAAGTTTAAATAGTTTATGTATGCGTTTAAAATATTCATATTTATTATTGACATATTATACTATTAAATATTGTTACGTATATCTGTTGTGATAACAGAAAGCATGTTTATATATATACTTGGTATATATTATACACATATATGGTATTCATGAACATAACTATATATATTCACAGGTCTATAGTTTAATATCAGCTTGTGAAACATCTTATATAACTGTGGTTGATGTATTATATCAGTGTAGATATTATGCATGACGTGTTACACTGATAGAGAAGTGTGGTCCATATCTAATTTAATCTAGTTAATAGATTATATGTCATATATATATATATATATATATATATATATATATATATATATATATATATATATATATATATATTGTTGTGTTATTGGTAAATATATCGATTGTTATATCAGTATTTGATAAAACCCGGGGATCTATGATAATTATTAAATATCAGTGGTTTATATCATTGTTTATCTGTGGCTCTAAAAAAAATATCTGGTTTGGTTTTCTATGATTGTCGAATCAACTGTGAACCTGAGCGTGGTTCAAAAGACTCAGACGGTCAATCCAATTATGAGTCAGTTGACCGACCCCATGGTTAACCTTTTTATGGGTCAAATGAATACCCAAGCGGTGAATTTGTTTATATCTTCAATTTCAGTTCTGATGAACCATATGGGGAAACCAGAGAAATTCAGTGGTATGAATTTCAAAAGAAGGCAACAAAAGATGTTGCTTTGACTAACCACATTGAATCTTGTGAGATTCTTAACTGATGAGGCTCCTAAGGCCAACAGTGGTAACGAGTTGGTTATGTAAGTTTAATCTGGTGATTATTGTCAAAATCAATTATTTTGAACTTCAAAATTGTAATTATCAATTTCATGATGATTTATTTCAATTATTAATTATGGATTAATTGAAATATTAAATTTTGAATTCAAAACACATATTTGACTTTAGTATTGCCAATTTTAATGAGAATTAATTTTCAAATTAATTCAGTTGATCTCTTCCTTATATTAGGGCGGAAAAATCAAACGTTAACACAAGTGTTCCGCTTGTGACTCATAGAGCTAATCCATATGTGGAACTAGACACTTCAGCTGTTAACTCAGTGCTTGTGGGAGAAATGCCTATTGTGTTACCAAGTGTGGCAACATTGACTCCGGCCATCAACTCATTTGTGAGAAACATGGCAGAGCCGGTGATGGTCCAGTATGTGAGTCACGGGAACTTTTAGTGGTGGCAACAATAGATGTTTTATTTGACCACACTAAATCTAGCTAGATTCTTGACTGAAGAAGCTCATAAACCTAATAGTGGTAAAGGACGAGATGTTCAGGTATGGTATGTTATTGATGCATGGAACCATTCAGATTTTCTATGCTGAAATTACATGTGAAACGGGCTGTCAGATTTGCTGTATAGTGTATATATTCTTCAAAGAAAACAACCAAAGAACTATAGGATTCATTAGACCAAAAATACAAGACTAAGGATATTGGATCCAAAAGGTTAGTTGTGGGCTAGTGTCTTGATTACTAGATGAGGGACTCCAATACAGTTATGAGTCAAGTCCAAGAGCTTTAGGTGATTCTACATGAGATTCATGCCGAAGGGATGACCCTAGGTGAAACCTTTCGGTGGCTGCTGTCACTGAGAAACGACTGAGGTGGTGAGTATGAAGCACCATTTGGTGAATTCTATGTACAACATGGAATCACACATCAAACCACTACGTCGTATTAATGGGCACGTCGTTGCAGTATCATCAAATATGAATATTTAAGTTCAGTCTCATAAGGGTGCAAGTCACATAGACTAACACAACGACAAGCAAGAGATCAATCCACAGGGAGGTTGGATTCACCGATCGAATCTAGTTCTAGCTATTATTACAACACACCGAGCGGACTCGCGTGTTGCGTGTGTGGAAAAGTGAATAATAATTTAACTAAATAAATTACATAAATAATAATTACAATGATAGATGGAATAGAGATATGCATGAAATGTGGTTACACTAGGGAAACGACTCAACCGTGACAATCCTCCTAATTACGTGCTAGACTCACCTAATCTTTCAAATGTGCAAGTTTATCATAGGCTCGTATCCATTTATTAATCTCTAATCTCTCTCGATGTCTTAGAGATAGCATCCATATATACAAGAAATATCTCTCGAGCAATCCTGATCATATACATGAATCCATGAAGCATGTTGGAATACAAATCGAACACTATATGCTAGCCTAGTGGTTCTAGTACTTTCTAGTCAATGTTGGGGTTTATGCCATAAAGATGTAATTTGTAAATGGATTTATGAAATAGATAAAAGGAAAAGTTCAATTCATTCTTGTTGTGTTGTTTATTTTATAACTTATGCATATATTTAACATCCAAGATTGCCGGATGTAATCTCGAACTGTGTATATGGAAGTCATATACGGATGGATACAGTAAGAGACCTGCAATCTAAAGAGTCCATAGATAGCAAATAAAGTTGGGTGTTTTATTTATGGTTAATCTATAGCTACGGTCCATTCTGTAATGTATAGTGATTCTATCCTGAATCATTCATATGATATATGGGATTGGAGGCACCTTGTATGATGTGATCATATAGGACTGGGCCAAGATCTATATAAATCTCTCACCAAGATCCGTTTAGCGATGAGATTCATATATATCAACTAATGATGACTATATATGGGTGATCTTAATCTTTAGTGTCTTTTCGACTCCTTAGGGTTAGATCGTGGTCTTTGATATACCATGGGTGAGGTAGATGGTAATTCCCTTAGGGGTTGATTCGGGGCTTGGACAATATGAGTGCTCTCCAAATTCTGTGAGGAAATAAGATTTATTCTTCATTAGAGAATCAATGCTACTTAAAGGATATATGTAATTAGAGGGGTATAACGGACATTATAACTCAACTCTAATTATGAACTACTGTGGAGGATCACACCATGTGTAATAGCTATATTGATGGACACTGAGTTGTATCGGTCTGTGTAAAATCGTCTGCAGTTGAGAGAGTGCGGCTTCGGGTTTTTAGTGGAATAACACCGAAGTTAATAATCAATGAATATTAATTAAAGTGTTTAATTAATGATTTCGAGGATTATTGAAGCTCAAAATACTGTGGGTCCATTAGGTCCCCTTATTAGCCCAATCGATTTAGGTAACAAGGGTCACGATTAATTGATTGGATTGTCCAATTAATTGTGTTACGAAAGCAACACGTATTTATTCGAGAATTAATTGAATAATAAGATTATTTAATGAATGAATGATAATGATTATGTTAATTAAATAATTAGATAATTTAATTGTGTAATTAATCATTAGTTGGAGGGTGTCGATTGATATTTTATTTTTAAAGATAAAATAATTTGATTACTTTATTTGTATTAAATTAGATATTTAATTTTAAATTTAAAGAGTTTGAATTCAAAATAAATTGATTAATATCTTTAAAGATATGAGATATCTTAAAAGATTTAAATTGATTAGTTTTATCAATTTATATATATATGATATATATGTTTTATATATTGAAGAAATAAGATAAAAAGAAATCAACACATATCATCACACGACAGTTTGCTTACGTGCGTGAACAAGTGCAAAGGCAATTTGCTTGGGTACATGAGACACAAGATAGTGTTTGCATATGATGCAAATTGGGTGTATGAAACAGATAAGGTAAACAATATATCAAAAAGGAAAACACACCAAAATAAAAAAAATGAGTTTTTTTTTGCCTTTATGGTTTTAATTGCATGTGATGCAATTAGGCGTGAAAAACAAGATTAATACTTGCTAAGTTTAAAAGGGCAAACAGTGTGTGCGTGATTTGATATGCAAGTGTTGTGTACTGATATTGAAGAAAGAGTTTCTTCAAGGTTTCTCTCTACATCCTCCATTCAAGTTCCTAAGACCGTAGCACGCCCATACGCAGTTACCAGTCCCGGGATATAGCAAGGAAGGTTAAGTGGTTCAGATAGGACCATATTGTAAAGTGAAGTACCCTCCAAACGTTGGTAAGATTGGTTCAGATATGAGCATATCGTAAAGTGAAAGAGCCTCCAAACGTTGATAAGATTTTCTTCTTCTTATTATATTGAATACAATTTCCTGTGTATACATATTGTATGTATGAGTTCTAAAAATATTTATGATCTTGAGTTCACTGATCCTAGATACAGATTATGATCTGTATTAAAAAAATAAAACCTTAATTTCGTTGCTTGACCGGGGAACGGGGTTCCAACAATTGGTATCAGAGTCAATTTATTTTTCGAAACAGGAAATTGTTTTCGATGCTCCTGTATGTATGAATGTGAAGGCACCATATTTATGATTATATGGATGGTTATAATTTAAATATTTAATTTAAACATTGTTGATCGTAATTTTTTATGGTATAGTGGATTTAGGGTTTATGGATTGTATAATATTTTATTTTTACTGTTATTGTGTTGTAAATAAAAAAAATGTAGCTTATAAACGAAGAACTGGAAACGCGCTCGAAGGCAGTACTGTTTCACCATAAAGTGTTTGTGGTACTGTTCACCGGACACTGTTCACTGAGGGTACTGTTCACGACACTGTTCATGTGACTGTTCATACGGTACTATTCACATCTTGCACGGTTCAGTTGGCAAGTGTTGCCGGTTCCGTTGGCAAGTGTTGCCTAGTGTGTTCCGGGTGGATTTCTTGTTTCGGATTCATGAGATAAATCGGAGTGACCTGAAGAGACTGGAATATTTCTAAAGTTACAAGAAGACCGATGAATGCCTTTGGGGAATTTTTTGTAATTTTAGATTTCAATTTTTAGATTAAACTATCCACAGTACTCGGTCAATTCATGTATGCTTTATATTATGTGATGAAAAAAGCATTGTCATGCATACGTATATCATTTAGATTAGATATGCCTAAACAAATATATTTGATATGTCATACATGCATCATAGCCTAATAATTTATATATTTTTTTAATGTGATTATAATAGGCAATATACATAATTGGCTATGAAAATGATATTAGTTTTTAATATTTAAAAACCTTGGTAATTCTCATTAATATTAATCTAGTTATTAAAGTGTTTAATAAGTTAGATTAATTGTGTCATTTATTAGGATTAATTTGATTAATAACCTAATAATAAATTATCCGAATAAAGTGTTAGGGATTTAATAGTTAAAACTTGGTAAATACTAACGTAATAATCTGACATTAGTAAATAGTTTACAAAGGCTTAGATTATTCACTAATATATTATATTTTTAATTGTTAAAAATCATTAATAATTTATTAGTTAATTAGAATATGCACTAGATAACTTGATTAAAGTTAGCCGTTTGATCATGTGGAGTCTAGGTGCATTAACGGATAATAGAAAACCCTAGTTTATAAAATAGTGAGTGGGAGAAGGATATATATGTCCCTCGGTCTCCATCATTAGTTCAACACCGTGAGATCCGAGTGGAGCCTCGTGACGGCTTTGCTTTCGTCTCCCTAAGGAGGGTTTCCACAAAGGTCAATATCAAGGTTGCTTCCTAACGGATAGGATTTTTTAGGGTATTTCGGGATTGACCAACCCTAAGGTGGCAATCCTCGAGTTAAGCTCATGAAATCTGAAATGGTGGGTTACACTCACGAAGGTTTTGATTAAGTTTGTTAATTAAAAACCTGACTGAAAAAATGATGATCGAATGATATGAAATAAGAGTTATACTAGAATATCATTTGATTGAGAATGTCTGGGTCCAACATGCAAAGACTTGACCGACCCTAAGGCGGCACTTCTTTGTGGTATGTTGGATTGTCATGGTATATAAACTAGTTTTAGGGTAGTTCTAGTTCATTAAACATGTTCATACATCATGTTTAAATTTATACCAAAGCAATAACACTTGTTTTAAATAAATGACAGAATGAATGTTTCATTTATTTCAGCAATAATGTCTTTTGCATTACTTCAAATTCTCGTAAAAGACAAATTAACTGGTGATAACTACACTAAGTGGAAACTTATCATTAATAGAATATTGGTCACCAAAGACCTCAAGTTTGTGCTTACAGAGGAATGTCCTCCAACGCCTGCTGTCAATGCCGTACGAACTGTTCGTGAGGCATACGAGTGATGGGTCTCATCTGATGAGAAGGCCTGAATATATTTGTTGGCTTCTCTGACAGATGTGCTTGTCACAAAGCACGAAGCAATGACTTTAGTATTCAAAATCATGGAGTCATTGCAAGCTATGTTCAGGCAGCCCTCTGAGCTAAAGCGACATGAAACGGTTAACCAATATCCAGAATCATTCATATGAGATATGAGAATGGAGGCACCTTGTATGATGTGATCATAGAGGACTGGGCCATGATCTATATGAATCTCACATTAAGATCCGTTTATCGATGAGATTCATATATATCAACTAATGATGGCTATATATGGGTGATCTTAATCCTGAGTGTCTTATCGACTCCTTCAGGTTAGATCTTGATCTTTGATGTACAATGGGTAAGGTCAGATGCATTTCCTGATCAATATACTCCGTATGTTTGGGATTACGGTTTGGCTTATGGCTGAGAAGGTTTGTACACAATTGTGGAATACACTCCTTCTTACGAGAAGTAAATGGTAGTTCCCTTAAGGGTTGATTCAAGGCTTGGACAATATAAGCGCTTTCCTAATTCCATGAGGAAATATGATTTATTGTCCATTAGAGAATCAATAGTACTTAAAGGATATATGTAATTAGAGGGCTGTAACGGACATTATGACCCAACTCTAATTATGAACTACTGTGGAGGATCACACCATGTGTAATAGCTATATCGATGGACACCGAGTTGTATTGGTCCGTGTAAAAGCATCTGCAGTTGAGAGAGTACAGCTTCGAGTTTTTAGTGGAATAACACTGGAGTTAATAATCAATGAATATTAATTGAATAGTTTAATTAATGATTCCGAGTATTATTGGAACTTAAAATACTGTGGGTCCATTAGGTCCATTTGCTAGCCCAATCGATTTAGTCAACAAGGGTCATGGTTAATTGATTAGGTTGTCCAATTAATTGTGTTGCGAAAGTGACACGTAGTTATTCGGGAATTAATTGAATAATTAGATTATTTAATTAATGAATGATAATGATTATGTTAATTAAATAATTAGTTTTTTTAATTGTATAATTAATCATTAGTTGGAGGGTGTCGATTGATATTTTATTTTTAAAGATAAAATAATTTGACTATTTTATTTTTATTAAATTAGATATTTAATTTTGAATTTAAAGAGTTTGAATTCGAAATAAATTGATTAATATCTTTAAAGATATGAGATATCTTAAAAGATTTAAATTGTTTAGTTTTATCAATATATATATATATATATATATATATATATATAAAATATGTTTTATATATTTTAGAAATAAGATAAAAAAAGATCAACACATATCATCACACGAATCTGTGTTGGCGTAAACGACAATTTGCTTGTGTGCGTGAACAAGTGCAAATGCAATTTGCTTAGGTACATGAGATACAAAATAGTGTTTGCATATGATGCAAATTGGGTGTGTGAAACAGATAAGGGAAACAACATATCAAAAAGAAAAATGCATAAAAAGAAAAAAAAAGAGTTTTTTTTGCCATTTTGGTTTTAATTGCATGTGATGCAATTAGGTGTGAAAAAAAAGAACAATACTTGCTAAGTTCAAAGGGCATGTAGTGTGTACGTGATTTGATGTGCAAGTGTTGTGTACTGATATTGAAGAAAGAGTTTCTTCAAGACTTCTCTCTACATCCTCCATTCAAGTTCATGTGACTGTGACGCGCCCACACGCAGTTACCAGTCCCGGGATATAGCAAAGAAGATCAAATCGTTCAAGCAGGAGCATATTGTAAATTAAAGGAGCCTCCAAACGTTGGTAAGATTGGTTCAAATAGGAGCATACCATAAAGTGAAGGAGCCTCCAAACGTTGGTAGAATTTTCTTCTTTTGATTATATTGAATACAATTATCTGTGTATACATATTGTATGTATGAGTTCCAAAAATAATTACGATACCAAGTTCACTGGTCCTAGATACATATTATGATCTATATAAAAAAAATTAAAACCTTAATTCCGCTGCATGACTTGTGAACAGGGTTCCAACAGTCAAGCATAGTGAATGTTTATCTAAGTATTGTCAAATACGTCTCCTCTCGGTTCATAGCATTCAACCATAGATCAATTAAAAAGTGATCAAGTAGGTAAAGGCTTTAAGCACTCACAACATTCATATAACAACACAAGCACAAGAAAAATGTCAGTGGTCTTTACTTCTAGGTCAAGGATTTGGTTTAGTCAACTTCTTAAGATGGCTAAACATGGGAAACAAGTTTACCTAACAACTACATGCAACAATGTGATTGTTATATCATTAAGAACATTCAATTTAGATTAAAGTTTCATCCTCTTGATTTGAAAACTTTTCCACTATCAATTCATCACCCAATCCGGTCATGGATGGATAATCATGTCTTAATACAGAGACCCGTTAAGCACAAAGATATGAATCAAGGCCAATTTAGCAACTAAAAACCTGAACTGAAACATTTTCTACTCTTTGGGGCTAAAATCCCTAACACTCAAATTACTGAATACATGACATTTCAAGTCATCTATCAACCAATCAACAATCATGGGCAACTAATTCCTACTCTAAATTACAGCTACTACTAAACTCATTCATGGATACATATTGATTTCTAACCATTCATACACATATATATCCTAATAAAAACATAAAACACATAAATCAAAGAGCAAAACAAAACCGGAATGAATTTAAGAACAAAAATACATATATAGCACATGTGAAGGTGTACAATATTCCTAAATCGTGGTTACACATCAAAGATAACAAGAAATACAAAGTAATGAGCAAATAAAAGACAACCTTTGAAGACAAACCCTCCAAAGATGCTCTAAATCCTTCCTAGCCCAGTTTTAACTTCTATTTTCTTTGTAATCTACTTTAAGATGGATAGAGAATGTGTATAGTGGTGTGGTGGAGGTGTATGGTGAGCTTCCATGGAGGAAAAGCCTCCATGGGAGCTAGATCTCTCCTTATTGGTAGAGAAAATGAAGAAAATGGAAGAGAGAAAAGAAGAGTCGTGAAAAGGAGAAACGAATGGAAGAGAGGTCTGAAGAATGAGGAGAAAAGGGGATATTTATAGTGTGGGAGGTTAAGACATGACTTTGTGGTGAAAAGATAAGAATACCCCTCAGAAAATGGCTGAAAAATGGTATTTTGGGCCATCAAACGATATGTCACGCGGTACGCATCAACATGCATACCTTATATCACTTTTTGGAGCTTTCTAACATAGTTAAGGTACGTCACGCGGTACGCAACTTGGTCTCACGCGGTACGTATACCGTGCAGCTCTATACACCGTAACGAAAATGACCATAACTTCCTCCAGAAACATCAGAATTGCGATTTTTAAAGTGCTTTGGAAATTAGACTTCCGGGGCTTCCCAAAATGTTGTTAAGGGAAATGTATTTCAATCAGAGGAGGGAGATATGTCCTTCTGAAGTTAGTTATTCTGTACGAGCCACTCCAATTTCAACTCTTCTAACCTCAAAAACTCTTCAATTAAGCTCAAATACCTTCCATAGGGAACATATACCTACACAAGGCTTACAAACATATCAAATACCAAAATATACTTGAAAACAAGAACAAAAGCTAGGAAATGAAGAGCTTAGATAGGTATCACTTATCAACAAAATGGAGTTTCTGAACATGAAAATCATTCATTGAAAGAAATGATGAATGCAATGTTGATAAAGTTTTGGATTGCCACAGAACATATGGGGTGATGCTATATTGTCTAGCAATTACCTGTTAAATAAATAATTAGACAATACCCCATATGAGCTATGGAAAGGAAGAAAGTCTTTCTACAAATTCTTACGAATGTGAGGGTGTCTTGCCAAAGTGGTTGTTCCTACACCTAATAAGGTGAAGATAGGTCTGAAAAATGTTGATTGCATTTTCATTGGACATGCATATAATTGTAGTGATTATCGAATTTTGGTGTATAAGTCTGACATCCCAGATATACACAAAAAAACGATAATGGATTCTAGAAATGCATCGTTCTTTAAAGAGGTATTTCCATGTAAATCCAATGATGAAGCAAGTTTGTCAAAATGAATACATGCTGAAGTTTGTGAGGATCAAGAACAAGAAGTTTAGGATGAACCTAGACATAGCAGTAGAGCTAGGACAAAAATATCTTTTAGACCAGATTTTCTGACATATTTGCTAGAAGGTAAACCTCGAACCTTCAAAGAAACGGTGAGCTCTTCAGAAGGACTCTTGTGGAAAGAGGCTATCAAGAGTGAAATTGATTTCATTTTTCAAAATCGTACCAAGAAATTAGTGGACCTTCATCCAAGATGTAAACCGCTAGAGTCCAAAAGTATTTTTCAAGAGGAAAATGAAAAATGATGGATCAATTAATAAGTATAAGGTTAGACTTGTAATTAAAGGTTACAGTCAATGAGATTGCCAAGATTACTTTGATATTAATTCCCCTGTGATGAGAATAACCTCCATTAGGATGATACTTGCAATTACAGCTTTGTGAAATCTTAAAGTATATCAAATGGATGTGAAAGCAATTTTCTTAAATGAAGATATAGAAGAAAGAGATATACATGGAACAACCTGAGGGTTTTTTCACTCCAGGGTAAGGAAAGAAAATCTGTAAGTTAGTGAAGTCTTTATAAGGACTACAGCAAGCACCAAAACAATGGCATGATAAACTGGTTTTAAGATCAACGAATGTGACAATTGTGTTTATGTCAAAGACACAAGAAATGAGTATGTCATTTTATGGCTTTACATTGATGACATTCTAATTATTGGTAGTGATGATAAAATGATCAAATCTACCAAGGATGTTGAAATCAAGATTTGGGACCTGTTGATGTAATGTTGGGAATAAAAATCTCAAAGATATCTAACAGACTCATTCTAAGTCAATCACAATGTGTTGACATGATTCTTGAAAAATTTAACAAAAATGATTCTATAATATATAGAACACCAGTAGATATAAATCTACACCTATCCAATAATAAAGTTGAGAGCGTCTCTCAACTAGAATATTTTTAAGTGGTAGGAAGTCTGATGTACTTAACAAATTGTGCAATACTAGACATAGCTAATGCAGTCAGCAAATTAAGTAGATATATGAGTAATCCAGAAACTGATCATTTAAAATGAATAGTAAGAGTACTAAAGTACTTGAGATACACTCGTAATTATGGGTTGCATTATACCAGATATCCTGCAGTCCTAGAAGGATATACTGATGCAAACTGGGTATCTGATATGAAAGACTCAAAATTCACTAGTGGGTATGTATTCACATTAGGAGGTGCCATTGTATCTTGGAAATCTTCCAAACAGACATGTATAGCTAGATCCACCATGGAATCGGAGTTCATCGCTTTCGATAAATGTGGCGAGATAGCTGAATGAATATACAAATTCATAGAGGACATTCCAAGATGGCCAAAGCCCGTGCCAGTGATTTACATCTACTGTGATAGTCAATCAGCTATAGAAAGAGCACAGAGCAACATGTATAATGGGAAGTCTAGACATATACGTCGAAGACATAATACCATTAGACAGTTACTATCAACTGGAGTTATCTCTATCGTCTATGTAAAGTCAAAAGATAACATTGTGAATCTGCTAACCAAAGGGTTAAATAGAGGGTTAGTTGAGACATCATTGAGGGGAATGAGAATAAAACCCATGAAATAACCTAACCTAGTTTAGTGGAGATCCCAAGATCTAGGTTCAATTGGACAACCAAGCTGTAAGACTTAGTTGGATCACTGTGGGGGGTTACCCTCTAGTCCATTCCTATGACTAAACAGTGATGCTCGTATGGGCGAATGTTAAACTATGGTTTTTAATGATTATTATGCATTAGAATTCCATGTAATAGAAACCTGAGCAGAGTAATGCGGGTTAATCTTAATTAAGAAATCACCTATGTGAGAGAGAAGTTGGGTCGCTTCTAAAAGAGAATAGTGAAGACCTATATTCTCTAGTGGCTCTCACAGAACCAGACGCATGTTTATGGCCAAAATGAACATAACAATGAGAACAAAATTGGGTCTGGAATATGCCTGTGTGAGGTGTGCTATCATTTACATAAAATGACAGAACAATTCAAAGATATCACATCTACTGATCAACCAGTAGAGTAAGCATGCCTTTACAAGGGAAGGTTCAAAGGGTAACACCCACCTATCTTATACAGGTTTTGACCGATTGAACTTACCAAAAGTCTTATCTCGTGTCTCTTAGGTCAATTTTTCATTCTTGTGGGGGATTGTTGGAAAATTTGTGAAATCTTCAAGGATATCACATCTACTGATCAGCCAGTAGAGTAAGCATGCCTTTACAAGGGAAGGTTCAAAGAGTAACTCCCATCTATCTTATGCAGGTTTTGACCGATTAAACTTACCAAAAGTCTTATCTCGTGTCTCCTAGGTCAATTTTTCATTTATGTGGAGGATTGTTGGAAAATTTATGATAAACAAGCGGTTTGAGAACAATATTTGAGTATGATCAGTTTCATAAAAATGAAATATCAATGTATATTCGAATTCTCCATCGTGATAGCTTCGAAATAGTATATTCAAACTCACAAATCGATTAATGAGTGAATGAGAAATTGAGTCTCAAAGTGAGCCCACTGTGTAGGAAAAATATGTATCCCACATGCCCATTGTGCAGGGAAAATATACATCCCAAAATGGTTGGGTAAAGCACTTATATGTAGTATATAACTAATTGTGTGATAGTAGCTTATCAACATGTGTGTTGGCATGTTCTGCGTACACAAATGCCACTCCAGTTGGACCGTGAGAGTACTACCGAATTTTTGCTACTATTTTGAATTTAATTGTCCTAAATCGGTTTATTGATAAGGAAAGAATTAATTATTTTCCCTAATTCAAACGTTTTAAATTAATGATAAGGAAAAAGGGTAATTTCCACTTTGATTAAGGAAATTAATTGCATTAAGGAAATAGTTAATTTTCGTTTTGGATTTTGATACTTGATCACTAAGTAATCAGAATCAACGATTAATCAGGAATAAATTTTTTAGAAGATTATTTTTTAATTAAATGGCTTTTATCATTTAACAGGTAACTATCAAGTAACTTTCAAATCAATCTCTTTGATTTCGGCTATATAAGAAACCCTAGTCTACACTTCATATACACACATTGTACAAATCACGAACTTAAAGAGTACAAGGTCTCTCTTCTCATTCTTCTCTTTCTATGCTTGGTAAGTTTGAACTTAATTTAAGTTCCTTAAGAGTGGTTGTACTTTGCACTTCCACTATTGAATCGTTGTATTCTGGGAGACAATCGCTATACACATACGGCGTTATATGTGATAAAATTATCTTAAGGACTTCGTGTAAAATACGGACCTCAATTCCCTATCCTTTTGTTTATGTTTGTTACTTTTTACAGGTTCAAACAAAAATACTTTTGAGCAATACGAACAACAAATATTTTGCCTAGTGTAACTTGGTGTTAAACGATGTTCATTCATATTGATATTGTTTTAAATTTGAGTTGCCATACCACAGTTTGTATGTAAAAAAAATATTAAAAATAAATCACACTTCCCATTTTCTTTTCAAATTACAGTGTATTTTTTTGAAGTGCCACTCATGACTACTAATGTTGCTCTCTGGTCATACGTAATAAAACTACAACGTTTTAGGCAACAAGTTCTTTGAAAACAATAGAGGGAAAAGTCGTCATCATGTATTCATGTCTTCTCGAAGGGAAGGATGGATGAACAGCCATCAAGTACAACACCAAAAAAAAAAACTCATCATGTATGATTGTAAAGTAAAAATGATAATTAAGACTACTCTTCACATTTATATCGATACTTTTTCTTTTTGTAGACTCATGTCTCTTCTCTAAATCCGATTTGTAATAGTATAGAATATATTTTTATTTAGAAATATAACATCATAAATAAGAAAAAGGAAATAGAACAAAGCATATGTCCAAGAATTTCTAAAATGTATACTTAGCTTAGAGATGCCGATAATGAGATATGAATATTACCATATTTGGAGTAAAAGAATCTTCCAAAAGAATGAGGAATAAGGTTATACATATACTTATATCAACTGAAATGAAACATCTGACCATTCATTTAACCATATATTATAAAATTATTCTTAAAACTTCAAATTTTTTAAAACCAAAGAAAAATAAAAGCTTATTATTGAGTTCTTTGTAAGACTATCAGATCCTAAGTTTGAAATTATTACCTATTATATATGAATGAAATGTTGTCAAACTAATTTATATGATTCTAAAAATATCAAAATTAATCTATTTCATGCCAGAGCGAGGCGATTAGACTAGTGAGGCCACCCATAGTGGAGTTTGATATTTAGGATATCGTCTAACGAAATGGACCAAATTATCATAATGATTATTCTTATATTCATCCAATAAAAGTTATATCATTTGTCTAATAATATGTATAGTATTAAAAAGAAAAAGAAAAAGAATTATTATTATTATTATTATATATATATAAGATTATTTTTGGCTGTTAAGAAAATGAGC
This sequence comes from Dipteronia dyeriana, assembly GCA_032871835.1. Lineage (NCBI taxonomy): Eukaryota > Viridiplantae > Streptophyta > Magnoliopsida > Sapindales > Sapindaceae > Dipteronia > Dipteronia dyeriana. The sequence continues at coordinate 83,126,450 of CM065300.1, read as the reverse complement.
TTATTTTTATGATAACATAAACAATGATACGAAATAAAAACAATATATAATATACCACTTATGGGGTGACAATTTGAAACTGAAAAGACAATGATCGTCCTTTGCCACTAGAGTATATTGGATGGTTTACTTTGGGTTATATCACAGCATAAACTGTGGGGATATGCAGGAAAATTCTGTGAATTAAAATTGTTGCATACTTGCAATCTTGCATTACATTCTCCACTATAAAGATTGAAGGGTCTAGTGGGCTTCAAATTGGGCCTTGTTGCTAGACATTTACATATCCCTCGGTCCACCAGAAACTGACGTGAACCCTTTTCACGCACACCATAGCCAACGTGGATCCCACCCACTATTGATGAGAGAGAGGGAATACAAAAACTGAAGCTTAAATAGTGTTGAGTTCTAATTATAAAAGAAATGAAAGAAAAACTATATTCTAGTGAAAATTGAAAAGAAAGTAATATAAAAAAAAAAAATATTTTACTCCAATGTTTATTGACTTTTAGAAATTAAAATTGAAACGATTTAATTCCTAAAATTTTCTTGACGGGACCACCAAAAAAAATCAATTTTAGAGTATTTTAGGTAAAATAAATTATTTAACATTTTATTAAAAAAGGAACTTACTTCCTATGGTCGAGAAAGTGGAAATGTGTTACCTTTGAATTGATAATTTGATTTCTAATTTGTAAGCAACATCTACGTAACTTAAGTTTCAAAAGGTGAAAATAAATATCGTAATTCATTAAAAGTCAAGTTGTAAGGGTCTGTTTGATTTTTCTATTAACACTTTTGGCATGTTTGTTAATAAGAAATCCTTAACAGGAAAGGGAATTAAGTTATTGGTTTTTGAATTCCTATATTTACTAAATTTTTAGGGAATTAAGTTCTATGGACTCGATACATATATCAGGAATGAAAGGGAACTTAATTCCCCTCACTCTATGAATCAAATTCCCTTTCCTGATTAAAAAGGGAATTCATGTATTTTTACTAAAATATCCATATGTAACAATAATAAATTAATAAAACAATTATATTTCTATTTTGTCATTTTCTTCCGGGCATGTGGAATCCTGTGCCTGATAACTGCAATATATATATATATATATATATATATATATATATATAGAGAGAGAGAGAGAGAGTATTAAAACAAAATAAAAATGAGTTACGTATTTCTTTTATTTTTGAATTCGTATAAAAAAGTTATTGATAATTGATGTATTTTACAAAAAAAATTAAAACATCAGTTATCTTTGTCACCATCTAAACGATATTACATTTGGTTTTTAAATATTAGTACATTTTTCTTGCATTAAGTTGAATATTTGTTTTTATCTTAGCCCTCCAAAGCCAAAATCCTGGCTTCGACCCTAGGGAGGGGTCCCCTCATCGTTATCCCCATTTCAATTTGGTGGACCCTCATCCTCATCCCCATTTCAATTTGGGGATGATTTTCATCCATAATCCCCCCCTTCATTTCCCTATTTTTTCCCCCAAAAAAATCCCCAAATGGGGATCGCTAGTTCGAACTTACCAAGCATAGAAATAGAAGGAGAAGAGAGAATAACTATGGCTTTGCAATTTCGTAATTCTAAGAATGTGTATTTGAATTATCGGCTAAGGGTTCTAATATAACCGAAATCAAAGAGATTGAATCTCTAATTACTTAGTGATCAAGTAAGTATCCGAATCAAAACAATAAATCAACTATTTCATCAAGTAGAATCCAAAACAGATATCAACTATTTAATCAAGTAAGTATCAGAATCCAAAACGGAGATCAACTATTTCCTTAATTTCATTAACAAAAGCATAAATTACATTTTTTCTTATCATTCATTTAAAACCGTCTGGCTCAGGAAAAATAATTAATTTTGTCCTTATCATTATACTGGTTTTGGGAAATATTAAATTTATAATAGTAGCAAAAATTTGGTTGTACTTTCATGGTCCAACTAGAGTGGCATTCGTGTACGCAGGACGTGTCCATACACATGTTGTTAAACTACTATCATATAATTACTTATATGCTATATATACGTATTTTACCCAACCAATGTGGGATGTATATTTTTTCCTATACAAAGGGCTTATTTTGAGACAATTTCTCATTCACCCATTAATCGATTTGTTAGTTTGAGTATATCATTTCGAAGCTCTCATGAAGGAGAATTCAAATATATATTGATCTTTCATTTTCATAAAGCCGATCATACTCAAATAACACTTTCAAACCATTTATTTATCACAAATTTTCCAATATAAATATGATTGTATTAGTATTTAATTGATCAGATACACCTATTTGTTATCACTCTCAAATTTTTTCATTTTTAAAGATGTGACATTTCATTCCACAATTAAAAGACCGTTTAGATGTGAGGTATTAAAAACAAAAAAATAAAGCTCATTTGAACTTTGTAGTGACCAATTGAGCTGCTGGTTATTATTTTAATTTTAAAAGTATTGATTGTAATTATTGATTGCTAGCCCGTTAATCTATGCATAATAAATATTTGAATTAAAAAGATTAAATTAATACCAGTTCATCAAATTTCTATAGTAGATTTGGTCAACTGACATGCATACGATAGTTTTTTTTTTTTTTTTTTTTTTTTTTTTTTTTTTTAAGATGCATCAGACACTGGTGCATTAAAGGGGACTCCATTAATTATTATCTTTATTTACATTTATTAATTTGATTTTAAAATTACATTATCACGTTGAAAACGATATACGTCCTATTTATTCTTTTGATATATATCGTTATATTAACATCTTAAAATATTATAACAAAAATTGATTACGATATTCTACTAAATATGTCCATGAGTCAGGTAGGTTGGAGGTCCTTTTCAGCTTTTACGTAGAACAAATATAAATACAAATTGGACTCAACTTTAGCAGATTGACTTGAAGGACAAAATGAGCAAAGCGAGATCCATTCAACTTGAAGAGACAGGATTTTATATTTATTGTGGAACATTGTCTCAACTTTGGACATTTGTTTAGGATCAAACTAATTCTAGCTTCCTTCATTACATTAAAAATTCCGAAACAATTTAATTAATTAATCAATTCACTTAATTAATTTCAGAAAACTCCATATAATAAGTACTAAAGCATTGATTTAAAATTCAAATCACCTATCAAAAAATGGTGTATCAATTTGTGTCTAACCAACCAATTTGGGTCATGTATACCCATGTTTTAAAAAAATAATTATATATAAATGATTGTGTATATATAATCCAATTTAGTTAGTTAGACACAAATTGAAATATCAATTTTTAAGAGGTAATTGAATCCTTGATTTTATGGTCGAAAGCTTCCATTAAAGCATTAGCCTGACGGTAACAATACCTATAAACGAAGCTGAGGATCCAAATTAAAATCCCTAGTAAAAAAAAATAGTGGACTATGTGTTTAGCAAAGTTAATGGAATTCTATTTCCATTTAACATTACTAATTAGCTCACAAATTGAGAGTAAAGATATGTTTGTTCCTATGTGCAAACTAAACTTAAACTCTTACTATCTATAAAATTAATATAAAATTATTTTTATAGTTTATAAAATTAAAACAAAATAAAATTATTTTTAAAATTTATAAACTAAATAATAATATTTTTTAATGAAAGAAACCAAAACAAAAAGATTAAAAAAAAGTGAGAAAACATTAAACTAGCTAAAAAAAAATATCGTAACAAGTAAACATACATTTTTTCTAAAAGAAAGGAAGGTAAGCATAAAATTAACCATGAGATAATGTGAGTAAATGATTCCTTTTTGGACTAATTTTGTGTCATTTTTATTAAGGTATGAACTTTAGTTTTAATAGCATTAAAGTATAAAACTGTTTTGGCATTAAGATCCATTTTTTTTCAACTTTTTTTTCTTTCTTTCATCCTCCTTTTTTTTTCCTTCCTCCTTTTTTTAGACTCTCTAAAAAAAAATATTACTCTGGATACTTTTAACACTTTAATCTTGTTATAAATTATCTAATTCCTATGAATATCAACGGTTATGGTGGTATGGGTTAGACAAACGGATTTTGTATGGGAGAATGAGCATGATGAAATTTGACGGGAAGATCAAATTTGGCTTATGATGGCAAGTACAAGTCATGGATATTTGATCCAATATGGGTTGCATAATACATTGAAGAACGAGTCAAATCCCCGTAAGCTAGGTATTCTCTGTTGTGGTATGGAGCATGTCCGACAAGAGCTCCAAATGTTGCAAGTTGTATGTCTTTCACCATATTTGGTGATTCAATGACATTTTTATCCTTTTGGCATGTAAAAGATGTCATAGCGAGGATATGGTGCTGCTAGTGTTAGGTTTTAGATTTGTGTTGGCTTGATTCCATAACAAAACTTTATTTATTTGTATTGATTTATTGCATAGGTAGTTCGTGTTTGATATGAGTTTCAACGATGGAAAGCAACTTCTCATACAAAGTTCGTCTTCAAGAGGAAAGATGTTGTTAGTCAGTAATTCGCTATGGGTGAGGAATTTAAGTTAACACCCTCAACCCACTACCAGTAGGCTGCGGGGGGTAGGTACCTCGTACCTCGTACCTCGGTGATCTTGTATGAATATGGAGTATGATGTAGCTAGGTAGAAGACAATTCCTCCCACCAGTTTGGCTTCATGCATGTGAAGGAAACATGGCACTTGAGGTTCCTTTGCTGGAATGGAGGGCAAGTCCTGGTCCCTGGTCCTAGCACTCGGTCTTCTCTCTAGGTGACCTCGGTCCAAATAACATGCAAGTAGGTAGGATTGCTAGTCCTCAGTAGTTTCCCGACCCATATAGTAAGCAAGAAGGAATGATTGGTGCACTTAATTGATATAGATGTACCTATCCTGGTTCTCCTAACTTCTTTGAAGTGGTAACTTGACATGCAGATAGGTGACTAGGACCAGTGGGGTCAAAGACTAACTCACATTCACACATACACAATCCATGAGATAAATGGGAGAAAGACAAGTCTTATGTAGAGGCGGACTGTCTAAGAGGGAAAAAGCATCACGAATGATCATATGCTGAAAAACCCCAAGACAGTATCTAGAGGAAGGAGAAAGACCATTTCTTGTATATATATATCAAGCGGTACTCCTATGATCTTACAAAAATGACGAAGTGGTACAATGTAGATGCTCTGGAGAGCTTATAATAGTAATCTGTTAACCGATACTGGTATGTTCCTGGTAAAGGTAAATACAAGTAAATGAGATGACACCATAATGATGATATCAGGGAGAATCAGGTAAGAAGCCTTTTACATTGTTGGCGAAACATTTCTGGTGAGAATTGTTATGTGTAGTAGATCATCGAATCAAGCATTAAATCCCATCCTCTAATGTGCTTTTACCAGTGTATTTATACACGTAATTATGTTTAATTCTTGGCATGCAAGCCAAAGATTACTCAATTAGTATCCTTTTCCTATTCAATATGATTATCTTTTTAATGCAGTTGACCTTGAAGAATCGGTTTGTGGTGGATATCTTGAAGAAGATGTGTTTGTTTCCTTTTTAGACTCTTTCTTGTTGCCCACTCCATTAATTTACCAATTTAATTTGTAATCATAGGAACTCTAATTTTGTATTGATTGAGTTGACTCATTAATGGCGTTGTGAATGGCCATTAAGGAGTTAGTTGATCTTCAATTAATTGGTTTGATTGTCCCTATTAACTAGGGTTGACTTTCTTCATTAATGGCGTTGTAAATGGTCGGAGAAGTCAATTTTCTCTTCTTCGTTGCTGGAGGAGATACGATGGTTCTGGCTATGTATTTTGGTGGCGAGGAACCTTACTGCTCCAATTTTCTTTTGCTAGCCTTGTTCTGGTAGACTGGTATCTTCCTGATACTATTCTTCTTATTGGAAAGGTAGGATACGTACATCAGATTGGTCCCAAAGTGATATCGCGGTACTCTGGTACCGGACTGGTGTCATGGTACCTAGGTTTTAGGCAGGAGGTACCATGGTAGCGGTTCTGCTTGATAACTGGTAGTATGTGGGAGGTGGTGCTGACTTCTTATCGGTTCATGGTATCTAGTATCCCTTGTATCTAGGTACCGATGTCGATCTAGAGTCTACCGGGTAGACCCTACCAAATACCAGACAGATGGAAAATACTTATTTGGACCCCTGACAAAAAAGGTTGTTAATAGAAGTCCCCCTTGACTTGAACACCAGTACATAGTTGGGGTAAGAGTCAGGATTTTGAACTGCTTGAAGAATTTTACTCGTCGCTTTTTTTTGGAAATCATTTCTTGAAATGAAAACCGTTCCCAGCGTGCTTGACTTAGGCGAATTAAGGTACTAGTCATTCCAATATCAAGAGTCCTAGTACTTAGGCGTAAAGATCATGGTCGGCAACTAGGGATATTTTCACACCAGGTCTTTGTATACAGGTGAAACATAGGCGAATCTGGGTGTTTAGTTCTTATAAAACAAATGACCGGTTGCGGGCCACTAATGGAGATATTCCCTTGGTTGAACTTCCGACACTCTAGTTAGAATAAAATCTGATAATCGAGAAAGGTAAGATAAGATAAACTGTACTGCTCAATCATTTAGGATGAGGCTTTTGTGGCCAATCTGGGTACATGGCATTCCTGTTCCAAGAATCCTGGTACTTAGGTGAATGCATGTAGATGAATCTAGGTACCGTGCATTCCTGTTCTAGATATCCTGGTACTTAGGCGAACTGGCGAAATGATCATTGTAGGCAACTTTGCCATCCAGATCCTTCCTAGCGGGGTTGGCCTGACTAAGGCAGCAGGATGACCATTTGGTTGTCATGGTCTCGTGATCTAGTAGGCAACTATGCTCTTAAGCTTAGATCCTTTTTAGAGGTGACAACCTGACCAAAGCATCAGGAATGCTATTTGGTTGTCCTGGTCTCGTGATCTAGCAAGCAACAATACTTTATGAATCAGACACTTCTTAGCGAGGGGTGGTACCCGGCCTAGGCATCAGGGATAATGAGGTGGCTTTCCTGACCAATCCCTGGTCTTAAGGCGATCATTATCGAAATACCATGGCGATCCTTCCAATGGGGTTAATATGGTCCAGGGCATTAGTAAGGCTGTGTAACTTTCTTAATCAAGAAGATCCTCCTAGAAGGATTAATCCGGTCCAAGGCATCAGTAAGGTTGTGTATCTTTCCTAGTCAAGGCAATCCTCCTAGAGGGATTAATCTGGTCCAAGGATTCAGGAGTGCTGTGTAGCTCTCTTGGTCAAGGCGATCCTCCTGGAGGGATTAATCCAGTCCAGGGCATCAGGAGCACTGTGTAGCTCTCCAAGTCAAGGCGATCCCCTTAGAGGGATTAATCCGATCCAGAGCATCATGAGCGCTGTGTAGCTCTCTTGTTCAAGGCGATCATCCTAGAGGTATTAATCCAGTCCAGTGCATCATGAGCACTGTGTAGCTCTCCTAGTCTCGATCATAGGTGAATGGTGATCGTAGGAGAACTATCATGTAGATTGAAATCAAAGGAAATACAAACACATGGCGATACAACTCTAGGCAAAATCGGTCAATGCTCACCATGCTACTATGGACTTCAAAGGTAAAACCTTTTGAGGTGATCCTTGCTCCAGGTAATAAAGTGACTTTCCCATTAAAGAGATCGTTATTATAGACCGGTCACTAGGAGAAATCTTCTCAAGTTGGATCTCATTAGAGTACTAAAGAAAATGGTGAGCTTCTAGTCCCCAAGTAATGTAACCGGCTTAGAGGCCTGCTCGGGGTAAATGAGAATCCTTTATAATTATAGTAGGCTTGAGATTCTATTTGAATGAACCGGAACCTCAGTAACTCATAAGGGCTCTGTTAAGGGCCCATAACAATAAGTGAAGAACCACTAGGCCTGATAACAGTCTAGAGGCTTGCTCGGGCTTCAAAGATACCCTAGCAACTGAGAAGGGGCTCTGGACTTCGCTCAAATGAATTGGAACCTAGGTAGTTCACATGGGCACTGTGAGAGGCCCAATATAACAAGTGTGGAAACCACAGGTCTTGCTGCTATGTTACTGCCCCTAGAGGCTTGCTTAGGCATGTTTGAGGCCTTAGCAAATGTGGGAAGACTCTGGGCTCTTCCTGAATGGCTCACGACATCGGTGACTCGCTAGGGCGTTGATCGACCTGGTACCAATGGAGAGGAGCCACCAGTTTGATACTCTTTGGGAGTAGGCTGACGGTGCCAAAAAGGGTTTGTCAAAAATTTACTCAGGGTGAGAAATTCCAATTAACACCCTCACGACCGCTTCCTCAGGGGATCGCAGTCGTGGTCTGGTACCTTCGGTACCGGTTACACGTGAAAGTTTAATAAGAAGATGTAAATGAATGAAATGGTGGACAAAGCAATACTCTTTTTACTATCAATGAATCAAGATACAGTTTCTAGTAAAATGAAATGGGATACTTAATTACTCTCTTTATGTTTCACTCCAACGAATAGAAATGGTAAACACGTTTTTATCGATAAATGGATATTACTCACAATGGCGATGACTCTCCAAGCCTTATTTTTTTTCTCCTCCCCTTCTCATCGATATTCTCCTCTTATTTATGTATAAAGTATAGGGTTTTCCCTTGGCGAGCAAGTCAAAGGCCAGCGGATTGATCCCCCTTCCCCATTTTACGAGATTTTCTATTTAATACGATGATCCTAGAGATTAGGCGGAGAATATCTTGGCGGGAAATAGTGTTTGTTTCCCTTTTAAATTTATCAATTGTAATGGTGTACATGTGGAGTTCACCCACGGTTTTTAGTGAATAATCCGATGTCACTTGTTTGTGGTGCATTACCTTAGAGCCTCAATCTGGTGGCGTGGCAGGGTACCTCGGGGTTCCAGTCTGGTAACGGGGTACCTCGAGGCATCATTATAGTAAGGTAGCACTTGAGCAATAGAGATGGCGAGGTGCTTGGTTGATCTCGTTAAAGCTTTACGACCTCTTGGAAGCTTTGCGGACATCTTCCTACCAGTCAGAAATGTAGAATATGTACCTCGATAAGAGTATAGTTCATTGTTACGATGCCTAGGTACCAGATGGGGGGACCGTGAGGGTACAGGTACTTCGTCCTACTCTTACAACGATATCGAGATCCCCAGGTCGTGCTGGACCTGGTGTTGCGAGGTAGACCACTGCGTCTGAGGTTTACCTAGTGCTTGGATATGCTCTCTCCCAGGTGCTATTTTTGGTGGAAAATTTTCCTTTGAGCCCTTGCCAGTAGCAGATGCTTACTTGGATGTTAAGGTATCGAGATTTGTTCTCCTCTAGCAAGGCATAAGTGCACACAAACATTACATATATTTCTGTCCCTGCATTGTTGCGCTTAATTGGTATAACACATGCACACATATTGTTGTAAGCTCATGCATTAAATTTAAATTGACAACTTTTGTAAAATTGCATGTTCTAGGACCATCTCTAGGAAATGAAATTCTTGTGTGTTATTGTATTTATATGATTATGTTCTCATATTATTCCTTATTGAGTTCCGAACATTTTGCTTACTAATTCATAAGTTTTCGAGTTCCGAGTTTTATTTTACAAGACTTTCCGTGTGTTTATCGTTCATGGTTTTTGTCCTTGTGTATTGAGTTGAATTCCATGTTTTTGATAAAATATTTGTAAACATCCATGTTCGTGAGTGAGTTTGGGTTCGTAATCCAAAAAAAGATATGAATTCTGAATTTCGAGATCGAAGATCGGTCGAAGAACGTGAGATAATCGCATAAGGAAAGAAATGGAAATAGGGGTGGAAAATTGCCAAAACGGCCCCTCTCCCCTAGAGGCGTGTGGCCTCCACGGGAAAGGCACCCCTCTGCCCTCGTGGAGGCCACATGCCTCCATAGGTTGCTGAGGTGGCATGGTGCCAATCTCTTCTCGTGGTCCTTCACACGCCACATCATTTCCATCTCTTATAAATTGAAATTTTGTACAGAATTTCCATAAGTTTTTGGGTTTTAGTTTTTGTGATGGTAATTCAAAAGCCAATTTTTATTGTCTTTCAAAGGAGAAGAAGTCCCAAGTACTTGCAAAGCTAATTGAAGTCTAAATTTTCTGATTTACTTTGATCTTCATTAAGTGTTCATCATTTTGTAAGTAAATCATATTCTCTACACTTTTCTTATGATCAATTTCTTTAATCTCTTGATTTGATTATGAAATAAGTTTAGAATGATTTGGATTATACTTTTAGACTTGTTTGAATGCTTTTTGAAATTTGATTTTGTGATTTAATTGAACATCTTTCTAGCTAATTTCGATAAACATGAATTTGAAACCAAAAACATTTGTGTTTGTTCTTGATTTCTAAATTTTTTAGTTACATGCTCTTGAACTAAAATATTTTGATTGTGATTTCTATTATTCAAATCTAGTTATTTTTTGAGTGAATATGTTGTGGATTTCAAGTGTTGATTTGTCCACTTGATTTCAAAGCTAGTTTTGCGCTTTTTATTGCAAATTGGTTATTCTAGCTTTGATTGACATGTTTAAATTTCTAGGTATTTTTATGAGTGATATTGAATGCCTAATCTAGATTTCTAATCACATGTTCATAAAGGTTAGTTACATTTGTATATGAGCTTGATTTGTACAATACTAATTCTTCATAGAGTGTGTTTGATCTCTTCACTTGCAAATTGTAGACTTTAATTGAAATGCTTAATTGAATATTCTTTTCAATAGTCTATATGTGCTATCATTTAGTTAATGTTGTGATACAAGCAACCTCGAGTGATAAAATTTTACTTGTTTATAAGGGATTGAAAAGAGATTTATGAACCTATTTACCCCCACTATAGGTAAGCTTTTGGCAATATAACCATTTTTGTTTATTTCAGCTAGTGGGTCCACAAGTTTGCACATGGGCATCAGTTAGAGGGTGATGTGAAATATATGGTGGACAGGATGTCGATGGCTGCGGAACTCCCTGAAAACTAACTTGAGGAGTGTAGGAACCCAGATTTATGTTGCGCAGCGGCAATGGGGATTTAAATTTTTTATGCAACTTGTAAAATGTATACAACGTATAATAATATATAAAGATGGTGTTAATAGCGAAATTTGGCTACGGACCAAAGGAAAATTTTGCACTCTCTTAACCCAGATCCAAGTCTGAGATCACCTACCATGGTCCCACGGTTCCTGTTGTCGAGCTGTTGGGCCACCCTGCAGAAGGGAGGAAAGGTTGTCAAACCCTGGGAACGCCCCAAGGGGAGCCTGACACGATCAGATCGAGTTTCTTACCCAGAAGCAAGATCCCAGAGTAAGCCCGATACATGACGATCCAAGCTCCCAAAGGTCGAAGTTACCTCGCAACCTCCCTAGAAGCTCGCCATCCTCTCCAGACGTAAAGAGGGACCCATAAGGACATTAAGTTCATACTGCAGTATCACTCCACTTCGCTGAGGGAAGATTTGAATCTATCTAGACAGGTAGGAGGAAGTTCGCTGAAGCTTTGTTACCACCGAAGAGGGCTACAGAACTATCTCGAGATCCAGGGGACCTAGAAAGGTCAAACCCAATTCCTAGCACCAAGACCAGAGCATAAGTATACCTCGCTCTTTGAGGAAATGAACGTCATACACAATGACCTCCATGAAGCATCTTACCATAAAGGTACACAGGATCGTATATACACTCTAACAAACATTAAATCACCGTGTAAGTGCAGGGCAAGTGATTGAGTCCAAAAAGAAAACAAACTTATCTCCACCCAAGATACTCACGAATCAGTTATTAATCAAAGTCAAAGATGTTTAAAATAAAGGATCCCGCCTGATAAGGGGGGATTGGATTCGAAGAATAATGGCGGGAGATCCATGAGTTTAACCTAATTGGACTGTGTATAAATAAGCCCGATCATGCACAAGAAAATGAGGAGAAAGAGAGAGTGTTTTGACTTGTCCTAAATTCTGTGATCAGAACTTGACCACCATAGCTATCTACTTAAAGCTGCCACCCAAATGTACCCTTGAGAGATTGAGAGTATTTGAGTGATTTTTGTATTCGCCATATGATTCATCAATAAATAAAGCAATTCAAATTCCCTTTATATGTCATATTTGCACTTATCCTGGTATTCGCCTTCACACTTATCATCATACGAATAAACTAGGTATCAAAGGTACCACCCCGGCTGCCGCCTCTGTGGTAGTAGTCTCGAGGGTACTAATCTAAATTCCTCACCCCGAGTGAATCTTTGGTTAACACTTTCTGGCACCGTCTATGGGAACACCCACACCTAACTAACCAAACCAAAAGTTTATGCGTATGTTATTTTACAGGAATTATAAGGCTCTGATCCTCCTAGGGACAGCCTGAGGCATCGAGACAACCTTCTGCTGCACAGCAAGAAAGGCTCCAAGGAAGGGTAGTAAATTTAAGCACCATAGCCACAATTGCTCCATCCATGACCTTGGGGAGTGATGATTTTATTTTGGTATTCCTTAATCAATGAATAATTCTGAACAATAGATGATTTGATTTAGGAACTCCTTAATCGTGAGAACGACCCCCTAAGTAATAGGATGTCCTTATACCTAACAACCACTATTTGTGCACTTATGTATGGTGAGCTTTATAAACCTTGTGTGATTATTCTCATGCATCTCTTCTATCCACCATTTTATTATTTGTCACTTTAATCACCAATCTCACCTCTCCATATTCCTTTTATTTTATTTTGTTTATTTACATTCCTTAATACACACACACACACATCACGATATGCTTACACTTCACACACACCATTCTTCACCTTTCGGTATCTTATTTACATGATTTCAATAAACTCTAGAACATGATACGGTTGACAGTTACCACCTCCCTGTGGACGATACCCTCGGTTGCCGCTTTACTAAGGTTTCAAACTTTAGAGCACATTGCGTAGAAACAATAATATAAATATCTTTTGATAATCGCAATTTGGTAACTACACAAAAAGTGAGTACAAATATTCTCCTCCTATTTATACATGAAGTCTAGGGTTTTCTCTAGGCGAACAAGTCAGAGGTCAACGGATTGATCCTCTTTCCCCATCTGACGAGATTTCCTGTTTAATGCGATTGATCCTAGAGAATAAGCAGAGAATATATTGGCAGGAAAAGGTGTTTGTTTCCCTTTAAAACTCTTCAATTATGACATTATACACGTGGAGTTCACCCATAGTGTTTGGCATATAATTTGATGTCGTCTGTTGGTGGTGCAGCACCTCAAAGCATCGACCTGGTGATGTGAAGGGGTATCTCGGGGTATCAGTCTGTTACCGAAGTACTCTGAGATATCATCTTGGTGGCGCTTGATCAATAGAGATTGCACTGTACCTCCCTAGTAGCGAGGCACTTGGTTGATCTTACAGGAGCTTTAAGGGCATCTCTCTTTCTGCTGGAATAGTTGGATATATACCTCGGCGGGTTAACGAGACAATGTCCAGGTAAGTTGGTGCCAGCCGAGTGGTTGGCTGAGAGGCAGGAGCTTCACCCAGCTCCTACCACAATGTAGAAGTACCTAGATCGTGCTGGATCCGATACTACGAGGTATACCACCGCACCTTGTGCCTACGTAGTACATGGAGGTGTTCTCAGGCTCTAACCAGGTGGAAAATTTTTTCATTGACCCCTTACCAAAATGACTATTAACAACAATTAACGAATTTAATTAAAACCTTGTGAGTGTAACCCACCATTTCAAATCTTTGAACCTTAACTTGAGAATTGTCGCCTTAGGGTCGATCAATCCCAAAATACAATCAGAAACCTTATCCGTTAGAAAGTCAATCTTGGTATTGACTCTCATGGAGACCCTCCTTAAGGAGAAGGAAAACAAAGCCATCTCGAGGCCCCACTTGAATCTCACGGTGTTGAACTAATGATTGAGATATATCCTTTTGTCACTCATTATTTTAGAGTTTGGGTTTTCAACTATTAATGAACCTAGATATTACTAAGATTAAATGGCTAATTTCCATCTAAATGTGTAAGGCATAACAAATTATTATAATCTTATTTAAATGAACTAATCCGATTTTTAACTAATTAAAAATCTAGTTCATTATTCAAATTCTAATCTATGTAAACAATTTTACTAAGACTAGAATTATTTAATGCGATTTACCAAGTTTTAACTATTAAAACTAATCACATTATTAGGTCCAATTACATTAGGGCTTTAATCTAATTAAACCTAATTTTACATCACAGACCTAACTAGTCTAACTAATTAAACAATTTAATTCATAGACTAGTTATTATTGAGAATTACCAAGTTTTTACTCCAAAAAAACTAATCTTATTATTTAATAGCCAATTATGTGAATTACACTAATTACTAATCAATTAAAAAAAATAAAACACATAATTATCAATGGCTATTATGTAATATGATATATCCAAAATATATATTCGTATGTGTAGGCACACCTATTCTAAATGATATGTACATGTATGGCAATGCTTTAATCATTTCATAATTAAAAGCATACTTAAGTTGACCGAGTACAATGAGTTATTTAACCTAATTTTTTTTTTCTAATTACAAAAGTTACCCAATGCATTCTTTGGTCTTCAAGTAAATCTAATAGACTTCAAGTTCTTTTGGGTTCTTCTTATTCTGGGTATTAACCAACTCCAACTTGATTAAATAGGATTTTTTTTTTAATATCATGAATCAAACATAAAGCCCATATGTTAATCTACACTTACTAGAGAGCCAAGGAATATATATATATATCCAGCCCAAAATTCATTTTGAATTCGGATACCCTATCGTTGCAAATTCGAAACCCCAACACTATAGCGCTTGGCCGTAATTCGCACGCAAGTAGGGTTGCACAATAGGGAAATGGGGATGGATTTTGGTCCCCCCCATCCCCATCCCCATCCCCACTTCCTAAACCCGTCCCCATTCCCCCCCCCCCCTATTTCCCATTTGGGGAAAATAGGGATAGAGAATTTTGGGGGGGAGGTATCTCCATCCCCAACCCCAATTCCCTATTTTTCCCAATTTTTTCCCATCTTTCCATTTTTTTTTACTAAAAGTTACAACTTAAAAAATAAATATTTCATTACAAATACAAAATAAAATTCATATCCATTACAAAATAAAGTATTTAAATAACTCAAAGTTTCAACCAAGGCAACTTCACATATGATGATATGAAGTAACATGAAATTTTTAAAATATAAAACCCTTCACATATGTTGTTTATAGAGTTAGGTTTGCAAATAAGAAAAAATATCAAATATTTATATAAATAAATAATATAATGTTTGACTCCCATCCCCATCCCCATCCCCATTCCCATTTTAATTTGGTGACAATTTTCATCCCCATCCCCACCTATTTCTCCACATTCCCCAAAGAAATTTCTACAAATAGGGATGGGGACGTGGGGAAATGAGGATCTAGGGGAAAATGTGCAACCCTACATGCATGGGCTACCCATAATTGCACACGAGACAACCACGCAACGGCAAGCACGCACGGCCAGTCAGTCACAAACTGCCAGTCAGTCACGCACGACTGGTTGCTTGCAAGGCTGCCTCGCATGTAACCAGTCCGCACGTGGCGGACTTGCGATGCTAGTAGCCTATGCGTGTAGCCTGGTTGTTGTACGTGTAGCACGCGCATGCACAAGGCCTAGATGTTGTGCTCTTAGCGTGCATTCGCATACTGCCTGGCTGCTGCACAGCTATCCACGCTGAATGCCTAATGCAGCAGCCTTGTCATTGGATTACATGGAGGGGTTGGATCAGAAAAAGACCAAGGAAAAAGGGCAAATCAATCCTACTCGTCCGGGCGAATCAATGTCATTGGTCGTGCGGCATACCCTTTTTAGCCGAATTCCTTCGTTTAGGCCTCGGAATTGTTGTTTTTGCCATTTTAGGAAAGTTTTAATTTCGCAATAACTTTAGTTTCCAAATCCGATTCAACTTTCGTCAATTACGGCTTGCTTAAAATATTTAGTTTTATTTGTTTCCGTATGTAACTCAAATTTTCCATTTTTGGTAGTTTTTGTTATGTACGGTTTTTAGGGCTCAGCAGGGTTTCAGAATTAGGGTTAGGGTTTGTTTACTTTAAATAGACCTGTAAGCCACTTTTGTTGGGCAGCTTTTTGATTGTTAATAAAATTTCAGAGAATTATTTCTCAACTATCCAATTACACATCCTTCGTGCGTGAAGATTATCGTATTTTAAGCCTAGTATTCTAGTATCCGTGTGCGGATCAACAAAATATTAGTAGGTTGTTTCTAATTGTTCTTGCAGGTTATTCTCGACAGAGCTTCCGCTACACCAGTTAGCATTAGAGCTGTGTTTGTTCGGGACAACATCAACATGCCACCGAAGAGACGACAACCAAACCGGATCCCTGTAGAAGAGGCCATCAAACGTGACCGTACGACACAGTTGGAGCAGCAGGTTACACAATTAACCGAGCAACTGGCCGCGTTAATCGCCAACCAAAATCCCTTCGCGCCTCGAATCCCTCGCGAGAGTGGTAACGAGGAGGAATGCGATGATGAGAGTTACGAGGAAGTAGAGGTTCCACAGCAGAGGCAACCAACGCGAGACTAGGAAGAGAATCGACGGAGGGAGTCAGGGATGAGAACACAAGCCCCGGAGTTTCAAGGACTCCTGCAACCGAAAGAATTAATCGAATGGATCAGAGTAGTAGAAGAAATCTTAGAGTTCAAACGAGTTCCGGAGAATGCAAAAGTGGCCTTGGTGTCAACTCGACTTCAAGGCTGAGCAGCTGCGTGGTGGCAGCAGCTTAAACTCACCTGACATCGCTCTGGAAAAACTAAGCTCATCGATTGGGAAAAGATGAAGATGAAGAAGCGAGCAGAATTTTTACCCCATAATTTTCAAAAATTGATGTATCAGAGGTTGCTGAATTTGAGGCAAGGAGTGCGAACTGTTGATGATTATACTGTAGAATTTTATCAGCTGCTAGTGCGTAATGATATTCAAGAAACCCAAGATCAGTTGGTGGCCAGATATTGCGGGGGTTACGCCAACAAATCCTAGATGTGGTGAATCTTTTTGACCCGATCACCGTCTCAGATGCACATCAAAGAGCCTTACAGATAGAAGAAAACCCTGTCGCGAAGAACTGGATGGGGAACGTTTTCAGGCAACAATGGAGGACCGTTTGGTAGAACTGGAGCCAGCATCAGCAACACGGGTCAGTAACAGCGGACGGTAGCCAGCAGCAGTGGAGGCACTCCACGTCTAAACACTAACCAAGTACAGTCATCGAACAACCAGGTTCAGCCAAGAACAGTGTCTGGTAGGCTACGATGTTTCAGTTGTGGCAAGGTAGGACTTTGCTAATCAGAGTGTCGGCAGTTGGGAAAGAGATCAGCTTTGTTCAATGAAACAAACGATGGTGAAGAAGGGGGTATAGAGGTTGGAGAAGAGGCTCAGTTTGATGAAGAATGTGCTATCGAAGAAGATTCTGTCAGAGGTGATTCTGGTCCGTTGTTGGTAGTACGACACACTTTCTTGACACCACGAGCTGACGAAAGTGATTGGCTTCGAAACAATGTATTTCAGTCGACTTGCACTATTTTAGGTAAGGTGTTCAGATATATTATCAATAGGGGTAGTTGTCAAAATATTATGACCATTGAAGCGGTTCAAAAATTGGGACTCAAAATGGAAAAACACCCAAAACCGTATAAGTTGGTGTGGTTGCAAAAGAGCGAAGAGATAACAGTGTCGGAAAGAGTTTTCATCTCTTTCTCGATGGGAACTAACTATAAGGACCAGGTATGATGCGATGTGGTCCACATAGATGCATGTCATCTGCTACTCGGAAGACCATGGCAATATGACCGAAAAGTGAAGCATGATGGGTTCCTGAACACCTACACTCTACGATTCAACAATACTAACATAGTGCTATTACATGGTAAGGGTCCAGAAAAACCCAAATCACTTTATAGTACAAATTTACTTTCTTTAGCTAGGTTTGAGACTGAGATAGAGAAAGCAAAGACAGTGTTTGTGTTGCTAAGCAAAGAAAAGGAAGCTCCGGTCGAAATCCCTCGAGATACGGTTCCACTAATGTCAGAATTCCTAGAGGTGTTTCCTGACGAATTGCCTAAGGGGCTTCTACCTCTGAGAGACATTCAACACCAGATTGACTTGGAACAAGGAGCGATACTGCCTAACCATCATCATTACAGAATGAGTCCAGTGGAGCATGAAGAGTTACGAAGATAGGTAGAAGAATTGTTGGCCAAGGGTCACATCCGTAAGAGCCTTAGCCCATACGCAGTACCGACCCTTCTAATTCCAAAAAAAGATTGGTCTTGGAGGATATGCATGGACAGCCGTGCGATCAATAAAATCACAGTGAGATATCGGTTTCCTATTCCCCGATTGGATGACCTACTTGATCAGATTAGTGGGACTACTGTGTTCACTAAACTGGACCTGAAGAGCGAATATCATCATATCAGAATTTGACCTGGAGATGAGTGGAAAACTACGTTCAAGACGCGATAGGGTTTGTATAAATGAATGGTCATGCCCTTCGTTTTATCTAATGCACCCAGTACATTTATGAGAGTGATGAACCAAGCTTTACCACCATTTATCAGAAAATTCATCATCGTATACTTTGATGATATTCTGATCTATAGTGCACACCCTGAACAGCACAAACAACACCTTTGTAAAGTGTTAACTGTCCCGCACGCATAGAAATTTGTTATAGCCACAAGTAAGTGTGTTTTCATGACATCCAAAGTGTTATTTTTGGGTTATATAATTTTGGGGGAAGGATTACAGATGGATGAGTCAAAAATCGAAGTCATCAAGCAATGGCCTTGGCCCAAAACTGTCACGAAAGTCAACAGTTGTCATAGTTTGGCAGCCTTCTATAAGTGCTTCATCTCACATTTTAGTAGTTTAAGGGCTCCCATAACTGACCGTATAAAGAAAGACAAATTCGAATGGACTCTAGAGGCTAATGAAGCCTTCAAGCTTATCAAGTTACGGCTGACAACGACCCCTATATTAGTCCTACCAGATTTTTCGTAGCTTTTCGAGCTGCACATTGATACCTCTAAGCTGGGCCTAGGAGCCGTGTTAAGTCAAGCTAGCAAACCAGTGGCATTTTTCAGTGAGAAGCTATCAGGGGCAAGATCGCAGTACAACACCTACGACATTGAGTTCTACGCTGTGGTTCAAGTCGTGAAACATTGGAGACACTACCTTTTCCATCGTGAATTCATCATCTTTACAGATCACGAAGCTCTAAAACATCTTCACAGTCAAGATAAAATTTTGGCTAGACATTCAGCTTAGTCAGCTAATCTACAACAGTTCACATTCATTTTGAAACACAATACAGGTACTTCTAACAGAGTTGCAGATGCATTGAGTCGACGAAGTAACTTGTTGTCCACTATGAGTCTCTCGGTACCAGGTTTTGAATTATTCCTTGAGACACTTGCTACGGACCTGTATTTCTCAGCCATTCTAACAGCTTTGCAGTCCGGAGAGAAATCAGAATTTTTGTTGGTAGATGGGTTTTTGTTTAGGAGAAATCAGTTGTGCATTCCTAACTGCAGCTTGCGACTGTAAATCATTAAGGAACTACATGGGGAAGGGCATGTGGGTCAAGATCGTAAACTCCAATTAGTCAATGCAAGCTATTTTTGGTCTACAATTCGAAGAGAAGTAGAGCGTTATGTGGAGCGTTGTCGTGTTTGTCAAGTTTCGAAAGGGAATGCCACTAATGCAGGTCTAAATTGACCGCTTCCAATACCGACTGAACCATGGACAGAAGTGAGCATGGATTTCGTCCTCACGTTACCAAGAACTCAATGTGGTTTTGATTTGATTTTTGTACTCGTGGACAAATTTTTAAAGATTGTTCACTTCATTCCGTGTAAAAAGACCACTTACGCAGTTAGTGTTGCTCAACTTTCTTTTTGGGAAGTATATTGTTTCCATGGGCAGCCTAATTCCATCGTGTCTGATCGAGACACCCATTTTCTTAGCCACTTTGGTGAAGTTGGTGAACACGCAGTTTGATTTCAGCAGTGCATATCACCCATAGATAGATGGATAGACCGAAGTAGTTAACAGGTCTTTGGGAAATTTATTATGTAGCTTAGTGGGTGAGAATACTCGGGCTTGGGATCAAAAGCTCAGCCAGGCAGAATTTGCGCACAATCAAGCAATAAATCGGAGCACGGGTTTTAGTCCTTTTCAAGTGGTGTACTCGATCATTACTCGTGGTCCACTTGACTTACTACCTCTTCCAAACAAGACTCCGATTCATCGGAAAGCTGAGGATTTCGTTCAACATTTGCAGAAAACTCACAAGCAAGTTCATGACAACTTGTTAAAATCCACAGCAAAGTACAAAACTGCAGCTGACAAGAAATGCCGCCTGGTGGAGTTCGAGGTGGGGGATTTTGTTTGGGCTATCTTGACTAAAGACCGCTTTGCAGATGGGGAATACAACAAACTTGCAGCAAAGAATGTCGGTCCTTTTACGGTGATTGAGAAGATAAATCCAAATGCATACTGATTAAAGCTTCCTAGCCATATTCGTACTGCTAACGTGTTCAGTGTGAAACATCTGGTGCCTTATTTTGGTGATTCTGAGGAGGAGGTTACAACGTCAAGGTTGACGTTTTTCTACCCTGGAGGGACTGATGCAACAACCTTGTCATTGGATTACATAGAGGGGTTGGATCGGAAAAAGACCAAGGAAAAGGGGCAAATCAATCCTACTAGTCCGGGCGACAGAGTCAGAATGACATGAAACTTTCACAGTTAATGCAGATCGACGAGATCTTCGAACATCATGACCTATGGTCATGTGGCATACCCTTTTTTAGCCGAATTCTTTCGTTTAGGCCTCGAAATTGTCGTTTTAACCATTTTAGAAAAGTTTTAATTTAACAATAACTTTAGTTTTCCAAATCCGAATCGACTTCCGTCAATTCCAGTTTGCTTAGAATCTTTAGTTTTATTTGTTTCCATATGTAACTCAAATTTGCCATTTTTGGTAATTTTTGTTATTTCGGATTTTTAGGGCTTAATAGGGTTTCAGAATTAGGGTTAGGGTTTGTTTACTTTAAATAGACCTGTAAGCCACTTTTATTGGGCAGCTTTTTGATTATTAATAAAATTTCAGAGAATTATTTCTCAATTATCCAACTACACAACCTTCGTGCACGAAGATTGTCGTATTTGAAGCCTAGTATTCTGGTATTCGTGCATGGATCAATAGAATATTAGTAGGTTGTTTCTAATTGTTCTTGTAGGTTTTTCTCGACAGAGCTTCCGCTATACCAATGCATAAACGCATCTCATGCGCACTCGTGTTTCCGATTTTGCTTTTCTGCCTTCTACCTTCTTCGTCTGATTTCTTCGTACATATTTTAGAAAAAAATATATTACAAAAAACATACAACAAAGAATATACAGCAGAAAAGAAATTAAAATACATCTCGGCATTAATTTTACATGAGAAAAAAATATTACATCCTTTGAAACAGACCCTAAACACATTGTACCTTAAAATTAGCTATCAACCATGTTTATAAAAAAAAAATATGAACATCTTACAATAATTACAAAGTGCCTACACATACCATACATGCAAATCAAAGAATAAAACTATGGAAAAATAAACTTTTATTCCTATACATTCTATAATCGGGCTTTGATACCAATTGTAGGAACCCATATTTATGTTGCAGAGCGAAAACAAGGTTTTAAAAGTTTTATGCTACTTGTAAACCGTATACAACATATAATAATATATAAAGATGGATTTAGATCATTATCTTGATGCTAAATCCTTCGTTTCTTTAAGTGTTATTCAGATTACAAACCACCAAGTCTACCTCCCTATGTCCCGCAATCCGGTAACTGAGAAGATCCAAAGACTTAAAGAAAGAACTCCTTCTTTTCTTCTCTAGCAAATTCGACCACACCAAGCAAGAAGATTTTTATTATTATTATTTTGGTAGAAATCTTCATAGACTTTTTAGGGTTTTGCTTTTTGTGTTTTTTTTTTCAAAGAATCACAATTAGTCTCTTATATCCTTGTTATTTAAATATATCTATATATATTTAAAAATAGATATAAATCCTTTTCCAAATATATCTCCATATATTAAAAGAAAAAGTAATATTTAAGTGTACTAGGTATAGTAGGATTCTAACTGCCACAAACCCTAGTTGGCTTAAACTTAAACTCTTGACTTTTTAAAGAATAAAATAATATAATTTTTTTATCTTTGTTTTAGTAATGATTTGAACCTATAACCTCCAATTAAAAATTAATAAATAATACATAATTATTAATTTATTAATTTAATAATCTAATAATCTAATTAATTTAATTACTAATATATTAATTAAATACTCTCATTATTCAATTAATCCATGAATAAATATGTGTCACTTACGTATTAATTAGCCGGATAATCCAATTAATTACATGTGACCGTTGTTACCTTTAATCAATCGGGCTAGCAAAGAGACTTAATGGACCCACAGTTTTGAGGTCCAATAATACTTAAAAATAATTAATTAAACTATTTAATTATTAATTAATATTTCATGATCATTAACCTTGGAGTTATTCTACTAAGAACCCGATGTTGCACTCTCGCAACTGTAGATGTATTACATAAGTCAAAATTACAGTTTTCCATCGATATAGCTTTTACATACGGTATGATCCTTCACAAGTATTTCATAATTAGAGCTAGGTCATAAAATCCGTTATACCTTCTTAATTATTTCTTTCCATTAAGTAGCATTGATTCTCTAATGAACAATAAAACCGAACTTCCTTTACGAAAGAATGAGAGCACTTATACTGTTCAAGTCCAAATCAACCATTAAGAGAACTACCATCTACTTCTCATAAGAAGAAGTGGATTCCACTATTGTGCACAACCCTTCCCAATCACAATCCAAACCGCGATTCCAACATACAAAATTATTGACCAAAAATGCAAATCTGATCTCACCAATGGTATATCAAAACCATGATCTATCCTAGAGGAGTCGATATGACACTCAAGATTAAGATCTCTCATATATAGCCATCATTTGTTGATATATATGAATATCATCTTATAACAAATCTTGGTGGGAGATTCGTATAGATCATGGCCCAGTCCTTTATGATCACATCATATAAGGTGCCTTCATTCTCATATCACTATATGAATAGTCTAGGTTAAGACCACCGTACATTACAGAATGGACCATAGCTGTAGATTAACCACAAATAAAGTATCCAACTCTACTTGTTATCAACGGACTCTTTAGATTGCTCATCCCAAACTGAATACCTCTGTATATCACACTCATATACTCAATTAGAGATTACATCCGACAATCTAGAATATTAAGTACATATGATATAAATGTATGCGACAGATAGTCATGGGGGGATATGACGATTCTCGGTGTAGATATTCGTGGCTATGGACGAAAGTTTTTAGAATTTTCACCATAAGGGAGTATTGTAAATATGTCTTGTATTCCATAAATACCAAATGGGTTATATTCAACCAATGCAGAAACTTTCTAGAGACGTAGCAAACATTTGGAAGTCGGAGAACTTATTTGAGGAAGGCTTCAAAGACTGAAAAAACTAAAGAATCGGATTCCGAAAGGATCCGTGGCTTGAACCATGGTACATAGGTAATAGTGTCAACCTCGATTAAGTCCAGAATTTTTATTACAGTGTAAACCACAATGCACTGGCGATCTTCTGAGCAGTCAATTCAAGAGGTTTAACCGTAGTGTAGGGCACGGGTTGAAAATCGCGACCCAAACGACTGTAATGACGTGATGCATGAAAATGGAAAATCTTCAGTAGGAAAGAAAACGGAAAAGGAAAAGGGTTTATCTTTGTATGGAACAGGAAAGTCTCGTGTGCAAAGGAAAGGGATTTGTGTGGAATAGGAAGTCTTGTGCGTGAAGAAAGCTGTTTCCTTGTAAGTCTTAAACTTCCTAGTGCTCTAGTATAACCATATTGTAATTCTATGTTATTGGTGTGCCTGGAGCCAAATTGTAGAGAAAAGACGTCGGCATTGGTTGTAATTGGGTTTGAGGTTTAGAGAAAGAATATTGGAATTGTGTAGTTGTACAAATTTGCTAAATAGTAGATTATTTATCTTGTCGACCTGACGATCCTGGTTTTTCCATGTTCTTGGGTTTCCACATAAATCTTGTGTTTTGTGTGCGAATAAATTTATTTTCTTCATCAATCGTATTTTGGTGCATGGACATTGGTTATTGTTTTGTTTGGGGCTATCCAGCAATGTTTCAACATAGTGATTATTTCTAACAAATATTTTTCTTGAAAATTTCCACAATGTAAATCTCTGAAATTGAAATAAAAAATTATTTGTTTATTGTTTGAAATAAAAGGATGAGAATGTAAAGAGAAATTAGAGATTGAAACACCAACAAATAAAAAATAAAATATGGAAGTGATTGAAGCGGGATAATGAGTCAAGAAGAAGGAAAGAGAGAGATAGAGATAACATAAATCTAAAATGAAAATGACAAAAATACATATCATGAAAAATATATAGAAATAAGTCTTGGGTCTAAGACTTAATAAATCTTGACCAAAGAAAATAAGTATTAACCAAAGGCTTGAAAAAGGGCACACGAGACTTATTTGACCAAAAGCCTTGCAAAATAATGTGAGATTTATTTTATGTTTATGGCTGAAGGGTATTTTTGGTGATATTTAGACTTGATCATTAAGTTGGTGCTAGTAACACAAAACAAGCATTGAAAGATGCTACTTTTTTTTTGAAATATTACATTAATTCGGGATTTGGAGACGGGACAAACTCGAACCTATAACCTTATGGTATATGTATGAGGAGGAAACCACCGAGCCAATTTCATCTTATCTAAGATGCTATGAATTTTAAGAACTCGTTTAACGAATAATACATATATTATTAACCATTATAATGTACATAAATGTTACATGTTAACGTGATGTTGAAACTTTAATGTTATATATAATCACACTTTTATTACACGTAGTAACTTTCTTTGAAGTAGTTTGTACTAACAAGTCCATTTCAACATGTAAAACCTAAAATTTAGTATGTACCCTTTTCAAAAAATAAATAAATTAGAATGTACCTCGTGTGATATATTTCGTAACCATCCTAACGTAAATGTTACAAGTGCAATGTAGAATGTAAACAATACAATATAGTTAGTAAATATATTATAAATTATCGTTTTATCTAAGATATAAAATACTTTACGTCAATAAAATTTTGATAGATAGGTATTTTATTAATATTATTATTTTTTGTGCTGTTGTATACTTGTATGTTTGTACATCACCACTTAGCAGATATAGTAGTGCACCTCCTTTACACATTTAGTGGTCAAGGGTTCGAGTTTCAGTATACGCATTTTACAAACATGTGAGAGGAGTTTTATTCCAATTAATAGAAGTAGTTATCCGAACCGCATATGTATTGTCGGATCTTGACAAGTCCCTTATTTTAATAGATGAAAAGGTAATACTTAAAAAAAAACAATAAGATTTCATTAGAGTTATCATGGATGATAAGGATAATGAAACGTACTTGTGAAAACATTTGAAATTTTTTAAGCATCTAACATTTTTTTCTGATTTTTTTAAATATAAAATATTAAAATTGAAAATAAAATAGTCATAGTACTAAGCTGAAAAATTTTAGACTTTTTTCACAAGTATATTTCATCATTTATATCATCCATTATAAACTTATATCAGAAATTAATAAAATTGAACGAATTTCATCAAAGTTTACAGGAATATAAATGTAAGAGATCCCTGATTTGGACAAAAAGTTTATATATATATATAATTATGTTAAATATAATCATTCAAAAAGTAAAAGGTAGATATAGATTTTAGTTACATCAAAATTAAAATCACAAAAGTAAGCCCATTTGCTTTTAACTTTTTGGTATGATAATTGGCGTTCTAGTAGGCGCTAAGCACCAGTCGTACTGTAGATTGACGCCTGACATCTTGACTGCTTAAGGTATGAAACCGAATTAGCCAAAAAGACGCCATTTTAGATCAAAACTGAGTTTTTTTTAAAAAAATATTGCCAGACAACGCCGCCTAATAAGACGCCTGGGCCACCTAGGAACCTGGTTTCCTAGACCGATTACTAAAACCATGATAATAGGAGGGTAACAAGGAATAAGCTATTAGAAAGAAAAAAAAACTACTATATTGAAAGACAATATTTAAAAATAGTCATATTCTTAAAGAAAAAAATATTTTCTCATGAAGCAATCTTTACCGCCTTTTTAAAATATTGAAGATTTATGTTTAATTAAATGCTTGATTGAAAATAGCCAAAAGAAACTATTGTATATATCAAACTAATATGGTATTTTTATTCTTATTCAATTTAAAAGATTTGTTTGTTCACTAGGATCAGTGATTCAAAGTGGCTGAAACTAATTAACTCGATTAACCCTACTAAATGCATTAAAAGTAGAAGGTATAATGTTTATCCTGGATTGGTATTCTAATTCACTAATATGCAAAAATGCAATAACTAAATGACACAAAAGCTCACGCTAAAATATTATAATGAGGGAAACGTTAGGGAATCAATGCAATCCTAATTAAACTACTCAATGTAATCCGCAAGTTTCATTAAAGTACTTAAATCCAATTGATAGGGTTTGTTTCATGAAGCACCTAATCCTTCCTATTACTCACACACGGTCGTATAATAAGCAATGGTTAGAATTAACTTTTAATTAAAACTCTAAACCAAATCACACATAGCATGGTGATCGAGCCACGATAACACTTGATTTTGGGTCCCCCATCCTATGTTTATTGCTCAATTCTCGGGTAAAATCAAGTGTTTGATGGCTCGATTGAGTGTTTTTGCATGTTTTTTTACTTGAGGCATAATAGGGAGAAAAGAATTGAAGTTGGAATGCAAAACAACTCAAAATAGGAAGCTGAAGTCAGAAAAGTCGGACTGTCGCGAAAAGGTTTATCGTCTGGACAAACGCAACGAAGGAAGCGACAACAATTCTTGTAAGTGTCGTTGATGTCACATGAAGGAAAAGGAGCGAATCTAAAGGCGGACTATCACGTCGATGGTTATCGCCTAGATAAACGTAATAGTGAAAGTGACATCAACTCTTGTGTATCAAGTGTCGGTCAATCAACACGCAAATGAAAGAAGAATGAAATGTCGTACCAATGTGTCTCCCGGGAATCAGCGACACTCAACGACATGACAACATAATAGCACATGTCTTTATGTTGATTTCTTGCTCTATTTGGATCCCATATAAATAATCTTTTGAATAATGGTGATGTGACATTAGCCACATGAACTTTTGGATACCTTTACCCTTTTATCACCATCCTTAGACATTTTAATTCCTTTATCCATCTTGGAACCTTGGAAATCTAGAAGAGAAAGCTTACAAATGAACCTCAAATGACCAACTTGGGTTTCTTCTTTAACTATTCTTTGTTTTATTTCTTTTCCTTGACATGTAACTAATCTCTAAGTTAGGGGATTTGTGAACCGGTTGAACAACTCTTTGTAATCCCATAGTCTAATGGTTTTAAATAAATTCCTTGGTAGTCTCTTTTATTAAAATAGTTGCTCTAATTCCTTTACTTATATTCAAATGAGACATCAATGATTGTTTGTCTTAGGATTAATTTATATATGATGCCAAGGGTTAGATATGGATGACCATCCCATTTAATCCTTAACTATAAGCTTAATAATTAAGAAAATTTCCATATGCATGACCATGCTATGTGTGATTTAGTTTAGAGTTTTATTTAAAAAAATTAATTCTAACTATTGGTCATTACATGACCATGTGAGAGTATTAGGAAGGATTAAGTTCTTCATGAAACAAACCCTATCAATTGGATTAAAGTTCCTTAATGAGACTTGCGGATTACATTGAGTAGTTTGATTAGGTAGCATTGATTCCCTAGCGTTCCCATATGTTAATATTTTTGTGTGAGCCTTTGTGTCATTTAGTTTATTGTATTTTTGCATACTAGTGAATTAGAATACCAATCCAAGACAAGCATTATGTCATCTACTTTTATTGCATTTAGTAGGGTTAATTGAGTTAATTAGTTTCAACTACCTTGAATCACCAATCCCTATGAACGAAGAAATCTTTTAAATTGGGTAAGATTAAAAATACTGCATCAATTTTGACACCGCTGCCAGAGAATGTGACTGCTTAGTTGAGCTTGAAAGAGCCGAACGAACAATTGAAACCTTGACCAAGGACCGAAGCATAAACTAAGCAATTCCACAAGTCCACACCATCGAGAGAGATGCAAACCATCCAATGGTGAGAATTAAGAAGACCGGAGGTTTTTCATCATATTTTCCTTTTATATGTCGTTTTTACCACATTAGGGGACATAAAAAGGCCCAATGTGTTGAATTTATGAAAGTGTGCAAAAAAAGACGAAGCATGCCTAAAGAAAGGCTAAGAAAGATTCGACAAGTTTGGGCCCGGAATGACGATCTTCACAAAGCAAGAGACTCTATCGTGGATAGGAAGATTGCTTGGTGGGAAGAGATAGAGATTCAAGAGTAGTAATGCTATCACAACGTCTTGCCTAGACGTTAAATAGTGCGTTTGGTGGGAGGCAACCCACCTAGGTATCTTCCTTTTCAATAATCTTTCAATTTTAGTAATAAATGTGAATTGTATTGACTCCATTTCACCTCCAAGTCTAAGTTGATCCACACCTTGATTTTGAAAAAGAATAATTTTGTTGATAGTGCAAGGTGTGGAAAAGCATAGGTTTGAGGGTGATTTTCAATTTATTTGCAAGTCTAGTGATTACCAAACTCAAATTTGTCAAGCAAATACCCTTGATGAGTTTTATGTTGAAGATGTGTGTAGATGAAACTCATAGGAAAGGTTGACAACCTTTAAAAGAATAAGTTCTAGGTGTGTCGCTCGTGGTGTCGCCTACACATGCATGACAATAGTAGCGCGACACTTGAGATGGATTGATGTCGCTTCTGTGTCTCTTAAAGTATCGCTTGGGGAGGTATCCACTTCAGCACAATGAGATCTATGATAGAGTGTCGCAACATAATTTTTCACCTAAAGGGTCGCGACACTTTGTACTCGGAAGTTGCTGTCTCTAAGGTGTCACTTGATGTGTCACTTTCTCAACCAAACACGACATATGATTTTTTCAAATGGGACGACATCATTTTGATGTAGCATCGAGACACGACAATTTGCCCTAAAAATACGACAGTTCGAGTAGGGCACACTTTCACCAAAATTTCAAACTCCAAACGCGACAATTATCCTTTGACGCGAATTCAAAGACTTCTAGCTCACGTAATCGCATAAGGGTGTGCGTTGTATTTTGAAGTTATTGATGTTTATCTGCTTATTGGAGCTTTTCAATGCCATATTTATCGAGCTTTTGTATGTTTTCTTTTTAGTTTAAGTGTTGTGTTTGTTTGTGGTGTAAGCTCCTTTTCGCTGAGCTTTAATTGTCAACATTTGGGACAATGTTGAGTTCAGGTTTTGGGGTGTTGACACCTATTTTGGTCATTTTGATTTCATTTTGAGTCCAAATTTTTGGTCTAATTCAAAATTTTCAGAAGTTGCATGGCCAAAATTTTCGAGCTTCAAATAGTTTAAGTATAATGCCTTGAGTGTGTGTTCTTGTGAGAGTTTATCTATATATAATGTGCTTCTTTTAGCATCTTTTATCACTCTAAGGTCTCACTTGCACTTCATAGGCTTGTTCCATCCTTTCGTGTTCAAGTTGAGGGAACTCGGTGCTCAAAAACCGTATTCTAATAGTGGAGATCACCTAGTGAGTTCACAAACACAAGCCTTAAAAAGTGCATTTGAGTGTCATCATTGTTTCATCTTAAACACTTATCTCATCACGAACATCATTTTCCACAGAATATCACATTGCATTATATTTATGGATTGCTTGATGGATACTTATATTCTCTTGATAGATGAAATGGCTGAAATAATTTAAGGCAATGTGTGTGCTTAACTACTCAAATTAGCCTAAACACATTCCATGTCCCTATTTGTGTGATCCCAAGCCAATTTTGAGGCCAAACACTTACTTTATTTTGGAACCACATTACACCATATAGCCTAAACCTACTCACATAGCTACCCTTGTTGCCAATCTAGTTAGAATGTGTTGTGTTGTGGTTGAAAGGTAGAAAAACTCTAAATATGAAGAGTGGTGTGTACTTAGGCTATATTAATAAATGTGCAGGGCAAAAGGCTCAAAAATGTAAAAGTACGAAAAATGTGCACTTATGAGCTTAAAGTGTCAAATGGAGTTTAAAAAAAATGGTGTGATAGTCTTGTATTTAACTGTAAAGTATTAACAAATAAAGTACCCATGTGTAGCTCAAGCATAACGAAAAGTTAAGCCTAGTCACTAATGTCAACTGATGCAATTAGAGCTAAATTATTGTGTGTATCATGTAGTGTCTTATCATGTAATGCCTTATCATGATTGGTGACTTTTGAATTCCTTTTCTTATTCTTTGTTTACCACATTTAACCCAATGACCCCATTACAACCAAAGAGAAGACCTAAATGATATATTCTGAAATCTAGATTGGGAATGTTTGTTGAAGTATGATCTTCCACGTCCATGATATTTGATTCATTTCCTAGGCTAGTTCACGAAAATAATAACATTTCATTTCTTACTGTATATAAGTATATTATTGTCATGCATAACTATATCCTTGCATACTCCGCATGAGTGTGAACTTAAGACTCCAAGATGAAAGAAAAAAGAATGTCCACATGAGGTTTAGAGTCAAACCGAGTTATGCTTGAAGTGTGAGAGTGAGTAGTTCATGACATAAGAGCACTTTAGGTGTGAGATTCGTGTTGTTCGAGTGTCCCGTGAGTGCCTTCGAGTTGCTTGAAAATATTTTGCATATGTCTACACTCCTTATCCACCCCTCTTTGCATCCCATTGAAAATGCGATGTTTGATTTTGTTGTTTAATACGTTTCCATTTTATTTTATCGATTCATGTGTGTTCATTTTCTCGTTTATTATTTTTTTTTTGTCTTGGTTTTGCTCGATGACGAGCAAAAGGGTAGGTTTGGGGGTGTTGATCGAGCCATGATAACACTTGATTTTGGGCCCCCCTTCCTATGTTTATTGCTCAATTCTCGGGTATAATCAAGTGTTTGATGGCTCGATTGAGTGTTTCTGCAGGTTTTATTACCAGGGGCATAATAGAGTGAAAATAGTTGAAGTTGGAATGCAAAACAGGAAGCTGAAGTAAGAAAAGTCAGACTGTCGCAAAGAGGTTTGTTGCCAGAACAAATGCAACGAAGGAAGCGACAACAATTCTCGCTTCCTATGTGTCGCTGATGTCACATGAAGGAAAATGAGCGTATTTAAAGGCGTACTGTTGTGTTGGTGGTTGTCGCCTAGACAATCGTGACAGAGAAAGCGACAACAACTCTTGTGCATTAAGTGTCGCTCAAGCTATTGCTCAATCAACACGCGAATGTAAGAAGAATGAAATGTATCACCAATGTGTTTCCCAGGAATCAACGACACTCGATGATGCTAAAACAAGATGGCGTGTGTCTCTATGTTGATTTCTTACCCTGTTTGGATCCCATATAAATACTCTTTTGAATGATGGTTATGTGACATTAGCCATACGAACTTTTGGACACCTTTACCCTTCCATCACCATCATTAGACATTTTGATTCCTTCATCCATCTTGGAACCTTGGAAAGCAAGAAGAGGACGCTTACAAATCAAGGAAACTCAAATGACCAACTTGAGTTTCTTCTTTAACTCTTCTTTGATTTATTTCTTTAATTGATGTGTAACTAATCTCACTGTTAGGGGATTAATGTAACCGGTTTAACAACTCTATATATCCTATAGTCTAATGGTTTTTAATTAAATTCCTTGGTAGTCTCTTTTATTGAAATACTTGCTCTATTTCTTCTACTTATATTCAAATGAGACCTCAATGAATGTTTGTGTTAGGATTGGTTTATATATGATGTCGAGAGTTAGATGTGGTTTAATCCTTAACTACAAGCTTAATAATTGAATTTTTTTTCATATACATAACCATGCTATATATGATTTGGTTTAGAGTTTTGATTAAAAAAAATTAATTCAAACCATTGGTCGTTACATGACCGTGTGTGAGTAATAGGAAGGATTAAGTGCTTCATGAAACAAACCCTATCAATTATATTAATGTGCCTTAATGAGACTTGTGGATTATATTGAGTAGTTTAATCAGGTTGTATTGATTCCCTAGCGTTCCCTCATATTCATATTTTCGTGTGAGCCTTTGTGTCAATAAGTTTATTTCATTTTTGCATACTAGTGAATTAGAATACCAATCCAAGACAAGTATTATACCATCTACTTTTATTGCATTTGGTACGGTTAATCGAGTTAATTAGTTTCCACTACCTTGAATCACCGATCCCAGTGAATGAAGAAATCTTTTAAATTGAGTAAGATTAAAAATACTACATCAATTTTAGCGCTACTGCCGGGGAATGTGACTGCTTAGTTAAGCTTGAAAGAGTCGAACGAACAATATAAACATTGACCAAGGACCGAAGCATAAACTAAGCAATTCCACAAGTCCACACCATCGAGAGAGATGCAAACCATCCAAGGGCGAGATTTAAGAATATCGGAGGTTGTTCGTCATATTTTCCTTTCAAATGTCATTTTTACCACATTAGGGGTCATAAAAAGGCCCATTGTGTTGAATTCGTGGAAGTGTGCAAAAAGAGATGAAGCATGCCTAAAGAAAGGCCAAGAAAGATTCGACAAGTTTGGGTCCAAAAAGACGATCTTCACAAAGCAAGAGACACTATCGTGGATGGGAAGATTGCTTAGTGGGAAGAGATAGAGATTCAAGAGTCGTAGTGCTATCACAACGTCTTGCCTAGACGTTAAATAGTGCGCTTGGTGGGAGGCAACCCACCTAGGTATCTTCCTTTTCAATAATCTTTCAATTTTAGTAATAAATGTGAATTGTATTGACTCCATTTCACCTCCAAGTCTTAGTTGATCCACACCTTGATTTTGAAAAAGAATAATTGTATTGATAGTGCAAGGTGTGGAAAGCATAGGTTTGGGGGTGATTTTCATTTTATTTGCAAGTCTAGTGATTACCAAACTCAAATTTGTCAAGCAAATTCCCTTGATGAGTTTTATGTTGAAGATGTGTGTAGATGAGACTCATAGGACTGGTTGACATCCTTTAAAAGAACAAGTTCCAGGTGTGTCGCTAGTGGTGTCGCCTGCACATGCACGATTATTGTAGCATGACACTTGAGATGGATTGATGTCGCATGTGTGTCATTCATAGTATCGCTTGGGAGGGTATCCTTTTTAGCATAACGAGATCTAAGATAGAGTGTCGCGCCATGTTTTTCACCTGGAGGGACACGACACTTTATTCGCGAAAGTTGTTGTCGCTAAGGTGTCGCTTGATGTGTAACTTTCTCAACCAAACGTGACACATGAATTTTTCAAATGGGACGATGTCATTTTGATGTCGTATCACTGATTCGTCAGGCCGTATGCGACACATCGAGACACGACTATTGGGCCCTATAAATATGACAGTTCGTGTAGGGCACATTTTCACCAAAATTTCAAACTCCAAATGCGACAATTATCCCTCGACGCGAATTCGAAGACTGCTAGCTCACGTAATCGCATAAGGGTGTGCACTGTATTTTGATGTGGTTGATGTTTATCTGCTTATTGGAACTTTTCAATGCCATATTTATCGAGCTTTTGTATGTTTTCTTTTTAGTTTATGTGTTGTGTTTGTTTATGGTGTAGGCCCCTTTTCATCGAGCTCTAATTGTCAACATTAGGTATAATGTTGAGTTCAGGTTTGGGAGTGTCGACACCTATTTTGGTCGTTTTGATTTCATTTTGAGTCCAAACTTTTGGTCTGAGTCAAAATTTTCAAAAAGTTGCACGGCCAAAATTTTTGAGCTTCAAATAGCTTGGGTGTGATGCCTTGAGTGTATGTTTGTGTGAGAGTTTATTTATGCATAACGTGATCGTTTGAGCATCTTGTTGTCACTTTAGGGTCTTACTTGCACTTCATGGGCCTGTTCCATCCTTTCGTGTTCAAGTTGAGGGAACTCGGTGCTCAAACACCTTGTTTTAATACTGGATATCACCTAGTGAGTTCACAAACACAAGCCTTAAAAAATGCATTTGAGTGTTATCATTGTTTCATCTTAAACACTTATCTCGTCACGTACATCATTTGCCGTAGGACATCACAATGCATTATATTTGTGGATTGCTTAATGTATACTTATATTCCCTTGATGGATAAAATGGTGGAAATAAGTTTAGGCACTGTGTGTGCTTAACTACTCAAATTATCCTAAACACATTCCATGTCCCTATTTGTGTACTCCCAAGCCAATTTTGAGGCCAAACACTTACTTTCTTTTGGAACCACATTACACCATATAGCCTAAACCTAAACACATGCCTACCCTCGTTGCCAATCTTGTTAGGATGTGTTGTGTTGTGGTTGAAAGGTATAAAAGCTCTAAATATGAAGAGTGGTGTGTACTTAGGCTATATTAATAAATGTGCAATGCAAAAGGCTCAAAAATGTAAAAGTGCGAAAATGTGCACTTATGAGCTTAAAGTGTCAAATGGAGTTTAAAAAAATGGTGCAATTATTGTAAAGTACTCACTAGTAGAGTACCCATGTATTGCTCAAGTGTAATGAAAAGTTAAGCCTAGTCACTAGTGTCAACTGATGCAATTAGAGCTAAATTATTATGTGTATTATGTAGTGTCTTAGCATGATTGGTTACTTTTGAATTCCATTTTCTATTCTTTGTTCACCACATTTCACCCAATGGCCCCATTACAACCAAAGGGAAGACCTAAATGATCTATTATAAAATTTGGATTGGGAATGTTTGTTGATGCATGATCTTCCACGTCCATGGCATTTGATTCATTTCCTAGGCTAGTTCACCAAAATAATAACATTTCATTTCTTATTGTATACAAGTATTTGATTCTCATGCATAACTCTATCCTTGCATACTTTGCATAAGTGTGAACTTAAGACTCCAAGAGGAAAGAAAAGAGAATGGCCACGTGAGGTTTAGAGTCAAAGCGAATTATGCTCGAGGTGTGAGAGTGAGTAGTTCCCGACATAAGAGAACTTTAGGTGTGGGATTAGTGTTGTTCGAGTGTCGCGTGAGTGCCTTCGAGTTGCTTGAGAATGTTTGCATGTGTTTACTCTCCTTATCCATACCTCTTTGCATCTTATTGAAAATGCGACATTTGATTTTGTTGATAAAAAAGTTTCCATTTTATTTTATCGAGTCATGTGTGTTCATTTTCTTGTTTATTATTTTTGTTTTTGTTTTGTCTTGGTTTTGCTCGAGGATGAGCAAAAGGCTAGGCTTAGGGGTGTTGATCAAGCCACGATAACACTTGATTTTGGGTCCCCCTTCCTATGTTATTGTTTAATTCTCAGGTATTATCAAGTGTTTGAGGACTCGATTGAGTGTTTTTGTAGGTTTTATTACCAGGGACATAATAGAGCGAAAAGAATTGAAGTTGGAATGCAAAGTGGGAAGCTGAAGTAAGAAAAGTCAGACTGTCGCGAAGAGGTTTGTCGCCTGGACAAATACGATGAAGGAAGCGACAACAATTCTCGCTTCCTAAGTGTCGCTGATGTCACATTAAGGAAAAGGAGCGTATTTGAAGAAGGACTGTTGAGTTGATTGTTGTCGCCTAGACAAACGCAACAGAGAAAATGACAACAACTCTCGCGTATTAAGTGTCGGTCAAGTTGTCACTCAATCAACACGCAAATGCAAAAAGAATGAAATGTCACACCAATGTGTCACCCGGAAATCAGTGACACTCAACGACGTGACAACACGATGGCATGTGTCTCTATGTTGATTTCTTTCCCTTTTTGTATCCCATATAAATAATCTTTTGTCACGCCAATATGTCACCTGGGAATCAGCGACACTCAACGACGCGACAATAAGATGGCATGCGTCTTTATGTTGATTTCTTGCCCTTTTTATATCCCATATAAATAATCTTTTGAATGATGGTGATGTGACATTAGCCACACGAACTTTTGGACACTTTTACCCTTTCGTCACCATCCTTAAACATTTTGATTCCTTCATCCATCTTGGAACCTTGGAAAGCAAGAAGAGGAAGCATACAAATCAAATAAACTCAAATGACCAACTTGGCTTTCTTCTTTAACTCTTCTTTGTTTTATTTCTTTTCCTTCATGTGTAACTAATCTCAAAGTTAGGGGATTAATGTGACTGGTTGAACAACTCTTTAAAATCCTATAGTCTAATGGTTTTTAAATAAATTTCTTGGTAGCCTCTTTTATTGAAATACCTGCTCTAACTCCATTTCTTATATTCAAATGAGACCTCAATGAATGTTTGTGTTAGGATTAGTTTATATATGATGTCGAGGGTTAGATGTAGGTGACAATCCCATTTAATCCTTAACTACAGTCTTAATAATTGAGAAAGTTTCAATATGCATGACCATGCTATGTGTGAATTGGTTTAGAGTTTTAATTTAAAATTAATTCTAACCATTGCTCGTTACATGACCGTGTGTGAGTAATAGGAAGGATTAAGTCCTTCACGAAACAAACCCTATCAATTAGATTAACGTGCCTTAATGAGACTTGCGGATTACATTGAGTAGTTTAATTAGGTTGCATTGATTCCCTAGCGTTCACTCATATTCATATTTTCTTGGAGCCTTTGTGTCATTTGGTTTTTTGCATTTTTGCAAACTAGTGAATTTGAATACCAATCCAAGACAAGCACTATGCCATATACTTTTATTGCATTTAGTAGGGTTAATTACCTTGAATCACCGATCCTAGTGAACGAACAAATCTCTTAAATTGAGTAAGATTAAAAATACTGCATCACATGGTCATGCATATGGAAACTTTCTCAATTGTTAAGCTTGTATTTAAGGATTAAATGGGACGGTCACCCACATCTAACCCTCGACATCATATATAAACTAATCATGACACAAACATTCATTAAGGTCTCATTTGAATATAAGTAAAGGAATTAGAGTGAGTATTGCAATAAAATAGACTACCAAGGAATTTAATTAAAAACTATTAGACAATAGGATTATAAGAGTTGTTCAACCGGTTACATTAATTTTGTAACTTAGAGATTAGTTACACATCAACGAAAAGAAATCAAACAAACAAGAGTTAAAGAAAAAACCCAAATTGGTCATTTCAGATTCCTTGATTTGTAAGCTTCCTCTTCTTGCTTTCTAAGGTTCCAAGATGGATGGAGGAATGAATATGTCTAAGGATAGTGACGGAAGGGTAAAGGTGTCAAAAAGTTTGTGTGGCTAATGTTACATCACTATCATTCTAAAAGAGTATTTATATGGGATCCAAATAGGACTAGAAATCAACATAGAGACACGAACCAATGTGCTGCCGTGCCATTGAGTGTTGCTGATGCCCTGAGCGACACATTGGCGTGACATTTCATTCTTCTTGCATCCGCATGTTGATTGAGCGACACTTAATACGTGAGATTTGATGTCGCTTGCTTCGTCGCACTTGTGTAGGCAACAACCATCGACATGACAGTCCGCCTTCAAATTCGCTCATTTTCCTTCACGAGACATCAGCGACACTTAGGAAGCGAGAATTGTTGTCGCTTTCTTCGTCGCGCTTGTCCAGACGATAATCCTCTTTGCAACAGTCCGGATTTTCTTACTTTAGCTTCCCGTTTTGAGCCGTTTTTCATTTTAACTTCAATTCTTTTCGTCCCATTATGCCCCTAGTAATAAAATCTGTAAAAACACTCAATCGAACCATCAAACAATTGATTTTACCCGAGAATTGAGCTATAAACATAGGAAGGGGGACCCAAAATCAAGTGTTATCGTGGCTCGATCACAAACCTTAACTAATTTATATAATCATATTATTCTCTTTAAACGTATCAGATTAGGGATGAAATTAAAAGATAAAAACGTGATGGTTTAAACATGAGAATGTATAATTTAAGGGTAAATATGAAAAATGTGTAATGTGTTAGACGTATATATGCCATTGAAAAGCATATTGTATAATATATATATATATATATATATACATATATATACATATATATATATATATATATATATATATATATATGAGTTAGTTAGCTCTAACCATTTGTGGATCAAGTCAATTCACATCGAAAGGTTGCAATACTTGTAACCAATGTTCTAGTCAACGTTAGGCGCTAGTCGGGCGGAGACCCAACGTCTAGCGCCTAGGCCCATTAGTAGGTGATTAGTCGGGGATTAATCGGAAAACGTAATTATATACAAATTCCAATTATCAAATCCTAAGAAAATTATTTTCAAATCCACAAATGTCTGATTAGTAAATTACCAATCAAATTCAATCATAAACTAATCAAAACCCCCCTAATACCCATCCAAATGCAATCACAAACCAATCCAAATCCAAACATAAAAACAATCAAATCAAAATGACAAATTGTAAATTCTAACAAACATCAATAAGTTAACAAACTAATGGATAAAAAATGAAAAACTAACAATTTCATTATATACTTTCTAAATTTCTTTCATTACGTTTGACAACTATCAAATCAAAGTTTGATTCTTCAATTTATGTCATTGATCACGTACTCAAGCCAAAGAAGAATTATGTGTCGGTGTCACCAACTAGCAACTACTAGCTACTTAATTTGTTAACAATTTTTAATTTTACCCAATCAAATTATCCAATTAAAGAGGAAGAGAACGAATTGGTTTAGGTTTTTAAGTTGTAAGAACTAAGAAGTAAGACTTCGAAATTAAAAACAAGGTTATTTTTGTTTTTTTTTTTTAACTGGCTAGTCTTGATCAACGGTTTTGACCCCACCTGAACGCCTTACACGATTAGTTATAGACCATGGAATGAGACCGATTTTTACCAGTTCTCCTCAGTAACCAGCCGTCTAAAGGAATTAGGGTGATTAATCGGTCACCTAGACCAATTTCTAGAACACTGCTTGTAACTTCTAAATTGGTGTAATAAAAATGTCTTTGTTTTCTGATCCAGAGTCTCCCCTTGGAGTTAAAGTATTCATATTAGTGTCCTGACAATGCATTTAACTAGATCATACATGTGATATCATCTGCTAAGAGATTACTGTTCAAATTGATGTGGAGTATAGTATATATATCGGTTATAATGATAATAGATCTCAATCCGGGGAGGATGGTGCAATCATATTTTGAGCAACTGATTCACTGGGGCGGAGGTAGGGGGGACCATATTTGGTATATATAATCTAACAACATGACAATACATACAATTATAATTCTTGTATCTCATTGACCATTTCAGTTTTAAACATATAAATACAATTATTTCAACGATCATCCATTCCTTAAAAATAGGTTTTAGTTAATTTTATTTATTACCCTATTATAACCAATTTTATTTATTTCTCCTATCCCAAAAAAATAGATAATACTTAAGTGCTGACCGGTCAGTACTAAAAATATTGATTCAGTAATATGATCTAATTGAATTGTAACACATGTTCTTTTTTCTTTAACTCATTACAAACAATTAAACCCTCATCTTCACCAATAGAAGATGACTAGTCTACATCTCCAAAACTCAATTGGACATGTGTTACAATTCAATTGGGTTACATCACTAGGTCAGTATTTTGGATGCTGATAAGCCAACACCTAAGTATTATCCCCAAAATTTATATATATATATATATATATTCAATTTATTTATTTAAATTTGTTGGTTGTTATTATAAGTTAATTTTGTTTGACAAGTGTGATTATAAATTTAAATTAAAAAAAAAACATGTGAATAATTTTTATTTTACTATGTCAATGGTATAATGGCATTTTGATTATTATTATAAACATATTTGTTTTTTGTTTATTATTGTTAATTGTATTTTTTTGTTACCATTGTATTTATTATTTTGATTAAATGGTTTTACATTTGATTTTTAAATGAAAAATATTTTTGAATATCTAATTTATATTTTTTTGTTAACTTAATAATTAGTTTTTGGAAAAACCTTATTTGCATAACTAGTTTAAAAAGACATTTTTTTATTGGCAATAAAAATACAAGAGAAGGCTAATATAAAACCCCAAAAGGGTCAAAAGTATCAAAGAAACGTAAAATCAATTAATAAAATTTGTAACATAGTCATTCATAAGCATCTACAATCTATAATCAGTTGCCGATAATTTCAATTTCCTATTATTACTTCATCAAGATATATTATAACACCTAAAAGCTCGGCAGGTCAATGAAACTTAAGCACAAACGCAAAACAACCAATAAAACTTAATTATTTGCCCCCTGTCCGTCCTCCCCACAAAAGTTTAGCTCTGTTTTGCCTCTCTCTCTCTCTCTCTCTATATATATATATAAAGTATTATACTATTACGTATACATAAATTCGTTGTTTCTTTTAAGAGGGGAATGACTTGAACCCGTAACCTCATGATGCAGGTGTAAACAGTACCATTAAACAAACTTTATCTCGTCCTGTAATTGACCCAATTTATATATCAACTAGACTTAGAAGTATAATTGGCACTTGGCAGTTATTACCTCAATAACATGTAGTAAGCTCTTATATATGTCAGTACGGAGGAATCACAAACTTGAAGGAATTATGCTAACTCAAATGGTATAGACATCACCTTGGGCAATTATGTGGCAGTTACTATATATGAAATCCACGTGCGTAAATAGTAATAGAATTGCATGATATTGTAGAAATAAATTATTTATTTTAATTGATGAATAATGTTATTGTAGTCATTTTGTCAATTGAACTCAATAAACCAAATTGAAGATGCATGTGATTAGGGGTGGGCAACAACCCGACCCAACCCGACTAGATTAGGTTGGATTGCTTTTAAGATTGGGTTGGGTTGGGTTGGGTTGGGTTAATAAAATATAATTCAACCCAACCCGACAACCCGACATAAATAATAAAAAATAAATTAAATAATTTTATTTACTATTAGATTTATTATGAAATCATTTTTAAAAAATATAATTAAAAAGTTTACTCATGCACCATTTATAATATTTTAAATGACAAATATAAATACATAATTTAAAATATTGTATACCGTAATATATAATACATTTATTAAAAATATGCGATTATATTAATATATTATCTTTATCTTTTGTATTAAATGGCACATCCTTGATTATACTTTAAAATGTTATTATTTTCCTTAGGATTTGATTAAGAATTTAGTAGAAAAAGTCTAATAATTGTATATAAACTCAAACTATTATGTTGGTTAAAATAAATAATAGATTATCCAACCACGGGATATTTGACGAAGTGATTATAATTGTAAAATGAATGAGAGACTTAGATGGAGACTTTTCAAGTTGGATAAATTGCTATATTTTATTTTTTTTAATTATGTAAAAGATATTTAAACAATTTATATTATATGTTACGATTTGATTTTGATATTTTTAAGTAATCTAAACTCAACGTGATATGATACTATGGTGAAAAATTATTTTAAATTTGAATTTTGATATATCAAAATTTGAATTTAAATATATTTTTTCTATTGGGCTTAACAAGCCCAACCCGATCAACCCAACTCAACCCAACCCGACAAATATTGGGTTGGGTTAAAATTTACGTTGGGTTGGATTGGGTTGATAATTTTCAACCCAACCCTACCCAACCCAAAAACGCCCACCCCTACATGTGATCAAAAATGGTTGACATTACTAGATTTCTTTCATTTTTTTTTGTTACTTGGCACTGATACCTCCAAAACTATGCCTAAATTTACACCTTACCCTTTACCCATTTTTTCGCCATTAAACCCCCTAAACTTTAATAAATTGGTAATAGCTGACAGAATAGTAACGTCGTCCATTTTTCTATAATGGCTAACTGCACTAAGTTCTCCTTATTATATACATAATTGCGTCAAACTAGAAAAATATAATAATATGACCTAAATATTTCTCTGAATAGATTTTAAAAATTAAAATTTGAAATTAAAAATAAAAATTTAAAATTGAAAAAATTGTTAAATAATAATAAAATTTTAAAATTTTTGATAACGAAAATTAAATAAATCAAGAAATGAAAAAATTAAATCTATTTAACAATTATTTAAATTAACTTTTTTATTTAAATATCCTTAAATATAAAACTTATATGATTATTTAAATCAGAAGTCCCCAGCAACTGAGAGAAGGCTCTGGACCTCGCTGGAACGAAACAGAAGCTCAGTGACTCACTTGGGTGTTGATCGGCCCGGTATAAGAAGTAAGGAGCCATTGAGTCTTTACAGCGGGGCTGCTAGTCCAGAGGCTTACTTAGGCTCATAGGAGTCCTTACCAAAATGTGGGAAGCCTCTAGGCTCTCCTTGATATGATCGGGCTTTAGTGGCTTGCTAGGGCGATGAATGACCCAATACAAATGGAGCGAAGCCACCGGTCTTGTAGTGGTGCTACTGTTCCAGAAGCTTGCTTAGGCACGTAGGATGCCTTACCAATATATGGAAAGCTTTTGGGAACTCCTCGATCGGATCGGGCATTGGTGGCTTGTTAGGGCGATGAATGACCATGTATATACAGAGCGAAGCCACCGGTCTGGTACTGGTCCAGGAGCATGCTTGGGATCTCAAAAGTCCCTAGCAACTGAAATGAGGTTCTCGACCATACTGGAACGATCCGGGAGCTCAGTGGCTCACTTAGGCATTGACCGTTCCGGTATAAGAAGTGAGGAGCCACTGGGTCTTGCTGCTGGTTGTGCTGCTCATAGGGCTATACAGCTGAGTTGGCTTCTCAGATACATGAGTTGAACTGCTACCGCTACCTCGGAGCTTCTGAAGAACGGATCTGGTGATATGAACTGGTACATGCCCAGTGGATCTGCTGGATAGGCGACACATTGGTAACAGAGCAATTCTGTTGTAAGAAAGTAGAGGAAGTGTAGCTCTATTGTATAGGAGCTCTCGATGTATCGGAGTGGTTCAGCTATGTAAGAGACCTTGAAGCGGGGAGCTACTGTATTGGAACTCCGTGATTATCTAAGCAAGTTCGCTTCATAAGAGTAGCATAATGAACCGGTTCCACCAAGAGTCCCACATACCATATTTGCTCCACAATGAAAGAAACTAGTTAACTTACAAAATGAACCGCACGCGGTGCATAGGCGATATAGACAAGTATGGAGAAAGGACATCGTAAATAGTAAATGATATTCCATGAATAATGAATATGTTATCTCGATAGTATAATGATACTCATGTAGAGACATGGATGCTTTCAAAAGGGGTGTGGAAACTTCCCACAGACAGTGCCAATATGTGTTAACTGAAAATTTGTTCAGGGTGAGGAATTACAGCTAATAGCCTCAAGACCACTACCACGGAGGTAGTGGCCGGGGTTGGTACCTCGTACCTTGGAGAGATCTTGTATGAATATGGAGTATGGAGCGGTAGATAGGAGAGGTGTCTTCCCACTCATCGGGCTTCGCGGTAGGTAGGAGACGAGTCATTCTATCCATCAGGCTTCGTGGTAGGTAGGAGATGAGTCAACCCATCCGTTGGGCTTCGTGATAGGTATGAGACGATTCATCCCACACGTCAAGCTTCATGGTAGGTAGAGGATGAGTCAATCCATCCGTCGGGCTTCGTGGTATGTAAGAGTTGATGGGAGCTCGCGATTCCCTTGCTGGTATGAAGAGGTTGATCTTGGTCCTTGTTCCCTAAATTTGGTCTTGGTCCTAGGTCAAGGTCCGAGCTCATTCTGGTACCCGGAGCCCAGTTCTGGAGCCCGATTTCTTCCTGTAGTTTCCCGATCTAAATAGCAAGTAAGAATAGGGCTTATCTAGCTCCAGTGATGGAGAGCTCGATTTCTTCCATAAAGCGGATGTAGGAGAGCTCATCGACTTCCTTCAAGCTGGTACGGGTGGTTTCTCCCCATCTTGATGTGCGACTTTGGCATGTAGGTGAGAGGATAAGAGCGCTAGGTACAGCGAGGTAGGAATCGAGCTTGCACACATATATACATGCATAATACAAGAGACAAATAAGAGAAACACAAATCTTTTGTAGATGGAGGTGGACTAAACAAGGGGGAAAAAGCATCACGAATGATCACAAGCTGAAAAACCCCAAGGCAGTATCCAATGGAAGGTAGGAAAGCCCTTCCTTGTATATATATATGTGTCAAGAAGTGCTCTTGAGAACTTACAAAAGTGGTGGAGTAGTACAACGTATATGCTCCGGAGAGCTTACGATGGTAATAGAAAGTTAACCAATCCCGATATA
The DNA here is from genome assembly GCA_032871835.1 of Dipteronia dyeriana. Classification (NCBI taxonomy): domain Eukaryota; kingdom Viridiplantae; phylum Streptophyta; class Magnoliopsida; order Sapindales; family Sapindaceae; genus Dipteronia; species Dipteronia dyeriana. Next base: position 83,081,909 of record CM065300.1, on the reverse strand, counting down.
TTCTTGGGAGAGGTAATTCATATCGTTGAGATAATACTACGATGGTGATGTACAGAGAATTTAGATGAAGTATTTGACTTGCCTTGGGCTGGTTGATTTCTCCATTAGAGGCGAGATGAGATCTGAGATGTGTATTGGAGAATGTATTTTGGCCTCTTCTGGAATTGATTGGAACATATAATTTTTCCTTGTAGGCGATTTCTTGGTTGAATCTCTGATCCATTCAACGTGCGTGTTGATGTATATTTATACATGGTGTACTTAACTTGGCGTGCAAGATGAGGATTCTTGAATTAGTTTCCTTTCCTTATTGAATACGATTCTTTATTTAATGTAGTTGACCCTAAAGAATCGGCTTGTAGCTGATATCTTGAAGAAGATGTGATTGTTTCCTCTTTGGACTCTTTCACTAATGGTGGTCATTAAAGAGTTGAATATTATCTCATTAATGGCGTTGAAAGGCTGATTGCCTCCATTAATACAGTTGACCTCTTTAACTGGGTTGATTACCTCCATTAAAACAATTTGACCTCATTAATGGGGTTGATTACCTCTATTAATACGGTTTGACCTTATTAATGGTACGTAAGTGTCATGAAGGTCAACCCTCTCTTCCTACGATGTTTGAAAGAGAGCTTTGATTTTGTATGTCACTTTGGAAAGTTACTTAATGGAGGTTACCTGAGGTGACGCTTGATATTTCTCGAGGGCGAGGTACACCAGGTTCCAGTACACTGGCGGGGTCCCTAGGGGACCTGTTTGTTGTCATGGAGCTAGATCGCTCTGACTGGTCTTCCTATGAAGCTTGTGCTAACCATTCTTGGGGCGAAATATCTCATAGGGTTCCAACCTTGTAGCTGGAAGCTTGGTTTAGCTACGCCAAGCTTTATCGACCTAATTATGCAGGATTCGGGAAGGGGTAGCAGGCTTTAATTAGAGAGCAGTGTTGACTACCTCGCTCTGCTTCTACGGGGTCATAAGGTACCTCGACCTAGAGGACCTCGATACCTCGCTATGCAGACCTGGATTTGGACCCCTGCTTGAAGGCTGGAAGGTGGAAAAAATTTCTTTGGACCCTAGCTAAAAAAGGGTATTAACAGTTGTTATTGTTATTATTATTATTACTATTTTTTTTTTTGTAATTTGATCAACACCACGAATATTTAATATGGATGGTAGAGATCAATCTAAATATCTACCTTATTGTTTTTTTTTCAATAATTTGTTATTATTTTTATCTTACTATTATTACTTTTTATATTACTATTATTATCATTATAATTCTTATTTTTTTATTTTTTTATTTTATTATTTTATTTGCTTTATTTTTTTTTATTTTACTGTTATTATTATTATTATTATTATTATTTATTTTATTTTGTTAACATTAGTAATACCCTTGTTATTGTAAATTTACAAGTGATATTCAGGGATATTTAAACAAAAAAAGAAAGAAATTTAATTGATAATTCCCCTTAAATAATGTAAATATTTGTCTGGGTTTTATATTTAGAGGTATTTAAATAAAAAAGATAATTTAAATAATTATTAAATAAATTTATTTTTTCATTTCTCTATTTATTTAATTTTACTTTTCAAAAGGTTCAGAATTTCATTATTATTTAACTTTTACTTCAATTTTAATTATTTAAAAAAAACTTGATTTTTTTAAATTTGGTCAAAAGGGTATTTAAGTCGTATTATTATATTTTTTCGGTTTGATGCAATTATATAAATAATAAGGGGAACTTAGTGCAATTTGGCATGAAAGGTAAAAAAGACAATTTCAATTAAAATTTCCCATAAATAATTTAAATATTCATCTGAGTTTTATATTTCGGGATATTTAAATAAAAAAAGATACTTTAAATATTGTTAAATCAATTTAATTTTTCATTTCTCTATTATTTAATTTTCTTTATCAAAAAGTTTTGAATTTTATGATTATTGAACCATTATTTCAGTTTTAAATTTTAAATTTTTATTGTTAAAAATTTGATCATAAGGGTTTAAGTCGTATTATTATTATTTTCCGGTTCGATGCAATTATATAAACAATAAGGGGAACTTATTGCAATTTTTCATGAATGAAAAGCGGACGGTGTTAGTGTTCCGCTAGCTATTGTCAATTTATGAAAGCTCTGGGGTTTAATGGAGAAAAATAAAATAAAAGGTAAGGTGTGAATTCGGGAATAGTTCAAGGAAAATCGGTGCCAATTAGTCTTCTTTTTTTTTTTTTTTGAAATATTACAATAATTTGGAATTGAAGGAAAGAAGTTGACTCGAACCCACAATCTTATGGTAAATGTGTGAGGAACAAACCACCGGATCAACCTCACACTGTCATTTGAATTCCTTCTTGACATTTTGTTTGTACAAACTCTATATAGGAACGAAATTTGATTTGAAAAAAAAAACAAAAAAACTCAATCATTTCAACCCAATACCTACCACAACCCACAACCACCAACCACCAACCACCAACCCGTCCAACCAACTCCATCATTTAAAGTTTGGCTCTCCACGTGAATCGAACCAATGACCCCCCACCCTCCATTTGAAAAGCATATCCACTTTCTTAGTGCTCAGGTTGTGTTGTTTAAAGCGTATAAGTTATTAAATTTTTATTATAAATGAATTCCAATAATTTAAATTTTATTTTTATATTATAAACAAATTGATATTAAAAACGTTTATTGTAATACTTAATTAAACTATTTTTTTTTAAAATATTACAAGAACTATTACAATATAACTGTCGGGACCTACTGAAATCAAACAATACATGTGACCCTAGATATTTAGGCCCACAATGGGATATAACTACTTCCCATAACCTGAGAAGAAAACTCTTGGTTTGAACCCCTCACCACTTATATGGAAGGGAGGTACACTACCAGCTCCACTAAGAGATAATGTGCAATTAAACTATTTTTAAAATATATATATTATCATATCAAATGGTCTATCTTTAATCGTATATGGAATACAAAAACTTTCTTTGTATTTTTCAATTTAATAGATAAATGTAAGATTTGAATTTCTATCATAAGATAAAAGGATAAATATACAACAACTTTTATAGAAAGTAGTTTTGCATTTTATATTCTTATTATTATATTTATAATATATATATATATATATATAATTATAATTTTTCATAATTTTTAAATTAATCTATATTAATTCATTTAAAAAGGTGAAACAAATTTAATTATGTCTCTTAGGAAAAACATAAAAAAAAATAAAGATAAAAAAAAGGAAAAATATAATCCTGATAAATCATTATCAATAACAAATATTATTTTTGTTTTAATATCAAACTTTTAAGGACAAATAATTTTCGTCCCGATAAACATCTTATTGGGACGAATAATTTATTTTGTCCCAATACACATTCTATTGGGACAAATTATTTTTGTCTATAAAAGTCTTGATAATTTTTCACTTTTTAGGGACATTTTTTTTTCGTCCCAGTAGACATTTTATTGGGACAAATATTTTCGTCCCTAAAAGTCTCATCGGGTTTGTCATTTTTAGGGATGGATATTTTGTTTCATCCCAATAGACGTTTTATTGGGACAAAAATTTTCAGCCCTATAGATTTCTTCAGGTTTGAAATTTTTAGGAACAAATTTGTTTTTGCATCCCAAAAGATGTTCTATTGGGAAAAAATTTATTCGTCCCTAAAAATTTCATTCGTCCCTAAAAATTTCATCCCTAAAATCTATTTTTCTTGTAGTGCCTATAATTTAGCATAAAGTATTGTCCAAAAAAATTAGCACAAAGTAAAAAAAAAAACATGCTCTAATACAATGTAAAACGTTGTGTCAAATTTAGAATATGTTATGCTTTGTGCCAAATTTAGCATATGCTATGCCAAATTTGGAACATTGTATGGCATATACCAAATTTGGCTCAACAATAAATGCAGTCGCATTTTTTGACTTTTTAAATTTTAAATAATAAAAATTTAACAAATTTGATTAGAAAAATTGAGATTGAAACAATTCTAAAAAAACATTCAACGCATCGGTTGTATTTGCTGACTTTAATAATTAAAAAAAAAACAAATCAAATAGAATTTTCATTGGAATACAATGCTAAAAGATATGCCGCATATACCATTTTACTCTTTGTTATACCGATTTTGACATTGACATTGACATTAACATATACATTGGAGATAGTCTAAGGTGTCATTCTAAACTTATTTATTAAATAATTAACTACTTATGAACCATGTATTTCAAGTTAAAGGGTATATAAAGAATTTGTGCTGTATTCCTAAACCTAATTATACACTGCTAAAATTATGTACTTATATGTGACTGGAATATATACCGAAAAACATCCCCGCACCAAAAGAGACAGTGACGACTCCTTCAAGATTTTCTTTTGTGCTTTGTATTGCCACCTAATGCATGGAGAATGAATAATTCTATGGCCACATACACTTAAAAAATAATTCCGGACAATATTCACATACTCTTTTTTTCGACATACTACAATTAGAAGGGAGACTTTTGAGAACTCAAAGATCTCGGAATTAGATTCGCTTGAACTGTAAAAAAAAACATTACAACAATACAGGCTCAAACTTGTTGTGCTTCTTGGGGATTGTTTGAAGCGTGTTCGATCAACTTTGGGTGATGCTCTAGCTCGTACGCATGCACTTGTTTTTTTGAATCATATTATTAGAATCAAAGATATATATATATATAATGGTTTTTTGTGCTAATAAAACCTTTAAAATTATCATTTTTCTTTTAAACTTTTGTGGGGTTTCATGGACATGTCTCTACTATACTTCAAATGAGGTTTCGGAACTTCTATCAGTTTTTGTTTTTGTTCATTTGTACATTCTCTTACAGAACAACCAAATATACCTAAAATCCAATTTCGATTTGTACCCCAAGTCAGGCGTTTGCGGTGTACAGTGACATCAACATTACATGACAAAATTTGGTAGAGAATATTTTTTTTTTATTTCTTATCAATCTTTACAGAAATGGGAGGTCTATTTATCACAAAAGTAGCTACCTATATTTGACTATACAGAATTCCAGCCTAGAATTAAGGTTGACCCTTGACATAAGGGATTACAAAAGTTAATCACTATAATCTCTCCATTACAATAATCTCTCCATTATAACAGCTCACATTAACACTCCCTTCACGTTGGTGCACATAGATCTCTAATGCCCAACTTGTCAAGTGCGTTGTAGAAGTTCTTGCCACAGGCAACTTTTGTAAGTATGTCTGCTATCTGAACTTCGGATTTAACAAAAGGAAATCGAATTATCTTGGTCTCGAGATTCTGTTTGATGAAATGTTGATCCACCTCTATGGGTTTGGTTCAATCATGCTGGACAGGGTTGTAAGATATATCAATAGCAACCTTGTTGTCACAAGAAAGATTCATTTCGCAACTTGGGGCAAAACCAATTTCCATTAATAGTCTTCTAAGCCTTAGAAGCTCACATATACCCTTATCCATCCCATGAAATTCAGCTTTAGCACTTGATAAAGCCACCACCTTTTGCTTCTTACTTCTTCATGTAACAAGATTTCCACCAACAAACGTAAAGTACCCCGAGGTGGACTTTCTGTCTGAGATATTTCCTGCCCAATCTGCTTCTGTATAGCCTTCTACCCTTAGGTAATTATTCTTTGAAAACATGAGTCCTTTTCCAGGAGAGTATTTCAAGTATCAGAGAATTCGGGTCATTGCATTCATGTGATCTTCGCTCGGGCAGTGCATGAATTGACTTACTACGCTTACAACATAAGCAATGTTAGGGCGAGTATGTGAAAGATAAATTAGCTTCCTAACTAATCTTTGATACCTTTCTTTGTTCATTGGCACCTTGTATGAGTATTCACCAAGTTTGTGATTTTGGATTATGGGTGTGTCTGCAAGCTTACATTCCAGTAGTCCCACTTCGGATAGTAAATCTAGGGTATATTTTCGTTGAGAGAGAAATAATATATCTTGCTTTAATCTTGTAACTTCAATTCCCATAAAGTATTTAAGTCCTCCTAGATTTTTCATCTCAAATTCCACTGCCAATTGCTCTTGAAGTCTTGATATTCCTTCTGTATCATCTCCTGTAATAATCATGTTATCTACATAGACTATCAAAGCTGTTACCTTGCCCCGTTGATGCTTTAGGAATAGTATATGATCTGAGTTGCTTTGTTGAAATCCATATTTCTTCATTGCTAGGCTGAATTTCCCGAATCCTGCTCGAGGTGATTGCTTTAATCCGTATAGTGCTCGTTGTAATTTGCACAAAACCTTAGTCTCCGAGGTTGCCGTGTAGCCTAGTGGAATATCCATGTAGACTTCTTCCTCAAGGTCTCCGTGGGGGAAGGCATTCCTTACATCAAACTGGTGTAGTGGCCATTCACGGTTTGCTGCAAAAGATAGCAAAACTCTAACTATGTTTAACTTGACCACTGGTAAGAAGGTTTCTTGATAATCTATGTTGTATGTCTGCGTGTAGCCTTTTACTACTGGCCTCGTTTTATGTCTTTTGATCCATCCATCTGCATTATATTTGATGGAAAAAACCCATCTACACCCCATTGCCCTTTTTCCTTTGGGTAAAGGAACAAGAATCCATGTTTCATTTTTTAGCAATGCCTCCATTTCTTCTTTCATAGCCTGAACCCATTTAGGGTCTGTTAGGGCTTCTTCAACATTGGTGGGAATGTGAACTAAGGAAAGGTCATCCACAAAAGTTTTGAGAGGTTCAGAAAGTTTTTCGGTTGTCACATAGTTGGCAATTTGATACTTTGATCTTCGTTCTTCAATCTCCGGAGAGTACTTATTTGATGGTTTGCCATGATAGCCATTAGGGGTATCCATATCATTAGAAATCTGAGATGTGACTGGAAAGCTTACCTCAAGGATATTCTTAAGAGATAGGTCTTTAGGTACTAAGGGATTAAGGGGCTCTATTTCAGCTTCAAGTCCTATATCAACTTCATGTACCACTCTTGAGACTCTTTCAACTTCTGAAGATACAAGTGGCTAAGCTTCAAGTACCAATCTTGGGACTCTATCAACTTTTGAAGATGCAATTGGCTTTGTATCAGGTTCTGCCTAATCAAGTCTAGCCAATTCGGCTCTTCTTCTCGTATCTCCCCCTAAAGAGAAGAATTGGGTGTAGGAGAAAAAAAGGTGCCATATTCTAAAAATGTGACATCCATAGTCACATAGGTGTGTTTGGTAGTCGGATCATAGCACCGGTATCTTTTTTGATGTAGGACATATCCCAAGAAGAGACAACGAATGGCATGTGGATCTAACTTCGTGCATTGGTTCTTATGGAGATGTACGAATGTGACACATCCAAAGATTCGAGGAGGAGTCATCAATATCGAAGGTAAGGAAACATAAGTCGAAAGAACCTACAGTGGAGTCTTAAAATTAATGACTTTAGATGGCATCCGATTGAGAAGATGCACAGCAGTGGCAACGGCATCCGCCCAATGTCGAGTTGGCACATAGGCTCCAATTAGCAAAGCTTGAGCAGTTTCAAGTATGTGTCGGTTTTTTCTTTTAAAGGCCCTATTTTGTTGAGGCGTCTGTGGACATGAGGTTTCATGAATGAGTCCATGATGTTGGAAGTAATCATGGAACTGTTGATTCACAAATTCCTGACCATTTTCTAATCTGAGAATCTTAATCTTGGCTGAGAATTGAGTCTGAACCATTTTATGGAATGTCTGAAACACATTTAGTACATCACTTTTATGTTTCAGCAAGTATAGCCAAGTCACGCGAGTACAATCGTCTACAAATATCACAAACCAGCGGGTACCAGACATAGTAGAAACTGGGGAAGGACTCCACACATCTGAATGAATTAAAACAAAGGGAATATCACTTTTATTCATGCTCAAAGGATAGGTTACTCGATGACTTTTAGCTAAAATACAAGTATCACATTTGTAATTAAACATTGACAAACGTGAAAATAATTCAGGAAACAAATGTTTCATATACCCAAATGATGGATGCCCTAACCGACGATGCCAAAGTAAAATCTGTTGCTCGTTATTACCACCCTGATGATGCATGTGATGTGTTTGACCCATATTGAGAACATCTATATAATATAGCCCCCATTCTTAGTACCACGCCCAATGATCTCCTTGGTGAGAATATCTTGAAGAGGACAAAATTGAGGATAGATTAGTACAGCACAGTTTAAATCTGAGGTAATTTGGGTAACAGATAGCAATTTATGGGAAAAGGAAGGAACGAGTCATGTATTTGATAGTATTAATGCAGGTGACAATATTACAGTGCCTGCCCTTGTGACTGGAGAGATAACCTGATTGGCATTTGTTATACTTATACGCTGTTGTGAGAAATCTCTGGCATAAAACGTCATGTGGTCGGTGGCTCTAGAGTCAAGTATCCAGGCATGATTATCGGCATTTCGATGAGAACTTAATAGGGTATTACTATGTTTACCTGGATTTGAGGCTGAAAACCTCCTTGAGGAGTCTCGATAGGAGGTATGAGAGAAAGATGCTCCCCTGTTGTTGCCATCATAGCCTTACCTGTTCCTCTATCAGTTCTGTTAGCATCATGGCATTTTCGAGTCTGAAGTTCATGCCACCAATCGAGATACCCTTGTAGTTTGAAGCATGTCTCACGGGTATGTTTCAAACTACCACAGTGTGAACACTTAGTTCCATCAGAGGAAACTCATTGCTTGTAAACTGTACCGGATTTCCCATTGCCAAGAGAGAGATCCAGTAGATAACGGAGTTGATTGCCCTTGTTTGAGTCCTTTTGAGACCATAACTACTCCTGGAGTGACATCGGTGCCACCGGTTTTCATAACCACTTACCGGATAGCTTCCCTACGAACATGAGTATATGCTTGTTCAATGGTGGGAAACAGTTGTATTTGTAGGATATCACCTGGAATTTTGTCAAATCGGTCGTTAAGGCCATCCAAGAAGACATACACCTGATCTTCTTGAAGCATGTTGTTATATTTTGAATATCAGCAGCACATATCATCGGGTTTGGGCTACAAAAGTCAATCTCATGCCATAGCCCTTGTAGATCATTATAATATTTTTCAAGAAAGCTACCCGTTTTTTTAGATGGGTCACACGCCGTCGGAGATCATAAACTTGTGAAGTATCACTGCCATCAAAAAAGGTCGTAGCAATTGAATCCCACACCAGTTTCATTATCAGAAATCGTATGAGGTTACAGATCAGCGAAGGATCCATAGAGTTAATCAGCCACCCTTTGACAATAGCATTGTCCGTACACCATTTTCGAAAGAATGGATACGTCGGAGGAGGCTAGGGAAAATCACCATTGATGTATCCCAGTTTATTTTTGCCCGAGATGTACATCTCGACAACTTGGGACCACAGAGCGTAGTTGGTTCCATCCAACTTAGTGCCAATTAAAGCAGCGGAAATATCAAAGGTTGGGGTCGAGGTTGAAGCTTTTGTCAAAACTTCGGCCATTCGGTTGGTCAATTCTGTAAGGATAGGTGTGGTTTGGAGTGAGTGTGGATTGGGGTTCATCGGAGTGGACTGCTCCGTCAGTGTCTGCCATGAGAGGCAAGAGTTAAAAAAAAAAGATCAACTATAATAAAGAACAAAGGATCAGTGTTGCTATGATACCATGACAAAATTTGGTAGAGAATATATTTTTTTGTTCTTATTAATCTTTACAGAAATTGGAGGTCTATTTATCACAAATGTAGCTACCTATATTTGACTATGCAGAATTCAAGCCTAGAATTAAGGTTGACCCTTGACATTACGAAAGTTAATCACTATAATATCTCCATTACGATAATCTCTCTGTTATAACAGCTCACCCTAAAACATTACACATAAGGAAAAAAATAAGAAAAGTACACAAACAATGAAGATGTAGAACCTCAATAAACTAAAATAATAAATTTTGTCGGTTCTGACTTTGGTTAATGAGATAAATTAATAATTTTGATTATATTATAAGGTAATACATGTTTAAAAAAAAACCCTCATATAACTATGTGGTCCATTTATTTTATAAATTAATAATTGCCTAAAATTGACATATATAGTTGACTATTACACTTTCTTGAAATATGAATCTATTATTACTTGTTTTTCATTAAAATTGGGGGGGGGGGGGGGGGGGGGGGGGGGGGGGGGATTGGTTGTTTTATGGTTGTGTTATAGTATAAGTTGATGAAGTAATAATAAGAAATTGAAATTATCGACTACTGTGGTTATAGATTATAGATGCTTATGAATGACTTAGTTACAAATTTTATTAACTGATTTTACGTTTCTCTGATACTTTTGGGGCTTTATATTAGCCTTCTCTTGTTTTTTTATTACCAATAAAAAATAATGTCTTTTTATACCGGTTATGTAAATAAGGTTTTCCAAATATTAATTATTAAGTTAACAATAATATATATTAGATATTCCAAATTATTTTTTATTTAAAAATCAAATGCAAAACCATTTAATCAAAATAATAAATGTAATGGTAAAACAAAAATTACAATTAACAATAATAAACAAAAAACAAATATGATTTATAATAATATTCAAAATGCCATTATACCATTGACATAGTCAAATAACAATTATTCACAAATTTTTTTTATTTAAATTTATCATCAAACTTATCAAGTAAAATTAACTTATAATAACAACCAACAAATTTAAATAAATTAATTGAATATATATTAGATATTCTAAATTATTTTTCATTTAAAAATCAAATGTAAAACCATTTGATCAAAATAATAAATGTAATGGTAAAACAAAAATGACAATTAACAATAATGAACAAAAAAAAATTGATTTAAAATAATATTCGAAATGCCATTATACCATTGACATAGTTAAATAACAATTATTCACATGTATTTTTATAATTTAAATTTGTCATCTCACTTATCAAACAAAATTAACTTATAATAACAACCAACAAATTTAAATTAATTAATTGAATATATATATATATATATATATATATATATAAATAATTTATTTGGGATAATACTTGGGTGCTGTCAACACTCAAAATACTAACCCAGTGATATGACCCAATTGAATTGTAACACATGTCCAATTGAGTTTTGGAGAAGTAGACTATTCAGCTCTTATGGGTGAAGATGAGGGTTTAATTTTTTGGATCAAAAAGAACATGTGTTACAATTCAATTGGACCACATCACTAGATCAGTATTTTGGGTGTTGACCGGTCAACACCTAAGTATTATCCATTTTTTTTTTTGAATTGATGTTAGGTTTTTGAAGTTCTGTTAACATTAATTACATATCAAAATAATGTTTCACTTGTATTGATAAGTTGTCTTAAATTGATGATGATTCAAGCTTCAAAGAAGATTTAGCAACTTATCAAGTAAGATCAAGTTTTCAAAGAGAAATGTGCTTCAACTAGGGTTATGTGGTAGTCAGAATCCTACTATACTTAGGACACTTAAATACTACTTATCCTTTTAATATATGGAAATATATTTGGAAAACGATATGTATCCAATTATATATATATATATATGTTTATGTATATATATGTTTATGTATATATTTACATAACAAGGATACAGGAGAGACTAATTTTGGTTCTTTGAACCAAAAACAGAAAAGGCAAAACCCTAGAAAGTCTAAGAAGGTTTCAGCCAAACAAAAGGAAAAAAATATAGATTTTTGCTTGTGGTGGCCGAATTTGCCAAGAACAAAAGAAGGAGTTCTATTTTTCAAGCCTTTGTATCATTCTATACATTCCTAGAAGATCGTGACGTGCCCATACACGATTAACGGATCGTGGGACATATCGAAGAAGACTTGGTGGTTCGTAATCGAAATAAAGATTAAAGAAACGAAGGAGTTAACATCAAGGGTATGATCTAAATCCATCTTAATATATTCTTATATGTTGCATATGGTTTACAAGTTGCATAAAAAATTTAAAACCCCGTTTCTGGGTTCCTACAATTGGTATCAGAACCTTATTATACAATATATAAGAATAAAAAAAATTCATAGTCTTTTTCTTTGATTTGCATGTATGGTAAGTGTAGGCACTTTCTAATGATTGTATTATGTTTTTTTTTCTAATTTATTAAAAACATGGTCGGTCGCTAATTATATGGTATAGTGGGTTTAGGATTCTTATCAAAGGTTGTAATATTTTTCTCATATAAAATTAATTATGGGATGTATTTTTAATATTTTTTATATGCTATTATTTTTTTATTGATGTAAATAACGGAAAACGATGACCCGAAAAGCATAGAATAGCATCGAATGTGCAACATGCATGACATATGCGCAAGTGTTGCGCAGCATGCAGCATACAAATTTTTGTATATTTGCTGAGATTCATGCTCAACATACGTGCAAGCACAACATGTGCACAACAGTCGATGCATGATGCATGCATAACACTGTTGCGACAATTCATGATGCATGATGCATGCACAACACTGTTGCGTTTATGCAGATGTACCATATGCCTGTGTTGCGTAAATATTCAGTTGTTGTGCGTTTGTGAACAGTCTCGTATGCCGACGTGCAATGCTTCAGCGTATTTTCTTGCTACCCATGTGTACGGATGACGGCTACACGCGAAAGCGTTAAGGTTTCAAATTTGCAATGTTAGGGTTTCCTCATTAAAAAGGGAATTTGGGTTGGATTTTATTTTATATATATATATGCATTAGGCATCCAATAGTTGTTAGGCTTTATTTGGGAAAGCTTATTCACGTAGATCTTTTAGGAGTAGATCTTTGAAATTAGACGTTTTACAATTAGAGATTTTAATAGGAAGATGTTGGTCGTTTGGGTTATTAATTAGAAAAAAAAAATGGTAAGATTATCAGAATATTCCAAAACTATTTTAAATGATAGGGTAATATTATACTTTTTAGTGGTATTAGAAAAAGCTCAAAAGATCTACTTCGAAAAGCCTAAATTTTGAGTTTCAACAAGTAGCCGTAAAACAATTTTTTTAATCATCTAAAAACTCTACTGAATGACAACCAAACGACACGATTTTTTTTTAAACGATTTTTTTAAACAACTTTTTAAATTAAAAAAACACTTTTAGCTAGTAGACAAGCTCTTTCAAACAGGCACTTAGAGTAACACTTGGACTTCAGGTTTGATTCATGAGATGATCATGATATTAAAAAAAAACTTATTTAATCAAGTTGGACTTAGTTAAAAGCCTAGAATAAGAATAATCCAAAAGAACTTGAAGAACTAATTGAAGACCAAATAATGCCTTGGGTATCTTTTGTAATTATACATTTTTTTTAGGCTAAATAACTCAATGTACCCAGTCAACTCATGTATACTTTTTATTATAGATGATTAAAACATTTTCATACATATACATGTCATTTAGAATAGGGGTGCCTACACATATGAATATATATTTTGGATATATCATACATGCATAATAGCCATTGATAATTATGTGTTTTAATTTTTTTTAATTGATGAAAAAATAGTGTAATTCACATAATTGACTATTAAATATTGAGATTAATTTTTTAGACTAAAAACTTGGTAATTCTCATTAATAACTAGTCTATTAATTAAATTGTTTAATTAGTTAGATTAGTTACGTCCGCCACTTAATATTATGTTTAATTAGATTAAAGCCATAATATAATTGGACCTAATAATATTATTAGTTTTAATAGTTAAAACTTGGTAAATCGCATTAAATAATTCTAGTCTTAGTAAAATTGTTTACATAGATTAGAATTTGAATAATAAACTAGATTTTTAATTAGTTAATAATCGGATTAGCTCATTTGAATAACATTCTAATATTTGTTATGCCCTAGACATTTTGCTTGAAATTAGCTATTTAATCTTTGTAATATCTAGGTTTATTAATAATTGAAAACTTTAACTCTAAATAGTGAATGAGAGAGGGATATATGACATTATATCCCACAATCTCCATCATTAGTTTAACACGGTGAGATTCAAGTGGGGCCTCATGACGGCTTTATTTTCATCCTCCTTAAAGAGGGTCTCAATGAGAGTCAATACAAAGGTTGACTTCCTAACGGATAGGGTTCTAAGTTATTTTGGGATTGACCGACCGACCCTAAGATGGCAATTCGTAAATTAATCTTAAGAGATCTGAAGTGGTGGGCTACACTCACAAGGTTTTAATTAAATTTGTAAGTTATAAACATGAGTGAAATAAATGATGGTTGAATGATAGATGAACAAGAGTTATTCTGGTATATTATTTGATTGAGAATGTCTCGATCCAACTTGCAAGAGTTTGACCGACCTTAAGGCAGCACTTGCTTTTGGCATGTTGGATTGTAGTGGTATAGAAATAGCTTTTTAGGTATTTTCTTGTTCATTAAATATGTTCATGCATCATATTTGATTTTATGCCAAACATTTACTCTTGAAATAAATGTATGATTGAATAAATTCTTTATTTAAGTTTTTTTCCAGCAATGTCTTCTACACTATTACAAATCCTTACTAATGATAAATTATCTAGAGAAAACTATACTAAGTGGACAAATAATATCAATGCAATCTTAGTAACAAAAGACCTAAAGTTTATGATTACAGAGGAGTGTCCTCCACAGCCTGCTGCCAATGCCACGTGAAATGTTCGTGAAGCATACCAGAAAAGGGTCTCATCTAATGAGAAGGCTCGAACTTATCTATTAGCTAGTATGACAGAAGTGCTTATTTCAAAACACAAAGCAATGGCTATATTATTTGAAATCATGGGGTCATTGCAAGCTATATTCGGGTAACCCTCTGAGCAAAAGTGGCACGAAGCTGTTCATTCTGCAATGTTTGCTCGGAAGAAAAAAAGTGCATCTGTTAGGGAACATGTCCTTAGCATGATGTCCCATTTCAACACAGCAAAGGTCAATGGCGGGGCAATTGTTGAACCTAGCCAGGTGAGCATCATACTGAGGACTCATACAAAGAGCTTTGATCGGTTTAAAAGCAACTATGGGATGAACAATTTGACATTCAGTTAGACTCAGTTGTGTAATGAGCTCATTGTTATTGAGTCCTTGACTAAAGACATCAAAGGTAAGACTGGTGAAGCAAATGTTGTTGAACCATCTTTCTCTGGATCTTAGAATAGGAAGAGGTCTACTGGCAAGGATAAAAGTAAGCCCAAACCCAAGAAAGCCCAAAGCAAGAAAAAGATCACCTCCACAAACAAGGATAAAGGCAAATGAAAATGTTTTCATTGCAAAAAAATTGGTCACTGGAAGAGGAATTGGCCATTAACCTTGTTTGTTATTCCTTATAGTGGGCTGATTCTTGGATAGAGCTGAAAAGGGAGCCTCATCAATGCGTGTTGGATCAGGGATGATGTGTCAGCAAGAGCAGTTAGAGTAGTTAGACTACAGTTTGAAAATTGTTTTCTTATTTTAAATTTTGACTATTTTATTCCTAGATTCACAATGAATTTGATTTATGTGTCCAAAATATTGGAACGTTTGTATTCTATTTCTTTTAATAAGTCAATTATTATTTCTTGAAATGGTTTAAATATTTGTTCAGGTTTGAATGAAAACAACTTGTATGTTTTAAGACCATTAAATAATACATCACTGCTCAATGTTGAATTGTTTAAAGTTGAATAACCTAAAATTAGACGATAAAAATTTTCTTCAGATAATGAAACGTATCTGTGACATCTAAGACTTGGCCATATTAACCTTGACAGAATAGACATAACAGTTAAAAGCGGTTTTTTAAGCCAGTTAAAGGCACCTTACCAGTCTGCGAATCCTGTTTAGAAGGTAAAATGACCAAGAGATCTTTTACTGGAAAAGAGCTTAGAGATATAGAACCACTAGAGATTATACATTGAGACGTATGTGGACCGATGAATGTCAAAGCGAGAGGTGGTTATAAGTATTTTGTCACCTTTATAGATGACTACTCTAGATACAGATATGTCTACCTAACGTAATGGAAATCGAATTTTTTTGAAAAGTTAAAAATTTTGAGTTGGAGTTGAGAACTAATTAGGCAAGACTATAAAGGCTCTACGATCAGATCATGAAAGTGAGTACCTTGACCAAGAGTTTGAAGACTACTTGGATGAGTATGGGATCATATCTCAACTCACAGCTCCTGGAACACCACAACAAAATGGTGTTACAGAGAGGAGAAATAGAACCCTGATGGAAATTGTGAGATCTATGATTAGTTTCTCATCATTACCAAATTTCTTTTAGGGATATGCACTACAAACGGTGGCCTACATTTTGAATGTAGTCTTATCCAAATATGTTCATAAGACCCTCCTAGAGTTGTGAAATGGTCGTAAAGCTAGTTTACGGTATTTTCGTATATGGGGTGTCCAGTACATGTACGGATGAAAAGAACTGGAAAGCTGGACCCTAAGTCTATGGTATGCTTGTTTGTAGGTTATTTCAAAAAGACTAGAGGTGGATACTTCTACAGTCTTGAGGAAAACAAAGTATTTGTATCGACAAATGCTATGTTACTTGAGGCTAACTATATGAGTGATCATAAACCTTAAAATAATATTATGTTAAATGAGCTAAATCCTAGTACGACCAATATTCAATTAACAAGAGTTGTTGTTCCACCTATGTTTGAGAGTCAGACGGTAGGTTGTCGTACCTAAATAATGATCAGGTTGTCGTACAACCCTCGCACTACCACTTCATAATGCGAGGGTTGTACGACAACCTGATCATTATTTAGGTATTGGGGAGGCCCAGGTTGTCATCTCTGTAAGTTCCTCAGTTTTTGATTGGCTCATTTCGTTGATAACCATATTTGGGGATCAATGTGTAAGGGCAATTTAGGCCATCATTGCTCAAGACCTAGCTCAAGCTTCAAAAGGTAAATCACTTGCTTAACCTTGTTTGAAGAGTTTTTAGTGCACACACACACTCTCATGCTTGTTTAGATCATCTTGCATGCTTGCTTATATGTCAATTTGTGTATCTTTTTGCCATAACTCTTACTTGGGTGTTTGATTCATTTAGTTTGCCCTTAGAAGCTGATTTTCCTCTTGACCGCGGTTGGGATCGCTCCCAGTGCATTACCTCCGCAGCGGTATGTACATCGGTGTTCTCCAGGTGTTGCACGCTGCTTCTACCGCGGCCTGTGCATGTTACATGCGCAGCGGTCTCCCAAGCGGAGGTTCCCAGGTGTGTACTGCGGTCTAGACCACTCTTGGTGCACATGCCTAGCCAATGACCTAGGCAACGGTAATGTCCAGCCGTGCCATGCTGCATGGACCGTGGTCTGGACACTTGCCTAGGCCACGACACGCACAACAGTCATGACGAGATTTAATTGCTCTTTATCCAAAACGATGTCGTTTCATGTAGGGCACATTATATATATGTTCTCTTCTTTTCTCTTTGGCTTTGGGGAGTCCAAGAAGCCATTTTTGTTGTTCAAGCTTTTCTTTGAGAGAGAAATTTACTCCAAAAGAGAGAGAGCTCCCAAGAACTCATCTTGGCTCAACCAAACTTCAATCCATGAGCATAAAGCATCTTCTTGCATCTTCCAAGCATGGATTTTCTTGTTTGTCTTTGACTAGGTAATCTCTACATGCCCTAGAATCTCTGGTTTAGCAATTATTGTTGATTTTGTGTATGCGATTGAGATTAATTGCATTGATAACATGTTTGTGTTCTTGATTGTTGGTTGAGATTTATATTTTGTGATAGCTAGGATTTGTGACCATTTTGCTCTTCTAGCTAAATCTTTATGCTTTGCATTTAGATATTGTTTAGGACTCATTGATTGCATTTTGTGATTGCATTATAGTCCTTGCCATGCTTAATGACAACTTGTGTTGATTGGCCCTTTGTTTGATAACTAGGATATAATGTTGCATAACTATATCTAGTTAAGTCTTTATGAACATTCATTTAGACAATGATATCTAGGATTGTACTTAGTGACATTCTTAATTTCCTAGATAAGCATTTAGTGTTGCCTAGCATTACTTGCATGTTTGAATATTTTATCATATTCACTTAGGTTGTGTTGACTCTTCATTGAGGTTAAGTCTTGTGACTAAGTGGTTAATGCACATGCTAAGACCAAGAATCACTATTAAGGCCCGTTGGTAGAGTGAAAGGGTTAGTTACTGGAGGGTGTGACGGGAGGTCAACCTAGTTTGTAAGCTGTCATTCAATAGTTGATTCCATTAAAACCTATTCACCCCCCCTTTAGGTTTATAGACACATAAGTTTGTAAGGAACTTTCAATTGGTATCAGAGCCGGTGCCTAGATATACTTAGGTGATCCGTGCTCTGTGTGTGTCTTACTTGTACACTTTTGGTGTGTGGTGAATTACATTTGCATCTCATTCATTTAACCCAAACACTATGAGTGAGCTTGGGATGAGCAAAGAGGGAGCATCAAGTATAAGACCACATTTGCTTAAAGGTGATAATTATGCCTCATGGAAGGGCAAGATGGAGTCTTATATTTTCCAAATAGATGACAGTGCATGGATGGCGACTGAAGATGGGTACACTCTTTCAAAGATGACCAATGATGATGGAGATGAAGTTCTCAAGCCTAAGTCTCAACGGAGCACACAAGAATTTGAAGCTTTCAAGTAGAACAACAAGGCTATGCATGCAATCTTGTATGCCATGGATGACAATCAATACAAGTTGGTTCGAAATACTAGGTATGTAAAGGAGGCTTGGGAGATTCAACAAACAGCTCATGAAGGAACAGAAATGGATAAGGACTCTAAGCTTTAAGTCCTTCAAATGCAATTTGAGACAGTTCTGATGGAAGAGGACGAGTGCTTTAAAGATTTCCAAGTGAAGTTGATGGACATCCTTAATCAAAGCCATCAAATAGGTGACCCATATTCAGATAGAAGGATCAAGCAAAAGATCATGAGGTCACTCCCCAAGATATTTGAGTCCAAGGTGATGGCACTGGAAGAAAATAGCAACTACAAGACTATGAAGCTGAGTGAAGTGATTGGAAGGCTTCTAGCCTATTAGTCTAGGTGGACTTCTACACCTACATCTCCTATGAAGCAAAAGAACATAGCCTTGAAGACATCCAAAGTAGAGATAGAGGAGGATAAATTAGATGAGGAGATGGCTCTTATGGTGAAGAGAATCAAAAAGTTTATGAAACTTCACAAGAATGACTCAAAGAAGAAGATTAAGCCAAGGTAAGAGAAGCCGACAAGAAAAGGCATTCAATGCTATGAGTGTACTGGGTTCGGTCATATAGCCATCGAGTGTGATAATTCGAAGAAGAAAAAGAAAGGAAAGGTGGTGGATGCCTCATCAAGTGAGAGAGGAAGTGAAGAAGATTCCTCAAGTGATGAAGAGGTTATTCTTGACTACACGGCTTTTGGAGCCTTCCTTGTAGAAGATATTGAAAAAGGCAACAAGGCCTTAATTTGTGACTCTATATGAGAAATTGAAGATAAATTAGCTAGAAGTGTGACAAGTGAAGCTACTTATGGAAGTGTTGTAAATGTGACAACAAAAGACACTAGTGATGACTCTAGTGATGAGAGTTCCTCATCTCACTCTACAAATGGAAATATAAAGAGTATGAACCTTGAAGGGTTCATTGAGCAGTTTCAAAACTCAAAGTTGAATATGAAGAAAGAGGTTCGAAAGCTAAAGGAAGAGAACCTCAAGCTATCAACCGAAGTGACTCACTTAAGTGAGAAAGTGAAGAATTGAAGAAGGGTGGAAGAAAGCTTGAATGAGGAGCTTAGAGAAGCTAGAGAGTTGATTGCTAAGATAATTTCGAGTACGGAGAAGCTTGGCCACATGTTGGAAGTTGGCAAGAAGCCAAGTGACAAGAGAGGTCTAGGGTTTGAAGATGACAAGGAGACCTCAACTCCTAGTAAGACGGTATTTGTCAAGAGCATGGTCTTCAAAGAGCCCCTTCCTCTACTTCATCCTAGGAAGAAAATTGAACTAGGAGAGTGCCCTAGAAATGTCCAAGTCAAGATAGCACCAAGAAGTCAAGCTCAAGCTCAACCAATGAGAGCATATCAAGCAACCATCCATCAACCTAAAAGCCATCAAGCCAAGAAGCATTTTCTGCATGTTCAACCAAGGAAGCAATCTTCTCCAACTCAACAACAAGGTAGAAGAGAACCAACACCAGACAAAAAAAAAAGCTCAAAGACATGGGAAAGCACATTTGTCCTCACAAAGGAATGGTATGACCCCTGATTTTATTCCTTCATGTCATTTTTGTGGTGTTCATGGTCATATTAGACCAAATTGCTTCAAGTACATTAACATGTGTAGAACTAAGAGCATGATTGAAAGAAAAAGGGCTAGAGCCAATATGCATGTTCCTAGGAAAACTAGTGTTAATGATCCTAGAAGT
This sequence comes from Dipteronia dyeriana, assembly GCA_032871835.1. Taxonomy (NCBI): domain Eukaryota; kingdom Viridiplantae; phylum Streptophyta; class Magnoliopsida; order Sapindales; family Sapindaceae; genus Dipteronia; species Dipteronia dyeriana. Next base: position 83,061,489 of record CM065300.1, on the reverse strand, counting down.
AATATGAAGATCTTGATCACTAGGAATGACAATGTGACACCTAAGTGGATTAGAAAAGATGAACTCACATGCCATTGTGCTAAGGGTTCACCTATAGGCTCAACTAGGTCCAATGGACTTGGTAAGTCTATAGGGACTCATATCCCCTCTTGACTTGTTTTGATTGACCCCATATGAGGAGCTCAAGCAAAGAGAGCAAATTGGCATTGCAAGTACTCAGGATAATATTTATGCTCCTTTATTAATTACTTGAGATGATTGGTTGTACATATATTTTTTTAATAAGTGTGCAACTTTGCATAACATGAAATCCATGTCTTATTTATGACCAAACAAGCATTTTTGGACTAGGAGAATTTATTGGGAATTACATTTTGAATGACCTAGAATTGATCTCCATGACATGTTGATTATTTCTATGACATGCTTTAAATTGATATGCATGATGAGATTTTTTTGAATGCTCTAAAATGAATGCAAAAATTTATGTGTGAAAGCAATTATGAGACTTCAATCAATAAGGATCTTGCATCCATCTCAAGAATTTTACAATCCAAAAGTCTCTCTCTCTTTACTTGTCAAACAAGGCTACTATCATACGGGCATTCCACCTGGAAAAATAAAAAAGGGCGCAATAGTCGCTCCTGTCTTGTTTTGCTTGTAAAGTTTGATATATTTGTTCTTAAAATGAATTTATCTTACAATCTATATCTTGCTTATTCCATGACAAAGGGTGAAATTGGTTTGAATTCTCTTAGAAACCCTTATTATTTTGCTTTGCCAAATACCATGTTTTGATCTTGAATACAACTTGTTTTGTATGCAAAGCATTCGTTCACACATTTTTTTACGTAATAAAACTTCTTGATTCTCTCTTCTTAATTAAGCTGCATAAATTTGTTTATATGATTATGCATATGTCTTATGCCATAAGCTCTCCTTGCTAATGCCTTCTTAATGGGATACTCATTTGTCTATCTCATGACAAAAAAAGTGAGTAGTGTGGATTTAGGGGGAGTTGAGAGTTGCATGAGTTAACCTATTTAGGTGGAGCATTTGCATTTGCATTGTTGATGCATGCTGCTTGTTTCTATAGTATGTAAATTGCTTTTGTTATTTATTTATCTTGTTCACCTCATATACACTTGTCTTAGAAAGTGTAGTTACTTTGTTTTGTAGGGATGGTCATTCTACAAGAGAAAGAAGATTTGAAGATCTAGACTTAGGTTTCTCTTTATAATGTAGAATGTGTTTGTTGACCCCTTGTCATTTAGTTTGTTTATTGGTTAGGATGAATTGTGAGTGGTGGTTTTGTCACAAAATAGCCAAAGGGGGAGATTGTAAGTTCCTCAGTTTTTGATTGGCTCATTTCGTTGACAACCACATTAAGGTATTAATGTGTAAGGGTAATTTAGGCCATCATTGCTCAAGACCTAGCTCAAGCTTCAAAAGGTAAATCACTTGCTTAACCTTGTTTGAAGAGTTTTTAGTGCACACACACACTCTCATGCGTGTTTTGATCACCTTGCATGCTTTCTTATATGTCAATTTGTGTATCTTTTTGCCATAACTCTTGCTTGGGTGTTTGATGCATTTAGTTTGCCCTTATAAGAGGATTTTCCTTATGATCGTTGTTGGGATCGCTCCCGGTGTATTGCCTCCACCGTATTATGCATAGTGGTGTTCTTCAGGCATTGCACGCTGCTTCTACCTTGACCTGTGCACGTTGCATGCACAGCGGTCTCCCAAGCGGAGGTTCCCAGGTGTGTACTGTGGTCTAGACTGCTCTTGGTGCACATGCCTAGGTAGCGACCTAGGCAGCGGTAATGTCCAGCCGTGCCATGCTGCATGGACCGCGGTATGGACACTTACGAAGGTCATGGCACGCACAGCGGTCATGGCAGGATTTATTTGCCGTTTTGTGTAGGGCATATTATATATATGTACTCTTCTCTTCTCCTTGGCTTTGGGGAGTCCAAGAAGCCATTTTTTGTTGTTGAAGCTTTTCTTTGAGAGAGAAATTGACTCCAAGAGAGAGAGAGAGCTCCTAAGAACTCATCTTGACTCAACCAAACTTTAATCCATATGCATCTAGCATCTTCTTGCATCTTCCAAGCATGGATTTTCTTGTTTGTCTTTGACTAGGTAATCTCTACATGCCCTAGAATCTCTTGTTCAATTCTTATGACATGTATGCCTATGTTTAGCAATTATTGTTGATTTAGTGTATGCCATTGAGGTTAATTGCATTTATAACATGCTTGTGTTGTTGATTGTTGGCTGAGATTTATATTTTGTGATAGCTAGGATTTGTGACCATTTTGCCCTTCTGGCTAAATCTTTATGCTTTGCATTTAGATATTATTTAGGACTCATTGATTACATTTTTTGATTGCATTATAGTCATTGACACGCTTAATGACAACTTGTGTTGATTGTCCCTTTGTTTGATAACTAGGATATAATGTTGCATAACTATATCTAGTTAAGTCTTTATGAACATTCATTTAGACATTGATATATAGGATTGTACTTAGTGACATTCTTAATTTCATAGATATGCATATTGTGTTGCCTAGCTTTACTTGCATGTTTGAATATTTTATCATATTCACTTAGGTTGTTTTGACTCTTCATTGAGGTTAAGTCTTGTGACTAAGTGGTTAGTGCACAAGCTAATATATCAAGAATCACTATTAAGGCCCGTTGGGTAGAGTGAAAGGGTTAGTAACTAGAGGGTGTGACGGGAGGACAACCTAGGTTGTAAACTTTCATTCAATAGTGGACTTGAGGATCGAGTGTGGCGCATATATCAGCCCGTGGTTTTTCCCATTTGGAGGGTTACCATGTAAATATTGTGTGTTGTTATTGTTTTAATCATAATTGATTTTATTGAATGCTTGTTTATTCAGGGTAATTTGTGTTAATATTGATTAATCAAAATATCGGTAATTGTTTCGATTAAAACCTCTTCACCCCCCCCCCCCCCCTTCTAGGTTTATAGACACACACGTTTTTAGGGAACTTTCAATCTCTGATGATAGCGTGGATGATCCATTGTCATTTAAACATGTAATAGAAGATTCTTACAAAGAGGAATGGCATAAAGACATGAATCTCGAGATGGAGTCCAAGTACTCCAATTCAGTCTAGGAACTTGTAGACTTACTAGATGGGATAAAACCTATAGGTTGTAAATGGATCTACAAGGATAAAACCCATATGTTGGACAATTATGATGATCCGTATACAAAGACCTTAACCGCTAAAGTGTTTGATGGTCACCTATAAGGTCTAGAGTTACGAGATATGTCTAACCTGCTTTAGTGCAAGTGAGAGATTGTTGGTGTTTATGCCCTAAAGCTTGTAATTTGTAAATATGAATGAAACATTAATAAAAGAAGTAGTTTATTCATTCTATATACTTGTCTTATACATTTATATCAGGTGTACTAAGCATCCAAGATTGTCAGATGTAATCTTTAATTGAGTATATGAGTGTCATATACATATGTATTCAGTTTGAGATGAGCAATCTAAAGAGTCTGTAGATAGCAAGTAGAGTTGGATACTTTATTTATAATTAATCTACAGTTGCGGTCCATTCTATAATGTACAATGTCTTAACCTAGACTAATCATATGGTGATATAAGAATGGAGGCACCTTATATGATGTGATCATATAGGACTAGGCCACGATCTATATGAATCTAACACCAAGGTCCGCTATAAGATGAGATTAATATATATCAACAATTGATGACTATATATGGGTGATCTTAATCCTAAGTGTCTTATCAACTCCTTTAGGTTAGATCGTGGTTTTTGATATACCATGGGTGAGATCGGAGTTGCATTCCCGGTCAGTAACTTCATATGTTGGAATCATGGTTTGGCTTGTGGTTGGGAAGGTCCATGCACAATAGTGGAATACACTCCTTCTTGCGAGAAGTATATGGTAGTTTCCTCAAAGGTTGATTCGGAGCTTGAACAATATGAGTGCTCTCTTTCTTTCCTAAAGGACGTTAGGATTTATTATTCATTAGAGAATCAATGGTACTTAATAAAAAAGATATAATTATGGAGGTATAATGGACTTTATGACCTAACTATAATTATGAACTACTTGTAGAGGATCATACCATATGTAATACCTATATTGATCGAGTTTTTAGTGGAATAACCCTGATGTTAATAATCATGAAATATTAACTAAAGAGTTTAATTAATTATTTCTAAGTATTATTAGAGCTCGAAACTATGGGTCCAATAGGTCCCCTTGTTAGCCCGATTGATTAAATGTAATAGGGGTCACGGTTAATTTATTGGATTGTACAATTAATTGTGTTACGTAAATAACACGTATTTATTTAGGATTTAATTGAATAATGAGATTATTTTATTATTATATTAATAACTATATTAATTAGATAATTAGATTATTTAATTAAAAAAATTAATAATCATTACTAATTACTTATCAATTGGAGGTTGCAGGTTCAAATCATAACTGAAACAAAGATAAAATAATTAGATTATTTTATTCTTTAAAAAGTCAAGTGCTTAAGTTCAATCAGTTAGGGTTATGTGGGAGTTAGCATCCTACTCTATCTAGGACACTTAAATACTATTTATCATTTTATTAAATGAAAATATATTTGGAAAAGGATTTGTATGTAGCTGTAAATATAATTAGATATATTTACATAACAAGGATACATGAGAGACTAATTGTGATTCTGTGAACCAATAACACAAAAAGCAAAACCCTAGAAAGTCTAGGGAGATTTCGGCCAAAAGAAAATGAAAGAAAAATTGTTCTTACTTGTGATGGCCGAATTTGCCAAGAAGAAAAGAAGGAGTTCTATTCTTCAAGCCATTGCATTCTATTGTACGTTCCTAGAAGATCGTGACGTTCCGAAACACGGTTACCAGATCATGGGACATAGCGATAAAGACTTGGTGGTTTGTAATCAGAATAAAGCTTAAAGAAACGAATGAGTTAACATCAATGGTATGATCTAAATCCAAATTTATATATTCTTAGATGTTGTATATGGTTTACAAGTTGCATAAAAATTTTAAAACCCCGTTTCTGTTATGCAACGTAAATCTAGGTTCCTATATTAAATTCAACAAATGTAACATAAGTGTTTATGTCAAGAATAAGGGAAATGGCTACATCGTATTTTGTCTTTACGTTGATGACATGCTTATTGTTAATAGTGATTTTAAATTGATCAAATCTACCAAGGATATGCTAAAATCAGGATTTGACTTGAAAGATATGGAACCGACTGATGTAATTTTGGGATTGAAATTTTCAAAGACAACGAACAGACTCTTTCTAACCTATCACACTATGTTGACATAATTCTAGAAAAATTCAACAAAAAATGATTCTAGAATATCAAGAACACCAGTAGATATGAATCTACAACTATCCAAGAATAAAAGTGAGAGTGTCTCTCAACTAGAATATTCTAGAATGATAGGAAGTCTGATGTAGTTAACAAGTTATACAAGACAAGACATAGCTAATGCAGTGAGCAAATTAAGTAGATACATGAGTAATCCACGAACCGATCATTGGAAAGGATTAGTAAAAGTACTGAGGTAGTAAATATTCACTCGTAATTATGGGTTGCATTATACCAGATATAATACTATTCTAGAAGAATACACTGATGTAAACTGAATATCTGTTATGAAATATTCAAAATCTACTAGTGGGTAAGTGTTCACACTTTACACTAGGAGGTGCAGTTATATCATGGAAATCCTCCAAACCATGTATAGCTAGATCCACCATGGAATCTGAGTTTATTGCTTTAGATAAATGTATTGAGGAGGCTGAATGGCTATGTCAATTCTTAGAGGATATTCCAAGATGGTCAAAGCCTATGACGGCGATTTGCATCCACTGTGATAGTTAATTAGCACTAGGAAGAGCACAGAGCAACATGTATAATGGGAAGTCTCAACATATACGTCGAAGACATAATACCATTAGACAACTACTCATAATTGGATTTATCTCTATTGATTATGTAAAGTCAAAAGATAACATTGGGGATCCGCTAACCAAAGGGTCAAATTGAGAATTAGTTAGGGAATAGGTCTAAAGCCCTTGAAATAGTAAGTTGATACAATGGAAACCTAACCTAGTTGATTGGAGTTCCCAAGATCTAGGTTCAATAGGACAACCTAGTTGTAAGAATTAATTGGATTACTGTAGGGGTTACCTTTCAGTCCATTCTTACGATGAAATAGTGATCCCGGTAAGGAAAATGTTAAAATATGTTTTTAATGATTCTTATACGATAAAATTCCAACAATGGAAATCTGGACAGAGTAATGTGGGTTACTCTTAATTAAGAAATCACCTATATGATAGAGAAGTGGGGTCGCTTCTAAAAGAAAATAGTAAAGGGTTATATTCTCCAGAAACTTTCACAGAACCAGGCACATGTTCATGGCCAAAACGAACATAACAATGAGAACTGAATTGGGTTTGGAAGATAGCTGTATGACGTGTGCTATCGTTTACATAAACGATAGAAAAATTCAAGGATATCTTAACTACCAATCAACTAGTAAATTAAACATACATTTACGATGGAAATTTCAAAGGTGTTGACCTACCTATCCAATACAGTTTTTGACTGTTTGAACTTACCAAAAGTAATTTCTCGTGTCTCCTAGGTCAATTTCATTCATCTGGGGGATTGTTGTAAAATTTTATGATAAACAAGCCTTTTGAGAGCATTATTTGAGTATAACTGATTTCATGAAAATGTAAGGTCAAAGTCTATTATATTCGAATTCTCCTCCGTGAGTGAATTAAATTGATATACTCAAACTCCAAAAGTGATTAATGGGTGAAAGAGAAATTGAATCTCAAAGTATGCCCATTATGTAGGGAAAAATATGAATCCCACATTGGTTAGGGAAAAAAACAATTATATGTAGTATATAATTGAATGTATATTAGTACTTTATCACATTTGTGAAGCATAGAGGCTCTCTCTTTCGCATAGAGTAAGGGTATGAATCACAGACCTCGAACCTTCGGTTAAACGACTCGTGTGTGAGCGCGTCGTGAATACAAGAATGTCTCGGACTGTCAGAGCACAACCCACTTTTTGCATCTATTTAAATTTCCTTTTCCTTAAGTCAGATGTTTTAATCATAAAGAAATAGTTAATTTCCATTTTGGATTCTGGTACATACTTGATCACTAAGAATGTTAGGGTTTATGCCCTAAATATGTAATTTGTAAATGTATTTATGAAATAAATAAATTAAAAGTTCAATTCCTTCTTGTTATGTTGTTTATTTTATAACTTATGCATATATAAACATCCTAGATTGCTGGATGTAATCTTGAACCGTGTATATGAGTGTCATATACGGATGGATACAGTAAGAGACGTGCAATCTAAAGAGTCCATAGGTAGCAAATAAAGTTGGGTACATTATTTACGATTAATCTATAGATGTGGTCCACTCGGTAATGTACGGTGATTCTATCCTGAATCATTCATATAAGATATGGGAATTGAGACACCTTATATGATGTGATCATATAGGACTGAATCATGATCTATATGAATCTCTTACCAAGATCCGTTTACACGAGATTCATATATATCAATTAATGATGGTTATATATGGGTGATCTTAATATTAAGTGTCTTATCGGCTCTTTCAGGTTAGATCGTGGTCCTTGATATACCAAGGGTGAGGTCAGATACATTTCCTAATCAATATGCTTCGTATGTTGGGATTACGGTTTGGCTTATGAATGGAAAGGTTTGTACACAATAGTGGAATCCACTCCTTGTAAGATAATTTGATTATTTTAATTTTAATAATTTAAATATCAAATTTGAATTTTAAAAGTTTAAATTCAAAGTTGATGTTATCAGTTAAGATAAAATATTTGAGATATATTTTTTTAAAATAACTGATAACTTGATAAAGTCTTTATAATTAAAGGTAATTACAAAGACATATCAACGTACAAAAAAAGAGAGAGGAGTGATCAGATCACAACTCTTAATATAATAAAAATTGCAAGAGTATGCAATTAAAAACGTGCAAGACAAACGGATATCAACACATTATAAAACGCATACATCAGAGTTTGCATGAGATGCTAATTTGTAGGTGCGTGAAACAATTAAAGAAAGAGAGAAACACACGCATCATTGATTTTTGCAAGTGAGTGCGTGAGAAATAAAAGAAAGAGAGAAAAAAATTTAGGTGTACTAACACCATTGAAACGAAAAGAAAAAGAATAATATTTTTTGTCATAACTAGAATTGTTCTCAGTTTTTCTCCAAAGAAGAAAGAATTTCTTCAAGTCTTTTCTCTACATCCTCTATTCAAGTTCTTGAGATCGTGACACGCCCACACAGAGTGACCAGTCCTAGGAGATAGCGAGGAAGATCGAGTGGTTCAGACCAGGAGCATTGTAAGAAGTGAATGAACCTCCAAACGTTGGTACGATTTTGTTGTTCTGATAATATTGATTACAATTTCCCGTGTTTACTTATTGTTTGTATAAGTTCTGAAAATAATTATGATACCAAGTTCATTGGTTCTAGATTATGATCTATATAAAAAAAAATTTAAACCTTCCGCTAAGTGACTCTGACCGAGGTTCCAACAATTGGTATCAGAGCCAAAAAAATTCGGAACAAGAAATTTTTTCAATGCTCCTGTATGTATGAATGTGTTGGCACTATCTATATGATTGTATGAATGTTTATAATTTAATTTTTTTATTTAAACATGGTTGATCGTAATTTTTTATGATACTGTGGATTTAGGGTTTATAGGTTGTATAATTTTTTTTATATTTTTTTTACAGTTATTGTATTGTAAACAAAGAACTGGAAACACGTGTGACAGGGTACTGTTCACCATACACTGGGTACTGTTCAATGTTCACTATTCATGTGGTACTATTCATAAGCACTGTTAACATTGTCTTGCACGGTTCCGTTGGTAAGTGTTGTCTAGTGCATTCCATGAGGATTTCATGTTTCAGATTCATGAGATGAATCGAAGTAACCTGAAGAGACTGGAAGACTCGAAAATTACAAAAAGACTAAGGAATGCCTTGGGGATTTTGTAATTTTAGATTCCATTTTTTTTTAAATTAAATAATTCACAGTACTCGATCAATTCATGTATTCTCTATAGTATGTGATGATAAAAGCGTTGTCATGCATACTATGTCATTTAGATTAGATGTGACTATACAAATATATTTGATATGTCATACATGCAACATAGCCTGATATTTTATGTTTTCTTTTTAATGTTATTAAAATGGGCAATATACATAAATGGCTATGAAAAAAGAGATTTTTTTTTTTTTTAATGGTTAGAAAACTTGGTAACTCTCATTAATAGTAGTCTAGTTATTAAAGAAATTAATAAGTTAGATTAATAGGATCATTTACTGTAATTAGGATTAACATGATTAATTACCTAATAATAAATAAACCGAAAAAAATGTTAGAGTTTTAATAGTTAAAACTTGGTAAACAATAACATAATATTTTGACCTTAGTAAATATTTTACAAAGACTTAGATTATTCTAGATTAGATTTTTATTAGTTAAAAATCATAAATAATTTATTAGTTAATTAAAACTTGTTTCTAATAATGAATTAGTAAATGTGCTAGATAACTTGATTAAAGTTAGCCTTTTGATCTTGTAGAGTCTAAGTGTATTAACGGATAATAGAAAACCCTTTTCATAAAATAGTGAGTGGGAGAGGGATATATGACATATATATCTTGCAGTCTCTATCATTAGTTCAACACCATGAGATCCGAGTGGTGCCTCGTGATGGATTTGCTTTTGTTCTCTTTAATGAGGGTTTCCATAAAAGTCAATATCAAGGTTGACTTTCTAACGGATAGGATTTCTGAGGGCATTTCGGGATTGACCGACCGTAATGTGGCGATTCTCGAGTTAAGCTCGTGAGATCTGAAATGGTGGGTTACACTAACGAAGATTCTGATTAATGATTGCAGTATTTTACTTCTGTTGAATTTAAAGAAAAGTTTGTTCATTGGGATCGATGATTCCATTGGTTGAAACTAATTAATTTAATTAAAACCTAATCTAAGTGTGTGAAAACTTAATGGCTTAATGCTTCTTCTTTTTTTTTTGAAAAAAAGTGATTAATTAACTGATTTAAGCTAAACTAATGCAAAAGAACACACAAGAGATCAGTGATGAGAGAAATGCTAGGGAATTAATGTAACATACTTGAACCATTCAATGTAATCCACAAGTCTCATTAAAGCTCTTCAATCCAACTATTAGGGCTTGTTTTAGGATAAAACATGAATTACTTAATCCTTCCCCAAACTCACACAAGGTCATGTAATGAGGAAAGGTTAGAACCAATTTTTAATTAAATTATAAGCCTAATTAAGCATACCAAGGTCATGTATATGAAAATTATCTCAAATATTAAGCTTCTGGTTAAGACTTAAACGGGATGGTCACCCATATTTGATCATCAACCTCATGTATAAACTAAACCCAACACAAAAATTCATTGTGGTCACAATTGAATATGAGGTAGGGAATTAGAGTAAATATTTTAATAAAATAGACTAATAGTAAATTGGATTCTATTGGATAAAAATATTAGACTAAGGATCATAAAAATTGTTCAATTGGTCACATCAATCCCCTAGCTTAGGAGTTTAGTTACACATCAAAAGAGTTAAAGAAAACAAAGAAAAGTTAAAGAAGAAACCCAAGCTGGTCATTTGAGGCTCCTTGTCTTGTAAGCTTCCGCTTTTTGCCTCCCAAGCTCCAAAGATGGGTGGTAGTTGCCTGAATGTGAAAGTATGTGAAATTGGTGATGGGAATGTGAAAAGGTTACTGGATGGATAATCTTGTGTGGCTAAAGTTACATCACCATCATTAATAAAGGGTATTTATATGAGATCCAAATAAGGTAAGAAATCCTTATGGTAATGCGTGCCAATGTGTTGTCGTGTCGCGGTTGTCTAGGGTACACTTCAACCGTAACATTCATTCAACTTGTTTTCGCGAATTGATCGAGCGACATAGAATATGCGAGAGTTGATGTTGTCTCCTTTGTCGCGTCTGTTCAGGCGACAAACCACGATCGCGATAGTCCGCCTTCATTTCCGCTTTTTCTCCTTCACGAGACATCAACGACATTTAGGGAGCGAGAGCTGTTGACACTTGCTTTGTTACGTATGTTCAGGCGACAACCCATGACGTGACACTCTGTCTTTTTGTACCCTGGCTTCCGGTTTTGAGCTGTTTGGGATCCCCACTTCAATTCTTTTCACCCAATTATGCCTCTGACACTAAAAACCTGAAAAACACGAAATCGAGCCATCAAACACTTGATTTTACCTGAGAATTAAGCAATAAGCATAGAAGGAGATCAAAATCTAGTGTTATCGTGGCTCGATAAATACCCCCAAACCTAGCCTTTTACTTGTCCTCAAGCAAAACCAAGGAAAAACAAAAATAAGAAAGGAGAAAATAAACAAACATGACTTGATAAAAACAAAAAAATTTTAAACACAACAAAAATCAAACTCTGCATTTTAAACTGGTGATAAGATGCAACGAAGTGTGAATATGGAAAGTAGACACATGCAAAAAATTCTCAAGCAACTCGAAGGTACTCATAGGACAATCGAACAACACAAATCCCACACCTAAAGTGCTCTCATGTCGGGAACTACCAACTCTCACACCTCGAGTGTAATTCGTCTTGACTCTAAACCTTAAGTGGTCATTTTTTTTCTTTCCTCTCGGAGTCCTAAGTTCACACTCATGCAAAGTATGCAAGGATAGAGTTATGCATGAGAATCAAATACTTGCATATAATAAGAAATGAAACTTTATTATTTTGGTGAACTAGCCTAGAAAGTGAATCAAATTCCATGGATGTGGAAGATCACGCTTTAACAAACATTCCCATTCTAGATTTCATTGTAGATCATTTAGGTCTTCCTTTTGGTTGTAATGGGGTCATTGGGTGAAATGTGGTGAACAAAGAATAGGAAATGGAATTCAAAAGTCACAAATCATACTAAGACACTACATGATACACCCAATAATTTAGCTCTATTTGCATCACACTTGATACTAGTGACTAGGCTCACTTTTCATTACACTTGTGCTATACATGAGTACTTTACTAATGAGTACTTTACAATTACATACAAGACTATTATACAAAAAAAATATATATATATATATATATATATATATATATATATTAATTTGACACTTTAAGCTCATAAGTGCAAATTTTCTCACTTTTACAACTTTGAGTCTCTTGCCTTGCACATTTAATAATATAGCCTAAGTACACACCAACTTTTCATATTTATAGCTTTTTCACCTTTCAACCACTACACAACACAATAAGATTGACAACAAGTGTAGGCATGTGTTTAGGTTTAGGCTATATGGTATAATGTGGTTCCAAAAGAAGGGTAAGTGTTTGGCCTCAAAATTGGCTTGGGAGCACATAAATAGGGACATGGAATGTGTTTAGGCTAATTTGAGTAGTTAAGAACACACATTGCCTAAAATTATTTCTACCATTTCATCTATCAAAGGAATGTAAGTATCCATTAAGCAATCCATACAAATAATGCAATGTAATGTCCTATGGAAAATGATGTGAATGACATGATAAGTGTTTAGGATGAAACAATGATAACACTCAAATGCTCTTTTTAAGGTTTGTGTTTGTGAACTCACTAGGTGGTATTACTGTTATAACGAGGTGTTTGAGCACCGAGTTCCTTGAACTTGAACACAAAAGGATGGGACAAGCCCATGAAGTGCAAATGAGACCCAAGAGCGACAGCAAGATGCTCAATCGTGCACATTATGCATAAATTAACTCTCACATAAACACACACTGAAAGTATCACACCCAAGCTACTTGAAGCTCAAAAATTTTGGTCTTGTGACTTTTTGAAAATTTTGACTCAAACCAAAAGTTTGGACTCAAAATGAAATAAAAAATGACATAAACCATTGTCGACACCTCTAAACCTAAACTCAACATTGTCTCCAATGTTGACAATGAGAGCCCGGTGGGAAGGCGCCAATGCCATGAAAACTATACATAACTAAAGACTGAAAAATAAGACTCACACAGGCACAATCAAGGTAGCATCCAATAATTCAAAATGGGCAAATAAACATCAACCACATCACAATACATCGCACACCCTTAATGTAAGTAGCAATATAATATGCAAAACAACTATTAAGATAGAATGGTAAACAAAAATCCCACAAGTATGAAATGTAACTAAAGCAACAAAACTGAACAAGTCTAGATACGAAATAAACAATAGGTAGCTAAACAACTAATAATGTGGTGGTGGCGGCCATGATTTTCGAGCATATGTTCCTTCCCCTTCCAACCAGCCTCTGCAGCTACACTGTCATCTGCTTCCTTTCTTGATATCTCCATAACCTTACGGACAACAACATCCTCCTCTGAAACTCGTGGTTCGCTGGTCTGGTGAACTGGCAATAAGGGCTAGTAACCTAGGTACTGGGACTAGTATTCTAGCACTGAAGGTGGGTATCTTAATCCTGATCCTACAGTCTGGTAGTCCTAAGATGGAGGCTGGTAACCTGGAGGTAGAGGTGGAGGTGGGCCCCATGGGTAAGGAACTGGCTTTATTTATCTGTTATATGGTCTGAGGTGGAGCTCTTGTCTCGACTCCATTATGTCATGTCTGAATCCTGCATCGACCATATCTATCTTGGTCATGAGCCGCTGCTTCATCCTAGTCATCTGGTTAAGCATTACCCTCTCAACCCTTGTAATAGCACTAAGGTTCTCTACATCTGTATCTGTTTGCTGGTCTCTGAATAACCTGATGGCTGCTAAGGAATGGGTCAAAGGAGGAAGGCTCTCATCATACTCAGGTAACCTCTTATCCTCCTCATCTGAATCTGCCTCTGTCTGCTCTTCTTGCTCAGCTCCAGGATCATCCTCATCTTCATCTTCTTGTATTCTCCCCCTATTCTTCTTGAGTTGGCTAGGACCCTCTCTTGTATCGGGTCTCCTCAGTCCTCGGGGTGGGTAGAGACTATACCATGTATGTACCCTAAAATCGACCCAGTGTCCATCCACTCACCTCTTGACATATCAACTCCTAATGTCTGGCAGAACTGGGTGATCAAGCATGGAAACAACATTGCTTCTTTCCTTGACACATCTCTAGCGGACTTATGAATTCCCATATTTACTATTACTCCCACGTCGATAGGCTACTCATTATGTAAGAAATATAGCAGGGTAGCCACATCGTAGGCCACAGTGATGCGATGTCCTCACGGCCTCAAAGAATAGAAAATGAAGATGTGCTATAAGGCAAGCTCTATATGTAGCCGGTTCTGCTTTAGCAGGCTGGACTTGGAATTAAAAAATGGCATCGGTTAGGCCACCAAGTTATTAGCCAAATTAATGCCCATCATATGGCTAAAAACCTCGAGTCTTGGCACCCCCTTGAACAAATCACACCTATTACCTGGTCCCTACAGCAGTAGTGTGGTCCTGAAGTACCTGTAAATATCTACTGAATTAATTTGTACCTCAATTTTCGGGACCAACATAGGACTCCCCAAATTAGAATTCTGGTCTAATATCCCTACATAAAATTCCCTGCCAATTTGGGGAAAAAATTTAGGAGGCATCTGTACATACATTCCCCAACCTTTGTTCTCAACCTTTGTTCTCAACCATCCCAGGAATAGGTGTTGCTGTCAATTCACTTACAGTAATACCCCTCTCAGCAATGATCTTCTTCCAGCTGAACTTGGCTATCTTGTTCTGGGTTTTTGGCACACGAAGGTGTAGGGAAAAAACCACGCGCAGCGGAAACGTGATAAAAACGAAATTAAGGTTGTGTATAAATAAAAAAATCCCTTTTATGCAACGAGAACCTTAACCCTAAATAAATTGATATATATAAAAAGTGTCACACTTTTTTCTCGTGACAATTGAACAAGCGCCGAACTGATTCCACAAGATCTTCCAATCCAATCACGAACGTGAATCATCTAGGAGTGTGGGCTCCCTTTCTTTGTCTTGTATACGTGAGGATGGAAACAAACAAAATCTTGTTCCTTGTTAGTCACAATAATCCTCCAAGGAGAAAACAAAGAATGATAGATCACTTGTGAATTATCAATCAATTTAATTGAAACTCGCGAGAACCTTGATTCGATCTTGTACACAAAATCTTTTGATGTAAAGGCTACTAGTGTACTATCGAAAACTAAAGGTTCTTTTTTCCTTTTTCGTCTTTCCCGAATCACACACTATTTCTTAGAGTTTATCGAATTTTGTCTAGAGTAAAATCAGATTTTTCCCCCTCAAAATTAATATGATGGCCGAATTCTTCTCTTAGAAAAATAGGGATGGCCGAAATCTCTATGAAAATGCAATTAGGCTGGCCGAAAATCACACACACACACACACACACACACACATATATATATATATATATATATATATATATATATGATCATAAATCCTTTCCTAAGAAGGATTTACTTGGTTGGTAAGAATCTTTTCCTCAGGTGGATTTATTTGAAAGTTAAGAATCATTATCTAAAAGAAATTCTATCCTCTTATATATATATATACATGGGATGGCCGAAAATCATAGGATATATATTAGGAGACTCAATTCTTTTCTTAAGAAGGATTTACTTGGTAGTTAAGTATCCTTTCTTTAGGTAGATTTACTTGGTGGTTAAGAATCCTTTTCAAAAAGGAATTCTATCCTAAACCAAGACTCATAATCCAACTCAATAGTATATTTGTAACCATATTAAAGACTTTCTAATTTGATTAGATAAATAACTCCTTTTATTTATCTACTTATCAAATATAGTCTTTAATATTAATTATATTACTAACAATAGTATAATTTTAGGAGACCATCTCCTAATAGGAAAAAGATTTTGACTTTTAATTAAATAATTAATTAATCAACAAATTAATTAATTTCCATTTAATAAAATAATAAATAATAAATAATATAATATAATTAAGCTATTCTAAATAGCCTTGCCGCCCAAACCAAATATATGGGCCAATATATTATTTTCTTAATTTATTAAATCCATTTGACCTTTATAAAAAGACTACATGTGAACTAGATCCATTCTTACAAAAAGAAACAAGTGCACAAGCCTAGATACAATTCTAGATGGACCCTTAAATTTATCTGGAAGAATATATCAAGTGATCCATGCAAGCTCGTGTGGATTAGGGATCTTGGTGGGCTATCTAGATTTAAGCTCCAATAGACACAACCCAATCACAATCAACAAATGATTCACATAGGTCCGATCTATTTAATTTTAGTTCATTCCACTAAAAGAACTAAAATTGAACTCTTAAATAAATATAGAATAAGTTGACGTTACTCATTCATACCCAAGACAACCTTTTTGAAGAAAGTGTACCCTCGTGAAGAATACCAGTAATCGCCAACAGCTCATAGATCGCATATAGCTCTCTAAGTTACCTTATTAACTCATATGACCACATTTTGAACTTGGATATTTTGACTTGTCCAGAAGCCATGTTTCAATAGACACTATTGAAAACTTAACGTTAAGATTTAATATTCAATACCTCAAAACATCCATATGATGGTATTCTACTCTCATTCAACAGGTGGAGCCACGATGTCCATATCTATAAATGAAGTCCTCCATTGATTAACAAATGAATACCACCAAACTATCGTGGATAGACTATGCTCTATAATCGTACTCATTGATAGCTCAAATGATAACACTTGCAACCTTAAGTCCATCATTTATCTCAGGATTGAGATAAATTCTCTGATTGTCTTCAAATAAAAACTTTTATCCATTGACGGTTCTAGATAAAGTATTTCATTTTGATCATATTGATTGTACCCAGTGCACTAGATTCTTTTGCAGAAGACACCACACTTTGATGATTTTAGACTCATCATAACACATTTGATCCCACTTAAATGCTAGTAAAACAATCTACAACTTTGACAAGATAAAGGCGCCTAACCTTTTATCTTAAGTTGTGAATATTATTCAAGACTAATTAAAGAATTGTGTCTACCTCATACATATCTAGATGTATGAACAATTCATCTTTTCTCATAGTCTTTTAACCTTATGATTATTTACTTTTGATAATTATAATAATTAAACTATAAATGCTATAAGATTTGTTAAACTAGAAATCACTTTATTAATATGAAAAGATTGTCAAATACATTAGTATACTCTTGCTATCGAGCATAATCCGAACAATCTCCCACTTGCTCTATAGCAAATGTGTCAGATCTCTCATCCCCATGTTCTCTAGATGTCCATCTAAACTCTTTTATGGAAGAGCCTTTGTAAAGGGATCCATTAGATTTTCTGCTGATACGATCTTGGTAATCGTCATGCCACCCCTATGCACAATTTCCCTTAGAATATGATACTTTCTTTCATTGTGTTTCCCTCTCTTATGACTTCTTGGTTCTCTAGAATTAGCCACTGCTCCACTATTGTCACAATATATAGTGATCTGCTTATTCGTATCAGGAACCATTTCCAAGTCAATCAAAAATTGGCAAAGCCAGACAACCTCTTTAGCAGCCTCGCATGTGGCAATATACTCGGCTTCCATGGTGTAATCGACAATACAAGATTGCTTGATACTCCTCCATATGACTGTCCCCCCTCCAATAGTAAACACAAATCCTGATGTTGATCTCCTGGAGTCAGAATCTGACTAAAAATCAAAATATGTATACCCGATGGGAATTAAATCCCCTCCAGAGTATACAAGCATATAATCTCTCATTCTCCTAAGATACTTGAAAATATGTTTGACTGCCATCCAGTGATCAGGGCCAGGTTTCGATTGAAACCTGCTAACTATGCCCACAACAAAACAAATATTTGGTCTAATACAGAGCATTGCATACATGAGACTTGCAACTATCGATGCATACAGAACCTTACTCATGAATTGCTCTTCATGCTCATTCTTAGGAACTTGTTCCTTAGAAAGTTTGATTCCATGTTTGAAAGGTAACATACCTTTCTTGGACTTTTTCATGGAAAACCTGGACAAGATTTTATCTATGTATGAAGCTTGGGATAATGCAATCGTTCTATTCTTTCTATCCCTTATGACTTGGATACCAAGAATATAACTTGCTTCTCCTAAGTCCTTCATATCAAATTGTTTTGCTAGCCATTCTTTTATTGATGTCAATACACCTACATCGTTTCCGATTAGTATTAAATCATCTAAGTAAAGAACTACAAAAAACAACTTGTCGCCTTTAATCCTTTAGTATACACAAGGTTCATCAAGGTTTTGAATAAACCCAAAAAATTTCACGGCTTGATCGAACCTTATGTTCCAGGATCTGGATGCTGGCTTCAATCTATATATGGATCTTTGCAACTTGCATACCCTTTCCTCTTGGCCCTTTTCAATGAATCCTTCTGGTTGCACCATGTAGATGCTTTCGTCAAGACTTCCATTAACGAAAGGTGTCTTGACGTCCATTTGCCAAATCTCTAGTCTAGAGATGCCTAATGGATAAGAGTATCCTAATGGATTTAAGCATGGCCACAGGAGAGAAGGTTTCTTCATAATCGATCCCTTCCTTCTGTGTATAACATTTAGCTACCAATTTTTCTTTAAAGGTTTCCACCTTTCCATCCATCCATATTTTCCTCTTGTTTACCCACTTGCACCCGATGGGTTTTATCCCTTTAGGCAAGTCTACAAGAGACCAGACTTTGTTTTTGAATATAGATTCAATTTCGGATTGCATTGCCTTTTGCCAATGGCGACAATCAACATATTCCATTGTTTCCTTGTACGCATAGGGATCATCATCGTCCAGAAGATTCTCTACAGATTCTCCTAGATCGATGTATCTCTCAGGTTATCTACTAACCCGCCCACTACGACGAGGTATGGTAGATTGTTGATCTTGTGTCGGTACGGAACTTACAATTGGGCTTGGTTGTGAAACCTCTTGTGGAATTGTATCTCCTAAAAGCTCATTCAGGATAATTCTACTTTTAGGCACAAAATTATTCATATAGTCCTCTTCCAGAAATTTAGCATTTTTCAAAACAAATACTTTAAGATCTGAAGGACTATAAATATAATATCTTTTTTTTTCCTTTTGGATACCCTACAAATATGTATGTTTCTGAACGGGACTCCATCTTTTCTGTCTTTCCTTTTAACACGTGCGCAGGACATCCAAATATCCTTAAGTGTTGTAAACTAGGCTTTCACCCGATCCACAACTCATGCGGTGTTTTAGGAACCGACTTAGATGGTACATCGTTTAGAATGTACATTGCGGTTTGTAAAGCATATCCCCAAAAAGAATTAGGAAGCGTTGAATAACTTAACATAGACCTAACCATATCCAAAAGAGTTCTATTTCTTATTTCTGCCACTCCATTTTGTTGAGGTGTGTCTGGTGTAGAAAACTAAGCAATTATCCCATTATCAATAAGATATTGATGAAACTAACCATATAGATATTCTCCACCACGATCAGACCTCAAGATTTTTATGCATTTCTCAAGTTGATTTTCTACTTCAGCTTTAAATGCTTTGAACATATCAAAAGCATCCGACTTATGTCTCATGAGATACACATAGCCAAATCTTGTGTGATCATCCGTGAAAGTGATGAAGTACTCATATCCACCTCTAGCTTGAATGCTCATAGGTTTACATACATCAGTGTGTATCAATCCTAAACATTCGATGGCTCTTGTGCCTTTGGTCGTAAATGACCTTTTGGTCATTTTACCTTCCAAACAAGATTCACAAGTGGTAGATCATCAACCTTTAAGTCACTTAGAGGTCTATCACTTACCAATCTTTTAATCCTATTAAGGCTAATATGACCTAGGTGCAAATGCCATAGGTAGGTTTCGTCTTTTGATAATTTTACTCTTTTATGATTAGGTTCCGTTGATTCCGTGTCTAACAAGCGAGAGATATTTCCATGCAAATAGAATAAACCGTTTTCCAATGTACCTTTGCAAATAATTTTGTCATTCTTACTAATAATAAAAGCTTTATTAAAAGTAACCGAATAATCAAATTTATTTAAACAAGAAACTAAAATTAAATTCATCATAAATTGAGGTACATAATAAACGTCTATTAAATCTAAATGCCTATAAGAATCTAAACTAACTCTAATATCTCCCACTGAGCTAGCAGACACCAATGCTCCATAGCCTAAAACAAACATGATTAGTGGCTCCAGAGTCTATGATCCAAGAATCCATAGAATCCGCCAAAAAACATGTTTCAAGATAATTAATATTACCTTTTTCCTTCTTGTCTTGAGACTTTTGGCAATTTCTTTTTTATTGTCCCTTTTCACCACAAAAGAAACACTTCCCTTTGATCTATGTTACTTTCTTTGTCTTTTTCTTAGTAGGTCCTAGTTGTTTTTTCTTTTGTTGTTTCTTGACCTTCTTACGGGTCTTAATAGTAGCAACTTTACCTACGGTATGAATCTCTTGACCCTTGCTTTTACCAAGAATTTTTTCCGTGCTTTGAACATCTTGCATCAGGCCTTGCAAGGTGTATTCCATTCAAGGTGTAATCCAACTTGAATTGTTCAAAGGAATCCGACCGTGAGTTGACAATCATGTCAATTTTGGTCTCACCGTCTATCTCAGCACCATTCAATTCAGCAATGTTGAGATGTGCTATGACTTTCATCATGTGATCTTTCACAGCCTGTCCAGGTTTCATCCTAAGATTCATAAAAGCAGTCACTGCCTCTCTCCTAGTCGTCCTAGACCTCATAACAAACATCTCCTCTAGAGACATCATTATATCGACAGCAGTCTCCATTCCTTCATGTTGCTGTTGTAACACGTTGGAGATGGTGGCCATAATGTAACATTTAGCCATCTCACCAGAAGACTCCCACTGCTGATACTCATCTGTTTTCTCATGAGTAGATTCATTAGTATGAGTAGGTAGTTTAGGAGTGCATAGAACAAACATATGCTTTTCGGATTGCAAAAAAATCCCAATTTTCCTTTTCCATGTGACATAATTATCACCAGTTAAAGTATTGTCTTTAAGGATGTTGATTAGGGATGGGGTCATGATTTCTGAACAATAACAAAAAAATTATATAAGTAAATAATCATGATAAAGCACTTTCGAATATTTATCTTGAATTAAATAAAATAATTCAATCGTAAAAATTCAACGGTGATCCAACACCCATAAATGTCACGCCTCCTTTGCGAGTTCGCAGCATTTACTAGTTTGAATAGGTCTCACCTAATTGTTAACATAACAACCAAAGTTTTCAATTTTAGCCTTGTAATTTTTATTAACAAGAACTCTTGGGAGGATAAAATTACATTGAGTGTAATACCAAGTTATCGACATTCAATATAATCCCTCACGAATATCCCTCATTTGGGAGCAGATATCGTTTGGGCTAATTGTCTAGTCTATTCTTATAAGGAAGTATCTTGCTAAATTCCATTCATGAATACCCCTTGGGGGGTTATTCACGAAACATAAAGCTCAACTAAACTTGGAGGCCGTAGGTGTTCCAAAACACCTTCTCCCACTCAATTGTTTAAGGCGTGTGATCGAATTCCAAAGAATGATTTACCAACTTATCTAGATGTCAATTTAGATACTTAAACCATTCAATGCATGTTCATACCAAAAAAAAGATATATGAGTGGCACTCCTATTCTATATGACATGTTATCAAACAATGACAAACATTGCAATATTTACAATAAATATAAATAGCTTCAATTTTGGTTCATCCTAGAAAAGAAAGTAAATTACATGTCTTGGAATACAAAAAACTCATTTCTTGGTGAACAAGTCTTCACGCGACCTTCGTCGTCCGGAATCTCTTGGCTGCCTCCCATGGGCGTGAGCACCCTTGGGCCCTTACCCATGGGCGTGCGTATGCCACAAACCCGTAAAGGGCTGCCATGCGCAGCCTATGGTTTCCATAGGGCTGCCGTGTGCAGCCCATGCCACAACAAACTTGGTTGCGTGCTCTTCGCACGCACGTTCGTTGCTACAGCTCGCATGGTCCCAAACTTGTTCCGGTTGCCCCTAATTCTTCAAACCTTCGAGTCTTCGAAACTTGAGTGTATTACAAAAGAATTATAAATAAAAATACTGTAATTGTTTTTATTATTATTACAACAACAAAATAAAAAAAACTTAGCAACTACCAAGAAGGAAATTATGGCGATGATAGACCACCCTTCTTGTTACAAT
This sequence comes from Dipteronia dyeriana, assembly GCA_032871835.1. Lineage (NCBI taxonomy): Eukaryota > Viridiplantae > Streptophyta > Magnoliopsida > Sapindales > Sapindaceae > Dipteronia > Dipteronia dyeriana. Next base: position 83,039,096 of record CM065300.1, on the reverse strand, counting down.
CCCAAAACAAAATACATTTAAATTCTAGAACCAAAATTGAGCAATAACAATCCATAGATAAAACATATATATATCCACACATTCTAATGTAAATATATATGCAAATACCTAGAGTGTCATCTCTTTCTAAAACATGCACATCACATACATCAATTAATCTAGGGTACAACCAGCCTCTGATACCAATTGTAGGGAAAAACCACACACATTGGAAGCGTGATAAAAACGAAATCAGAGTTTGTGTATAAATAAATAAAAATCTCTTTTATGCAACGAGAACCTTAACCCTTGATGAATTAATATATATAAAAAGTGTCGTACCTTTTTCTCGTGACGATTGAACAAGCGCCAAATTGATTCCGCAAGATCTTCCAATCTAATCACGAACGTGAATCACCTAGGAGTGTGGGCTCCCTTTCTTTATCTTTTATACCTGAGGATGGAAACAAACAAAATCGTGTTCCTTGTTAGTCACAATAATCCTCCAAGAAGAAAACAAAGAACGTTAGATAACTTGTGAATTATCAATCAATTTGATTGAAACTCGCGTGAACCTTGATTTGATTTTGTACACAAAACCTTTTGATGTAAAGGTTAGTAGTGTACTATCGAAAACTAAACGTTCTTTCTTCCTATTTCTTCTTTCCTGAATCACACACTATTTCTTAGAGTTGATCGAATTTTTTCTGAAGTAAAATCAGATTTTTCACCCTCAAAATTCCTATGATGGCCAAATTCTTCTCTTAGAAAAATAGGGATAGCCGAAATCTCTATGAAATTGCAATTAGGCTGGCCAAAAATCACACACACACACACACACACACACACACACACACACACATATATATATATATATATATATATATATATATATATATATATATATAGGATCATAAATCCTCTCCTAAGAGGGATTTACTTGGTTGGCAAGAATCCTTTCCTTATGTGGATTTATTTTATAGTTAAGAATCCTTATCTAAAAGAAATTCTATCCTCTTATATATATACATGGGCTGGCCAAAAATCATAGGATATATATTAAGAGACTTAATTCTTTTCCTAAGAAAGATTTACTTGGTAGTTAAGTATCCTTTCCTTAGGTAGATTTACTTGGTGGTTAAGAATCCTTTTCAAAAAGGAATTCTCTCCAACACCAAGAATCCTAATCCAACTCAATAGTGTATTTGTAACCATATTAAAGATTTCCTAATTTGATTAGATAAATAATTCCTTTTATTTATCTACTTATCAAATATAGTCTTTAATATTAATTATACTACTAACAATAGTATAATTTTAAGAGACCATCTCCTATTAGGAAAAAGATTTTGACTTTTAATTAAATAATTAATTAATCAACAAATTAATTAATTTCCATATAATTGAATAATAAAATAAAATAATTAAGCTATTCTAAATAGACTTGCCGCCCAAACCAAATATACGGGCCAATATATTATTTTCTTATTTTATTAAATCAATTTGACCTTTATAAAAAGTCCACATGTGAACTAGATCCATCCCTACAAAAAGAAAAGTTCATATGCCTCAATACAATTCTAGATGGACCCCTAAATTGGTCCAGTAGAATATATCAAGTGATCCATGCAAGTTCGTGTGGATTGGGGATCTTAGCGGGCTATCTAGATTTAAGCTCTAATAGATACAACCCAATCAAAATCAACAAATGATTCACTTAGGTCCGATCTATTTAATTTTAGTTCATTCCACTAAAGAACTAAAATTGAACTCTTAAATAAATATAGAATAAGTTGACGTTACTCATTCATACCCAAGACAACCTTTTTGAAGAAAGTGTACCCTCGTGAAGAATACCAGTAATCGCCAACAGCTCATAGATCGCATATAGCTCTCTAAGTTACCTTATTAACTCATATGACCACATTTTGAACTTGGATATTTTGACTTGTCCAGAAGCCATGTTTCAATAGACACTATTGAAAACTTAACGTTAAGATTTAATATTCAATACCTCAAAACATCCATATGATGGTATTCTACTCTCATTCAACAGGTGGAGCCACGATGTCCATATCTATAAATGAAGTCCTCCATTGATTAACAAATGAATACCACAAAACTATCGAGGATAGACTATGCTATATAATCGTACTCATTGATAGCTCAAATGATAACACTTGCAACCATAAGTCCATCATTTATCTCAGGATTGAGATAGACTCTCCGATTGTCTTCAAATGAAAACTTTTATCCATTGACGGTTCTAGATAAAGTATTTCATTTTGATCTTATTTAATGCACCCAGTGCACTAGATTCTTTTGCCTGGTTATATTCAAACTCGGTGTATGCACGGGCTTCTTTGTCCATTATTGAGGCAACATCCTTCCTATGAAATCACTTTTTGATATTTTCAGCAAAGTGCCAACAACATAAGGTATGGGTGGCATAAGGGAACACTTTAGAAATCCCTACTTCAATGCTTGCATGCCTATCAAAAAATGAAAACTAGCTCATCAATATGACCTAGGACATCTTTCAAGCAATCCAAAAACCATTCCCATGAAAGGTTATTTTCTGAGTCGCTGTACCCTAAAGCAATTGGATACACCTGTTCGTTCCCATCTTGTGTTGTTGCAACAAACATTGTACCCCGGAATCATCCCTTTAAATGGGTACCATCAACGACAATGACTTGACGCATACACATCTGGAATCCTCTAAGTGAGGCACCAATCGACATGAAGAAGTGTAGAAATTTACCATCTTCGTCGCACTGTAAGTCAGTGATTGTGCCGGGATTTTATTGTTCCAAAACGTAACCAAATGATGGAAGCAGTTGGAAGGTTTCCTCATGCGTTCCATATGTAAGTGATAACGCATAATCGAGGGCGGCGTGTGCCTTACTGTACATGATTTGGATTCCATACATTGATTTCATGTCGGCGATTATGTCATTCGGACGCATTAGTCGACCATCTTGTTGTTGAAGTCTAGGTGCAATAACTTCTCCAATTATGACTGCACTAGCTTGTCGGTGCCGACGGTGAATTTCTTCTAAAGGACAAGTGTGTTCGTTGACGAAACTTCTTACTTGAAAGTATGTGCCTTCATCTCTCATCACCGCTCTTAACTTCCACGTACAATTTCCCATCAAACAAACTAGATGTAATGTTGTCTTATTGGAAATTTTCACCTTTCACTCGAAGTTCTGCCGCATTGCAAAATGGCCTACTAGTCTCTTCAAATCCTTTTTCGTTGGAAAAAACTGCCCTTTATATATCATGCTTGTATGTTCATCTTCAAACATGTTCCTGCTTCCACCAATACCAAACGAGTATGATTCTGCTCCTGGAATAACCCATGTTGTGGCATTATCAGAATCATCTGCAGCTACATTAGCCCTCCCCTTGGAGGTCCCAGCTATATCTAGTGCACTGGAACTAAATCTGTGTACATGTCTTACACGTCTTTCCGTTTCGACAGGTTCTGTATCATCCTGATTGTCCTCTACATTTTCAATAGAATTTAAATTGCCCTCATTATCCACCTCATTATTCACCCCAACATTCAGTGTTGTATTCTCCTCATTGTTGATGTCATTGTAGATCTCATTGTATTGGTGGTTGTACTGTCTACCATTCATCTCAATATGACAATCAAATACATCGTCGAATTGAGGTCCCGGTCTATTATCATGGGTGGCTACTTATGGTGGGATAACACATATGTTTTCCCGACCATCAATCCCACTTCTTTCTGTAAACAACTGGTTGCTTCCGCTTGATGAACGAAATTGTTGGGTGTTATCAGGATGAAGGATATCTTCACTAATGACACCTCCTGTTGGCCTCTAGATTAGACTAACACATACTTGGGGTATCACTCTATCTTCCCCTAGCATAAACTGAACATCGTCATTGTTTCTTATAAATGTACGACATGTAGTCCCATGAGCAATTGATATAGACTGTAGCTCAGCACTGTATTTGTTCTCATCAAACTTCACAATGGTTTGAACGATCGACACCAGTTCGTCGTAACTCAAATTCTTTGACACATACAAACCTTGGTTATCGAAACCTAAATACCTCTGATTTCCGTCTGGTAATTGCCCCCATCGACCGTTATAAGATATGACTATTCTCACCATATCCATTGTCTTGTCAAAACCAACATCAAAAACCATTAATAAGGAAAAAAAAATTCATATTAAATTTACAATTATAAAGGATTAAACAAAAATCAAAAGTGTAAGATATGAAGCTTTTTTTTAAACTGATCGAGCTTTTTTTGTATATGATCGAGCCGTTTTTGTACATGATCGAGCTCTTTCTAACTGGATCAAGATTTTTTTGTTCAAGACCGAGCTCTTTTTCTACATAATCGAGCTTTTTTATATATGGCTCGAGCTTTTTTCAAATATGGCTCGACCTTTTACTTTTACGGATCGAGCATTTTTTTAAGAAATCGAGCTTTTTTGTGAGGGATCGAGCTTTTCTTATGCAGGATAGAGCTTTTTTTGTGCGGGTCGAGCTATTTGTGTGAGGGGTCGAGCTTTTTTTAGCAAGGATAGAGCTTTTTTTCTAATGGATCGAGCCTTTTTTCGAGGGATCGAGCTAATTGTATAAGGGATCGAGCTTTTTTTGGCAAGGATCGAACTTTTTTTCTGATTGATCAAGCCTTTTTTCGAGGGATCGAGCTTTTCTTTTTTACGTATCCAGGATCTATTTTTTGGATCGAGCTTTTTTTGAATTTGATCGAGACTTTTTTCAAATTTCCGAGCTTTTTTACAAATGTTTCGACCTTTTTTTAAAACCTTTCCAGCTTTTATGCCCAAGATTATAAACTTGTTTGCACCATTACAACTCAACTCAGTCAAATATATATACAAAAAAATATACATACATGTTCATTCATTATTTGTAAAAAGTTTACAATTCCAGGACATCAACATAAAAAAATTGAGACAACATGTTCATAAATGTTCATATAGTGTTATACCACACAGAAATACAATAAAAAATGTAAATTAATATCAGAAATATTAATTTACCTTCTTGTGCAATATCTGGAATGGAGCTCGTTTTCTGATGAAAAAATGGAGTAGGTGATTGATTTTCAGACAACTTTTTTGGACGACAGCCTTTAAAGAATAAAATTTCGATTATTTAAGGGCAATTTCGGTAGCTCACCATAGTAGGTGCCTTTTAAACTTAACTTATTATAACGGTGACATCACTGCAAGTGACCAAAAAAAAGGTGACATTCCTCACCATTTCCACTTATGGGTAAGGGGGTGGTGATTGTCATAATAATATTTTCGTCGACTTCTTCTGTGTAATTACGGTTTTTTTGTAGAATTGATTTGTTATTTTTATTTTTGGAATTTGATTAAAGAAAACATTTTGTAGCGAATTATTATTATTATTATTATATTATTGTTAAAATATGAAAAATATTAAATTTGTGATTAATGGGAAGTGAGAAAATGTTCAAAACAAATTTACAATTTTTTATTAGGTTTAAATTCATTAATTTATTTAATATAATATTTGACATTTTTCAAATATAAGTGTAAAGACACTTATGACTTTACCTCGTTCTCGGTGATCAATTAATTGTGGTCAACAATTAGTCAACAGATAAATGATTAGTGATAGTCATTATAATATTTTCGTTAGATTCTATGCAATTAATCTAGATAAATTTATGTAATTTGTCATCAAAATCTTATTATAGTTTAATTTATTCGTCATTTTATTACCTTTAGTTTCATTAATGGCTATTATCTCTCTCTACTTTTTTTCATTTCCCAAAATCCTCTATGTTGTTAGTTTTATGATTTTGAATGAAAAAACCGTTTTACCCTTCGATATGATTTGGAAACAACTTTTAAAAACCATTCTTTAAATTTTGAGGCGGTAGAGGTTGATTGCACAGTATACTAGTAGATTGAACCAGATCTTAAACGCACAAACATAGATTGGATTAAGATCGCATCGAATTCTATCTGATCCATTTGAAACTCCTACTCTCACACTTAAATACATAAATGCAGGAGTGTTTTGACCATTCATTGAAAGGTAATAACGATCAAAGGTAATAAATTGACCATTTTTTTTTTCATAGTATCTATTTAGACCAAGTTTTTTTTTAAGCTTTTATTATCGGTAGGATTTGAGTCGCTAACTTGTGGAGTCGCTAACTTGTGAGTTATTTATCCAAATCCTAAACTCGTTTATTTACACCCCTAGAAACTTAAATTTACCATTTTGCTCTTAACTTGAAGAATTAAAAGTATGATTTTACCTTGTAACCTTTTAAAAATTTACAATTATACATTGACTTGTAATCAATAGTAAGTTAACATATGTCACCAAATTTTATAAATAAAAATTAAGTAGCTAAAAATATAACGATCTGAAATTTCTTTTAAAGAAAATAAATAATAAAGTTTCTATTTTAAACTAATTTACCATTAACAAAACAATTTCTTTTCTCACTTTTAAAAAGATTTAACACAGTCCAATAGGATTATTTTTTTAAGAAAATAATAAAATTATAAGAGAAAAAAAAATCTTCACCATTTATCTCAGAGATAAAGTATAAAAATCAAAACAACTTTAATCATAATGAAAATGAAGAAAAAAAGAAGAACAGAAATATCCAGAAATGGAGGTGAGAAGATCTGGATTGGATCTCCATGGTTATCCTAATCTATAAAATACCTTTCAAGTTCGATGCTTCGAAAAATATTGTGTTTTAAAGATTAAAATACCATTTTCCTATTAAGTGGGACTAATTCAGTTGTTATCTAATAGAAGGTCATAATTGATATATTATGAAATTTTAGTGACCACGGTCAAAAAATAAACACGGTTAAAATAACTCATATATATATATATATATAATATAAAGTGTAACGTTAAATATTCAATTTTTTTTTTAATTCTATTTTAAATGATGTGGCACGTGAGACGTCAGTATCTTATAAAATATAGAATTATGTATTAACTGATGTAATATGACACCTCATATATCATATAATTTAGGATATAATTTTAAAAAAATAAAAATAAAACGTCTAATGTTACTCGTATATAAATAATGAGCATTTAGGTGGGATTCACATGTGGATTCCAATTTATATTATACAGTGTCTCATCCACAAGAGAAAGTTAAACCTGTTATTCCTATTTTATTTTTTCATATATAAAAAAAGTAATACTACACTTTCCAATAAAATTGTTCTAAAATTATATACAATCTAATGTGACGGTTTAGTAAAAGTGATAATAAGAGTAAAAACATAGTAATTCATTAAATGAGTTAGACTGTCATGTTAGATTATATATGTTTTTGAGACAATTTTTTAAAAAGAGTGTATTTTTCGTATAAAAAAACATCTAATAATCTCTCTCTTCCGTCTGGAGTAATATCTTTTTTTGATTTCTTATATTATTATTTTTTTGTTTTGAAAGAGATTTCCTATATTATTAAATTTTCTTTTAATGAATGCCATTTCAGTTCACACAGATAATCATTGATCCAGCTCTTCATTAAAACGGATTCGGATTTTCTGATGAGCTGATCTTTTTCATGATCTAGAAGACCTAATATAATACTAATGATAGTCAATTGAAAATTTTGGTCTAAAAACCAACCAAATAATGTGGCAAGTGATTTGTCCATACCATATTATTCATCACATCACTCCTAATTTATGGGATGATGACAACTCATTTATTATATTATTTAGATATAATGTTTGGATTTGACGACTCATTTTTGGATCTTATATTATTACTTCTTTAGATAATACTGAGTATATAAAGATAATGATTTTGAAAATGTCACATGATTTAGCTAGGTTACGCCGTTACGGTAAAGTAGAGAACTGAAATTCCTTCAAAACCCCTCCCCCCATTCACCTACTTATATAAAGCCCTCGAGCCTCTTCTTACAACTCCAATACATACACGCACACTCACAAAAGCTTTTAAGCTAGCTAGATGGATCTTTAATTTTCTTCAAAGCCTTGTATTTCTCATCATCATAATTAAGGTGCTCTTCTCTTCTCTTCTCTTCTCTTCTCTTCTCTAGATCTCCAAACACCCCATAACACATGTTTAAAATTGGAATTTGTACAGAACAGTAACAATAGTTGTGTTTTTATGATAATTGCAGAGCAGCGAAAAATTAAAATGGCTGGTGGTGAGGAGAAGACCGAGAAGAGTGGTGCATTAAAGTTGCAAAAAAGCTATTTTGATGTGTTGGGTCTATGCTGTTCATCGGAAGTTCCATTGATAGAGAACATCCTCAAGTCTCTAGATGGAGTAAAAGAATACTCTGTTATCGTCCCTTCAAGAACAGTCATCGTTTTCCATGATAATCTCATCATTTCTCAGCTTCAAATTGGTACTACTTCATTTCCCTTTCTTTTTCTTTTTCTTTTTCTTTTCCGTCACCTTTTCTCATTTTTCTTTTCTTTTCTTTTCTTTTCTTTTTTGAACACACCTTTTCCCTTCTTTTCAGCACAACAACATTCATGAATTATGATTATTTTTCTTTGTTGCTTACCATCCTGCGTGAATTACAACCTTGCGTTTTCTTCACGCAAGATATATTCGGCACCGTATCTTTTTTTTTTTTCTGGCTTTTCAGTTACAAACTTAAAGGAAAAACAAATAGTGCTTCTGCTGGTGGTTGTGTGTTGCTCCACCGGAGCTGTGCGGTAGCAGTGGCACACATGGAGTCCACTAGTTTTTGTCACGGACTAGTGCTTGAATTATGATGTCAAATAAAAAAAATAAAAAAAAAATCGGCACAAAAATGTTTGTTTATAAAATTGCTGGTAAAGGAAAACAAGAGGTAAAGTGGTGCAAGATTATATGTCAGATTCATTTTGGTAGGGGCAATAGTTTGGTGGTAGTGATTAATGACTTGGCATAGGCAAGGAAAGAAATACGTCATGATCAAAAAGCTAAATTGGGATTGGGTTACTTTTTGAGTTTCCTGCTTAATGCGTGAAAGGATTTCTATTTCTAACGAAATTATTTGAATCAATTTCAAAAGCAACTCGATCGATTTGTTTCCTATTATTATTATTATTATTAACATTCTTTAGTACCATGAACCAGTGTGTGTGTGTTTCGTCGTGGAGAACTAATCTGTGTGTGGAATTTTAAGTTTTTCCATTCTATTTTTTATTTTATTTTAAAGATTCAAGTTTTTCTTGAAAGACATGTTTTGAACAAAATTTAGGTTGTTTTGTTGTTATTTCATACCAAAATTAATAACGAGCAATGCCAAAGTAAATGAACTTTAATTTATGGTTTTAATTACTATTATTATTTTTTTTATTTTTTTTGAAATATCACCTCCAATGCATCGATTCAAACATGAGATAGATCACGAAGCTAGTTTTATCAAATTTAGAGGGGTTTGGAAAACTAATTTGAAAATTTGATAAAATTATAGCAGAAAAATGTAAATAATAAAAAATAATGGAGTAAAAATATTAATAAGTTATTTAAAAATCGTGGCCACCTGACAATGTGGCTTCGTGATACTATTATTTGATTTTATGTTTTGGCTGTGGTGATTTATACGACAGTTAAGGCTCTAAATGAAGCAAGACTAGAAGCAAACGTGAGATCGTACGGAGAGACAAATTACCAGAAGAAATGGCCGAGCCCATACGCAGTTGCTTGTGGGGTTCTGCTTTTGTTATCATTTTTGAAGTATGTTTACAATCCATTGCGTTGGCTTGCTGTTGGAGCTGTCATTGTTGGCATCTTTCCTGTTATCTTGAAAGCCATCGCTTCTATTCGCAATTTTAGGCTCGATATCAACATTCTTATGCTGATTGCAGGTATTTTTTTTTTCCTAACTCTAATCAACTTTTATTTTAATTAATATTTTAGATCTCTTCTTATTGAATTTGTATCTTTTCAAGTTTACTACACATTTTTGTTTTATAGACCGCTTGATGGTGACAAGTAATCATTCAACATGTGGATCTTCAAGTTTGAGTCACTGTCAAATTATAATAAAATTTGTTTTTGGGAGTTTGGAAACTTACAAATTCGCTTAAAACAAAATTTTGTAATTGGAGAATTTTTAATTTAGTCCCTCAATTATCACACAATATCATTTATTTACCAACAGTTTATGAATTAACTTTGTCGGGCCCTTGCGTTTTTATAATTATATCATTTTAGTCCCTTTTATTAAGCAGAGTTATTAGCATTAGGGTATTTATATCGTAAAATCTAAAGCCCTCTGTAAAGTGCCACGTACATATCAAAATAGAACAAAAGCACAATGTAAAAAGATGTGGGTAAAATCAAATTATTTTAAATTAAATTTAGTTGAATGCATTTATTTCTTCTTCCTTTTAAAGTTTTCTATAATTTATATTTTTTACTTTTTGAAATTTTAAAATATAGATATGTAATGTAAGGGTAAAGTTAAAATAAATAATGTTTAATATGGATATTTTGGCCCTTTTATCCAACATCAAACCATAATTATATAAACAATAATTAGGCCAAATGGTCTATTATCTCAATTATTTTGTATTAAGAGTAAAACTGTATTTTTCATAATAAAATTTGATCCGAAGAACCATTTTATTACCTTTTTAAATTGATCAAATGAGAAAATATACGAAAAGTAAATTATAAATCACATTAACTTATCTAACTAGTTCGGTTTAATTCTGTACAAGTTGTAAACAACTTATAACTTATGCACTATATTAAAATGAACTTCGAGGTGTTATATTTGAGAAGTTTTACCTATATCATGATTAATATAATACTATAATAATAAAATATTGAAATATAGAAGAAAAAAAAAGTGTTGAGTATGTTTCTGATTTTTTTTTTTTTTGGAAATTCAAATTCTGTGGTCAATCGGTAATTATATGATTATTTTTAGTCAATTTTTTTTACTGTTATATCTTTGAAATAATAAATGATTTATAAACATAATATGTTCAAGAGAGAGGCAGGGAGAGAGAAAGGGAAGAAGAAATATTTTAAAAAATATATATTTTTTTGTTATTTCATTTAATTATATTTCTTAACTTTACCCAATTTGTTTACCATTATACCTTTACTAAGCCAGCGATAATTCATTTTTATTAAAACTATTAATTGCATTTACAAGTTGATTTTTGGCAAACAATGAAACTTAAAGTGGTGTTGGACTAATATGTTAAACTAGAGGGGATATTTATCCCATTAAAATAATTTGCTTATCGATTCTTATGATCCTGTTTTTGTCGTGTCTTCTTATTTGTTGTCTTTTATCTTGTTCCTTTTTACTTGTAATATCTTTTTTGTTCAAATGGTAATCGAAGATTCTCCATTTTTTAATAATTTTATATTAATTAGCATATCATTTGCATTGGTTTTATAATTAGCACATAATCTACCATTCACATTGAACACAAGATTTTCTTGTCTCTAGACAAAACTAATTAGTCATCTTTGATGGCACCCATTCTTAGATTTTCTGGAAAACAACACTTTCCGAATGTTTTTCTATTTGCTTCTTTTTTCTTCGGTTTTGTTAAAACAACTTTTTTACTTCTCTCCCTCTCTATAGAGAGAGCTGATCAGCTATGGGCACAAGTGTAGAATGCATTGTATACCGATGTTAGTTGAGAAAAAAGTGTAAGATTCCCATATCTTATAATTCACATGTGCAGACCATTAAGTATAATTTATGTCCGGAGTCACTGATTATCTCATGAGAAGGTTGAAAGAGATCCCATATATAATTATATCCGGGTGTTTGCAAATAAGATGGGTTATATATAGAACTTTTTTTTTTGGAAAATCCCGATCTCTATTTTCTCTTCTTCCAACCATCATCAACATTTTTTTTCTTCTCAATCTCATCCTCGACAATATCTACTTCATTCTCAAACGAAAACTCGAAAACTTCGTAAGAGACATATACCCACCAAATCAAAAAAATCTTCTAAAACAGGAACTCAAATCTCCATTACTGGAGATCTCACCACCACCCCGCCTTTTCCCTCTTCACCAAAATTTGCTATGTTCAAAATATATTATTTTATGTTTCAGATTTGTAAAAGTAAAAAAATATTATTACATGGATACAGAATATGAAATATTTATTTAATGATTTTTAAAAATTTGAGATGGAGAAGATGAGACGAAGATGATAATGAGATATTGCAAGAGGAAGAGAAGCTTTTGTCAAGAATAAAAAAGAGGCTAAAATTTGAACCGGAAGATTTTTTATTTGGTCCGTAAAATTAATCACATAGGGAAATTTGATTGGCGGATATGACAACTTAAATCTTATATCAAATGTCACTCTTCCGTTGATCAACGGTGAGACGATCCATAGATGATTTTTATCTAAGATAGTTGATATCGTCACATCAAATTAAATTAAAGCGGAATCGATTGGTACCTCTTGACTATGTATATATATATATATATATAATTTGCTATAAACTAAAGGCTTATAATTAATTCAAAAGACCGGTTATTCCTTTTTTCTTTTTTCTTTTTTCTTTTTTCTTTTTTTTGAAAGATATTAGTTATTCCTTTCAAATTAATAATAACCGATGTTTATTATACATATTTCACAAGGAAACCATAAAATCAAAATGATTCTCTTTATTCCTTCTTTTTTCTCTGATTTTGTTAAGACCACTTTTTTCCTTTGACAAAATTACCCTCTCTCTCTTTCTGCATTTTATAGCGATTTCAGTTGATAAAAAGTGTAAGATTCCACATCTAATAATTCACGTGTAAAACCTTAGGTATACTTTATCTCCGGGATCTCTTATTATCTCATGAGAAAGGTAACAGTGTTCCTGTACATAACTATGTCTTGAACTTTGCACCTAAGAAGGGTCCTAAATACATATATTTCCTTTTTAATTAAGTTTTTGTTTTAGCTCTGCTCATCTTGCATCGTGTCCCTTCTAACATAGTTGACATCGCCACATCAAATTGAAACTAAAGTGGATTCGATTGGTATTGAAATGGAGCTTTTGGCATTATATATAATTTGTTATAAACTAATGGTTTGTAATTAATTCAAAAGACTAGTTATTCCGTTTTTTCTTTTTGGAAAGAGACTAGTTATTCCTTTTAAGTTAATAATAACCGATGTTTATTATACATAAAATCAAAATGGTTCCAAATTTTTTGATAATAATGTTCTCTGTCTTACACATAAGTATTACTTTTCGACAGTGATAGGTACAATTGCCATGAAAGATTTTACTGAAGCTGGCACTATTGTCTTTCTCTTCACTATTGCTGAATGGCTTGAAACAAGAGCAAGCCACAAGGTTTGCAAATTGCAATCACCTTTTCTCTTTCAATATTTTCTTATAATTTTGCTATGTATTAAAATTTCAATGTATCTTCAGGCAACTGCTGTAATGTCATCATTGATGAGCATAACCCCTCAAAAAGCAGTAATTGCTGAAACTGGGGAAGAAGTTGATGCTGGCGATGTCAAGTTGAACACCATTCTTGGTGTTAAGGCTGGCGAAGTTATACCGATTGATGGAATCGTTGTGGATGGGAATTGTGAAGTAGATGAGAAAACTTTGACTGGGGAGTCTTATCCAGCTTCCAAGCAAAAGGATTCCACTCTTTGGGCTGGCACCATTAATCTAAATGGTTACATTAGACTGAAAACAACCGCTCTAGCTGAAGATTGTGTGGTGGCTAAAATGGCAAAGCTTGTTGAAGAAGCTCAAAACAGCAAATCTAAAACCCAAAAATTGATAGACAAATGTGCCCAGTATTATACACCAGGTTAGCCCATATTTCTGCGTATGTAATATGTGCTGCTCTGTTAAGAGTACTATATATTATTGTTGGACCCTTTCTCATGGTTTAAGCTTGTTGTCTCAGGAATCCTGGGTTTAAGTCCCTATATGCATTTGTTTCTGTATTTGTTCTGTATATGTATTTGGGTTGGTTCACGTGCCAAAGCCATTGGTCTGGCACATGAAGGGGTGTGTTAGAGTGCTATATACTTAAGATTAAGCTTTTGGATCTGATGGTTACTAATAGGTTCAACTTTGGAGTGACTAGTTTCTTTCTTTTCCTTTGAATTCATGTCTAGTAAGAGATTACATTCCATTTCATGTTTATGCATTTTGCAGCCGTTATAGTTATATCAGCCTGCTTGGTGGTGATTCCAGCAGCCTTAAGGCTACCAAACAGGAACCACTGGTTTCATTTAGCATTGGTTGTTTTAGTGAGTGCATGTCCTTGTGCACTAATCCTCTCAACCCCTGTTGTGACTTTTTGTGCACTTACAAAGGCTGCTACGTCTGGTTTGCTAATCAAAGGAGGGGATTACCTTGAAATTCTTGCCCAAATTAAGGTTATGGCTTTCGACAAAACTGGAACAATAACAAGGGGTGAATTTGTTGTGTTGGATTTTCAATCTCTTCGTGAAGACATCAACTTGAACACTTTACTCTACTGGTAAGGACTGTTACTGCTACTTTTTGTCTTTGTATATATTGGTTTTCTGTCCTTTTTTTTTTAAACTTAAGCGGAAAATTTTCGTAGGGTCTCAAGCATTGAGAGTAAGTCGAGCCATCCAATGGCAGCTGCACTTGTTGTATATGGAAGATCACTTTCCATTGATCCAAATCCTGTAGGTGTGGAAGACTACCAAAATTTTCCAGGACAAGGCATTTATGGAAAAATTGGAGGAGAACAAATTTACATTGGAAATAGAAAAATTGCGCAAAGAGCTGGATGTGAAACAGGTTCAAACCTTCATTTCATTTAGCTTCGAATTACTTAACTCACGAAAATGGATATCTTTCTCATTTTGTATAGTATTATTCTTCATGAATGGTATATCAATCATTTTTTTTTTCCTTGGATATGTAGTTCCGTCAGTAAATGGAGGTAAAATAATTGGAAATACAATTGGATATGTATACTCTGGAGCAACCCTTGTTGGAGTTTTCAGTCTTTCCGATTCCTGTCGAACTGGGGCTGCTAATGCAATCAAAAATATAAAATCATTGGGAATTAAAACTGCTATGCTTACTGGTGATAACCAGGTAGCAGCCATGCATGCACAGCAACAGGTGCACTTCTTCTACTCATAAATGGTTCTCATCATAATAGATTAGATGTACAATATTTGCTGATTTGTTTCAAATTAATATTATGAAAAACTATGCATTGGTTTTCAAATATTGCATACATTTGCTTCTGTAATATATTTTGATATTTCAATGAAAACTAGGTAACAATAATTAAATAAATTATACTATTGATGTGCAGCTAGGGGATGCTCTCGACGAAGTCCATTCGGAGCTTCTACCTGAAGATAAAGCAAACATTATCAACCAGTACAAAAAGGAAGGAGCAACTGCAATGATAGGGGATGGCATTAATGATGCTCCAGCCTTAGCCACTGCGGACATTGGTATATCCATGGGAATTTCAGGTTCGGCAATAGCAACAGAAACAGGCCAAGTTATTCTTATGTCAAATGATATAAGAAAAATACCAGAAGCCATCCAACTAGCAAGAAAAGCTCATTGGAAAGTAGTACAAAATATCGTTTTCTCAATCGGTACTAAGGCTGCGATTCTCGCCCTGGCCTTTTCTGGTCACCCACTTGTCTGGGCTGCAGTTCTTGCTGATGTTGGGACTTGCTTGCTAGTCATCTTAAATAGCATGCTACTTTTGCAAGGAACCGACAAGCTTTCAGCTGCATCGCATACTCACAAACATGGAGGAAAATGTTGCGAATATTCAGCTAAACCACATTCACATAAACTTGGTGGAAGCCATTGCAAATCTTCATCTGCAGTGCATACTCACAAATCTGGAGGAAAATGTTGCCAATCTTCAGCACAATCAGTCCCCGGAAAACATGGATGTGACTCAGTTCACAACCGGCATTTATCTCATATCCATCAGCAGTGGTGCTCAGATAGCAAAACTCAAGACAAGTCTGAGCCTAAACAGTGTATTTCTTCTCACGTACCTGCTTCCGGGTGTGATTCCAACTCGTGTAAGAAGAATCAGTGCGTGGCCTCGGCTGAAAAGCACGAGGGCATAATGTTAGGTGATACAACTAATGAGGCAAAGCACTATGATCATGGGAGCTGTAACACAGTCGATGATCATGATATCGAGGCACAGAACACTCGTAGTCATGGTTGTTCAGGTCATCACAATTTGAGCTTGTGCAAAGAATCAGTGGAAAGACAAGATGATGAATCTTGTGAGGTAAATCACTGCCCTCATGAGCACTGTGATGATGAAACTCATGATGATAGTCATTTAAGCCATTCTACTACATTGGACGAAATACGAGAAGTGGAAAGCCATGGTCATTGTCACCAAGTCCATTGTAGTAATCAACATCTCAAAAACCATACTAACCATAAGGAATTAGGAAACACAGAAGAACACAATTGTACAGATCATATTGAATCGGTGGCTATGAGTGTTGGCATAAGCTTGGAGAAGAGAGAAATTAGGGGGTGTTGCAAGAGTTACATGAAGCAATGTTGTGATAATCATGGCCATTTTGGAGCTGGCATTCGAGGAGGCCTCACAGAAATTGTTACGGAATAGAAATTAATGTACCAAACTTTTCAATAAGGTAATATATTTTACATGCTTGTTTTAACAAAAAGGGTTTTGGAATTTTTGATGAATTGTTCAATCAGATGAAAATATGCATTATATCATTGCAAGTGTTGTTTATTCCACTAATTTACATGATCATATCAAAATATGGTGGTACCGGTTAAATCGTAAATAAAAGGTAAAAGATTATTAAGGCCCCGTCCTGCAGCTGTTTTTTAGTCCGTTTTCGTTTTTATTTTTCAAAAACGATTTCGAAAACGCGTTCATGAACCGTTTTTCATTTTATTTTCAAAAAACAAAAAACAAAACCAGTGTTAAAAGTGAAAGATTTAAAAAACACAAAATACTTGTTTTTCGTTTGTTGTTTTTAATTTTCATTTTGTTTTTCAATTTTTTTTATATTAAAAAAAATCTTAAACTATTAATTATACTGTTATGCGTTTGATATAACTAGGACAAGACGGAACAAGATTTTAAAATTACCAAAGTGCCCCTCTTATATATATAATATATGTAATAATATATATATAATATTATTATATATATGTATATTAATACTATATATATTATGATATATATATATATATATATATTTATAAATATATAATAATATATTATATATATATATATATGTATATTAATACTATATATATTTATAAATATATAAATATATTATTTTAATATAAATTACATATAATATAATATATACAATTATATTTTTATTATAATATATATATATATATATTATAATTATTTATTTATAATTTAAGAGTTTAATTTTGATTAATTCATTTTTTTGATATGCTTTTTTGAATTAATTTTTAATGTGTTACTTTTGTTTAATTTAAAAATTACAATACAAAAATTATATTGGTTAATTATTTAATCAATTTGTTTATAGTTGTAATAATATTAAACAAAATACTAAAATTGATATTTCAATTTTTGATAATTTTCGGTTAACCTACCAGACACGTTTTTTCCATTTTCATTTTCAAAATACAACTTTCAGTATTTGCTATCAGACGAGTTTTCAGAAATCGAAAATGAAACAAAAAATGCTGTTTTCATTTTCATTTTTATTTTCCAAAAACAGCAGCTGAAAAACGCCTACAGGACGAACCCTAAATGTTCAAATATTGAAATTCATATTGGAATTTCTTATCTTTGTGGTGAAACCGATAGACTCAAGTCATCAAATACTTGACACTATTTCAGTTTGACAAAGAAGTAACCCGAGAATTAGGGGTCACAGCGTCGATGCGTTCGATTTGATTTATCGAACAAAACTAGATCAACAATGGATCCAAAAATTATACCGATCCAATAAAATTTCTTAATCTGTACTAGTCGGAGCAAACGGTTCGAGTCTTTTGCACATCAAATTAATTTAGACTATTTTAAACTTTACTTGACATGTTTTAAACTATGTTGGGCCGAATTGCGACCTGATCATGGGCTTGAGCTTAAACAGGCATATTTCTTAACCAATTGAACCTACAAATGAATCACCACGTACCTATTCATCCTATGAGTATATGACTAGCATATCAAAAACAGGAGTCCTAACACCAAAAACTTACTCATCAATATGTCAATCACCTTTTAGATACCTGGTTGGATTTGAACTAAAACATGTTAAAGATGCTATGGGCTATGGCCAGTACAAAGTGGTTGCAAGCTATGAAAGAAGAATATAATGCAGTAGTTGCAAATCAAACTAGAACCCATGTACCTTTTAGTCTTTTACCAAAGACATGCAAATATAGTTGGAACAATAATGCTATTTTGTCTAAATTTAGTATACAAATCTGATGTCCAATTAATGTGACAATATTATAATCTATTCATATTGATTGTATTATATTTGCATGATTTAAATGAATGGATTAGAGTATTGCAGCATTACTTAGGCACCAAATTTGAGCAAAATATCATTAATCTGGTTGGAAATAAATGGGTGTTTAGGGTCAAGTATAAACAAATGGCAATGTGCTTACACAAAGTTCGATTGGAATCAATATCATATCATGGGGTAGACTATTTCGATACAATTAGCCCGGTCATCAAGGCTACAACTACAATTGGGGAGATTCAATAAGTTGATATGAACAATACTTTCCGATATGGAGAGCTTAATGAAAGAGTGCTAAACAAATCAGACTACAAAGATCAATGAAATAATTGTTCTAAACTATGAAGTATGAACCCTTCAAAAAAGTTAAATTAACCCAACACAAACACTAGAAAGTATTCGACTTAAAATCCAAATCAATGTAAAAACCAAACACAAGTCAAGATATGTACTTTATGTTTAGATGCTGATACAAACTCAAGATAATGAAAGTCCAGCACAAGTGGGTTATAGGGTATAGAGACAGTAAGAGTAATAAAGCTTGAGATCTAGCCTTTGGCTATTTGGAATTTGGTGGCTGCTCTAATATTCTCTCAAATGAGTGAAGAGAGATAGTTATGGGAGAGTAAAAAATGTCTCTCATAAATGAGTAGCTTAGAAGACTCCGTCGCAACTTAGACATCGTGTCATCACGTCTCGCTAAGCAACCAGAGCTCAAGCACGATCACAAACTGTGACAACCACGTTGTGCCTCTCATTGCGGGAAGGAAAACATAAACTTCCTGTTGCACCATCGGCGACCTCACATAGTCACATCGCCTCCAACAATGCCGCACTACAAATTGCCATCCAATAGTAGAAACATATTTTCCGCGCTTCATTTGAACCACTTGTTACTCCGTTTCAGACACTATATATAGTAGAAACATATTTTCATTTTGATTAATCTAAATTCACGAAGCCTGATAGCCTTCTAATTAAAGACAAGGGAAAAGAAACAAATAATCAATTTTGAGAGAGCAGATGTATCTTGCATGGACAATTGGAGATTAACCTTGGACAACATGAATTGTTTTCTTATAATATCTATGTTACGAATAGTGGTTACATAGAATAAACTTTTTCAACAACAATTTCGCATACACAGAATTAACATTTGTTGACGTCAATTTCTCGATGGGTGAGAAAGTCAACATCGTTGGATCTGGTTATGACCTGTCAAAAGAGAAAGAGAAAGAGAAAGAGAAAGAGAAAGAGAATGCAATTGAAGTTATAATGACACGAGTTTACGTGGTAAAACTCCGATGATCGGAGAAACGTCCATGGGTGGTTGAATGCACAACCGAGCCAAATTCACTATTGAATGATTAATTACACCACTCGATCTCTCTTATCTCTCTCTTACAGTGATTACTCTTTTGAGTCTATCTCTCTATGTCGTTCTCTCTATTTTACAATGAGATTATGGGACTATTTATATGTGCATAGAACCCTAATCTTGTTGTACAAGTAAGAAAAATGAATTGTATTTAATTAAGACTGGTTGCTTGTTGAAGTCGTTTTTATCTTCTTTCATGTTTCTGGGACCTTATGAAGATTGAGTTTGAATCTCAGAGGGATTCTGGCGGCATAGTCCGTTAAGGATTTATTTTCTTATCGGTGTGTAGTCTTCTAGAATAGTAGAGTTGTTGTCTGATTTGGGATTTGTTTCCTGTTTAGTGTTTTATCATTCTAGAAACTCTTTTTGACACGGATGTTTCGTGTATTAGAGTATGATTCTCGGGCTTACTCACGTATGTGAATCATATGCTGAACTTCTTTACTCGAGTTTCTTCTGCTATCCCGAGTAGAACATAATGTGCCAAGTATCCGTGTTCAAACTTTCTCGGGTTCTTATTCTTTAGTGATGTCTTGGATGGTGTCTTCTAGTTGCCAGCTCGAATGCCCATCTGACAATCTTTTTAAGGGATTGTCTTACCTGTCAGTGACGTGTACATTCAATAAAGTATACATATAACAATACCTCTTTAAAATACTTTTACGGAGTAGAATTTTGTTTTGGCGGGAGTATTTTAATCGACCTTCCGACTAGGATTTTTTTCTTTCCCTTCTTTAATGTCTTATTAATATAGGAATAACAATCCTTAAACAATGCTTCGCATTAATGACGTGTCTCAATGGCTATCATGTATGTGCAATTTGTCCCTTCAAGCGAAATCCTAATGATTGTGATATTTTGAAATTCTAACGGCTTGGTCAGCTCTTTCCACGACATGTGTCCTTTAATCGCTTGGTTTCTCATATAGCATTTATAAGACACGACTCGTAGATTATCAGATACACCGCCTACATCACCAAGCGTTCCTTTTTTTCTTTTGATTTTTCTCGCTCCTTGAAACCCTATGGTTTCGTGTCTTCAACCATTGAGTGATTTATTTAAATTGAAGGAGGCAGTTTTTGTAGTTCATTTTCGTAGAAGTAGAAAAACCCAGGTTTTTACGCAGAGTTTCGTCTTGGCTCTTCACTGAGGCTTTTCCCGGTTGTTTCGCATCTGCTTTTAAGGTCGGTTCAGATGGATCATATTTCACGGCATCGCCTCTTTGTTATAGCTTTCAAGGTGCTTAAGCGTGGAGATTTTCAATTGGTTTCTTGTGTTCGTATATTATTAGGGGAAACACCTTCTGATTAGCCTTATTTTCTTAATGTTGATGTTTCCGGGCTTTATCCCGATATTCATTTCAGTTCTAGCTCTAAATCTTCTTCCAGTTCTGAGTCTTTCGTTTCTGATCATCACAAGGTTCCTCTACGATTTAGTATAGGAAAGCATTAGAGTAATCGTACAGTTCACAAACATGGTTCAAGCAATATTCAGATTGGAATGCAAGTGATTGATGAGAATGATGTTGAAGAAAAGCACCATGCATCTCGAATTCCCTTCTCTCTTGATTTTTTGAGTGCTTATGATACCGAACCGAACGTGGTCGGGGAAGCAGAGATCGAAAAGTATCGTGCTCGATTCAATCTGGATGACTCAGTTTTGATGGTTCTCGCTGGTGATAGGGCCACATGGAACCCTCCTCCGGGCATGGTGGTAGTTTACGGGTCCATGCTCTGCTGTGGTATGACTCTTCCTCTACAACCTTTCATTGCTTGGTTTCTTACTGAAGCAGGGATTGCTCTAGCTCAGCTAGCCCCGAATAGCTATAGGATCCTGATGTGCATGTAGCATATGTGGAGCCAGATGAATTTGCCACCGTCTTGGCAATCCGGTTAGACTGGGGCTTACTTTCTTCTATCTAGCCAGCAAGATAGCTGGATTCTCGAGAGGACGAAGGTGAACCAGGGAGTCGATATTTCCTCGGACATTAAGAAGAAAGGTTCTGTATGGGGTTTTCCTACCTCGAACAAGTACTAAAAAAACAACTGGTTTTTTGTCAGAGGAAACTGGGGACAAGAGACCAAGCTCTCAGTCGGGGGAAATCAGGAAATGTTAAAGGTTTCTCGTTTATTTTGCTCTCCTGCTCGCTGGAACAAGTTGAAGCCTATTTTCACTGATACCAAGTTGACTAACCTTGCTCGAGCAGCCATGCATACTCTGGAGAGAAAAGAAGCAGGTCCTATCTTTTTGATGAGAAGAAAATGATAGCTCTCGGCATCTTTACTCAGATTTTGGATTATCGCAGACATCGTAAGTAAAATTTCTTCTCGTTTTCATTTTACTCATTTTGTTCTGTTTCTTTTCTAACTCGTTTGTATTCAGTGTATGACATGGACATCGTCTACGACGTCCAGGCTTGCTAGGTGAAATCGATTATTCAAGCAAGTCGTGAGGAAGCTTCTCACAAAAATAAGAAAGGCATTGCTTCGCCTGATGATGAGTTGGATGAGGATTCCGACGAGGCAGATGAGCAAGTTCCTGAGTATAATCCTAAAGAAGTCATGCAGTCGATCGTGGGGGAGTCAAGTGGTCCGAGTGGCCCTATGGGACCTGATAATGACCTAAAGGCGTCTGCGGATGAAGACATGCATGAGAGGCATCCATCTGATGATCTCTGTTCTCCTATTAATGAGGTGTTAGCTTAGCAATTTATTAATAGAGGTGAAGGGTGTAGAGAACCCCCTGCTGATCAAGTTAACCCTTTCCCTGATCTTTTTGAACCCTTTGAAGATATCATGGAGGATCATGTAGATCCTGCAGCTGACCTCAACTTCCACCGTACTCGAGCAGAGAAGAGAAATGCAGTTGATTCTCCCATTCGGCCTCTTCCAAAAATTCCTCGAGTGGTTTAGTTCATCGAGTCGAGCGATGAAGATACTGACATTAGGGACTTCCCGAGTGCTCAAGCGGAGAAATCTCTGGGAGGGGAGAATCCTCACGAGTGCCTAGAGAGAGAAGATTTTCTGCCCCCCAAGGTTGAGGTTGAGGTTGAGGTTGAGGTTGAGGTTGAGGTTGAGGATGCAATAGGCTCCTCGAAAATGCCTATGGGTCCCACTCCCTAGGACATGCTGAGAGTCATGTCATCTAGCCAAGCTTTTATCGGGGACGACCACTGGAGCCGCTTCAGGAATGGTTCCCCGACATATCATCTTCAAAACATTTTTAATAGCGTGAGCTACGTAAGTCTTTTGGACTGTATTTTTTAAGTTTATCATGCATTGGGGTATCTTTAACCCATTTCTCCAAAGGTGGTTGCTGAGTTTGCTGAAGCTGTTCAGACGCAACAACACAAAGCTGATAGGATAAGACATCTGGAGGATCAGTTAAAAGAGAGTGAAGATAGCCGTGCTCGGATTGAGGCAGCTTATCAAAAGAAGGCGAGTTTTGTGTAGGAGTTTATCGATCGTTGTTTGGCGAGACAGATAAAGGGAGAATATAGGACCTCTGCTGTGGAAAAAAAAGCTAAATCTTTTCAAGATTTGCTTTCAGTCACCCAGGAATCGATGCTTAAGGCCGAACAAGAGGTTAGACAAGCAAAGTCATTTTATGAGCAGAAAATTGAAAACCTTAAGCGTCAGGCCCTGACTGTTAAATCTCTTTCGAAGGAAGCCAGGTTGGAACTTGAAGTGCAAGGGGTTGATCGTTTTAAGAGGTTCTCAACTTATGATGCCCTACTTCTCTGGGAGTTCCAACGGGGGTTGGTCCCGGCTGGTGAATTCTTCAAAGTCAAGAATCGAGCGACTGAAAAGGCAAGAACCAACTGGGAGCTGTCAATCAAAAAACACGTGGATCGCTTGTTGGAGGCTCTTCAGATTCAAATGAAGGAGTGGAGAGCCTATTGTCGTAGTAAAGGTAAAGATCTCTATCCTATGCACCCAGAAGTCCCATCCGAGCATTCTCTTTCGACTTTTTATGCCAGTCAAGAAACTGGTGTGGATGGATTGAAGCCTGACGTCTAAACAGTGTCTGGAATGGATTACAGTGAATGGATGGATGGTTCGGTTGACACAATCACCTGGCCTTCGAATGAAAGTCTCCTTCGTGAATATGAAATGGTGCCTGATCCGAGTATTGGTAACAGTTTTTAATCCTCAGCCCCTCCATAGGTGTATTTGTAAAAAAATTATATGATCAATAAAGTTCTGTATTTTGCATAACTGCTTTGTCATGAATTTGACATGCCAAGTATCTTATTAACTGACTATCGTTAATATCCGAGTAACTTTTTTAATCGCCAAGAATCTTATTTAACTGGCTAACTTCGTTGTCTGAGTAATTTTGTCGAGTATCTTATTTAACTAGCTAATATTATTAACCGGGTCATCTTGAAACATAGGCAAGTAGATTGGTACTTGTGTTTCATACTCAGTTGCTACCCAAATGTTACATCGAGGCTCACCATGATCATACGTTCGATTCCTTACGCAAGTCATTGAGGATGTCTCCTAGTTTTGTCTGCGTAAAGGTTTACCGAATTGTTAAGCTTTGAATTGCTTAACACAGCTGTGTAACTCACCGGGATTTTCTCGATGGCGTCCCGAGCCATTTTCTAGAGTCTGGTGCATCCGGTTTGCCTTTTGGCTAAGGTCTTGGCTGACCTTGCTCGGTTGTCATGCTCATTTGAGTTTCTCCACCCATTCGAGATTTTTACCAAATTAATGGCCCTGAGCATTTTATCTTTTTATTATGCAATAAATTTCTTATGTTCTTATTATCATATGCTCATCTTTTTCACATGTTCTTATTATCATGCTCATCTTTTTCATTTGTTCTTATTATCATATGCACAGATTTCTTGAATCCCATGTCGGGCTTTTATTCATAACTGTAAAACTAACAGTATGAAAATCTCAAAAAATTGCTAAGAATAAAAAATATCATGACTAGAAAAATGAAAACAAATTTCAAAGATAGAAAAACTTTAAATATTGGGTGTTGCATGGTCGGGCTAAAACCCCTCCATCTGGTCGGGCAATCCAATATGCTCTATGACCAGCTATTCATTCACTTTTGTATGGGCCTTCCCATTTGTCAGCTAGTGAGCCTGCAACTTTACTCTTCGTGTTCAGCGATACTTTCCTGAGCACCAGGTCTCCTAACTATAATTTCCTAATCCGAACATGAGAATTATAGTGTCAGGCCACTCTTTGTTGATATGCTGCATTTCGTACTCGGGATTTCTCCCTTTTTTCTTCTAACTCATCTAAGCTTTGTAACAACATATCAACATTCTAATCTCCATCATATAGACTGACTCTAGGCGACATGTACGATGTTTATGCCGGGATGACAGTCTCAGTTCCGAATGCCAAGGAAAACGGGGTCTCTGCTGTAGAAGTCCTTGTTGTTGTTCAATAAACGCATAATACTTCAGGAAGTTTTTCAACCCAACTGCCCTTTATGACATCTAACTTTGCTTTGAGCGTGTGCTTGATGATTTTGTTTACTGCTTCAGCTTTTCCATTTGTTTGAGGGTGGGCAGGTATAGCATAATAATTTACAATCTGGTACTAGTTACACAGTTGTCTGAACTTTTGATTATCAAATTGAGTGCCATTGTCAGTGATAATAGTGCTCGGGATTCCAAACCTGTAGAGTATGTTTTTCTTTACAAAGTTTGTGGTGTTTGCTTCCATGATGTGAACTAGTGCTTCAGCTTCCACCCATTTAGTAAAATAATTAACAGCCACAATTGCATGCTTCGCTCCACCCTCTATCCCCGCTGGCATTGGACCAATTAAATCTAGGCCCCACATGACGAATTGCCATGGGGATGTGAGGCTTTTAAGTTGTTAAGGGGGCTACCAAATATCATTGGCGATCCTTTGGCAAGCATTGCAACTTTTTGAACATCGTTGTGTATCCGAGAACAAAGAAGGCCAATAAAAACCTTGTCTGAGTACCTTGTGTGCCAAACTTCTGCCTCCAGTATGGTTTCGCATACTTCGCCATGGATTTCCTGTAGTGTCCGATATGCATCTTCCTCTGATACGCATCTTTGGAGTGTTTAGAAAAACCCTCTTCTATACAGTTCTCCTCCAATCAGTGTGTATCTTACTGACCGGTACCTGATGCATTTTGTTTTTTAAGGGATCTTCCGGGAGTATATCTTCTTCCAAGTACCTTTTTAGCTAAGTCATCCAACCGTCTAACGGTGTTCGGATTTCTGAGACTTCAAAGTTTTTTTGCTCAACTATACTGGATCTGAGAAGATTTGCAATCGAAATATTTTTTGGCTTGATTATAGTTGTTGTTGATGCTAGTTTGGACAAAGCGGCTACCTTTTCATTTTCTTCTCTAGGGATCTGAACAATCCTGTATTCCTTGAATTTTTGGAGGAGTTGTTTTGTTATGCCTAAAGAAGCCATCATACCTTCATATCAGGCCTGATACTCGTCTAAGACTTGGTTGACGACTACTTGTGAGTCACTGAATATCTCAACCTCATCTGCTCCGAGAGCTATACAATCTCTAAGCCCTGCTAGCAATGCCTCATATTCGGCTTGGTTATGTGTTGCTTTGAAATCGAATCTCATGGCACATTCAACATCATCTTCTTCTAGGGTGCATACCACGATCCCCGCCTCGCTGCCATGAGTGTTCGAGGAACCATCGACATATAATCTCCATGAGAAACTCTTGCTCAACATTCTTTTTGTTTCCATATTTTGTTATATGAATTCTTCTACAAAATCCGTCACTGCTTGGCCTTTGAGTGATGTCCTGGGCATGTACTGAATATCGAATTCACTCATCTCGATCGTTCATTTAGTTAATCTCCCCAAAATTTCTGGATTCTGTAGAATTTGCTTAAACGGGCAATCGGTGAAAACCTAGATCGTATGTTCCTGAAAGTACGACCTCAGCTTCCTTACGGTCGAAACCAATGCTAGAGCCATTTTTTCTGCCCATGAATACCAGGTTTCAGTTGGAAGAAGAGCCTTGCTGGTATAGTATACTGGCCTCTGTATCTTGTCTTCCATCCTAACTAGAACCGAGCTTACGGTTAACTCTGTAAGAGACAAGTACAGGTGGGGTATTTCTCCCCTTTTAGGTTTTGAAAGGATGGGAGCCTGACCTAAGTATTCTTTAATCCTCAGGAATGCCTGTTCACACTCTTCATTCCATTTAAGTCCCTTCCCTTTTTTGATCACTTTGAAAAAATGAGCACATCTATCTGTGGCCTTCGAGATAAATCTGTCTAGGGAAGCTAAGCATCCAGTCAAGTGTTGTACCTTTTTTAACGTCCTTCGTGAAGTCATTTTTTTGAAGAGCTTGGATCTTCTCGGGATTCACTTTGATCCCCCTCTGATGAACTTTGGAAACTAAGGAACCCCAAATAGGCACTTATTCAGATTTAACTTCATCTGATACCTTCTCAAGACATCGAATGTTTCGCGTAGGTCCGAAGCATATTCGTCTGCCTAGATACTTTTGGTTAACATTTCATCTATGTAAACTTCCATGTTCCTTCCTATTTGACGAGCGAAGATTCTATTGGCCAATCTTTGATATGTTGCCTCAGTATTTTTTAGCTCAAAGGGCATTATTGTATAACAGTACAAGCCTTTTCTCTAAGCAAATCATTAAGACATAGCTCAACCTTTTCTTCTAAGTTGGCCCCAATTTTGACCTTCCTATTCGGTTCATCTTCCTTTAAGACCAACACCTCTATTGGTTCACTCTTTGATGTCTTCGGTTCTTCCCTTGGACTGAACTCGAAAAATAGTGATTCTTCTTGCTTGATATGATCTGGTTGAGTTAAGGTGCATACTTGGTGTTCACTATTATCTGTCTTTGTAAACTAAGAGATTAGCTTTTCTGGCCATCTCCTGCAACCCCTTGATTGTTCCTACCCTCCTTTTAGTTATGAACTTGATCATCAGAGTGTAGGTAGTTGTTACCTCCTTTGTTTTGTTCAGGAAAGGTCGACCTAGTAACGCATTATAAGGCCAGTTGTCTAGATCTACTGCCACAAAGTGGAGTAACACTATTTTCTGGCAAGGAGCTACTCCGATCTTCATGGGCTGTTCACTGTTCCGAGAGACCTAACCTCAACTCCCCGGAATCCTCTGAGTGGGGTATGGAAAGGTTGCAAGTCTTTTCGATCCAATCTGAGCTGATCATAAATAGCAACAATAAGGATATCTGTCGAGCTACCATTATCCACTAAAATCCGCCTGACTTCTCTATGGCCAATTCGAGCACTAATAACAAGAGTGTCATTCAGTCAGACGTCGACCCCATGTGAGTCAGCTTCAGTGAATATTATCGGGTCTCATCCTTCCTTTATTCTCTTCGGATCGGGCTCGATGGAGTTAATGTCAAAATTCTGTCTTACTTCCACCTTTTCTCATATTTTCTGAGTCCGTTCTCGGTTACTTCTCCCAGTTGATGGTCCTCTGAAGATGGTCTGTATCACTCCATTCACCTCGGGACTGGCCCTTTTGTTCCGACCATAATTATGATCTCCCGTCTTGGTCTCTTTATAAATTTCTGACTTCTCATCTTTCTTTATTGATTATATCTTTTAGATGTCCTTCCTGAATGAGGGTCTCTATATAGTCTCTAAGCTGGTAACATTTGGAGGTCTCGTGACAGGTTTCCTTATGGAACCTGCAGTATTTCGTTGTGTCTCGTCGAGCAAATTGTGACTACTGATATGGCTCCTTCACCAGATTCTTCTCATCTAGTATTGTCAGGATCTCTTCTTGTCTTTTTTGAAGAGGGGTGTAGTTCGTATATTTTCCTTGAAACTTTTCCCTGGTTTGGTCAGTATTATGTCCATTTCTCCCCTTCTTTGCTCCTCTCTTTGCTATTTCCTTTTTGTTTCCCTTTATTGTTTTGTAACTTTGACTCGGCATCCTTTTTTTTGGGTCTCCCTTATACATGTAACTGCCTCTTGTTGCCAACTCTTCTTCTTCCGCCAGAGCGTATCCTCCTGCCATGTCCATCATATCAACGTATCTAGTTAGATGAGCCCTTCTTAGATCAAAAGACAGCCGCTCATTTTGTAAGTTATTTATGAATGCAGCAATTATTGCTTCGTCATTCATGCTACTGATTTCTAAAACCGCATGGCCAAATCTTCCTAGATACTTCTTTAGCGACTCGTATTTCCCTTGCTTCAACTGAGAAGGGTAAGCCACCAATTTTTTCCTAAACACATTCCCTAGAAATTGTCTTGAGAAGCTTCTGCTCAACCCCCTAAAACTCTCAATACTCACCGGAGGTAATCTCCCGAACCAACTTGAACCTGTATCCCAGAGGATTTGTGGGAAGTTAAGGCACAACAAAGGATCGCTGTGGGCATACTAGGCCATGGCGCTGTTATATCGTCTGACATGCTCTTTAGGATCTGTATCTTTTTTAAACTGTTCCACGTGTGGCATCCTGAATCTCTCCGGGAATGGTGTTCGTAGGATGTTTCTAGTAAAAAAGCTATCAGAATCATCATCAAACGGCTCATTATATCCGTATCGCCTAATCAACGCGTCCATTTGATGCATGTTGTTCTCGACTTCTCGGTTAAGGCTCTGAATCACGATATCTCTGTCATCCACCGGCTCTCCATGATGGTTAAGTTGTCGAGTGATTGTCATACCTGTTTTCAGCTCCTTATCATTTTACCACCGAGTCTCACGAGCCAAGCCTTGTAAGCGTATGGTCTCATGGCGGTGTTTACGATGGTGTCAATCACTATCCTCTGATGACGATGATCGATCTCTACGCCGGTGATATTTACAATGCCTATCATGGCCCGCCTGACCGTGGCTTTGCCTTCGGTGTGGCCGTTCCTCTGCGGGAGTTTCATGATCCTTGTCCTGGTTGTGTGTCGAACCCCAGTCTGGTTGACTGTTCCTGAGTTCCTAACGGCTACTGGTGCATCAGGTTACTGTCCAACTACAACCGATCAGAGCCTAAGAGGTGTTGAAGGATTTGGTGAGTGCGCCTTTCCCGCGGCCAATAGATCTATTCCTTCTTGCACCGCATCCGTTAGTAACTGTTGCAGTGCATCACGGAAATGACACGTTATATCCTCGCTAGTAGGAGGGACTTGCTAGATACCAGCCAGGGATATCGGTTGGTTCCCGGTGGTTGTGGTGGGATCCTAAGTGGTCTCGCCTATATGAGCATTATCTGAAGATTTTCGGATGTCCCTGGAACTTTCTCTGCTTCTGCTACTAGTCATTGCTTAAACAGATCAGAGGTTTAACCCCCTCTTTCTAGCGCCAATTGTTGATGTCAATTTCTCGATGGGTGTAAAAGTCAACAACGTTGGATCTGGGTTATGACCTATCAAAAGAGAAAGAGAAAGATAATGCAATTGAAGTTATAA
The DNA here is from genome assembly GCA_032871835.1 of Dipteronia dyeriana. NCBI lineage: Eukaryota > Viridiplantae > Streptophyta > Magnoliopsida > Sapindales > Sapindaceae > Dipteronia > Dipteronia dyeriana. The sequence goes on along the minus strand of CM065300.1, from coordinate 83,008,835 downwards.
TGACACGAGTTTACGTGGTAAAACTCGGATGATCGGAGAAATGTCCACGGGTGGTTGAATGAACAACCGAGCCCAATCCATATAGAGGTTTATGCCTTAAGGATGTAATTTGTAAATGGATTTATGAAATAAATAAAAAGAAAAGTTCAGTACATTCTTGTTATGTTGTTTTTTTTTATAACTTGTATATATATTTAACAACCAAGATTGCTAGATGTAATCTTGAACTGTGTATATGAGTGTCATATACAGATGAATACGGTAAGATACGTGCAATCTAAAGAGTCCATAGATAGCAAATAAATTGTGTACTTTATTTGTGGTTAATCTATAGCTGCGGTCCATTCCGTAATGTACGGTGATTCTATCATGAATCATTCATATGAGATATGGGAATAGAGACACTTTGTATGATGTGATCATATAGGATTGGGCCATGATCTCTATGAATCTCTCACCAAGATCCGTTTACCTATGAGATTCATTTATATAAACTAATGATGGCTATATGTGGGTGATCTTAATCTTGAGTGTCTTATCGACTTCTTCGGGTTAAATTGTGGTCTTTGATATACCATGGGTGAGGTCAAATGCATTTCCTGATCAATATACTCCGTATGTAGGGATTGCGGTTTGGCTTGTGGTTGGGAATGTTTGTATACAATAGTGGAATCCACTCTTTCTTTTGAGAAGTAGATGGTAGTTCCCTTAAGGGTTATTCGGGGCTTGGACAATATGAGCGCTCTCCTAATTCCGTGAGGAAATAGGATTTATTGTCCATCAGAGAATCAACGGTACTTAAAGGATATATGTAATCAGAGGAGTATAACGGACATTATGACCCAGCTCTAATTATGAACTACTACGGAGGATCACACCATGTGTAATAGCTATATCGATGGACACCAAGTTTTATCGGTCTGTGTAAAAGTGTCTGCAGTTGAGAGAGTGAAGCTTCGGGTTTTTAGTGAAATAACACCAGAGTTAATAATCAAGAAATATTAATTAAAGAGTTTAATTAATGACTCCGAGGATTATTGGAGCTCAAAATATTGTGGGTCCATTAGGTCCCCTTGCTAGCCCGATCGATTTAAGTAACAAGGGTCACAGTTAATTAATTGGATTGTCCAATTGATTATGTTACGAAAGTAACGTATTTATTCAGGAATTACTTGAATAATGAGATTATTTAATTTATGAATTATGGTAATTAAATAAATTAAATAATGAGATTATTTAATTATATTATTAATCACTAAATTGAGGGTGTTAATTGATATTTGATTTTGAATAGAATGAAGATAATATGATTATTTTATTTTATTAAATTAAATATTTAAAATTGAATTTAAAATATTTAAATTCAAAATTGAATTTAAAATATTTAAATTCAAAATAAATATTTGATTATCTCTTTAATTAAAAATATGAGATATTTTTTATTTAAAAGATATTAAAATCAAATAAACATATCAATATTATTTTTTTAAAACGATAAAAAATATATATAATGGATATATATTGTCTTTGAAAAAACTAATGAATACATATCACATTAAAACACAAACACTACATGCATCAGGTCTGCGTGAAAGCATATTGAGAAAAATTGTATCAGCATATATTTCTTGTGTTGGTGTGCGTGAGACCAAAAAAAAATATCAACAATAAAAAAGAGTTTTTGAATATTGTGGCACATTGATATTCAAAGGTCAAGAGTCATTACATACAATTGGTATTTGTCTTGTGTGAGAGCAATATACAAACTTACCTGATCAAAACGCATTATTCAATGGTTTTGCATCAGATGCAAGTTGTATTCATTCTGTGCGTGAATTGATATCAACACTAAAAGAGATGTCTTGGTATTAATATAGATATCAGTGAAAATTGTGCGAGTGTTGTATACTGATATTAGAGAAAGAGTTTCTTCAAGGTTCCTCTCTACATCTTTCATTCAAGTTCCTGAGACCGTAATACGTCTACACGTAGTTACCAGTTTCGAAAGGAAGATCGAATGATTCAGACATGAGCATATCGTAAAGTGAAGGAGCCTCCAAACGTTGGTATGATTTTCTTTTTCTAATTATATCGATTTCAATTTTTTGTGTTTACATATTGTATGTAATATTCCAAAAAATAATTACGATCTCAAGTTCGCTGGTCCCATATACAGATTATGATCTGTATAAAAATTTTAAAACCTAGTTCCGCTGCGTAACCTGTGAACGGAGTTCCAACAATTGGTATCAAAGCAAAGGCAGTGGCGACTGGCCGATCCCCGAGAACTCTCACGCGTGATCGTGTGACGAAGTGTGGCTCTCCATCTGGGGGCTTCTTAGAGGAGTGCTCTGATAGGTATCTGTGGGTGTTACCTCAAGAATTGGGACTGTGCCCACACCTATGAGATTGGGAATTTGAATCAACAATTGGTATCGGAGCCAATTTATTTTTCGAAACAGGAAATTATTTTCGATGCTCCTGTATGTATGAATGTGTGGACACCTTCTATATGATTGTATGAATGTTTATAATTAAATTATTTAATTTAAACATGGTTGATCGTAATTTTTTATGGTACTGTGGATTTAGGGTTAATGAGTTGTATAATTTTTTGTTTTTATTTTTACTGTTATTGTATTGTAAATAAAAAAAAAGTAGCCTGTAAATGAAGAACTTGAAATGTGCACGTCAGTGATACTATTCACCAGACACTGTTCACGGTGGGTACTATTCATAGACACTGTTCACACGGGTACTGTGTGTATAGACACTGTTCACCGCCGGTACTGTTCATGGACACTGTTCACCAAGGGTACTGTTCACGGCGGGTACTTTTCATGGACACTGTTCACCGAGGGTACTGTTCGAAACATATTTAAATTTTATTTAAAAATAATATAAATATATATTTTAAAAATATTTTTGAATATTATTACTTTAGTAATATATAAATTAAAACATTTATTTTCTTCAAATACATATTTCAATAATTTATTATTCAATTTCAAAATATTATCAAATTCAGTCCAATCTCATGTTTCACCAAACAAAACATGATCTTAATTTAGTCCAGTTCCACGTTTCTCCAAACACAACATATTATTAATTTAGTCTAGTCCAATCCAATCCAGTTCTATCCAATCCTATCCAATCCTATCTAATCACAGTCCCATCTCAATCCAATTCAATCCCATGAAATAGTCCAATCCAATCCCGCACACCAAACAGGACCTTAGATTCCAATTTTTTAGGTTAAATAATCCACAGTATTCGGTCAATTCATGTATGCTTTATATTATGTGATGATAAAAGCATTGTCATGCATACGTATGTCATTTAGATTAGATGTGCCTACATAAATATATTTGATATGTCATACATGTATCATAGCCTGATATTTTATGTATTTTTAATGTGATTAAAACATGTAATATACATAAATGGCTATGAATAATGAGATTAGTTTTTTAATGGTTAGAAAACTTGGTAATTCTCATTAATATTAATCTAGATATTAAAGAGTTTAATAAGTTAGATTAATAGAGTCATTTATTGCAATTAGGATTAATATGATTAATAACCTAATAATAAATGAACCGAATAAAATGTTAGAGTTTTAATAGTTAATACTTGGTAAACACTATCATAACAATCTGACCTTAGTAAAAAGTTTATAAAGGCTTAAATTATTCACTAATAGATTAGATTTTTAATTGTTAAAAATCATTAATAATTTATTATTTAATTAGAATTTGTTTCTAATTAGTTAATGCTCTAGATAACTTGATTAAAGTTAGTCTTTTAATTCTGTAGAGTCTAGGTGCATTAACGGTTAATATAAAACCCTATTTTTAAAATAGTGAGTGGGAGAGGGATATATGACATATATATATCCCGCAATCTCTATCATTAGTTCAACACCATGAGATCCGAGTAGGACCTTGTGATGGCTTTGCTTTCGTCCTCCCTAAGGAGGGTTTCCACAAAGGTTAATACCAAGGTTGACTTTCTAACATATAGGATTTCTGAGGGTATTTCTGGATTGACCGACCCTAAGGCGGCAATTCTCGAGTTAAGCTCGTAAGATCTGAAATGGTGGGTTACATTCACGAAGGTTTTGATTAAGATTGTTAATTAAAAACTTGACTAAATGAAGGATGGTTGAATGATATGGAATAAGAGTTATTCTAGAATATCATTTGATTGAGAATGTATCGGTCCAACATGCAAAGACTTGGCTGACCCTAAGGCAGCACTTCTTTGTGGTATGTTGGATTGTCGTGGTATAGTAACTAGTTTTAGGGTAGTTCTAGTTTGTTAAACATGTGCATGCATCATGTTCAAATTTATGCCAAAGCACTTGCACTTTTTTTAAATAAATGACTGAATGAACGTTTTATTTTATTTCAGCAATTATGTCTTCTGCATTACTTCAAATTCTCACTGATGACAAATTGACTGGTGATAACTACACTAAGTGGAAACTTAACATTAATAAAATATTGGTCACCAAAGACCTCAAATTTGTGCTTACGGAGAAATGTCCTCCAGCGCATGCTGCCAATGCCACACGAACTGTTTGAGAGGCATACGAGCGATGGGTCTCATCTGATGAGAAGGCCTGAACATATCTGTTGGCTTATATGACAGACGTGCTTGTCACAAAGCATAAAGCAATGAATTCAGCATTCAAAATCATGGAGTCATTGCAACCTATATTTGGACAGCCCTCCGAGCAAAAGCGACATGAAGTTGTTCGTTCCACTATGTTCGCTCACATGTAGGAAGATACATCAGTTCGGGAACATGTCCTGAGAATGATGTCCCACTTCAACAAGGCAGAAGTCAATGGAAGGGTCATTGACGAACCCAGTCAAGTGAGCATCATACTGACGACTCTTTCGAAGAGTTTCGATCGGTTTAAGACTAACTACGAGATGAACTAGTTAAGGTTCAATCTCACACAGTTGGTTAATGAGCTCACTACCTTTGAGTCTTTGACTAAGGACAACAAGGGCAAAACCGGTGAGGCAAATGTTGTTGAACCATCTTCCTCAAATAATAAGAAGAGGAAAAGGTCTACTGGGAAGGCGAAGGGTAAGCCTAAACCTAAGAAAGCCCGAAGAAAGAAGAAGTCCAAGAAAGGTAAATATGATTTACTTGTTCTTGAGTCATGTTTAGTGGAAGATGATTCTTCACCCTGGATAGTTGATTTAAGGGCCACTAACCATGTTTGTTCTTCTTTACAATGGATTGATTCTTGGATACAGCTAAAAGAGCAAGCCTTCTCAATACGTGTGGGGTCAGGGATGTCGTGTCGGCACGAGTAGTGGGCGTAATTAGATTACCTTTTTGTAATAATTATATATTGTTGGAAAATATATTTTATATTCCTGGATTTACACGGAATTTGATTTCCGTTTCTAAGTTGTTAGAACAAAAATATTCTGTTTCTTTTAATAATAAGTCTGTTATTATTGGAAAGAATGGTCTAAATATTTGTTTAGGAATTAATGAAAATAATTTATATTTGTTAAGACCGTTAATATATACTACACTACTCAACACTGAAATGTTTAAGGTTGAAAAACCAAAAACTAAACGACATAAGATTTCTCCAGATAATGACACGTATCTCTGGCATATAAGGCTTGGTCATATCAACCTTGACCGGATAGACATGCTAGTAAAAAGTGAACCTTTAAGTGAGTTAAAGGTTGGCACCTCACCTGTCTGCGAATCTTGTCTAGAAGATAAGATGACTAAGAGACCTTTTACTGGAAAATGGCTTAGAGCTAAAGAACTGCTAGAGCTTATACATACAGACGTCTGTGAACCGATGAATGTTAAAGTTAGGGGTGGTTATGAGTATTATGTCACATTTATATATGACTACTAAAGATACAGATACGTCTACCTAATGCAACGGAAGTCGGAAACATTTGAAATGTTCAAAGAATTTCGAGCTGAAGTTGAGAATCAATTAGGTAGGATTATCAAGTCACTACGATCTGATCGTAGAGGTGAGTACCTTGACCAAGAGTTGGAAGACTTCATGGCCGAGCATGGGATAGTTTCCCAACTCACAGCTCCTGGTACACCTCAGCAAAATGGTGTAGCGGAGAGGAGAAATAGAACCCTAATGAAAATTGTGAGATCTATGATTAGTTTCTCATTATTACAAAATTCCTTCTGGGAAATATGCGTTACAAACAGTGGCATACATTTTGAATGTGGTGGCATCCAAATCTGTTCCTAAGACTCCCCTAGAGTTGTGGAATGGTCGTAATACTAGTTTGGACATTTTCACATATGAGGGTGTCCAGAACACGTGCTGAAGAACAGAAGTGGAAAGCTAGACTCCAAGGAGACCAGAGGTGGACACTTCTATATGTTAGGATTATGCTCGATAACAAGAGTATAATATTGTAATTGATAATATTTTCATGTTAATAAAGTAATTTCTTGTTTAACAAATCTTATAGCATTTATAGTTTAATTATTATAATTGTCAAAAGTAAATAATCATAAGGTCAAAAGACTATGAGAAAAGAAGAATTGTTCATACATCTAGATATGTATGAGGTAGACACAATTCTTTAGTTAGTCTTGAACAATATTCACAACTTAAGATAATAGATTGGGCACCTTTATCTTGTCAAAGTTGTAGATTCTTTTGCTAGCATTTGAGTGGGATCAAATGTGTTATGATGAGTCTAAAATCATCAAAGTGTGGTGTCTTTGGGCAAAAGAATCTAATGCACTAGGTGCATTGAATAGGATCACAATGAAATACTTTATCTAGAACCGTCAATAGATAAAAAAAATTCATTTGAAGACAATCGGTGAGTCTATCTCAATCCTGAGATAAATGATGGACTTATGGTTGCAAGTGTTATCATTTGAGCTATTAATGGGTACGATTATATATCATAGTCTATCCTCGATAGTTTGGTGGTATTCATTTGTTAATCGATAGAGGACTTCATTTATAGATATGGACATCGTGGCTCCATTTATTAAATGAGAGTAGGATATCATCATATGGACGTTTTGAGGTATTGGATATTAAATCTTAACGTTAAGTTTTCAATAGTGTCTATTGAAACATGGCTTCTGGACAAGTCAAAATATCCAAGTTTAAGATGTGGTCATATGAGTAAATATGGTAACTTGGAAAGCAATAGACGGTCTATGAGCTCTTGGCGATTGCTAGTATTCTTCACAATGATACACTTTCTCCAATAAGGTTGTCTAGGGTATGAATGAGTAACATCAACTTATTCTATCTTTATTTAAGAGTTCAATTTTAGTTCTTCAGTGGAATGAACTAAAATTAAATAGATCGGACCTAAGTGAATCATTTGTTGATTGTTATTGAGTTGTGTCTATTGTAGCTTAAATTTAGATAGCCCGCAAAGATCCCCAATCCACACGAACTTGCATGGATCACTTGATATATTCTACCGGACCAATTTAGGGGTCCATCTAGAATTGTATTAAGGCATGTGAACTTGTTTCTTTTTTTAAGAATAGGTATAGTTCACATGTGAACTTTTTATTAAGGTCCAATGGATTTAATAAAATACGAAAAATAATATATGGGCCATATACATGTGTTGGGCGGCAAGGCTATTGAAAACAACTTAAATTATATTATTTTTATTTTATTTTTTAATTAAATGAAAATTAATTATTTTGTTGATTAATTAACTATTTAATTAAAAGTCAAAATCTTTTTCCTAATAGGAGATGGTCTCCTAAAATTATACTATTGTTAGTAGTATAATTAATATTAAAGACTATATTTGATAAGTAGATAAATAAAATGAGTTATTTATCTAATCAAATTAGGAAGTCTTTAATATGGTTACAAATACATTATTTAGTTGGATTATGAGTCTTGGTGCAGGATAAAATTCCTTTTTGAAAAGGATTTTTAACCACCAAGTAAATCTACCTACGAAAAGGAATTTTAACTACCAAGTAATCCTTCGTAGGAAAATAATTAAGTCTTCTAATTATATTTTTGTGAGTTTCGGCCAGCTCATAAATATATATAAGAGGATAGAATTCCTTTTAGAAAATGATTCTTTACTACAAAATAAATCCACATAAGAAAAGGATTCTTTCCAACCAAGTAATTCATTCCTAGGAAATGATTTCTGATCATATATATATATCCTTGTGAATCTGGCCAGCCCTATGATTTTTAGAGTGAAAATTTCGACCATCCTAAGAGTTTTCTAAGAGAGAATTTTGCTTGGCAAGAGAAAATTTTGAGAGAGTTTTCTAAGAGAGAATTTTGATTGGCAAGAGAGAATTTTGAGAGAGAAAAATTATTATTTTACTCTAGACAAAATTCAATCAACTCTAAGATATAGGGTGTGGAATTCGACCAAGGAGAAAAGAGAAACAGAGAACGTTTTTTTCTATAGTATACTAGTATCCTTTACATCAAAAGGTTTTGTGTACAAAATCAAATCGGGTTCATGCGAGTTTCAATCAAGTAAATTGATAATTCACAAGTGACCGGACGTTCTTGGATTTTTCTCTTGGAGGATATTTGTAACTAACAAAGAAAATATTTTGTTTGTCTCCATCCTCAGGTACACAATTTAAAGAAAGGGAGTCCACACTCCTAGGTGATTCACGTTCGTGATTGGATTAGAAGATTTTACGGAATCAATTTGGCGCTTGTTCAATCGTCACGAGAAAAAAGGTACGATACTTTTATATACGTCAATTAATCTAGGGTTAAGGTTCTTGTTATTCAAAAAGGAAAATTTTCATTTATACGCAAACCCCAAGTTTAATAAATTTTCTCACGCTTTCGCTGCTAGGGGTTTTATTTTCCCTACCTTATAGTCTCGAAGATAACAAAGTATTTGTATCGACAAATGCAATGTTTCTTAAGGACAATTATATTAGTGACCATAAACCTAGTTCTAAGATTGTATTGAATGAGTTGGAGCCTAGTGAGACTAGTGTTGCATCAACAAGAGTTGTTGATCCACAAACATCCGAGAGTCAGATGGTTCCTGATCAGGATACACTACCACCTAAACGTAGTGAGAAGGTTGTTAGACAACCTGAATGCTATTTAGGTATAGGTGATGGATAAGGTTTTGTCTCTGCTGGTAGTGTGAATGATCCATTGACATTTAAGAATGCAATGGAAGATCCTAATAAAGAGGAATGGCTTAAAGCCATGAATCTCGAGATGGAGTCCATGTACTCTAACTCAGTCTGGGATCTTATAGACTTACCAGATGGGGTAAAACCCATAGGGTATAAGTGGATATATAAGAGAAAGAGAGGAGTAGACGGGAAGGTAGAGACCTTCAAAGTAAGGCTAGTGGCCAAGGGTTATACCCAAAAAAAGGGGGTAGATTATAATGAGACCTTCTCACCAGTAGCCATGTTTAAGTCTATTAGGATTCTCTTATCCATTGCTGCCTATTTCGATTATGAAATTTGGCAAATGGACGCCAAGATTGTATTCTTGAATGGCAATCTTGACGAGAGCATTTATATGATGCAACTAGAGGGATTTGTGTCTCCAAATTAAGAGCAAAAGGTTTGCAAGCTGCAAAGGTCCATTTATGGAATTTAGCTAGCATTTAGATCTTGGAACATAAGGTTTGATGATGTGATCAAAACCTATGGCTTCGGCAGAACATCGATGAGCCTTGTGTCTACAAGTGCATCATTGACAGGAAAGTATTTTTCTTGATCATATACGTAGATGATATCCTACTCATTGGGAATGATGTGGGAGTATTGTCTAATGTAAATGGCTGACTGGCTAGCCAATTTCAAATGAAAGATTTGGGAGAGGCCAGTTATGTTCTAGGGATCCAACTTATAAGGGATCATAAGAAAAAACTCATAGCATTGTCTCAGGCATCATATATAGACAAGATTCATGTGTGATTTTCGATGAAGAACTCCAAGAAAGGTAATTTACGTTCTAGGCATGGAGTTCACTTGTCTAAGGAACAGTGTCCTAAGACACCTCAAGAGGTTGAGGATATGAGACGTGTACCCTATGCATCGGCAGTAGGTAGTCTCATGTATGTTATGTTATGTACGAGACCGGACATCTGCTATACAGTGGGAGTAGTCAGCAGATACCAGACCAACCCAGGATTGGATCATTGGGTTACTGTCAAGACAATTCTCAAGTATCTTCGAAGAACGAGAAGTTATATGCTTGGACATTATGAGCGCTCTCCTAATTCCGTGAGGAAATAGGATTTATTATCCATTAGATAATCAATGGTACTTAAAAGATATATGTAATTAGAGAGGTATAACGGACATTATGACCCAGCTCTAATTATGAACTACTGTGGAGGATCACACCATGTGTAATAGCTATATCGATGGACACCAAGTTTTATCGGTCTATGTAAAAGAGTCTGCAGTTGAGAGAGTGCAGCTTCAAGTTTTTAGTGAAATAACACCGGAGTTAATAATCAAGAAATATGAATTAAAGAGTTTAATTCATGACTCCGAGGATTATTGGAGCACAAAATACTGTGGGTCCATTAGGTCCCCTTGCTAGCCCGATCGATTTAGGTAACAAGGGTCACAGTTAATTAATTGGATTGCTCAATTAATTATGTTACGAAAGTGACACGTATTTATTCAAGAATTAATTGAATAATAAGATTATTTGATTTATGAATAATGGTGATTAAATAAATTAAATAATGAGATTATTTAATTATATTATTAATCACTAAATGGAGGGTGTTAGTTGATATTTGATTTTGAATAGAGTAAAGATAATATGATTTTTTTATTTTAATAAATTAAATATTTAAAATTGAATTTAAAATGTTTAAATTTAAAATAAATATTTGATTATCTCTTTAAATAAAAGATATTAGATATTTTTTATTTAAAAGATATTAAAATCAAATAAACATAGGGCTTAAAAAATAAATAGCACTTTTTGGAGGTGACGTTTCAACACTGTCACTGCTTTAATAACTTATATTTAAAAGACACCAATTATGGTGAACGGACAAAAATGTCCCCAATAGTTGTTCCATCAGAATTTTTCATTCATTTTTTACAGTGAGAGTTATGAAATAGAGAAAGAAAGTTTCGTTGAAACTCAGGCACTACACAGACGTATTCAGGGGTCGAGTTTTTTTTTCCTGATCAGTACTTCAAAAAAAATATTCTCGATCATTTGAAAAAAATACTTGATCATTTGAAAAAAATCCTCGATTCTTTCTAATATATGCTCGAATTCGCTACAAATATACTAGATTTAACTAAACCTAATTTTCTAAAAAAAAAATCTCGATCATTTGAAAAAAAATCTCGATCCTTTGAAAAATATTCTCGATCCTTTGAAAAAAATCTCGACCCTTTGAAAAATATTCTCGATCCTTTGAAAAATATCATCGATCCTTTGAAAAACATTCTCGATCATTTGAAAAATATCCTCGATCTTTTGAAAAATATTCTTGATCCTTTGAAAAATATTCTCGATCCTTTCTAAAAAATCTCGATCCTTTGAAAAACATTCTCGATCCTTTGAAAAACATTCTCGATCATTTGAAAAAAATCTCGATCTTTGAAAAGTCTTCTCGATCATTTGACAAAATATTCTCGATCCTTTGAAAAAAATTCTCGACCCTTTGAAAAAAATCTCGATCTTTTAAAAAATATTCTCGATCCTTTTGAAAAAAAATCTCTATCCTTCGAAAAATATTCTCGATTCCATCATTTGAAAAAAATCTCGATCCTTTGAAAAAATTCTCGATCATTTGAAAATTTTTTGATCCTTTCACAAATGCTCAATTCTTTCAATTCTTTAACAAATATGCTCGATTCCTTTAAAAATAAGCTCGATCATATTAAAAAAATGCTCGATTTTGCTACAAATATGCTCGATTTAACTAAACATTATTTTCAAAAATAAAATGCTCGATCCTTTGAAAATTAAAATGTTCATACATGTTCATACAAAGAATAGACAACAAATCATAACAAATGGATACATTGTTAAACCACAAAGAAATATATAAAATATATAAACGAAGATCACAAATATATGTTATCTTCTTCTGCAGAATCTGGAGAGAGAGAAATTTTTTAGAGAGAGAGAGGGGAGTTATCGTTTTCAAAGTGTAAATGGAAACACAATGGGATTAAAAAATAGATTATTTAAGGACAATTTGGGTAGTTCACCATAATAGGTGCCTTTTAAACTTAAGTTATTAAAGCGCGGTGATATCACTGCAACACACATAAAAAAAAATAAACATATCATTAGTTTTTTTAAAACAAAGATAATATATATATATATTGTCTTTCAAAAAACTAATGAATACATATCACATTAAAACACAAACACTGCATGCATCAGGTCTGCGTGAAACAAAACACCACATGAAAGCATATTGAGAAAATTGTATCAGTATATGTTTCTTGTGTTGGTGTGCGTGGGACCAAAAAAAAATATCAACAGTCAAAAAGAGTTTTTGAATGTGGTGGCACACTAATATCAAATGTCAAGAGCTTTGCCTGAGAAGCAATCGGTATTTGTCTTGCGTGTGTTCAATATACAAACTTACGTGATCAAAACGAATTAGTCAATGGTTTTGTATGAGATGCAAATTGTATTCATTCTATGCGTGAATTGATATCGACATTAAAAGAGATGTATTGGTATTAAAATAGATATCAATGAAAATTATACAAGTGTTGTTTACTGATATTGGAGAAAGAATTTTTTCAAGGTTCCTCTGTACATCCTCCGTTCAAGTTTTTGGGACCGTGACGCGTTCACACGCAGTTACCAGTCACTGGAGATAGCGAGGAAAATCGAATGGTTCAGACATGAGCATATCGTAAAGTGAAGGAGCCTCCAAACGTTGATAAGATTTTCTTCTTCTAGTTATATCGATTTCAATTTCCTGTGTTTACATATTGTATGTAATATTCCGAAAAATAATTACAATCCCAAGTTCACTGGTCCCAGATACATATTATGATCTGTTTAAATTTTTTAAAACTTAATTCCACTGCGTAACCGGTTAACAGAGTTCCAACAATCCACTACTTAATGATTAATTACAACACCTCTCGATCTCTCTTACCTCTCTCTTACAGTGATTACTACTTTGAGTCATTTTCTCTATGTCGTTCTCTCTATTTTACAATGAGATTATGGACCTATTTATATGTACATAAAACCCTAATCGTTTGTACAAGTAAGGAAAAGAAATTGTATTTAATTAAGACAGGTTGCTTGTTGAAGTCGTCTTTATCTTCTTTCCTGTTTCAGAGACCTTGTGAAGATCGAGTTTGAATCTTAGAGGGATTCTGGTGGCATAGTCCGTTTAGGACTTATTTCGTTATCGGTGTGTAGTTTTCTAGGATAGTAGAGTTGTTGCCTGATTTGAGATTTGTTTCCTGTTTTGTGTTTTATACTTCTAGAAACTCTTTTTGACACTGATGTTTCGCGTATTGGACTATGATTCTCGGGCTTACTCACGTATGTGAATCGTATGCTGAACTTCTTTACTCGGATTTCTTCTGCTGTCCCGAGTATAACATAATGTGCCGAGTACCCGTGTTCAGACTTACTCGGGTTCTTATTCCTTAGTGATGTCTTGGATGGTGTCTTCTAGTTGCCAGCTCGGATGTCCATCTAGCAGTCTTTTTAAAGGATTGTATTACGTGTCAGTGACGTGTACATACAATAAAATATACATATAACAACATTCAACTCTTCATGTACAAATTGTTTATTTATTTACTTTTGTGAATAATTCACTAAAGATCAAATATGCATCCGGTAATAATTATATAAATCACAAATTATATATGTTAATGACAATTTTAAAAATTATTTAAAAAAATAAACAAATAACTATTTCAAAAATATGTTATTATTATTACTATTATTATTATTATTAAAAGTTGTTTATCGATCCATCTAGTAGTAATAATTTCATGAACTGCGATACCAACTAACCATCCACAGAATTGTAACACAGCTTACGAGGAACAAGTCCCTGCAACTTGAAAAGAAGGGAACGCTGAACATCGTGTGGATACAATAACTGTGTGTTACGGAGAAGTTGTACGGTTGTACCCAAGTTATTATAATCATCATAATACCATAGGGATTTTTAGTATCTTTCTAATTAATTAAAATCATTAAGATTGATATAATCTTAAAGATTTTGATTAATTTTGGAAGCTTAATTTAGGGAAGATTTATAGCCCAATTGTTAGATGGTTATGATTCACTGGTTTGTTTCAACTTTGAATTATTTCCTTTCTTTTACACTGTTTTAAGGGTTTTTACAATTTGGATCCAACTTAATTGAGAAATATCAATTTTTTACTCCTTAATTCAAATTTTATCAATTTGGTCCTAATATAATTGAAAATCAATTAAATTAATCTTAACGTTAGTTAAAACCATCACTTTAACTAATGGTAAGACTAATTTGATTGATTTTAAATTATATAAAGACCAAATTGTTGAAATTCGAATTAATAGGTAAAAAAGTGATATTTTCAAATTAGATTTGAACCAATTTGTAAAAACCTCTTATTATTAGATATGCCTACATTAAATGATGCTATATATATATGTGTATATATATATATATATATATATATATATAAATATTATTGGTTATTAATATATGTCATGAACCTCCGCTATATGTGTTACATTATAAACTACAACCTCAAAGCACACGTACTGACTAATAAGATGAAATTGGAATAGTTATGATTAAATAACTATGACTTTCAAATATTTATTATTATTATTATTATTATTACTACAAAATAAATGATAATTTTTTTTCATATAACATATAATAATAATAGGTTTTTACAATTTGATCCCAACTTAATTGGGAAACATCATTTTATTACTCATTAATTCAAATTTCATCAATTTAGTCCTCATATCATTGAAAATCAATCAAATTAGTTTTACTGTTAGTCAAAACGACGATTTCGACTAACGGTAGGGCCAATTTTATTGATTTTCAATTATATAAGGACCAATTTGATGAAATTTGAATTAAGTAGTAAAAAAGTGATGTTCTCCAATTAAGTTTGGACCAACTATAAAAACCCCTTGTTTTAATCCTATTCAAAGGATTTTAATAGCCATTTAATGGCACATTTGAAGTTGAATAATGAAAGTTTGATTGTGTTTACTTCTCGGTATTCAGTCAAATCAACGAGTTTACATTTGTTTATTTTCCTGAGTATTCCTAAAATCAAGGTATTTCAAAAATTATCGGAGCTTAATCGCTTGTACCTATGTTGATCGAACAATGCCCCGTCTTTCTCTAACACCAATGGAAGGAATAGAGGCGAAACCAGGATTTTGGCTTTAGGGGGGCCGAGACAAAACGAAATTCAAGTTTGTAACAAATATATTAATAATTATCATATGTGAATTTTATCGTACGTACACGTCATCAACAAAGAGAATAAATTGCCAGGTGGACATCCAAATAGGCATTCAGAGAATATCCTACAAGACATCACCGAAAAAGAGAAAACCCGAGTAAGCAGATGTTGAACAAAACCTGCTCAGGGTCAATCGACGTCATATACTACTCGGGATCAGTTAATGACACTCGGGGCTGGTTAACTGACATTTCTACTCGGGATCAAATAACGTTACTCGAGACCAGCGGGTATTGTCCTTACTCGGGACAAACATGATGAAAACGGAATAAAAGTCCAGCGCATAGCTCACGTGGATCAAGTCATTAAAATGCACGAAGATATCCATATCGAGAATCCCAATAAGAACAGAATATTAAACAAGAAAGGTTCTCAATCAGATAACAACTTTATTTCTTCAAAAAGACTATGCTCCTATAAGGAAATAAGTCCTAATTGGATAATTAGAGTCCCATTCGATCTCAAAACAAGACTCCGAAACAGGAAAGAAGACAATCTCTTCAAGCTAGTAAATAATTGTAATTAAATACAAAGATCTTCTATTACTTGTACAAAGCAGATTAGGGTTCTATAAACATATAAATAGACCCATAATCTAGCCAAAAAAGATTACAGCATTCATAGAAAAATACCGAGAGAAGAAAGAGAGATCGAGAATTGTAATAACTTTATTTATAGTGGATTTTAGCTTGGTTGATCATTCAACCGTTCGTGGACGTTTCTTCGGCCATCAGTGTTTGACCACGTAAAACTTATGTCTTGATTACTTTCTCTTATCTCTTTCTCTTTGAATTCACAGCTGAAATCCAATCCTTGTTGACTTTTTCCGTACATCCAGAAATCAACGTCAATAATTGGCGCTAGAAGGAGGGTACCTTGAACCTTCTATTTAATCAAAAGAGATGGCAGGAAGCAGAAGCAGTTCTGGGGATGTCTAAAAATCTTCAGATAACTTCCATGTTGGCAGTAGCTCGCGAGATCTTGCTGCAACCACAAAGAACCAACCTACGTTCCTGGCGGGAATCCAGCAAGTTCCTCCGACCAGCGGAGACCTGACACAACGTTTCCGAGAAGAGTTGCAACAATTGATGGCAGACACAGCAAATGAAGGAGTTAATTTACTGGCTGCAGAGGCACAAACTCCTAACCTCCTACCTGTGAGGCTTCGTTCGGTCGTGATAAGGCCAAAACTAAGCGCACCGGAAGCTGGAAGAAACTCTGTTCCAATCAATCAGGCTGGGCGTGAAAAACCTGAAGAGGAACGACCACGCTAGAAGCAGAACCAGGATCAGACATCCCGTGCTAGACACCGTAAACATGACCGGCACAGGGGTCGGTCGTTATCAAAAGATAGCGATCGGCACCATCATAAGCGTCATCAAGGAACCATACGTGAAACCCGGCATCAAAGTGAAGAGCCATAAAGAGGAATGAAATCACCCAGCGATTCAACCGTCAGGGAAGTCCGGTGGGAGACAGAGACGTCGTAATCCAGAGCCTAACTTGAGAATAATAGGCATCAAATGGACCCACTGGTCAGACGTTATGGGTATAACGATTTATCTGATGACGATTTTGACAGTCCATTCACAAGGGAAATCTTGCGGACCCCATTCCCAGAAAGGTTCAGGATGCCGTACGTGGAGCGGTTCAAGAAAGACACAGACCCTAAGGAGCAAGTCAGACGCTATAAAAGTGTCACGGCTCAATACGCCACAGTGATCCCATACTGTGTCTCAACTTTCCACAAACTCTAGAAGACACGGGTTCAAGATGGTTATGGAGATTGCCCCCAACAAGCATAAGAAGTTTTAGTGAACTGAGCAGGAGCTTCTCAAGGTAATTTCCGAGCAATGTTCATAGGAAAAAGTTAGTGGCTTACCTTTCTCAAATAAAACAATGGAAAGATGAGTCGCTGAAGAAATACCTAGGGAGATTTGGCCAAGCGGTATCAGAAATTGGCAGTGCAAACGATGAAGCAATAATTGATGCATTCATCAACAACCTGCAGAATGGATGACTATCTTTTGATTTAAGAAGATCCCGTCTGACCAGGTACTCCGATATGATGGATATGGCGAGAGGATATGCATTAGCCGAAGAAGAAGAGTTAGCCACTGGAGGATGCTACATGCATGGAGGAAAACCCGAAAAAAAGGACGTCAAGTCCAAGGTGTAGAACCAAAAGGGGAAACAAAAAGGAAACAACAAGGAAAAAAACAAGGAAGGGGGAAACGGGCGTAATGCCGAACAGACAATGGAAAAATACCGAGGCAGATACACTAACTACACTCCTCTTCGAAAAAAGCAGGAGGAAATCCTGACCATTTTGGAAACAAAGAATATGGTACAAGAGCCACGCCGTCAATCTCAATTTGCTCGGCGAGATACAACCAAATACTACAAGTTCTACAAAAAAACCGGTCATGAGACTTCCATGTGTTACCAGCTCAGAGATTACATAGAAACCCTCATTCGGGAAGGACATCTACAGGATGTGATCTTGAAAAGGGATGAGAAATCAGAAACAAAGAAAGAGATCAGGGCCGATCACAGCTCTCGTCGAAATCAAAGGGCCAATCCTGAGGCCAATCAAGTAATACATACGATCTTTGGAGGACCATTTACTGGGATAAGTAACCGAGAGCGAACTCAGGAAATCAAAGAAGCAGTAGAAGCAAGACATAACTTTGACGTGAACTCGATAGAGCCAAACCCAAAAAGGGTAAAGGAAGGAAGGAAGGGACTCAATAATATTTATAGAAGTAGACTTACATGGTGTCGATGTTCAGCCAAATGAAGCTCTGGTCATAAGTGCCCGGGTTGGTCATTGGGAAGTTAGGAGAATCTTGATAGATAATGAAAGTTCGGCTGACATTCTCAATGTAGCCATTTATGATCAACTCAAGTTGGACCGAAAGGATATACAACCTTTCCATACCTCACTCGGAGGATTCGGAGGAATTGAAGTCTGGTCACTCGGGACAGTAAAGCTACCTGTGAAGATTGGAGTGGCACCTTGCCAGAAAACTATATTGCTCGACTTCGTGGTGGTAGACTTGGACAATTGGCCAAATAATGCACTATTGAGACGGTCATTCCTGAATAAAACTAAGGCCGTAACAGTCACTTATGCCTTAATGATCAAGTTCCAGATCGAACAGGGGGTCGGTATAGTCAAGGGATCTCAAGAGATGGCCCGAAGAGCTAATCTGTCAGTATACAACGACAAGAATGATGAGCATGTTTGCACTATAACACAGCCGAGTCTGAACAAAAAGCCACTATCATTCGAATTCGATCCAAGGGAAGAGCCGAATGAATCCAAAACTGAGCAGGTCGAAGAAATCACCTTAAAAGAAGATGAACAAGACAAAAAGGTCAAGATCGGGGCCAACCTGGAAGGAAGAGTCAAACAAAGCCTCATTGATCTACTTAAAGAATACAGGGATGTGTTCGCTTGGAGTCATGAAGACATGGTTGGGATAGATGCCCGAATAATATCCCACAATCTCACAGTAGACCCGAATGTAAAACCGGTGATACAAAAGAGAAGATCATTCAATCTTGAGAGAATTCAGGCAATTAAATAGGAAGTAGAAAACCTACTCGCTGTATGATCAATTAGAGAGGTCCCTCAATGGGTAGCTAATGTAGTCCTCATCCAAAAGAAGAATGGACAATGGATGATGCGCGAAGATTTTACAAATCTGAACAAGGCATGCCCGACAGATAGTTTTTCACTTCCAAGGATATATCAGTTGGTGGACGCTACATCAGGCCATGAGTTTCTCAGTTTCATGGACGCCTATTCGTGATATAACCAAATTCGGATGAACAAGGCTGACGAAGAAAAAACAGCGTTCATAACTGATCAGGGTTAATACTGTTACACAAAAATGGCATTCGGGTTAAAAAATGCAGGAGCAACATATCAAAGGCTGGTCAACAGAATCTTCGCACGGCAAATTGGAAGGAACATGGAAGTATACATTGATGACATGTTAACCAAGAGCATCATGGCAGACAAGCATACTTCAGATCTGTGAGAGACATTTGATGTCTCGAGAAGATACCAAATGAAGCTAAATCCGAACAAGTGTTTATTCGGAGTTCCTTCGGGAAGATTCCTGGGTTTTCATATCCACCAAAGAGGAATCGAAGTCAACCCCGAGAAGATCCAGGCCCTGCAGAAAATGACTTCACCGAGGACCCTCAAAGAAGTACAGCGCCTAACAGAGTGCTTAGCTTCCTTGGGTAGATTCATCTCAAAGGCCACGAACAGATGCGCACCCTTTTTCAAAATAATTAAAAAAGGGAATGGACTCGAATGGAATTAAGAGTGCAAGCAGGCATTCTTGAAAATTAAAGAATACCTAAGGCAGGCTCCCATCCTTTCAAAACCTTAGATGGGAGAGACACTCCAACTGTACTTATCAATTACAGAACTAGCAGCAAGCTCAGTCCTAGTTAGAACAAAAGATGGAGTACAAAAGCCAGTATACTATACCAGCAAGGCACTTATACCAGCCGAGACCTATTCACAGGCAAAAAAAATAGCCCTAGCTTTGGTTTCAGTAGCAAGGAAGCTAAGACCATATTTTCAGGCTCATACAATCCAGGTACTCACTGATTGCCCATTAAAGCAAATTCTACAGAAGCCAAAGATTTCAGGAAGACTGACCAAATGGGCTATTCAGCTAAGTGAATTCGATATCCACTACGTCCTCAGGACATCCCTCAAAGGGTAAACAGTGGCAAATTTTATAGCAGAGTTCACAGAGCCAAACCTAGAAGCGAAAAGGATGTTGGGAAAAAATTTCCCATGGAAATTGTATGTTGATGACTTTTCAAACACTCATGGCAGCGGGGCAGGGATCGTAGTATGCACTCCTGAAGAAGATGATGTCGAATGTGCCATGAGGTTTGACTTCAAAGCAACCAACAATCAAGCCGAGTACGAGGTGCTACTAGCTGGACTCAGAGTCCGCATAGCTCTCGGGGCAGATGAAGTCGAGATATTCAGCGATTCACATGTAGTTTCCAACCAAGTCCTGGACGAGTACCAAGCCAAGGATGAAGGCATGATAGCCTACCGTGACATTGCAAAACAGCTCCTCTAGAAATTCAAAAGAATATAAGATTGCCCAGATCCCTAGGGAGGAGAATGAAAAGGCAGACACATTGTCCAAACTAGCGTAAGCAACAACCACAATCAGGCCAAAGACTATTCAGGTTGCACATCTCCTCAAACCGAGCACAGCTGAACCGAGAAACTTAGAAATTTTAGAAATTCAAACACCGCCAGAGGGTTGGATGACTCAGCTAAAAAGGTTCCTGGAAGAAGACGTGCTCCCGGAAGGTTCCTTACAAGCAAAACGTATCAGGTATAGATAAGGTACATATTGGTTGGAGGAGAACTATACAGAAGGGGGTATTCCCGAACACTCCAAAGATGTGTGTCAGAGGAGGATGCATATCAGATATTACAGGAAATCCATGAAGGAGTTTGCGAAAACCACACTGGGGGTAAAAGTTTGGCACACAAGGTACTCAGGCAGGGCTATTATTGGCCTACTTTGTTCTCAGATGCACAGTAGTATTCATAAAGTTGCATTACTTGCCAAAGGATTGTTAATGACATCCGACAACCCCCTGAGCAGCTCAGAAACCTCACA
This sequence comes from Dipteronia dyeriana, assembly GCA_032871835.1. Classification (NCBI taxonomy): domain Eukaryota; kingdom Viridiplantae; phylum Streptophyta; class Magnoliopsida; order Sapindales; family Sapindaceae; genus Dipteronia; species Dipteronia dyeriana. The sequence continues at coordinate 82,987,680 of CM065300.1, read as the reverse complement.
TCCCCATGGCCATTTTTCATGTGGGGTTTGGATTTAATCGGCCCAATGCCAGCCGAGACAGGGGGTGGAGCGAAGTATGCCATACTAGCCGTTGACTATTTCACGAAGTGGGTAGAAGCTGAAGCATTGGTGCATATCACAGAAGCAAACACCACAAATTTTATGAAAAAGAATATACTTTATAGGTTTGGAGTCCCAAACACTATAATCACTGACAATGGCACCCAGTTCGATAACCTGAAATTCAGACAGCTGTGCAAAGAATATCAGATTGCCAATTACTATGCCCTATCTGCCCACCCTCAAACAAATGGGCAGGTCGAAGCAGTGAAAAAAATCATCAAGCACACAATCTAAGTAAAGCTAGATGCCAAGAAAGGAAGCTGGGTTGAAAAGCTTCCCGAAGTATTATGGGCATATCAGACAACAGCAAGAACGTCAACTGGAGAGACTCCTTACACTTTAGCGTTTGGAACAGAAGCTGTTATCCCTATAGAAACTGGAGAGACTCCATACACTTTGTTTAAAACTTTGTTGATTTTGCAGTTATGAATAAAAAATCAAACTCGGGATTTCGAAAGATAAAAGCATCAAACTCGAAATTTCCAAAAGACAGCATATGATAATAACATATGGAAGACAAGCATGATAATAAGAGCATGGAAATAGAATACTCGGGACCATTAATTCCCGAATGGGCAGAGAAGCTCGAAGGAGCATGCCAGCCGAGCAAGGTCAAATGACCTTACCAAAAAGACAAACCCGATACACCAGCTCGGGACGTTATCGGGAAAAATTCCAGTGAAATGCGTAGCTGTGTTAAGTGATTCAAAAAGCTTAACGATTCGACAATCCCTTGCATATAAAAACTGGGGAGATGTCCTCTGTAATGCGTAAGGACTCGAACATATGATCATGGTGAGCCTTGATGTAATGTTCGGGTAGCAACCGTGTATGAAACACAAGTATAAACCTACTTGCCTATTTTAAGATGACTCGGTTAATAATACTAGTCAGTTTAATAAGATACTTGGCATTAAAATTATTCGGGTGACCACCGGTTTAATAAGATACTCGGTTAAGTTGTCCGAACATCAGAATTGGCCAGTTTGATAAAATACTTGGCATGAAGATTGCAACAACCAGTTTAATAAGATACTTGGCATTATTCGGGTGACAACCGGTTTAATAAGATACTTGGTTAAGTTACCCAAACGTCAGAAATAGCTGGTTTAATAAGATACTCAGCAACCATAAGAGTCAAGTTAAAGAAATTTTGCGAGCAATGAAATCTAACCATCAGGTTCAGAAAAGTTACTCGGAATTTTATTGATCTTTCAAAAGAATGGTTACAAAGTTCTTTCACAAAAGAATTGTTACAAAGAGTTCGTTACAAAGAATTTGTTACAAAGAATTGTTAATCTATAAAAAATCCTATCTACAAAAATAAGGATTGTGAGGATTTGGAGCTCTTACCAATACTCGGGTCAGGCACCATCTCATATTCATGAAGCAGACTTTCATTAGAAGGCCAATCAATTGTGTCGTCCTAATCATCCATCCATTGACTGTAATATTCTCCTGGGATCGACCCAACAACAGACACCACACCCTCCACGACCAACTCCTGATTAGAGTAAAATGTCGAAAGGGAGTGCTCCGATGGAACCTCCAAATGCATAAGATGGGGCTCTTTACCTCTGCTATGACAGTAAGCTCTCCACTCCTTCATCTGAGACTGAAGAGATTCCAAGGACTGATCCATATGATGTTTGATCGACAGCTCCCCGTTGGTTTGGGACTTCTCAGTCTCCCTATTCTTAACTATGAAGAACTCGCCAGCTGAAAATAGCCCTTGCTGAAACTCCCGAAGGAGAAGAGCGTCGTAGGTAGGGGATCTTTTAAAACGATCAACCCCTTGGACTTCAAGTTCCAGCCCAGCCTCTTTAGATAGGGATTAGACTATCAAAGCTTGACATTCCAAGTCCTCGATCTTCTGTTCATATGCCAATTTGGACTGCTCCGCTTCCTGCTCGGCCGTGAGCATTGATTCTTGGGCAGAAGACAATAAGTTTTGAAGTGATGTAGCCTTCTCTTCTGTCTAAGAAGCCTTCTCCTTAGCCTCCATCTGCTTCACCAGACAGTGGTCGGTAAAACATTGGGCAGAACCAACCTCTTGTTGATAAGCCATTTCGACCCTAGCACGGTGATCTTCACTTTCCTTCAGTTGAGCTTCGAGACGCCTTATTCTATCAGCTTGATGGTGCTGCGTCTGAACCAGCTCAGCGAACTCGGCCACCATCTGTAAAGGAGCACAATTAAAAAACCTGGCGAATAAGCAAATCAATTGAAGAAGTCAAGGATAACTTACGTAAGATGCACCATTGAAAAAATTATGAAGACGGTCTGTCAGAGAGCCATCCCGAAAACAGCTCCAACGGTCATCCCCGATGAAAGCCCAAACGGATGACATCTCCCGCAGCATATCCTAGGGAGAAGGATGTGAAGGAACCCCCGAGGGATCAGCCCCTAGATCTTCTACCTCGGGGGGAGAGGAACCTCTATTCTGCTCCGAAGCCTCCGCATCCACCGACGCTCCAACATTAACACTCGGGGGAATCTCAGCCACAATATCTTCATCACTAGAGTTGATAAATGAGACCACCCGGGGGACTTTGAGAGGACGAGTTGGAGAGCTGACTGTATTCCACTTCTCAACCCGAGAATGGTGAAAGTTGAGATCAACCATTGGATCTTCCTGAACATCGTCCCAAAAAGATTCAAAAAATTTGGGACCTCTGGGTACTTGTCCCGCAGAGGTATTACCTCCATCACCTACGTCAGACCGCTCGACAGGCTCTTCACCAGGACCTTCACTCTGACCTTGCCCGTCGCTAGACAGTTGAGTATCGGTCGAGCCACTCGGACCACTAGTTTCCCCAGCGGTCGGTTGAACGACGTCGACATATTAGGGAACTTTCTCTTCAACTGTATCAATTTCCTCATCGGACTTAGGCGGGACGATACGTTCATTGCTCTGACGAGAAGCTTCTTTTCGGCTTGCTTGAAGAATTGACTTCACTTGACGAGCCTGAAGATCGTAAACGATGTCTGTATCGTACACTTAGAAGAAAAGAGGAACCACGTCAGAATACAAAGCAAAAAATAACAATGAAAAGGAAAAGGTTGTAAAAATCACTTACATCGCCTGCGATAGCCCGAAATCTGTTTGAAGAAGCCAAACTCTATCATCTTTGCCTTAGTAAGAAGATAAGTCTTGCTCCTCTTTTCCAAAGTGTGAACTGCTGCTCGAGCAAGTCTGGTCAGCTCAGTATCGATGTAATCAATTTTCTTCTTGTTCCATATCTAGGGGGAACAGAAGAAACGAGAGACTTTCAACACCGTCCGAGTATCCCCCAGTTGTAACGGTGACTTCAAGCTCGAGAATCCCTCTTGTAAAAAACCAATTGTTCTTCCAGAACTTGTTGGATATAGGGAATCCCCATACAAAACCCCTCTTCTTAGGGTCATCAGAGAAATCAGCTCCCCGGTTCACCTTTGTCCCCTCAGGGACCCAACAGTCTGGCGGGTTAGACATAAGAAAATAGGTTCCTGTCTTGCCAGACTGCCTCAGCGTAAAGAAGTGCATGATTTCACTCGTGGAGGGCGGCAACAAGTTCATCCGGCTGTACATGTGCCACATGCGCATCAAGATTTTGTAGCTATTCGGGGCCAATTGGGCCGGAACAATCCCTGCTTCAGCCAGAAACCAGACAATGAATGGCTGAAAAGGGAGAGTGATGCCGCAGCAGAGCATGGATCCATAGATCGCCACCTTGCCCGGGGGAGGATTCCACGCGGCTCTATCACCCGCTGGAATCAGAGTGACAGAATTGGGTAGATCGAATCGGGCACGATACTTTTCTATCTCATCTAGCCTGACCACATTCGGCTGGGTATCAAACCCACTCGGGCGAGTAGTAGAGAAAGAAAGGCGAGATATTCTGAACGCCTCTTCAACGTCGTTCTCGTTGACAGTCTAGTCCTTGATCCGAATATCTCCCGAGTTGTGCTTACGGACTTCACTTCTGCTTTGATGTTTTCCTATCTTTCGTAGAGGTGCCCTGTGATTAGAAACATTAGATTTAGAACTAGATGAAGAATCAGAACTAGATATAGGACTAAAAGTGACGTCAGGGTGAAGCCTAGAAACATCAATTTCTAAAAATGGAGGTTCATTAGCAGGAATTTGCCTTAATAATCTTTTAATGCAAGAAACCAACTGGAAATCCCCACGGTCTAATGCATCAAGAACAATATTAAAAAGTCGATGACAAGAAGATAACTCCATTAAAACTAACCTTGAATAAAATTTGATGCAAGATCTTCAACGGAGAATCGTGACCTTCTGTGTAAAGAAATCTGGGTTTGAGAAATTTTTTCTGTTGAAAATTGTTGAGAATGAACCAACGCTGTCTCTCGGTGAATAATTTAAAGAGTCAAGGCGAGAAAAAACGATGATGAGGTTTGATGACGTAGGCGACGCATGGGGAAACGCTAGGTCATTTCTCATAAATGATATCGAGAAACGAAAAGGCAAGGGACATGTGTCAAAAAGAGAACTGGCTTTCGCCGTCGGAACTCCAAAACGTCGCCATCATTATAGATCTCACGTGAGGAGACAAATCAAATTTACATGGTCACCATTAAGACACGTCATTATGACAAGACATTTACTCGAGCACTGAAAAGATATTGAAAAACTAATTAAAATACTTTTGCCCGAAATAAAACCCTGTTCAACAAAAATATTTTAAGGGGGTATTGTCATACGTGAATTTTATCTTACGTACACGTCATCAACAAAGAGAATAAATTGCCAGGTGGACATCCGAATAGGCATTCAGAGAATATCCTACAAGATATCACTGAAAAAAAGAAAACCCGAGTAAGCAGATGTTGAACAAAACCTGCTCAGGGTCAATTGACGTCATATACTACTCGGGATCAGTTAATGACACTCGGGGCTGGTTAGCTGATATTTCTACTCGGGATCAAATAACGTTACTTGGGACCAGCGGGTATTGTCCTTACTCGGGACAAACATGATGAAAACTGAATAAAAGTCCAGCGCATAGCTCACGTGGATCAAGTCATTAAAATGCACGAAGATATCCATATCGAAAAGGAATCCCAATAAGAATAGAATATTAAACATGAAAGGTTCCCAATCAGGCAACAACTTTATTTACTCAAAAAGTCTATGCTCCTATAAGGAAATAAGTCCTAATTGGATAACCTTATTATAGCCCCATTCGATCTCAAAACAATACTCCGAAACAGGAAAGAAGACAATCAGCTTCAAGCAAGTAAATAATTATAATTAAATACAAAGATATTCTATTTCTTGTACAAAGTAGATTAGGGTTCTATAAACATATAAATAGACCCATAATCTCGCCAAAAAAGATATACAACATTCATAGAAAAATACAGAGAGAAGAAAGAGAGATCGAGAATTGTAATAACTTTATTCATAGTGGATTTTGGCTCGGTTGATCATTCAACCGCCCGTGGACGTTTCTCCGGCCATCGGAGTTTTATCAGATAAAACTTGCGTCTTGATTACTTTCTCTTATCTCTTTCTCTTTGAAATCACAGCTGAAATCCAATCATTGTTGACTTTTTCCGTACATCCAGAAATCAATGTCAACAATATTTAAAAGCTAAATTATTTGAATATATATATATATATATATATATATATATATATATAATACCGTTTAGTCTCATATATTAATAAATAAAATAAACATAAGTTTTATGAATCGAAATGACGCCCTTTAAAATCTAAAAAATCATTTATACTCGAATATATGCTCATATTGAATTCTTGTAATTGAGAATCAATTGCAATATAAAATATATATATACCCAATAATACTATTTAATTGTAAAATTATTTTGTTGATGGTGAGTTCGATCTAACTCGTATTGCAATGTGTTAAGCATTAATATATAGAACATCTATATTGTCTGTCTCATAAAATGAACATACTATAGTAAATAATCTATCACATCCCAATATTTTTTATTGATAATGGTTAATAATTTTCATGATATCTATTCATTAAATACATAATTAAATAGGAACATATGAATAATTTTTTCTTAAAATAGTTATGGTCACATGCTCATAGTTATTGATGCTTTTTTAGATATATTGGTTGGACTGAATTTTAAAGGGTAATAATTATGTTTATAATTAAAAAAAATATATCTTTATTTATAACAATTTTATATATAAAAAATTTGTTGAAAAATATTTTGGGTGGGCGGGGAGACACGGCCACTGCCCCCGCCATTCTCCTGGGCAGGGGAAGGAATCAATATAGGGCCAATCTTATCGAGCGTCGTTGTTGTGTCAATGTAATAATTTATGTAAAAGAAAAACATAAAAATTGAACAAAGAATATAAAAAGCTGTCAAAGCAATCGCTGTCTTCAACTTCAACACAAGCAGACTAATAGATAAGTCAATATTATCTTAAAACGACCATAATAAATTCATATACCATGATTAATATTTATATTTAGGAGGTGATATTGACACCCCTTAAAAACTGTATGTACATTCTTTTCATAAGTACATCCTTAAAATATTTCACAAATCTATGTTTCGTAAATAAACCTCACTTAATACCAAAAATACCATTTTTTTTAATTTTATTATATTATACTTTTGTTAGTACACCCTTACTATTTTGTTATCTAATCATATTTATTTTAAATTTTATTATTTTATACATTTTTATTCAAATAAATAATTTCTCTTTAAAAAAATATTCTAATTCCTGTAAAAACATTTGATATCACTAAAAAAATTGTTTGAAAAAAAATTCTTATCATTGCATTAGTTTTTTAAAAAATTATTTTTTAAGATTAAAATTCCCAAATTTCACCGAATTGAAAAAATACTAGCTCTTAACACACAACAGTGTATCTCAATTCCTCTATTCCTAAGAAAGTTTGTTGTTTTTTATTACAATAGAAAGTTTATTATTTGTATTGATTTTGTTTCACTCAATTATAGCAGTAAATTATTAGTCAACTCAATCAAATTGTATTCTTTAAAAGAAATTGAAATTAGTATTTAAAATAGAAGTTAGGGTTTGATAGAAAGGTATTTATTATCATACAAAACAATTAATAGGAAACTTTTTTTTTTCAAAGGACCGATATAAAATCAATTAATAGCTATTGGTATGTACTTACTAACTATTTAGTCATTTAAGTAATTTTACTTAAGGGTAATATTGTATTTTTAAAAATATATAAATTAGGGTGTACATACAGTTTTTTTGGATGTAAATATCGTCACTCTTACACTATTCATAAAGTTGTGAATTTGAGTCGGATCCCTTTCCAAACCCCCAATCAATTATAATAGTTCAATTTTACCAAAAATAAAATAAAATAAAATAAAATTTCAAGCAAGTAATCGATGGGAGTAAAAATTTCATAATTTATATAATAGCGGCAAATTATTTTATGGGTGTCGATATTGATACCCATAAATATTTTTAATACAATCATATTTTATTAAAAAAATTAATTATAAAATTATCTCAATAGAAATTTACCAATAACGATAAAAATAAACTATATACTATATACGCTAATTAATTATACATATATCTTTAACTATATTTATTTATTAAAAAAAAACTTACCTTTAAGAAGAAAAAACTTATGATAAACCTTAATTAAACTCTATTTTATTTCAAGTATCAAATTTTCTCATCATCACATGATTAACATATTGTTTTTATCTTTCTTTTATTTATAGTTGTGAACATTATAAATAAATAAAATATATTTTTTACGATAGCGATAAATATCAACAAGTTTTTTTTTAGATAGCCGTAGATATTAATTAGATTTTTTTTAAGATAGCTTTATAGATAAGAGAAATCTAGATTGAAAATCTCTTGACCTCATATATGGTGTCATATATAAATTTTTTCGTACGTACACGTCATCAACAAAGAGGATAAATTGATAGGTGGACATCCGAATAGGCATTCAGAAAATATCCTACAAGACATCACCGAATAGGAGAAAACCCGAGTAAACAGATGTTGAAAAAAACCTGCTCAGGGTCAATCGACATCATATACTACTTGGGATTAGTTAATGACACTCGGGGCTGATTAAATGACATTTCTACTCGGGGTCAAATGACGTTACTCGGGATCAGCAGGTATTGTCCTTACTCGGGACAAACATGAAAGAAACTGAATAAAAAGCCCAGCGCATAGTTCGCATGGATTAAGTCATTAAAATACACGAAGATATCCATATAAAAAAGGAATCCCAAGGAGAACAAGATATCGAGCAGCAAAAGGTTCCCAATCAGACAACAACTTTATTTCTTCAAAAATACTACGCTCTTATAAGGAAATAAGTCCTAATTGGATTACATTATTAGAGTCCCATTCGATCTAAATACAAGACTCCGAAACAGGAAAGAAGACAATCAGCTTCAGGAAGTAAATAATCATAATTAAATACAAAGATCTGTTATTACTTGTAAAAAGCAGATTAGGGTTCTATAAACATATAAATATATCCATAATCTCACCAAAAAAGAGAGAAAAAACATATACAACAATCATAGAAAAATACAGAGAGAAGAAAGAGAGATCGAGAATTGTAATTATATTATTTCATAGTGGATTTTGGCTTGGTTGATCATTCAACCACCTGTGGACGTTTCTCTGGTCATCGGAGTTTTACCACGTAAAATACTCGCGTCTGATTATTTTCTCCTTCTCTTTCTCTTTCTCTTTGAAATTACAGCTGAAATCCAATCCTAGTTGACTTTTCTCATACATCGAGAAATCAACGTCAACATATGATTCCATATATTCCCTTTTATAAGTCTCCTATATTCAAGATATTTCTAAAAGTATACTGGACCATCATTAAAACAGAATTTGATTCCAAAAATAATATGATTTTTTTATAAATTGGATGTGATAATAATTTAGTGTTTATAAATAATATGTATTAAAATGAATAAAATTATTTCAGTGAGGGTACCATTGACATTAGAATGGATGCTTATAGTTAAACTAAGCAAAATTTTACACGACTAATTAACACGACCTAAACCCATTCGAAAATAGCGGTTGATGAGTCTGGTTTATCGGATCGGGTAGTTAATGGGTCAATACATTAAAACACGAAATATATTGAGCCGGTTTTGGGTCCACCTTAAGAAAACCACTAATTCGATAACCCATTAATATAAAGATTTTTTTATGTGTTTATTAAAGTTATTACAAAAATCTTTCTATTGTCAAGTTATGGAATTTATACAAAAAAAATCTTTGTAATTATGGTTATAATATATTTTACTAATTAACAACTTTTTTAAAGAATATATTTTTTTGAAGGACGAAAAATTCCTAAATTTTATCAATTTCTAAATTTAAAACTATAAAACTATAAATTAATTATATTACAATATTATAACTCTAAACCTAAAACTCTTTTCAACTTTCTTAAAATCAGTTACCATTAATTCAATCATAGTAAATTTAATTATATACGTTTTCGTTCTTGCAATTTGTATTATTATGATGCACATCATTTATGCAACGCAACATCAAGACTTTAAATTTATTTGACAATTGATATTTGATATTCTAAAAACAATTTATTTCTTGATAAATTTTTCTAAAGGTATGTGATATATTTGTTTTTTTACAAAATATATTCTCGTTAATATTTTTTTTATTTGAACAATATATCATCTGACACGAATCACGCCAATAGATGATGAAACCCGTTATCCAAGAAAGTATCCAAGATCATTATATTCTAGTTTGAATGGTATGTCGAAGATGCCACAATCCGAGATGGAGAAACGGACTGATAAGTCGGGGTAAACGCCACCGATAAATCTGATAAGTTTGAATAGTTTAAGAAGAATCAAAGAGAATTTTCTCTCAATTTTAATTCAATTCAAGTCTGCCAAATAATACATCAATTTGTCCCTTATATACTAAAAACATCTAAGACCTAAAAGGGAATAAATATTCGGCAATGAATACCTTACAGTCAGGAAAATAAATGCAAACAAATTTATGAAATAAATAAAGACTAAAAGCTAGTAACTAGTTGATTTGTTCCTTATTTGAAAGGTTGAATTCGGGAACAAATCAACGCTTTATTTGGGAGATAAATTAACTTATAATTTGGGCAATAAATTTCATTTAAGGTGCTTTATCCATCATTTGGGCTCAATTTGATGAAATTGACTCAAATCAACCCAAAACTCTTCAACCAGCACATTACTTCATTATGGGTTTCTCCAACGTTTGAACTATTGAATACCATCCTTGAGAATCATGTTCAACACCTTTAATGGGCCTCCATGTGTTGGCTTGAGCCCATGTTGCTTGAATCAGCCCGTTAAACACTTCTTCAAACTTCTTTGCACAAGCTCTTATTATCGAACCAACGGGAACTTGAATTGGGTATGAATATGTATCAATCCATGTGCTAGCATTGTCCTCATCATTCCCCTCCTCTTGAAAAGGATTTGTCCTCAAATCGTTACCTACATCAAAAGGACTTAAATCAGAGATATTAAATGAAGCACTTACACCATACTCACATGGAAAATCTAATTTGTAAGCATTGTCATTGATCCTTTCAAGAACTTGAAATGGACCGTCCCCTCTTTGTAGCAGCTTGGAATGCCTTCGCTCCAGAAACTGTCCCTTTCTCAAATGCAACCAAACCTAGTCTTCGGGTTCAAAAACCAGCTTATGACGCCCATTGTTGGCTAGTTTTGCATATTGATCCATTCTCCTCTCTATGTTGAGCTTTGCATTCTCATGTATCTGTTGAACAAATTCAGCCTTCCTCTTTCCATCTAAGTTAAAATGCCCAAAAACAGGTAATGGAAATAAATCCAATGGAGTTAAAGGTTTAAATCCATAAACAATCTCAAATGGTGAGTACTTAGTAGTAGAGTGAACATAACGATTATAAACACACTCGACATGTGGTAAACAATCCTCCCAAGTTTTGATATTCTTTTTAATGATAGCTCTCAACAAAGTAGATAAAGTTCTATACACAACCTTTGTTTGACCATCAGTCTGTGGATGACAAGTAGTAAAAAACAATAATTCAGTCCCTAACTTTCCTCACAAGGTCTTCCAAAAGTAACTTAAGAACTTAGCATCTCTATCAGAAACAACTGTCCTCGATATACCATGAAGCCTTACAATCTTTTTAAAGAAAAAATCAGCAACATTGGAAGCATCATCAGTTTTATGACATGGAATAAAGTGTGTCATCTTTGAAAATCTATCCACCACTACAAACACTAAATCTCTCCCTCTTTTAGACCTTGGCAAACCTAAAACAAAATTCATTAAAACATCATTCCAAGGTTCATTAGGAATTGGCAAATGGGTGTATAAACCATGGGTTTCATTTTTTATTTAGCTTGTCTGCATGTGACACACCTACCACAAAATCTCTCAACATCCCGTTTCATATGCTCCCAATAGAAGTGTTCTTGCAAAACCACTAAAGTCCTTACAATTCCAAAATGCCCCATTAACCCTCCTCCACGGGATTCCCTCACTAACAAATCTTTCAAAGAACAATTAGGCACGCATAACTTATTCTCTCGAAACAAAAAACCCATCACGCCTAAAGCCATTAGCAGTTTTTTCACAACCTTGATACTCAACACTAAAATCATGGTCATTAGTATATATATCTTTAATATGTTCTAAACCAAGCAATTTAGCATTAAGAGTAGAGATAAGATTGCATCTAGGGAAAGTGCATCTGTAACGATGTTTTCCTTACCTTGTTTATAGCAAATGACATATGGAAACGTCTCAATAAATTCCACCCAACGAGCATGTCTTTTGTTCAGCTTGTGTTGGCCTTTTAAGTGTTTTAAGGACTCATGATTGGTGTGAACCACGAACTCCTTAGGCCATAGGTAGTGCTGCCATGTCTCCAAAGCTCGAACCAACGCATATAACTCATTGTCATAAGCCGGATAGTTTAAGGCTGCTCCACTTATTTTTTCACTAAAGTAAGCAATTGATCGCCCTTCCTGCAAAAGAAATGCGCCTATACCAATTCCTAAAGCATCACATTAAATTTCAAAAGTTCTAGAAAAGTTAGATAAAGACAATAAAAGAGCATTGGTTAGCTTCTCTTTGATGAGCTGAAACGCCTTCTCTTGTTCTTCTCCCTATCTAAATCCAACGTTCTTCTTTATCACATCAGTAAGTAGTGCGGTTAAAGTATTGACATCTTTTACAAACCGCCATTCGAAGCTAGAAAGTATATAAAAGCTCCACACTTTTACCTACACTTGTTAGACTTGGCCAATCTCGAATAGTACGTACCTTGTCCTCATCAACCGATATAACTTAAGCACTAACAACAAATCATAGAAATACAAGCTTATCGGTGCAAAAAGTAAAATTCTTCATGTTAGCGAATAATATTTCCTTCCCGAGGACATCTAAAACAGATTTCAAATGCTCATCATGATCGTCCATATATCATCAAAATAGACAACAACAAATCTTCCTATAAATGCAAGCAAAACATGATTCATAAGTCTCATAAAAGTGCTAGGGGCATTAGTCAAACCAAAAGGCATAAACAACCATTCATATAAACCATATTTTGTTTTAAAGAAAGTTTTCCATTCATCCCCTTCTTCCATTCTAATCTGATGATAACCACTTTTCAAATCAATCTTAGAAAACACACTACAACCATGCAACTCATCAAAAATATCATCTAATCTAGGAATGAGATGACGATACTTTACAATAATATTGTTGATGGCTTAACAATCAACACTTATCCTCCAAGTACCATCCTTCTTAGGAACCAACAAAATAGGAACTGCGTATAGACTCATGCTTTCTCTGACATACCCTTTTTCCATCAATTCTCTAATCTGTCTTTGAGGTTCCTTTGTATCCTCCGGATTACTTCTATAGGCTGGTCGGTTTAGAATTGTCTCACCGGGCATAAAATCAATTTGATGTTCAATCCCTCGGATGGAGGCAAACCATATGGGATTTCTTCGGAAAAGACATCCTCATAGTCCTGGAAAAGAGAAACAAAAGAACTAGGCAACGTCGGGTCAAGTTCGTTAGTGTTTTAAAACACCTCTTTATAGATAAGTACAATAACTGGCTGTTTTGAAAACAACACTCTTTTTATTTCACTCACTTTTGCATAGAAATTCTTTAGTTGTCTATCTGATTTTCTTTCAATGGTCGAATCTCTCTTCTCCTTTTTTCTCAACCTCTCTCTGATTTTTATTCTTCTTTTCACCCTTTTTATTTTGATCACTCTATTTCTTTTGTTCACTTTTTTCTTTTGGTCACTCTCTTTTTGCAACCTCACTTGATCTTTATAAACCTGATTTGACGCCATTGGAACAAGAGTCATCGGTTTTTGATTGTGTTCAAAAGAGTACTTATTTTAGAAACCATCGTGTTTCACACACCTATCAAACTACCATGGTCGCCCTAACAAGTGTACAGCTTGCATCGGTACAACATCGTACAACATTTCATCTTCATATTTACCGATCCAGAATGAAACTAACACCTGTTTTTCTACCTTCACCTCGTCACTATCATTTATTCATTGTAACTTGTAGAGCCTTAGGTGCTTGGGTGTTGGCAGGCCCAATTTTTCCACCAAGGTGGTGCTAGCAATATTTGTACAACTCCCACCATCAATAATCACACTACACACCTTGTTTGAACATGACACTTTGTTTGAACATGACACCTAGTATGAAAAATGTTTTCTCGTTGAACCAAATCATCTGCCTTGGCTTGCAAACTTTGAGCTCTCATTGTCACCAACAATTCACCTTGTACAGTAAATTCCTCATCTTCCATGTCCTCCAATGGTGGCATAGAGTCGATGTCATCTTCGTCATCGGTCATAATTCATTTGTTCGGACATTGGCTCGTTATGTGACCTCTTCCTTGACATTTAAAGCATTTAATATCACGATTTTGAGTAGTGGAATAATTTGTTTTACCTTAGGTTTTGTGGCTAGTTGTTTCTTGCTTTTGTTCAGTTTTAGATTTATAACCGATTTTTCCTCCTTCATTGCATAGCTCGGCTTCCAAGCAGAAGAACTAGAACCAAGGGTTGTACGTGTAGCACTCCTCCTCTTGATTTGCTATTCCACTTAGATGGCCATATGTACCATATCTTCCAACTCCACACAATGTTACATCTCTACCTTAACATGAATTTCTTGGTTCAATCCATACAAAAACCTAGCCATAGTAGCTTCTCGGCCTTTTTCTACATTTGCCCTAATCATAGTAATCTCCATCTCTTTAAAATAATCTTCAACACATCGATTACCTTGTGTGAGGCATTGTAGCTCTTGATACAAATCGTGGTAATAATGGATCGGTACGAACCGTCTCCTTATCACGGTTTTCATCTCCTCCCACTTCTCTATGAGACGTTCTCTATTTCTCCTCTTGTTTAACACCAATTGATCCCACCAAAAAATAGCATAATCAGAGAACTCAACAGTTGTAACCTTTACCTTTCTAAGCTTAGAATAGTTATGAAAATCAAAGACCAACTCCATCTTTTTTTCCCTCTCAAGATAAGCTTCTAGGTCATTCCACCCTTGGAATGAAGGAATCTTCATCTTGATGCTTCCTAAGTTTCGGCCAACTTCGTCGCGGTCTAGGATGTCTTTGAAAATTTCTATCGTGTCTGTCTTTCCTTTGAATGAATATGTCTCTACCGCCCATTGAATCTTGATCCTTCTCATCCTTATTTTCATCTGCATATTCTTCATCAAGATCTTCTGTGGATGCGTGTCTCTCTCGCCTTCTTGCATTTGGGACTCTTTGGGGTCACCCCTCTTGCAAGTCAGTAATGACAACGTCTTGCCTTTCCATTCGATCTTGAATCTCCATGAATATCACATTCATGCGTTCAAATTGTTATTGCATCACCCGGATTATAATTGATACGTTCATTCTCCCTTCTTCATCCTTAGAAGACATATTGAAACTACAGAAAAAAGAAAAGAAATTATGATTAGTCCTTGCAACACTCCCTTACATGTTTGCACTCAAGTATGATTTCACTTAATTCCACTCGTGTTTAACTCAATATATTCGGCTTTTACCCTCTACTACTCTCACTCTTTCTTGCCTATTTACACTCGTAAAATCCTCTTTCAGTCCTTTTTTTTGAACTAAACAAGCAATCACCAAAACTTAACAACAATCCACCAAGACCCACCAATGTGGCAATACGGATTTTTTGTTATATTGAAACAAGGCTGAACTAGGGTTTTGACAAACGAGTTTTGCAATAGAACAACAATAAATCAGATCCTTATCTTTTTTTTTTCTTTTTATACTTTTCTATAAAGAGAACAAGAAGATCACGAAAATAGGAGCTTAAAATGAATTTCGATTTTTTTTTGAGGTGAATTTGAATCTAACAAGAAAGAATGAAATTTGGAATGGAAATTTGAAATAAGATATGCAAACCTAAGATTAGAACTAAAGCTCTGATACCAACGTATACGACTCAAACCAATAGATGAAGAAACCCGTGATTCAAGAAAGGATCCAAGATCGTTCTATTCTAGTTTGAATGGTATGTCAAAGACGTCACAATCCGAGATGGAGAAATGGATTGATAAGTCGAGGTGAACGCCACAGATAAATCTGATAAGTTCGAATAGTTCAAGAAGAACCAAAGAGAATTTTCTCTCAATTTTAATTCAATTCAAGTCTGCCAAATAATACATCAATTCGTCCCTTATACACTAAAAATATCTAAGATCTAAAAGCGAATAAATATTCAGCAATTAATACCTTACAATCAGAAAAATAAATGCAAACAAATTAAGGAAATAAATAAAGACTAAAAACTTGCAACTAGTTGATTTGTTTCTTATTTAGAAAGATGAATTTAGGAAAAAATCAGCTTTTTATTTGGGAAACAAATCAACTCTTTATTTGGGCAATAAATTTCATTTAAGAAGCTTTATCCATTATTTGGGCTCAATTTAATGAAATTGACTCAAATCTGCCCAAAACTCTTCAATCAACACATTACTTCATTATCGGCTTCTCTAAGGTTTGAACTACTGAATACCATCCTTGAGAATCACGTTCAACACCTTCAATGAGCCTTCATGCGTTGGCTTGAGCCCATGTTGCTTGAATCAACCCGTTAAGCGTTTCTTTGAACTTCTTTGCACGAGCTCTTGTTACCGGACCAACGGGAACTTGAATTGGGTCTAAATATGCATCAATCCATGTGCTAGCCTTGTCCTCATCATCATCCTAAATAATAAGTAATTTTTTTATTGTAAAATTAAATATTTACGCATAATGAATACCGATTTGTTAGGTGTAAACATCTAACACAAGTAATTTAACCCTTAGGTTTAAATGAGAAATGAGATTCACAATCGCAACAAATTGAAGATTCAAGAGAGAGATTAATGGAAGATTACATTTTCAAGTTTTTTTATTTTGGACTATTTTTTTTTTTAAAATTAGATGTTTTCAAAACATTGTTGTTGAACTTAATTACATGAATTTGTTCATGCTTCAATACCATTTATTTTTGACTTTTTAATAAACCTCAAATATAATATTTTACAACGGGCCGGATCGGGTTACATATTAATTTAACAAATGGTTTCGGGGTTTGTATATTTTAACCCATTAAGTTAACGGGTCGTGTTCGGGTTGAACAATTTTAACACGATCCATTACAAGGTCTACTTATAGTATTTAAAAAAAAAAATTAGATATGGGTGTACTTATAAAAATGGATATACTAATAAATTTTATAGATGTCAATATCCGTACCCTTACTTTATTACCGATATATCGATAATCAATATAAAGAGAGACCAATGCTCCTAGCTAGAAAGATTCCCCTCGCCTTGCTAGAAACCTTAATTGGTCTTTCTCTAGATCTGTATTGATATATTGGTGATAAAATGATTTGTGATATGCTGGTTAAAAATTAATTTACAACAATCATTGATAAAAAGTTTGGGCAACATTACTAGCAATAACTCAGAAGATATCATTAAGTAGTGGCCAAGGCCGTAGCTTATATATATATATATATATTCTTTATCTTCTCAGTACGTACTGATATAACTTATATCAATGTGTTGTATGTGGATCACTAATTATAGAGAAATTTTAATAAGTACATACATTTTGAGTAAAAATATGTAAATCTAATGGTTTACATCCAACGTATTGATAAATTTATATCGATACGTACTAACTTAAGTTTATATATATATATATATATATATAATATTGAGTTCATATATAGAATCCCAATCCGATCGTTTGGTGCTCTAAAATGAGCATTCGACAAAGTTGAGAGCCAGAGCATCCTCTATTTCAAAAGATTCTATTCCCACAACCACCAATCAGTTCTCTTTATTTATACCATAGTGGATAGTACAGGTGAAACCAGATAATGAAGGGTTTAGAAAGTATAAAAGAATATAATAATATTACTCTACTTAAATTTGATGTACAAATAATATGAACTCCTAATTTATTTGTATTAGAATTTCATAATTGAAACGATTGAATTTTAGTTATACTATATCATTTGGACTCCTAATTTGGATAAAGTAACGTTAATTATTCACAAGAATATGGATACTTTCTTGCACAAATGACAAATGCATGTGGTCAACAATCCATTTTGGGATAATGTTCTAGATTTAAAATATATGAAAAGCTAAAATTGCATGTCCATACATCAAACATATTGTTTTGCCTATAAATTTGGAACAAATCGTAAAGAAGATCATCGACATTCGATGGTGAATTAATGTTTTTTGTCTACATATCTTGCATGTAGGAAGAGGGAGTGGAGATGAGCCCAGGATGACTTGCCGGCATATATATTATATATGCTGCAACGAAATTTTATATATTTATATGCCTTACAATATGGTTGTTCCGGCAATAATCCTTGGCTCTACTTCGCTCTCTTTTCTCCCATGTTAGACTCTCGACGTTTCCAAATTTTCTTACATATTCTTTGCTTTTTATTATTTATTGTTCATGTGATGTCAAAATGTCGGTTGCAACTCTATTAAAATTACTACAAATATATATATATAGGCAGGGACGTGTTGAATATTTATAATGGCCAAAAGTTAAGTAAAATCTCTGCAAGTGAGCAGCTAAAAATGAGAAGTTACTATACCTACTGGATTTATGGAAACTGGAAGGAGTCCAATTAATCTTGATTTTATTTTCTGTAATGAATGTATATCATCTTGAGTATTTACCCATCGATGGCTTCTTATTAATATTTTTTTGTTATTAATTTTTATGCTGCTGCATAGTTTTTTTCAGGAGGAGAGACTAGAACCTGTAATATCGTGATACAGGTGTGATGAAGGATTTACGGACCAACCTCATTGCATCCACTTCCTCACTTTTTCTTAGAAAGTGATCTTCTGCTATCTTTTGTACTTAGCTTGACAAAGACAGATCCCGTGTTTTGATTTTTAAATGTATTTTTTTCTAAGCTTATTGTCAACTACATATGCCGCCTGATTTAAGTGAGTAATTTATATAGAAAGGATGGGAAGAACTTCATAATTAGTGGCTCATCATCTATTATTTCCACTTTGAACTATGTTTGACGTACATAATATTGAAAAGAGTACTACTATATGACTCAAATAAATAACCCAAATGAAGTTCAAGTGAGTTGTCTACTACACAAATCATAGGATGATATGGTTAATGAACAAATTACTTACTATATCATTTAGGTTGGATTTAGAGCTATTTTTTTAGAATGTTTAGTATTAGTATGTAATTGAAAAATGTTAATACCAAAATTTGCCTAGGGATCAAAGAAGAATTTTTCACTTCCCAACCCCCATGCAAGGGTCCAAATTTTGGCTCATGTAACAGGGTATCAAGGTCCCCGAGATCGAGCTACCACATGATCTTGCAGGAGCAAGGCGATGCCGCCCAAACCCTCTGAGCATCTCACACGTATCCAGGATCGTCAAATAAAGCCCGATATGACCACGTCAAGCTCTCTATACCAGGATAGAAGCCCGAAGCCAGGTCGACGTGGGAGAACCTGGGTTCCCCAAGGTCGAGGTATCTCATGACACTTTCCTGGAGCATACCACCATCTCTACTTTCACCAAGAGACCTTCAGGGTGCCGAACTTGTCTTGCAAATGCCCTCTTACCTCATCGAGGTATAATCTCGATATGGTCAAACAGAAAAGGAAGAAGCCCATAAAGCTCCATCATCTCCAAAAAGCACCAAGATCCACTGTAGATCCTGGCATGGTTAAATCAAATAGCAAGAGCAGTACTCGAGTGTACCTCTCCACTCTTCCAGAAGTAAGCCAAGGCCACCTGTTTATGGCGAACACCTTACCCGGGCATACCAGTCAAGCTTCACTACCTCATTGGATTCCAGCACGGTCAAATCGAGCTTCACCGAAAGCCTTGTAAGGTTGAATCAAGCTTCACCGAAAGCCTTGTAAGGTTGAATCAAGCTCCAAACAACCTGACTGGTACCTTAAGGTATCTCGCTCTCAGGTCGATACCCGAGTATTGGGATACCAGCTTTAAGATCCACCCGGGGTACGCCTCCTCCACAAGGTAGGAAGAATGATATCGGTAAGGTACTGTGCTACCATAATATAGAACAAGAGTTCTCTTCCAAGAGAGAGGGTTGACTGTCATGATTATCATTAATGAGGTCAACCGTATTAATCGAGGTAGTCAACCCTGTTTAATGAGGTCAACCGTATTAATGGAGGTAGTCAACCCTATTAATGAGGTCAACCATATTAATAGAGGTAGTCGACCCCATTAATGACATGATCAACGCCATTAATAAGAGAATATTCAACTCTTTAATGGCCACCATTAGTAAAAGAGTCATAAGAGGAAACAAATACCTTTGCCTCCAAGATATCCTCCACAACAGATTATTAGGGGTCAACTATAACTGAAAATCCTGCCTATCACGGAAGGAAGAATCCTGGACTTGCACGCCAAGGCAGTCGCCATGTATAAATACACCTGTAAAAGGCATAGGAGCGGGGCTCTCCAATCGATGACAGACTGGGCAAAAATTCATACTCCAATACGGACAGGAGATTCGACATTCGAGGCAAGTCTATACACTTCATATAAGTTCTCTCTATATGATTGCTACATGTACTACCTCTCATAGAAATATATTGGGATTTGTTAACATTATGTTACCATTGTAAGCTCTCCGGATCGACTACGTTGTATTATTTTACCAATCTTGTAAGCTCCCCAAAGCATTCTTTGATATATACATAAGGATGGGTATTCCCTCTTCCTCTGGATACTGTTTTAGGGTTTTTCAGCATGTGATCATTCGTGATGCTTTTTCTCCCTTGGTCAGCCCACCTCCCTCTATAAAAGACTTGTGCTTTTCCTATTATCTACTGTATTATGCATGTGTGTATATGTGCTAGGTACAGACCCCATTGATTCTAGCTCTCTTATCCCTCTTATATGAGATCAGGAAACCACGACGAAGATTTAGGGAACCGAATCTAGCTCCTACCCCATTAGACCTAGCATCCTTGTTTTTTTTTATCTACACGCCAAGTCGCATGTTGAGATATGGAGAAACCACCCTGACTCGTTTGAAGGAAGTTAAGGAGCTCTCTTACAATTTCTCTATGGAAGCGGGCATGGATCCGGTACAGAAGCCAGGCAAGCCCCCCTCCTTAATCACCGTATAAGTCTGGGAACTACATAAAGAAATCAGGGTCCAGATCCAGGCTCCGGGTACAAGGACGGGCTCCGACCCCGACTGAGGACCAGGACAAGGAAACAAGGACTAGGATCAACCCCTTCAAACCAACAAGGGAACCTCGAGCTCTCCGTATCTTCTCCTTAAGCAAGAAGCCAGACAGGCGGGATGCCTTATTTCTTACCGCTGCATCATCCTCCTTTTTCCGCTTCATTCTCTATATTCATACAAGATCTTTCAAAGGTTAGGTATCCAAGGTTCTAACCCCGGTCACCGCCTACGTGGTAGTGGTCTCGAGGGTGTTAGCTGTAATTCCTCATCCCGAGCAAATTTTTTGTTAACACTTTTCGGTGCCGTCTGTGGAAAGTTTCCATACCTCTTTTGAAAGCTTCAATGTCTCAACCTCAACATCCTTATGCTATCGAGGTAAAAGATTCGTTATTCACGGAATGTCATTTACTATTTACGATGTCTTTTCTCCATACTTGTCTATATCGCCTTTGTACCGCATGTGGTGTTTGTTTTGCTATTTGACGAGTTTTGTTTATTGTGGAGCAAATATGGTACGTGGGATTCTTTGTGGAACCAGTCTACTACACTACCTATAGGTAGTAAAGATGCTCATCTATTGGTAAAGCTTATCTATAGCAGCTCCGCACCTAGAGGGATCTTCCACAGCAGACCTGTTTTGGCACCGTTAGAATTCCAATGCAGTAGAGACGTACCTATCTAGCTCCTCCACAATAGACCTACTCCTGTACCGTTAGAGCTCCAGTACAGCAAAGCCACACCTGTCTAGCTCCTCTATAGTAGACTTGCTCCGGTACCTCTAGTGCTCTTATGCAGTAGAGTTACACATCCCATTTTTCTTTACTGTAGATTGCTCCGTATCGACGTACCTCCTCTACACAAGATTCGTTATACTGCCTCAAGCTTGGAGGTCTCTTACACAACTAAACCGCTATGATACATTGAGAGCTGCTACCCAGTAGAGTTGCACCTCTCCTACTTCCTTATAGTAGATTCGCTCTATTACCAGTGTATCACCTATCTAGAAAATAAAGTGGACTTGCACCTGGATATACGGATCCCTTCATGTCACCAGATCCATTCTTTAGAAGCTCCTAGGTAGCGGTAGTAGGTCAACTCATGAATCCGAGAAGCCAACTCAGCTTTGTAGCCTCTAAAGCAACATCACCAGTAGAATCTAAGTGGGTCCTCACTTTGTGTACTGGGCCGGTCAATGCCCAAGTGAGCCACTGAGCTTCCGGTTCATTTCAGAAGGATCCAGAGCCTTCTCTCAATGTTGGGGGACTCATTGGATTCCAATCATGCTTCTGGAACAGTACCAGATCGATGGCTTCGCTCCATATGTACCGGGCCATTCATCGTTCTAGCAAGCCGTCGAAGCTCGATCTGATCGAGGAGATCCCAAAATCTTCCCATATTTGGTAAGGCATCCTACGTGCCTAAGTAAGCTTCTGGACTAGTAGCAATTCTACAAGATCGGTGGCTTTGCTCAATGTATACCGGGCCATTCATCGCTGTAGCAAGCCACCGAAGCCCGATCTGATCGAGGACAGCCCAGAGGCTTCCAACATTTTGGTAAGGCCTCTTACATGCCTAAGCAAACCTTTGGAGTAGCAGCCCCGCTGCAAAGCCTAGTGGCTTCTCACTTCTTATACCGGGCCAGTCAATGCCCAAGTGAGCCACTAAGCTCCTGTTTCATTCCAGCAAGGTCCAAAGCCTCCTTTAAGTTGTTGGGGACTCTTTAACATGCTTCTGGACCCGTACCAGCCAAGTGGCTTCACTCCATTTGTATAAGGCCATCCAATGCCCAAGTAAATCACCATGGTTCTAGGATCCCAAGCATGTCTTTGGACAGTTACCATACCGGTAGCTCTACACCATTTGTACCAGGCCATTCATCTCCCTAGTGAGCTACCAGGGTCCTGATCCACCTCTCTGGTTAGACTCCTCAACAGTAGCAGCTCCTTCCTCCCTAATCAAATTGCTTGGTTGAAGGACGGGTCATCATCCCCTAACGTCGCTACTTCGGAGCCAGCTTCCACCTCATTGGTTGGATTAGCTTGGGTCAGCCTTACTATAGCATCAGTACGGACCTCCCATTCTTTGGTGAGATCGATATAGACCTCTACTTTGACAAATTCAGATAGAGAGGTAGGCAAGGTTGGTGCCCTTCATGCATTCCCTTTCTTGCAGCAGGAGATTTCGAGATAGGTTCTACCCTAGCGCGATATGGCATGAAGGTGGAGATGGGCACTATGTCCTCCTCGTCATCAGTGCATCTAGTAGCCCGAGATGGACCAGCTTCGGTGAGAGTGGACCTAACAAACTCCCAACTTTCTCCTTGATCTCCTTCAGAGAGGTTCTTACAAGGCACGAGGCATGGATTTGAGTCTCTTCATATCGTATGCACACTGCATCCGTTCCTTGTCTACCTGTATCGTAGTCGTGGTTGCCTCAACTCTAGTCATGGCTTTGCTCAGGACGATCACTCCCTTTATTATCTTGATCATCTCCTCCTTGGTCTGCTCAAGCTCGACTTTAGCAACATTAACCTGCTTCCAAAGAGCATCATACCGGTGGCTCTAATCCAATCATACCGGGCCATTCAACACTCTAGTGTTAGGGTTATGCTCGATAGCAAGAGTATAATAATGTATTTGACGATCTTTTCATATTAATAAAGTGATTTCTAGTTTAACAAATCTTATAGCATTTATAGTTTAATTATTATAATTGTCAAAAGTAAATAATCATAAGGTCAAAAGACGGTGAGAAAAATAATTGTTCATACATCTAGATATGTATGAGGTAGACACAATTCTTTAGTTAGTCTTGAATAATATTCACAACTTAAGATAAAAGGTTGTGCGCCTTTATCTTGTCAAAGTTGTAGATTCTTTTGCTAGCATTTGAGTGAGAGTCTAAAATCATCAAAGTGTGGTGTCTTTGAGCAAAATAATCTAGTGCAATGGGTGTATTGAATAGGATCACAATGAAATACTTTATCTAGAACCGTCAATAGATACTTTTTTTTTCATTTGAAGACAATCGGAGAGTCTATCTCAATCCTGAGATAAATGATGGATTTATGGTTGCAAGTGTTATCATTTGAGCTATCACTGAGTATGATTATATAGCATAGTCTATCCTCGATAGTTTGGTGGTATTCATTTGTAATCGATAGAGAACTTCATTTATAGATGTGGACATTGTGGCTCTATTTATTTAATGAGAGTAGAATACCATCATATGGATGTTTTGAGGTATTGGATATTAAATCTTAACGTTAAGGTTTCAATAGTGTCTATTGATACATGGCTTCTGGACAAGTCAAAATATCCAAGTTCAAAATGTAGTCATATGAGTAAATATGGTAATTTGGAGAGTTATAGGCGGTCTATGAGCTCTTGGCGATTACTGGTATTCTTCATGAGGATACACTTTTTCCAATAAGGTTGTCTAGGGTATGAATGAGTAACATCAACTTATTCTATCTTTATTTAAGGGTTCAATTTTAGTTCTTTTGTGGAATGAACTAAAATTAAATAGATCGGACCTAAGTTAATCATTTCTTGATTGTGATTGGGTTGTGTCTATTGGAGCTTAAATTTAGATAGCCCGCCAAGATCCCCAATCCACACGAACTTGCATGGATTACTTGATATATTCTACATGTCCAATTTAAGGGTCCATCTAGAATTGTATTAAGGCATGCGAACTTGTTTCTTTTTGTAAGAATAGGTCTAGTTCACATGTGGACTTTTTATTAAGGTCCAATGGATTTAATAAAATAAGAAAAAAAATATATGGCCCATATATATGGTATGGGCAGCAAGGCTATTTAGAATAGCTTAATTATAATATTTTATTTTATTTTTTAATTAAATGAAAATTAATTAATTTGTTTGATTAATTGATTAATTAATTATTTAATTAAAGGTAAAAAAAAAATTCTATTAAGAGATGGTCTCCTAATATTATACTATTGTTAGTAGTATAATTAATATTAAAGACTATATTTGATAAGTAGATAAATAAAAGGAGTTATTCATCTAATCAAATTAGGAAGTATTTAATATGGTTACAAACACACTATTGAGTTAGATTAGAAGTCTTGGTGTATGATAGAATTCCTTTTTGAAAATGATTCTTAACCACTAAGTAATTCTACCTAAGGAAAGTATTCTTAACAACCAAGTAAATCCTTCTTAGGAATAGAATTAAGTTTCCTAATACATATCCTATGAATTTCAGCCAGCCCATGTGTATATAGGTGAGGATAGAATTCCTTTTAGATAAGGATTCTTAACTACCAATTAAATCCACATAAGGAAATGATTCTTGCCAACAAAGTAAATCCTTCTTAGGAGAGGTTTTATAATCCTATATATATCTCTTGTAATTTTCGGCTTGCCTAAGTAATTCTAAGAGTGAATTTTGGCCAGCCCTAGCATAATTTTAAGAGAAGATTTCGACTAGCCTAGGTAATTCTTTGTGGAGAGAATTTGGCCATCATAGGAATTTTGAGGGAGAAAAATCTGATTTTGCTCTAGATAAAATTCGATCAACTCTAAGAAATAGTGTGTAATTTGGGAAAGAAGGAATAGGAAGAAATAACTTTTGGTTTTCGATAGTACACTAGTAGCCTTTACTTCAAAAGGTTTTGTGTACAACATCGAATCAAGATTCACGCGAGTTTCAATCAAATTGATTGATAATTCACACGTGACCTAACGTTCTTTGTTTTCTTCTTGGAGGATTACTGTAACTAACAAATAGAAATATTTTGTTTGTTTCCGTCCTCAGGTATACGATTTAATGAAAGGGAGCCCACACTCCTAGGTGATTCACGTTCGTGATTGAATTGGAAGATCTTGCGGAATTGATTCGGGGCTTGTTCAATCGTCACGAGAAAATGTACATCACTTTTTATATACATCAATTAATCTAGGGTTAAGGTTCTCGTTGCATAAAAGGGAACAATTTTTATTTATACTCAAACCCTAATTTATTAAATTTTCTCACGCTTCCGCTGCGCTTGGTTTTATTTTTCCCTACAATTTGTATCAGAGCCTGGTTGTACCCTTGATTAATTGATGTATGTGTTTGTGAATCTTTTTCTTTTTATCGTATATATGCATGTTTTAGAAAGAGATGACACTCTAGGTATTCACATATATATTTACTTTTGAATGTATGGATATATATATATATATATATATATATATGTATGTATGTATATATGTTTTATATGTGGTTTTTTATTGCTCAATTTTGGTCCTAGAATTTCAATGTATTTTGTTTTGGGATTGTAACAAGAAGGGTGGTCTATCATTGCTGTAATTTCCTTATTGGTAGTTGCTAAGTTTTTTTTTTCTTTTGTTGTAATAAAAAAAAACTGCAGTATTTTATTATTTTAATTCTTCTGTAATACATTCAAGTTTCGAAGATTCGAAGGTTTTACGAATTAGGAGCAACCGGAACAAGTTTGACACCGTGCAAGCCGTAGCAGCGAATGTGCATGCGAAGAGCATGCATCCACGTTTGTTATGGCATGGGCTGCGCATGGCAGCCCTATGGAAGCCATGGGCTGCGCACGGCAGCCCTATGGAAGCCATGGGCTGTGCATGGCAGCCCTTTATGGGTCTGTGGCATGCGCACGCCCATGGGTAAGGGCCAAGGGTGTGCACGCCCATGGGGGGCAGTCGAGAGAGTCCGAACGACGAAGGTCGTGTGAAGACTTGTTCACCAAGAAATGAGTTTTTTGTATTCCAAAACATGTAATTTACTTGTTTTTCTAGGATGGACCAAAATTGAAGCTATTTATATTTGTTGTAAATATTGCAATGTTTGTCATTGTTTGATAACATGTCATATAGAATAGAAGTACCACTCATATATCTTTTTTGGTATGAACATGCATTGAATGGTTTAAGTATCTAAATTGGCATCTAGATAACTTGGTAAATCATTCTTTGGAATTCGATCACACGTCTTAAACAATTGAGTGGGAGAAGGTGTTTTGGAACACCTACGGCCTTCAAATTTAGTTGAGCCTTATGTTTCGTGAATAACCCCCTAAGGGGTATTCATGAATGGAATTTAGCAAGATACTTCCTTACAAGGATAGACTAGACAATTAGCTCAAACGATATCTACTCCCAAACGAGGGATATTCGTGAGGGATTATATTGAAGGTCGATAGCTTGGTATTAAACTCAATATAATTTTATTAATATCCTCCCAAGAGTTCTTGTTAATAAAAATTACGAAGCTAAAATTGAAAACGTTGGTTGTTATGTTAACAATTAGGTGGGACCTAGTCCAACTAGTAAATGTTGCGAACTCCCAAAGGAGGCGTGACATTTATGGGTGTTGGATCACCGTTGAATTTTTACGATTGAATTATTTTATTTAATTCAAGATAAATATTTAAAAGTGCTTTATCGTGATTATTTACTTACATATTTTTTGTTAATATAAAGAAATCATGACCCCATCCCTAACTAACATCCCAAAAGATAATACTTTAATTGATGATAATTATGTCACATGGAAAAGGAAAATTGGGTTGTTATTGCAAGCTGAAAAACATAAATTCGTTATGTCTATTCCTTAACCACCAAACTAATGAATCTACTTAGGAGCAAAGAGATGAGTATTAGTAGTGGAAGTCTTCAGATGAGTTGGTTAAATGTACGTTACATTATGACCACATCTCCAACGTGTTGCAACAACAACATGAATGAATGGAGACTACTACCGATATAATGATGCCTCTAGAAGAGATGTTTGGTATAAGGTCTAGGATGACTAAGAGAGAGGCAGTGACTGCTTTTATGAATCTTAAGATGAAACATAGACAGGGTGTGAAAGATCACACGATGAAAGTCATAGCACATCTTAACATTGCTGAACTGAATGGTACTGAGATAGATGGTGAGACCAAAATTGACATGATTGTCAACTCACTGTCAGATTCCTTTGATCAATTCAAGTTGGACTACACCTTGAATAATAAGGAATACACCTTGCAATGCCTAATGCAAGAAGTTCAAAGCTCAAAAAAAAAAATCCTTGTGAAAGGCAAGGGTCAAGAGATTCTTTTGCTTGGTAAGTTGCTACTGTTAAAGACCCGTAAGAAGTTCAAGAGACAACATAAGAAAAAGCAACTTGAGCCTTCTTAGAAAGAGAACAAGAAAGTAACCAAGATCAAAGGGAAGTGTTTCCTTTGGGGTGAAAAGGGTCAGAGGAATAGACTGAATAAGAATGAATTCAACTTGTATTTAGGCAAGGAGCATTGGTGTCTACTAGTGTAGTGAGAGATATTAGAATCACTTTAGATTCTTATAGACATTTGGATTTAATAAACGTTTATTATGAACCACAATTCAAGAGGAATTTAATTTCGGTATCTTGTCTAATTAAATTTGGATATTCGGTTACTTTTAATAAAAGGTTTTATTTTTAGTAAGAATAACAAAATTATTTACAAAAGTACATTGAAAAACGGTTTATTCTATTTGCATAGAAATATCTCTCACTTGTTAGACACGGAATCAACGGAACCTAATCATAAAAGAGTAAAATTATCAAAAGATGAAACCTACCTATGGAATTTGCGCCTAGGTCATATTAACCTTAATAGGATTAAAAGATTGGTAAGTGACAGACCTCTAAGTGACATAAAGGTTGATGATCTACCAACTTGTGAAATCTTGTTTGGAACGTAAAATGACCAAAAGGTCGTTTACAACCAAAGGTACAAGAGCCATCGAATGTTTAGGATTTATACACACTGATGTGTGTGGACCTATGAGCATTCAAGCTAGAGGTGGATATGAGTACTTCATCACTTTCATGTATGATCACTCAAGATTTGGCTATGTGTATCTCATGAGACATAAGTCAGATGCTTTTGATATGTTCAAAGCATTTAAAGCTGAAGTGGAAAATAAGCTTGAGGAACGCATAAAAATCTTGAGGTCTGATCATGGTGGAGAATATCTATTTGGTGAGTTTCAGCAATATCTTATTGATAATGGGATAATTTCTCAGTTTTTTGCACCAGGCACACCTCAACAAAATAGGGTGGCAGAAAAGAGAAATAGAACTCTTTTGGACATGGTTATGTCTATGTTGAGTTATTCAACGCTTCCTAATTCTTTTTGGGGATATGCTTTACAAACCGTAATGTATATTCTAAATGTTGTACCATCTAAGTCGGTTCCTAAAACACCGCATGAGCTGTGGACAAGGCGAAAGCCTAGTTTACAACAATTAAGGATATTTGGATGTCCTGTGCACTTGTAAAACGAAGGACAGAAAAGATGGTGTCCCCGTTTAGAAACATGCATATTTGTAGGGTATACAAAAGGAACAAAAGGATATTATTTTTATAGTCATTCAAATATTAAAGTATTTGTTTCGACAAATGCTAAATTTATGGAAAAGGACAATATAAATAATTTTGTGCATAAAAGAAGGATTGTCCTGAATGAGCTTTTAGGAGATGCAATTCCACAAGAGGTTTCGCAACCTATCCCAATTGTAAGTTCCATACCAACAAAAGATCAACAATCTACCATACCTCGTCATAGTGGGAGGGTTGTTAGACAACCCGAAAGATACATCGGTCTAGGAGAATCTGTAGAGAATCTTCTAGACGAGGATGATCCCTATACGTACAAGGAAGCTATGGAAGATGTTAATTGTCGCCATTGGCAAAAGGCAATGCAATCCGAAATTGAATCTATGTTCAAAAACAAAGTCTGGTCTCTTATAGACTTGCCTAAAGGGATAAAACCCATCATGTGCAAGTGGGTATACAAGAGGAAATAAAGGAATGGATGGAAAGGTGGAAACCTTTAAAGCTAGATTGGTAGTTAAATGTTATACATAGAAGGAAGGTATCGATTATGAAGAAACCTTCTCTCTTAGGGCTATGGTTAAATCCATTAGGATACTCTTATCCATTGCGGCATCTCTAGACCTAGAGATTTGGAAAACGGATGTCAAGACAACTTTCCTTAATGGAAGTCTTGACGAAAGCATCTACATGATGAAACCAAAAGGATTCATTGAAAAGGGATAAGAGGAAAGGGTATGCAAGTTGCAAAGATCCATATATGGATTGTAGCAAGCATCCAGATCCTGGAACATAAGGTTCGATCAAGCCGTGATTTTTTTTGGATTTATTCAAAACCTTGATGAACCTTGTGTATACAAAAGGATTAAAGGCAACAAGTTGGTTTTCCTAGTTCTTTACGTTGATTATATACTACTCATCGGAAATTATGTAGGTGTATTGATATCAATAAAAGAATGGTTAGCAAAACAATTTTGATATGATGGACTTAGGAGAAGCAAATTATATTCTTGGTATCCAAGTCATAAGGGATAGAAAGAATAGAATGATTGCATTATCCCAAGCTTCATACATAGATAAAATCTTGTCTTGGTTTTCCTTGCAAGATTCTAAGAAAGGTATGTTACCTTTCAGACATGAAATCAAACTTTCTAAGGAACAAGTTCCTAAGAATGAGCTTGAAGAGCTATTCATGAGTAAGGTTCCATACGCATCGGCTGTTGGAAGTCTCATGTATGCAATGCTCTGCACTAGACCAGATATTTATTTTATTGTGGGCATAGTTAGCAGGTTTCAATCAAAACTTGGTCCTGATCATTGGACGACAGTCAAGCATATTTTCAAGTATCTTAGGAGAATGAGAGATTATATGTTTGTATATTCAGGAGGGGATTTAATTCCCATTGGGTATACAGATTCTGATTTTCAGTCAGATTCTGACTCCAGGAGATCAACATCAGGATCTGTGTTTACTATTGGAGAAGGGGAAATCATTTGGAGGAGTATCAAGCAATCTTGTATTACTGATTCCACCATGGAAGCCGAGTATGTTACAGCATGTAAAGCAGCAAAAGAGGTTGTCTGGCTCTGCCAATTCTTGATTGACTTAGAAGCTGTTCCCGATACGAATAAGCAGATCACTATCTATTGTGACAATAAGAGAGCAGTGGCTAATTTGAGAGAACCAAGAAGTCATAAGAGAGGGAAACACATTGAAAGAAAGTATCACCTTTTAAGGGAAATTATGCCTGGGGGTGAAGTGACGATTACCAAGATTGTGTCATCAGAAAATCTAGCGGACCCCTTTATAATGGCTCTCCCACAAAAGAGTTTTGATGGGCATCTAGAGAACATAGGTATGAGAGATATGACATAATTGCTATAGAGCAAGTGGGAGATTGTTAGGGTTATGCTTGATAGCTAGAGTATAATAATGTATTTGACAATCTTTTCATATTAATAAAGTGATTTCTAGTTTAACAAATCTTGTAGTATTTATAGTTTAATCAATAGAATTGTCAAAAGTAAACAATCATAAGAGCAAAAGACTTTAAGAAAAGAAGAATTGTTCATACATCTATATATGTATGAGGTAGACACAATTCTTTAGTTAGTCTTGAATTAAGCGGAACCAACAAGAATGTCCACAACCTTAACCAAACTAGGTATCTCCCTCCTTAACCAAACCGGGTATCTCCCTCCTTAACCAAACCAGTCTGAACCTTACCTTCATTGGTAGTTTCAGTCTGGTCTAGTACATTCTTAGCGGAGGTAGAGAGGTAGGATGGTCTGAAGCTTCTCCATTGGATAGATCATCTGCTGGGAATTAAGACTTTGCACCAAGGTCTGCATCAGCAGCCCCAAGACTGGCCAGTCAAAGTGGAAGTATACAAACCCATCTCGACAACTTTCTGATCTCCTTCATTTTCTATCCATCGTTGACACCAAAGGGGGAGAGGTCGATCCAGCTCTACCTGGCAGGCCATGAAGAATCATATATCCTCATTGACCTGCTAGCTCGATATCGACAACATCAGCTTGCTCCCAAAGATTATCACATTGCTGGCTCCTCTCCATTTGTACAGGGTCTTTTAATGCCCTAGTGAGCCATCGATGTCCCGATCCATTCACGGAGCACCCAGAGGTCCTGATTAGTTCATAGTGGGGTCTCGAGCTCCATTATGATTGTTGAAGACTCTCATCTACCCCAAGCGGACTTCCAAACCGGTTACATCACTTGGGGAATAGAAGCTCATTATTTTATCAGTACTCTAGAGAGGGGTGATGACCCCAGAGTGAGATAATTTCCCCTAGTTCGTAATAAAAATCGTCTTTTGCAGAAAGTCATTCTACTATCTACACCCATAACGCAGATCATCTCAAGAGATTCTACTCGTGAAAAGGCTCATAGAGCGAGGCTAGTTATCAACCGATACCACCTAACATTGATACAACTTCATATCGGCTCGCCATGAGTTTGTATCTCCTTCAATTTCGGTATCTATCATAGTTCTCCTGTGATCACCATTCGCCCATGATCGAGATACCCTGGACCAGATCAAACCCCTCTAGGAGGATCACCATTACCAGGAGAGGTACACCGCTCTCCTGATGCCCTGGACCGGATCAAATCCCTTTAGGAGGATCGCCTTGACTAGGAGAGCTAGATAGCCCTCCTGATGCCTTGGAATGGATTAATCCCTCTAGGAGGATTGCCATGGTATTTCGACAATGATCGCCTCGAGAACAGAAACTGGTCAGGGAAGCACCCTCACCACCTCTGATGCCTCGGTCGGGCACCACCCATCACCAAAAAGGGTCTGAGTGTAAGAGCATAGTTGCCAACCAGATCTTGAGACCAGAGATTGATCTGGAAAGCCCCCTCATCTCCCCTGATGCCTTAGTCGGGTGAACTCCCTCAAGAAGGATCCGAGTGTAAGTGCATAGTTGCCATCCAGATCAAAATACCAGGATATAGCTAGATAGCCCTCATGATGCCTTGGTTGGGCTACCACCCACAAGAAGGATCTGAGTGTAAGAGCATAGTTGCCATCCAGATCTCGAGACCAGGATGTAGCTAGATAGCCCTTCTGATGCCTTGGTCTGGTTACCACCCCCAAGAAGGATCTAAGTGTAAGAACATAGTTTCCATCCAGATATCGGTACCAGGATATAGCTAGATAGCCCTCCTGATGCCTTGGTCGGGCTACAACCCCCAAGAAAGATCTGAGTGTAAGAGCATAGCTGCCATCCAGATCATGAGATCAGGAAATAGCTAGATAGCCCTCCTGATACCTTGGTTGGGCTACCGCCCCCAAGAAGTATTCGAGTGTAAGTGCATAGTTGCCATCTGGATCACAAGACCAGGGTAGCTCGCTAGCGTTTCTCATGCCTTGGTTGGGTTACCGTGCCCAATAGGGATCTGAGTATAAGTGTATAGTTACCATTCGATTCTCAAGACCAGGGTAGCTAGCGTTCCTGATGACTTCGTCGGGTGACCTCCCCTAAGAAGGATCTAAGCGTAAGAGCATAGTTGTCTGCTAGATCACAAGACAAGAACAGCAGAATGGCAAACTTGTTGCCTTGGCCCCACTAACTTCACCAGGAAGGTCTAGATGGCATGGTTGCCTACCATGATCAATTTAGCCTAAATACCAGGATTCCGGGAACAGAAATATCAGGCTCTCAGATTAGCCATAGGAGCTTCATCTGTTATGATCTAGCGGTACAGTTTGTGACCTTTCTCGCTTACCAAATTTTTTTACTGACTAGAGCGTCAAAAATTCCACCAAGGGAATATCCCCTTCTGTAGTCCGCCACCGTTCATTTATTTTACAGGTACACTGGATTAACCTACGTTTCGCCTATGTATAAAGACTCGGTGAGAAAGTGGCCATAGTTTCCTATCAGGATCTTCTTCACTAAATATACCAAGATTCCTAGAGCAGGAATGACTAGCACCCTGGTTCGCTAAGCCAAGCACTGGGAACGGCTTTGGTTACCAGTAAGAAGTGACAAGAATTTTTTTTCATGTAGTATAAGATCCTAACTCCAATGTACCGGTGTTCAAGTCAGAAAGGACTTCTGTTAATAGCAAAATTTGGCCAGGGACCAAAGAAGAATTTTCCACTTCCCAACCCTCATGCAAGGGTCCAAATTCTGGCTCATGTAACAGGGTATCAAGGTCCCCAAGACTGAGCTACCACACGATCCTACAGGATTAAGGTGAGCCTGCTCATGCCATCTGAGCATTTCACACGTATCCAGGATCTCTAAATAAAGCCCGATCTGACCACGTCAAGCTATCTATACCAGGATATAAGCCTGAAGCCTGGTAGACATGGGAGAACCTGAGGTCTAGGTATCTCATGACACTTTCCTGGAGCATACCACCATATCTACTTTCACTAAAAGATTTTCAGGGTGCCAAACTTGTCTTGTAAATGTCCTACTACCATGTCGTTGTATAATCTCGACCGATCCGAGTAGAAAAGGAAGAAGCCTGTAAAGCCCCATCATCACCAAAAAATGCCAAGCTCCACTGTAGATCCTGACATGGTTAAATTATGTAGCAATAATAGTACTCGAGTGTACCTCTCCACCCTTGTAGAAGCGAGCCAAGGCCACCTGTTTATAGTGAACACCTTACTCGGGCTTGCCAGCCAAGCTTCGCTACCCAATCGAATTCCAGCGTGGTCAAATCGAGCTCCACCGAAAGCCTTGTAAGGTCGAATCAAGCACTAAACAACCGGACTGGTACCTTAAGGTATCTCGCCCTCAGGTCGATACCCGAGTACTGGGATACCAGCTTCGAGACCCATCCGGGGTATGCCTCCTCTACAAGGTAGAAAGAATGATATCAGTAAGGTATTGTGCCACCAGAATATAGAACCAGAGTTCTCCTCCGAGAGAGAGGGTTGACTTTCATGATTACCATTAATGAGGTCAACCATATTAAATGAGGTAGTCAACCCTGTTTAATGAGGTCAATCGTATTAATAAAGGTAGTCAACCCTATTTAATGAGGTCAACCGTATTAATGGAGGTAGTCAACCCTATTAATGAGGTCAACTTATTAATAGAGGTAGTCGACCCTATTAATGACATGATCAACGCCATTAATAAGAGAATATTCAACTCTTTAATGGCCACCATTAGTAAAAGAGTCTTAAGAGGAAACGAATACCTTTGCCTCCAAGATATCCTCCACAATCGATTATTAGGGGTCAACTACAAAAGAAAATCCCACTTATCAAGGAAGGAAGAGTCCTGGACTTGCACGCTAAGGTAGTCACCATGTATAAATACACCTGTAAAAGGCATATGAGGGGGTTCTCCAATCGATGGCAGACAGGGTAAAAATACATACTCCAATACGAACGGGAGATTCAATATTCGAGGCTAGTCTATACACTTCATATAAGTTCTCTCTACATGATTGCTAAATGTACTACTCTCCCAGAAATATATCGTGATTGGTTATCATTATGTTACCATTGTAAGCTCTCCGGAGCGACTACGTTGTATTATTTCACCAATCTTGTAAACTCCTTGAAGCATTCTTTGATATATACATAAGAATGGGTATTCCCCCTTCCCTTGGATACTTCCTTGGGGTTTTTCAGCATGTGATCATTCGTGATGCTTTTTCCCCCTTGGTCAGTCCACCTCCCTCTACAAAAGACTTGTGTTTTTTCTATTATCTACTGTATTATGCATGTGTGCATGCGGGCTAGGTACCGACCCCATTGGTCCTAGTTCTCTAATCCCTCTTATATGAGATCGGGGAAACCACGATGAAGATTAAGGGAACCAGATCTAGCTTCTACCCCGCTGGACCTAGCATCCTTGTTCTTTTTAACTACACTCCAAGTTGCATGTTGAGATAAGGAGAAACCACCCTGACTCGTTTGAAAGAAGTCAAGAAGCTCTCATGCAATTTCTCTATTAAAGGGGGCATGGATCCGGTACAGATGCCAGAGAAGCCCCCTTCCTTAATCACCGTATAGGTTGGGGAACTACAGAAAGAAATCAAGGTCTAGAACCGGGCTCTGGGTACCAAGATGGGCTTCGACCCCGACTGAGGACCAGGACTAGGACCAGGAAACAAGGACCAGGATCAACCCCTTCACACTAGCAAGGGAACCCCAAGCTCCCTGTATCTTCTCCTTAAGTAAGAAGCCCGACGGACGGGATGCCTCATCTTTTACCTACTGCATCAGTCTCATTTTCCAGTTCATTCTCTATATTCATACAAGATCTTTCCAATGTTAGGTATCCAAGGTACCAACCCCGGCCACCGCCTACGTGGTAGTGGTAGTGGTGTCGAGGGTGTTAGCTGTAATTCCTCACCTTGAGCGAATTTTTTGTTAACAAAAAATATGACTCAAGAGAAGCCAGACATGGCTTCAAAGTGTCATATATATATATATATATATATATGTATATGAGTATTGCTATAGAAGGCACGGATACTCCATTT
Organism: Dipteronia dyeriana; assembly: GCA_032871835.1. Lineage (NCBI taxonomy): Eukaryota > Viridiplantae > Streptophyta > Magnoliopsida > Sapindales > Sapindaceae > Dipteronia > Dipteronia dyeriana. The sequence goes on along the minus strand of CM065300.1, from coordinate 82,951,395 downwards.
GGTGGAGGTAACTCGTATCAAACTTATATCCAGTTCGAATACTCCCCGGATACTTCAGGATACGTGTCTAATACGATAAATGGCATATCTGTTGACTTTTTCACAAGGTTGACCAGTGGATACTTAAAGGATACATGGAGGATACATATCCGTTGACTTTTTCACAAGTTTTATAAGAGAAGAGGAAGAAGAGGAATCAAGTTAAAGACCGAAAAAGTTTCGATCGATATCACTTATCATGCATGTATTATATTTTTTCCATAATTTATTCTTAAGAACCAACTTAAACACCGAATAACCTTCGAAGAGGAACAAGATAACACTACAAATAACTAAAATATTTGGTATATGTGAATAATAATTTTCATATTTCATTGAGGAGAAACCCAACTTACAGTAAATGTGCGTTTCAATTGAGGGATGTTGGAGGAGATGGTTTGATTACATGAACATGGAGAATGGCGAGATACTTGAGATGGTAAACATTTCTTTTGAAGAACCTAGAGTTAGAGGCTGAATTACTTAGATCATTAAACAATGTGAATGAAGATGATGATATTAATTAAGAATTTAGAATATGTTTTATGAGTTTTTTTTATGTATTATTTGAATTTCGCAACATGTAACGACTTATATGACGAATGTTTTATTTGGATTTTGTAATATGTTACGACTTATTTGACATGTTTTATTTGAGTCTTGTAATATGTTACATTGTTATGACTTATGTAGGTATGTAACATGTTTTATTTGAATTCTGAATATGTTTTGATTTTGAAAAACCTAGAGTTAGCGGAAACGATGATACTGTTGACGAAGATAAGTTTACTTCCTTTTTGGAATCAAATTCTTGACTTGCGTGTAAATGCTGGTTGTTACGTAGATATATTCCTGTGCGTACTTACCGCATGATTCTTCATGGAGGTTGCTGAGCTAGCCATTCGTAGTTTTTGTAGAGCAAGGTAGATCTATGCTTTGGTTCCTTTTTCGGAGGTTTGGAATGGACACCCTATAAGTCATTCCTATGAGGTAACATGGATCTGATTTATTTAGATGCCTTCTTCCTTCTCATATTGTGGAGGGGACAACAGACTCATCGAGAGGTTGGCAGACTTCTTGTTCAGGCCATGAATTATGTTTGACCTCTAAAAGCCATAACTCGGAGGGGGTTTGCTTTGCTTGTTGGGCTTCTTTCGAATGTTTCTTGAGCTTGGCGACACCCCCCTGGCTTTCATAGGGTGGTTAAGGAGCTCGACCCCAGGAACCGAGGTTATACCCCTAACTAGTCACAATAATATCACAAGTGTAATAAGTGCGGAAATAATGAAGACACTTGAGATATATATGGAAACCCTCCAAATGGGAAAAACCACGGGCTGTTAAGTGCTCCACACTCGAACAATGAATCCACTGATGATAGAGGCTTTACAACATACTTCCGGTATACAACCCACTACCACTACCTAATCCCGGTATTAAGTGGACTTAGTCCAATTTTCTTACGCTTGAAGCAACCTACTCCCGGATGCAACACAAGACTTACTTCTATTCAATGAAGAGATAAACACCGTATGTGAATATATGATGATATTCAAACAACAAACAAGGCTAGGGTACCTTATATGCTTATCTAGGATTATGAGACGACAATAAATCCAATCCTAGATATCAAGAGCTAAATGTCATGTCATAAAGCTTAGCTAAACATAGAACAAGCAATCCTATGAAGCTATCATAAAAGCCAAATCAACACATGTTGTCATTAATCATGGCAAAGACTATAATGCAATCACTAAATGCAATCAATGAGTCATAAACAATATCTAAATGCAAAGCATTGAGATTTAGCTAGAAGTTATCAATAACAACAATCCTAGCTATCACAAACAATCACAATGAATCAACAAATATGCTTACAATGTATTAAACATATACTTAGTATATATTCATGTGATTGAGACAAAGCATTTAGCCACACAATAAATGCAAGTCTTAGACATAGTCTATCAATAACAAACTCAATTAGTTGTGTAGATATTTTCTAACAAATTAATTGTCACAAAAACATCACATAAACATTCAAAAGCTTAACAAGTTGATTAATGAACAATCTATCAACCTAGTCAACAATGAATCACACAAGAATGTTTATGACCTAGCTTTTAGGAAAAAATGACCCAATCAATTAAGCTATCAAAATACAAACCCAATCATGTCATCATTCAACAAAAATATGCATTCAAAAATGATTTCTATAAATCCTATGCAATAAAAACGAACTCTTGGAGTTTAAGAACAGTAATCAAAGATAAAAGTTTGTTCTTACTTACCAAGTCATGAATGATGAAGACCCATGTCTAAAGATGATCAATAATGCATGAAGGATGATGGGTTTTGGGTTTGGAGTGTTAACGAACCACTCTTGGAGCTTCTCTCTCAAGGGAAATATTTTCTCTTACTAAGAATTGGTTTTTAAGCTTTGAAAAACGAGTGAGGAAGAAGATGGCACATAAATATTAGCCCTAGAATAGAACTACATCATTTTGAAAATGCCCAGAATTTTACTCAGTGCGCTGGTGAGCTGCACTGGTTAACAAGCACTACACCAGTGCACACCTACTGTCCAGGGGCGCTGGTGATGTGCGCTTGTGGACCGGTGCAGCCTCGACAGCACAAAAGCTCTAGATTCAAGCGACCTAGAACATAACCAAACGACATACAAACCTTTCGTATAATATACCGTTGGAAAGGTATAGAAGTATAATTTCTACTCCAATTTATAAAACTTGATTTGGATGTCAGTAAAAAAAGTTATGGTCATTTAAGTGACCAAAGGTCAGAAACGGACAATAATAGAGATGGCCTGTTTTTGTGGTCACTTTAGAGATTTCAAAACCAATATAAACGGTCATGAAATATTACAAATAATATACCGTTGGAAAGGTATGGATGTCTAGTTTATACAGATATTTTCAAAATTCATTTTGAATCAGTTTAAAAAAAGATATGTTCATAAGACCATACAAAGGTCAGTTTTGATAAACATTTAAATCATTGAAATCCACTTTTTGAAACTAGACAACTTACCCCACATAACCAAACCAAGAGAAGAATACGACCTTCTCAAATGGTTACTCAATGTGCTAAGACAAACACACCATCGTGCAAGTGAGAACAACATACAAAACCGCACTATGAATGCACATAGAGAACAATGAAACACACATGCATAACAAATCAAATGCAAGTAAGTGTGTGTGTGTGAGCAACACATAATGCATGTCAATACAAATGAAAAGATGTGATCAATATAAACATGCAAGAAGAGTTATCAAAACATGAATGCACACTCATATAAACACACAACATATACGAATAAGAATTATGCATGAGTTGTGAGTGTGTGCAATTATATCTCTTCAAAGCAAGTAAGCACAAGAAATATACCTTTGGTGCTTCTTCACTTGAGGTCTTGAGAGCCTAAGCTACCCTTACATAAAACCCCAATATGTTGTTTGTTCACGAAATAAGCCAATCAATAAATGAGGACCTTACAATCTCCCCCTTTGGCTATTTCTTGACAAAACCACCACTCGCATTGATCCTCACAAAACAAAATAAAGCACCAGGAAGATATTCTACATTACAAAGAGATATATAAAAAAAAAACTTCAAATCTTCAATCTCTTGTAGATCTATCAACCCTACACACAAAACAAAAACAAATACACTTTCCAAACCAAGTGTGTGTGAGATGATCAAGAGAATATAAAACAAAATCTTTTGCATTTAAGAATATGAGTACAACAACAATGCATCATGCAATGTATGTGGATGCAATACTCTCCCTCAAATGATTACTCCCCCTAAATGTAATCTCCCCAACATGTACTACTTTCTCTTACCAAGTTAAGTTCCTCCTTAAACCATATGCTACTCCCCCTTTTTGTCATGATATAGGCAAAGGAGAAGTCCCCAACCGGGTCACTCAAGGCAAAGAAAGAAAGGAGTGTACAAGATATTTGCATAATCATATAAGCCACATTTATGCAACTCAATTAATAGGAGAGAAACAAGGAGATTTATTTGAAGAAAATGTGTGAATCAAAAAATGCTTTGCATACAAGACATGTTGCATTCAAGTCCAAAAATAATGGTATTTGGCAAAGCAAATGATAAAGGTTTCCAATAGAATTCAAACCAATTTCACCATTCGTCATGAGAGAAGCAAGGATATAGAGTTTTCATAGAAGTAAAATTTTAGGAGCACTATATCCAACTTTATAAGCGAAACATGGCATGAGCAACTTTTTACTCTATTTGATTTTTCATGTAAGATACCCGTATGATAGTAGCCATGTTCAACTTAATAAAGAAAGAGAGACAATGATTAACCATTTGAGTCTCACTAGCATATTCTCACATTGTTTTGCATTTAACAATTACAATCATCAATTCATGCTTTATCATTTTTCATTAGCATGTCATTAAAGAATCATCATGTCATGGAGATAACTATAGGTCATTCAATATGTACTTCCTATGTAGATCTCCTAGTCCAAAAATGAATGTTTGAACATAAATATGACATGGATTGTAATCAAAGCAAAGTTCACACTTATTAATGAAAATACAATATAATAAAATATAAGTGCAACCAAGCTACTCAAGCAATCAATAAAGGAGCATAAACATTTCCAAATTTTTTGCATGCAACAAGTATACAATAGCTCTCTTTACTTGAGTTCCCCATATGGGGTCAAAGTTCGAAACTCATCACTCCATGTGACTAATCCCAATAGATCTACTAAATCTTTGGACCTAGTTGAGCTTATGGGTGAAACCTCAGCACAATGACAAGCGAGTTCATCTTTTTTAATCCATTTAGGTGAAACATTTTCTTTCCTAGTGTTCAATGGTACATAGGCTCTAGATGTCCTGGGAACAAGCAAATGTGATTCATTTTTCCTAAAGACATGCACCTTGGCCTTAGCCTTTTTCTTCTCTACCATGCTTTCAATTCTACACAATTTTATAAAACGAAAGCAATTTGGTCTAATGTGACCATCAATACCACAAAAATGACATGTAGCAATAAAGTTAGGAATCATACCATAACTATGAGGATGCATTGGAGCCTTCCCATGTCTTTGTGGTTGTCTTGGTAGTTGATAGGGATCTCTCATTCTTTGTTGTTGAACAAGACTAGATTGCTTCCTTGATTGAGCTTGAATGATATGTCTCTTCCCTTGATTGATTTTTAGTTGAGGGAAGTTAGCTTGGAGTAGACTTTTTGATATCACCTTTACTTGAGCACTTCTTGAACACTCTCCTAGGTCAACTTTCTTCTTAGGTGATTGATGAAGAGGCAGAGGCTCTTTGAAGTCCATGCTTTTGACAAATATCGTCTTTCTAGGAGTTGAGGTCTCCTTGTCATCTTCAAAGCCTAGACCTCTTTTGTCACTTGGCTTCTTGCCAACCCTCAACATATGGTCAAGTTTCTCCGTACTTAAAGTCATTTTAATAATCAACTCTCTAGCCTCACTAAGCTCCTCCTTGAAGCCCTCTCTTCCATTCTTCACTTTCTCACTTAAGTGAGTCACCTCGGTTGATAGCTTGAGGTTCTCTTCCTTTAACCTTTGAACCGCTTTCTCCATCTTCAACCTTAGACTTGAAAAATGCTCAATGGGCCTTTTAAGGTTCATGCTCTTTACATTTTCATTTGTAGAGTGAGATGAGACACTCTCATTACTTGAGTTATCTCTAATGTCCCTTGCCATATTGGCATCATCAACATATGTAGCTTCATTAATCACTCTTTTAGCTATTTTTTCTTCACATCCTTCTTTAAGGTTGCAAACTAAGGCCTTGTAACCTTTTTCTACATCTTCCACAAATGAGGCTCCGAAAGCAGTGTAGTTAAGAATAATATCTTTTTCACTAGAAGAATCATCTCCTTCATTGGAGTTATCACTTCTACTATCAATTGATGAGGTTGCCACCACCTTTTCTTTCTTATTCTTCTTTGAATTAGCACATTCAGGAGCAAAGTGACCTATCCCACCACATTCATAGCATTGGACTCCTTTCTTCTCGGTCTTTTCTTGCCTAGGCTCAATCTTTTTGAAGGGAGCCTTTTTCTTCAAGTCTTGACCCTTGGATCTGAAACCTTTCCTTTCAGACTTGTATAATTTCTTGAACTCCCTCATTAACAAGGCCATTTCTTTATCCGAGTCATCACTCTTCTCCTTCTCAATTTTAGAGGCCTTCAAAGGAATATCCTTTTGCTTTTTAGATGGTGTGGGGTTAGGACATTTCCTAGATTCATAAGCTAGAAGCTTCCCAATCACTTCACTCAGCTTCATATCCTTGTAACAACTATTCTTTTCTAAAGCCGTCACCTTAGACTCAAATCTATTTTGTAGAGATCTCATAATCTTCTGCTTGATCTTCCTATCCGAATATGGATCACCAAGTTGATGACTTTGGTTTACAATGTCCATCAACCTCACTTCAAAGTAATTGAAGCACTCGTTCTCATCCATCTTGAGCAATTCAAATTGCGTTTGGAGAACTTGAAGCTTCGATTCCTTAACCATATCGGTTCCCTTATGTGCAACTTCTAGGATATCCCATGCCTCCTTAGCTATCCTAGTATTTTGAACCAACTTGTACTGGTTCTCATCCATTGCATATAGGATGGCATGCATTGCCTTTCTATTCCACTTTTATGCCTCAAACTCTTGTGCGTTCCATTGTGCCTTTGGCTTGAGTACATCATCTCCTCCATCTGTAGGAGTCATCATGGGTGGAGTATAGCCATCTTCAACTACCATCCATGCCCTGTCATGAATTTGGCGAATATAAGACTCCATGTTGCCTTTTCAAGAGGCATAATTCAATCCAGTGATAAGTGGAAGTCTTGTGCTAGAAGCTCCCTTGTTGCCACCGTTTCCACTCATTGTGTTTATGAATGAATGATATGAATGCAAGTGTATGAATGATCAACACAAACACACAAAAATGCAACACACACCAAAATGAGCAAGGATCACCTATATATGTCTAGGAATCTATTCTGATACCAATTGAAACAAATATTATGGTGTGTTTAATATCAATCTAAAAGGAGGGAAGGGGGGTGAATAGATTTTGATCAAATTTTATCCAATTTTTGTTAATGAGAAATTAGACGAAAATACACCTAACTAGTCACAATAATATCACATATGTAATAAGTGCGGAAATAATAAAGACACTTGAGATATACGTGGAAACCCTCCAAATGGGAAAAACCACGGGCTGTTAAATGCGCCACATTCGAACAACGAATCCATTGATGATAGAGGCGTTACAACCTACTCCCGGTATATAACCCACTACCACTACCTAATCCCGGTATTAAGTGGACCTAGTCCAATTTGCTTACGCTTGAAGCAACCTACTCCCGGATGCAACGCAAGACTTACTTCTCTTCAAAGAAGTGATAAACACCCTATGTGAATATATGATGATATTCAACAACAAAAAAGGTTAGGGTACCTTATATGCTTATCTAGGATTATGAGATGGCAATAAATGCAATCCTAGATATCAAGAGCTAAATGACATGTCATAAAGCTTAGCTAAACATAGAACAAGCAATCCTATGAAGCTATCATAAAAGCCAAATCAACATATTTTGTCATTAAGCATGGTAAGGACTATAATGCAATCACTAAATGTAATCAATGAGTCCTAAACAATATCTTAATGCAAAACATTGAGATTTAGCTAGAAGTTATCAATAACAACAATCCTAGCTATCACAAACAATCACAATGAATCAACAAATATGCTTACAATGTATTCAACATATACTAAGTATATATTCATGTGATTGAGACAAAGCATTTAGTCACACAATAAATGCAAGTCTTAGACCAATGTATATCAATAACAAACTAAATTAGTTGTGTAGAGATTTTCTAACAAACTAATTGTCTCAAAAACATCACATAAACATTCAAAAGCTTAACAAGTTGATTAATGAACAATCTATCAACCTAGTCAACAATGAATCATACAAGAATGTTTATGACCTAGCTTTTAGGCAAAAATGACATAATCAATTAATCTATCAAAATACAAACCCAATCATGTCATCATTCAACAAAAATATGCATTCAAAAATGATTTCTATAAATCCTATGCAATAAAAACGAACTCTTGGAGTTTAAGAACAATAATCAAAGATAAAAGTTTGTTCTTACTTACCAAGTCATGAATGATGAAGACCCATGTCTAAAGATGATCAATAATGCATGAAGGATGATGGGTTTTGGGTTTGGAGTGTTAAAAAACCACTCTTGGAGCTTCTCTCACAAGGGAAATATTTTTTCTTACTAAGAAATGGTTTTTAAGCTCTGAAAAACGAGTGAGGAAGAAGATGGCACATAAATATGAGCCCTAGAACAAAGATACATTGTTTTGAAAATGCCCAGAATTTTACTCAGTATGCTGGTGAGCTGCGTTGGTTGACAAGCGCCACACCAGCGCACACCTACTGTTCAAGGGCACTGGTGATGTGAGCTAGTAGACCGGCGTAGCCTTAATAACACAAAAGCTCAAGATTCGAGCGAACCAAAACATGACCAAACGACATCCAAACCTTTCGTATAATATACTGTTTGAAAGGTATTGAAGTATAATTTCTACTACAATTTATAAAAATTGATTTGGATGTCTGTAGAATAAGTTATAGTTATTTAAGTGACCAAAGGTCTGAAACGAACAACAACATAGATGCCCTATTTTTGTGGTCATTTTGGAGATTTCAAAACCATTCCAAACGGTCATGAAATATTACGAATAATATATAATTGAAAGGTATAGGTGTCTATTTTATAAAGAGTGTTTTGAAATTCATTTTGAATCATTTTATAAAATGATATGGTCACAAGACCATACAATGGTTAGTTTTGAAAAACATTTAAATCATTGAAATCCACTTTTTGAAACTAGACAGCTTACTCCACATAACCAAACCAAGAGAAGAATACGACCTTCTCAAATGGTTACTCAATGTGCTAAGACAAGCACACCATCATGCAAGTGCGAACAACACATAAAACCACACTATGAATGCACATAGAGAACAATGAAACACATATGCATAACAAATCAAATGCAAGTAAGTGTGTGTGTGAGCAACACATAATGCATGTCAATACAAATGAAAAGATGTGATCAATATAAACATGCAAGAAGAGTTATCAAAACATGAATGCACACTCATATAAACACACAACATATACGAATAATAAATATGCATGAGTTGTGATTGTGTGCAACTATATCTCTTCAAAGCAAGTAAGCACAAGAAATATACCTTTGGTGCTTTTTCTCTTGAGGTCTTGAGAGCCTAAGCTACCCTTACATAAAACCCCAATATGTTGTTTGTTCACGAAATAAGCCAAACAATAAATGAGGAGTTTACAATGGATTTATGGTTACAAGTGTTATCATTTGAGCTATCAATGAGTACGATTATATAGCATAGTCCATCCTCGATAGTTTGGTGGCATTCATTTGTTAATCGATAGAGAACTTCATTTATTGATATGGACATCGTGGCTCCATTTATTTAATGAGAGTAGAATACCATCATATGGATGTTTTGAGGTATTGGATATTAAATCTTAACGTTAAGTTTTCAATAGTGCCTATTGAAACATGGCTTCTGGACATGTTAAAATATCCAAGTTCAAAATGTGGTCATATGAGTAAATATGGTAACTTGGAGAGCTATCGGCGGTCTATTAGCTCTTGGCGATTACTGGTATTCTTCATGAGGATACACTTTTTCAAATAAGGTTGTCTAGGGTATGAATGAGTAACATCAACTTATTCTATCTTTATTTAAGAGTTCAATTTTAGTTCTTTAGTTGAATGAACTAAAATTAAATAGATCGGACCTAAGTGAATCATTTGTTGATTGTGATTGGGTTGTGTCTATTGGAGCTTAAATTTAGATAGCCCGCCAAGATCCCTAATCCACACGAACTTGCATGGATCACTTGATATATTCTACCGGACCAATAGGGGTCCATCTAGAATTGTAATAAGGCATGAGAACTTGTTTCTTTTTGTAAGAATAGGTCTAGTTCACATGTGGACTTTTTATTAAGGTCCAATGGAATTAATAAAATAAGATAAATAATATATGGCTCTTATATATGGTATGGACGGCAAAAGCTATTAAGAATAGCTTAAATATATTATTATTTTTTTATTATTTAATTAAATGGAAATTAATTAATTATTTAATTAAAAGACAAAATCTTTTTTTATTTGGAGATGGTCTCCTAATATTATACTATTGTTGGTAGTATAATTAATATTAAAGACTATATTTGATAAGAAGATAAATAAAAGGAATTATGTATCTAATCAAATTAGAAAGTCTTTAATATGGTTATAAATACACTATTGAGTTGGATTAGGAGTCTTGGTGTAGGAAAGAATTCATTTTGGAAAAGGATTCCTAACCACCAAGTAAATCCACCTAAGGATAGGATTTTTAACCACCAAGTAAATCCTTCTTAGGAGAGGATTTGATCTCCTATATATATATATACTTGTAAATTTCGTCCAAGCAAAATTTTTGGGATGAGAATTTGTTTTTTTTTTTGTTATTAAAAAAAAAACTTCGTCCAACTCATCATGTGAAGAATTCGGCGAAGCATAGAGAAAAGAGGGAACGTTTTTGTTTTCGATAGTACACTAGTATCCTTTGCATCAAAAGGGTTTTGTGTACAACATCGAATCAAGGTTCACGTGAGTTTCAATCAAATTGATTGATAATTCACAAGTGACCGGACGTTCTTGGTTTTTTCTCTTGGAGGATTATTGTGACTAACAAAGAAGAAGATTTTGTTTGTTTCCATCCTTAGGTATACAATTTAAAGAAAGGGAGCCCACACTCCTAGGTGATTCACGTTCGTGATTGGATTAGAAGATCTTACGGATTCAATTCGACGCTAGTTCAATCATCACGAAAAAAAAAGGTACGATACTTTTTATATACATCAATTAATCTAGGGTTAAGGTTCTTGTTATTAAAAGAGAAATTTTAATATATACGCAAACCCTAATTTTCTAATTTTCTCATGCTTCCTTTGCGTTTTGAACCATTTTTTCCCTACAATTGGTATCAGAGCCTGGTTGTACCCTTAATTAAATGATGTATGTGTTCGTGAATCTTTTTTTTATTGTATATATGCATGTTTTAGAAATAGATGGCACGCTAGGTATTCACATATATGTTTACATTGGAATGTATCGATATATATATGTTATATATGTGGTTTGTTATTGCTCAATATTGGTCCTAGAATTTCAATGTATTTTGTTTTGGGATCGTAACAAGAGGGGTGGTCTATCGTTGCCACAATTTGCTTCTTGGTAGTTGCTAATTTTTTTTTTATTTTGTTGTTGTAATAAAAAAAACTGCACTATTGTAATAAAAAAAAACTGCAGTATTTTTTTATTTATAATTCTTCTGTAATACATTCAAGTATCGAAGACTTGAAGGTCTGAAGAATAGGAAGCAGCCGGAACAAGTTTAGGACCGTGCGAGCCGTAGCAACGAACGTGCGTGCGAAGAGCACGCAACCACGTTTGTTGTGGCATGGGCTTTGCATGGCAGCCCTTTATGGGTTGTGGCATGCACACGCCCATGGATAAGGGCCAAGGGTGCGCATGCCCATGGGAGGCAGCCGAGAGAGTCCGGACGACGAAGGTCGCATGAAGACTTGTTCGCCAAGAAAGGAGTTCTTGTATTCCAATATATATATAATTTACTTGTTTTTCTAGGATGGACCAAAATTGTAGCTATTTATATTTTTGTAAATATTGCAATGTTTGTCATTGTTTGGTAACATGTCATATAGAATAGGAGTGCCACTCATATATCTCTTTTGGTATGAACATGCATTGAATGGTTTAAGTATCTAAATTGGCATCTTGATAACTTGGTAAATCATTCTTTGGAATTCGATCACACTCCTTAAACAATTGAGTGGGAGAAGGTGTTTTGGAACACCTACGGCCTCCAAGTTTAGTTGAGCTTTATTTTTCGTGAATAACCTCCCAAGAGGTATTCATGAATGGAATTTAGCAAGATACTTCCTCACAAGGATAGACTAGACAATTAGCCCAAACGATATCTACTCCCAAAGGAGGGATATTCGTGAGGGATTATGTTAAAGGTCGATAACTTGATAACACACTTAATGTAATTTTATTAATATCTTCCTAAGAGTTCTTGTTAATAAAATTGCAAAGCTAAAATAGAAAACGTTGGTTGTTATGTTAACAATTAGGTGGGACCTAGTCCAACTAGTAAATGGTGCGTACTCTCAAAGGAGGTATGACATTTATGGGTGTTGGATCACATTTGAATTTTTACGATTGAATTATTTTATTTAATTCAAGATAAATATTTAAAAGTGCCATATCATGATTGTTTACATATATAATTTTTTTTATTAAAAAGAAATCATGACCCCCCCCCCCCCCCCAATCCCTAATCAATATCCTAAAAGATAATAATTTAACTGATGATAATTATGTCACATGGAAAAGGAATATTGGGTTGCTGTTGCAAGCTGAAAAGTATAAGTTCATTCTGTATATTCCTAAACCACCAAAGTAATGAATCTGACTCAGGAAACAAAGAGATGAGTATCAGTAGTGGAAGCCTTCAGATGAGATGGCTAAATGTACGTTACATTATGGCCATCATATCCGACGTGTTGCAACAGCAACATGAAGGAATGGAGACTGCTGTCGATATAATGATGTCTTTGGAGGAGATGTCTGCTATGAGGTCTAGGATGACTAAGAGAGAGAGACAGTGTTTGCTCTTATGAATCTTAGGACGAAACCTGGATAGGGTGTGAAAGATCACATGATAAAAGTCATAGCATATCTCAACATTGCTGAATTAAATGGTGCTAAGATAGATGGTGAGACCAAAATTGACATGATTGTTAACTCACTATCGGATTCCTTTGATCAATTCAAGTTGGACTACACCTTGAATAATAAGGAATACACCTTATAAGGCCTGATGAAAGATGTTCAAAGCATGAAAAAAAATCCTTGCGAAAGGCAAGGGTCAAGAGATTCATATACTTGGTAAGTTGCTACTGTTAAAGACCCGTAAGAAGGTCAATAGACAACAGAAGAAAAAGCAACTTGAGCCTTCTTAGAAGAAGATCAAGAAAGTAACCAAGAACAAAGGGAAGTGTTTTCATTGTGGTGAAAATGGTTAAAGGAATAGACTGAATAAGAATGAATTCAACTTGTATTTAGCCATTGGAGCATTGGTGTCTACTAGTGTAGTGGGAGATATTAGATTCTTATAGGCATTTAGATTAAATAAATGTTTATTATGTACCACAATTCAAGAGGAATTTAATTTCGTTCTGTTGTCTAAATAAATTTGGATATTCGGATACTTTTAATAAAAGGTTTTATTATTAGTAAGAATAACAAAATTATTTGCAAAGTTACATTGGAAAACGGTTTATTCTATTTGCACATAAATATTTCTCACTTGTTAAACATGGAATCAACGGAACCTAATCATAAAAGAGTAAAATTATCAAAAGATGAAACCTACCTATGGCATTTGCGCTTAGGTCATATTAACCTTAATAGAAATAAAAGGCTGGTATGTGACGGACCTCTAAATGACTTAAAGGTTGATGATCTAACAACTTGTGAATCTTGTTTGGAAGGTAAAATGACCAAAAGGTCATTTACGACCAAAGGCACAAGAGCCATTGAATGTTTAGGCTTGATACACACTGATGTGTGCAGACCTACGAGCATTCAAGCTAGAGGTGGATATGATTACTTCATCACTTTCATGGACGATCACTCAAGATTTGGCTATGTGTATCTCATGAGACATAAGTCGGATGCTTTTGACGTGTTCAAAACATTTAAAGCTGAAGTTGAAAATCAGCTTAAGAAAAGCATAAAAATCTTGAGGTCTGATCGTGGTGGAGAATATCTATCCGGTGAGTTTCAGCAATATCTTATTGATAATGGGATAATTTCTCAGTTTTCTGCACTAGACACACCTTAACAAAATGGGTGGCAGAATGGAGAAATAAATCTTTTTTGGACATGGTTAGGTCTATGTTGAGTTATTCAACGCCCCCTAATTCTTTTCGGGGATATGCTTTTTAAACTGCAATGTACATTCTAAACGATGTACCATCTAAGTCGGTACCTAAAACACCGTATGAGTTATGGACTAGGCGAAAGCCTAGTTTACAACATGTAAGGATATTTGGATATCCTGCGCACGTGTTAAAAGGAAAGACAGAAAAGATGGAGTCTCGTTTAGAAACATGCATATTTGTAAAGTATCCAAAAGAAACAAAAGGATATTATTTTTATAGTCCTTCAAATCTCAAAGTATTTGTTTCGACAAATGCTAAATTTCTAGAAAAGAGCTATATGAATAATTTTGTGGATAAAAGTAGAATTGTCCTGAATGAACTTTTAGGAGATACAATTCCACAAGAGGTTTCGCAACCAGACCCAATTGTAAGTTTCGTACCAAAAGAAGATCAACAATCTACCATACCTCATCGTAGTGGGAGGGTTATTAGACAACCTGAGAGATACATCGGTCGAGGAGAATCTGTAGAGAATCTTTCGGACTACGAGAACCCCTATACGTACAAGGAAGCAATAGAAGATGTTAATTGTCGCCATTGGCAAAAGGCAATGCAATCCGAAATTGAATCTATGTTAAAAAACATGTCTGGTCTCTTGTAGACTTGCCTAAAGGGATAAAACCCATTGGGTGCAAGTGGGTATACAAGAGGAAAAGAGGAATGGATGGAAATGTGGAAACCTTTAAAGCTAGATTAGTAGCCAAAGGTTATACACAGAATGAAGGTGTCGATTATGAAGAAACCTTCTCTCATGTGGCCATGCTAAAATCCATTAGGATACTCTTATCCATTGCGGCATCTCTAGACCTAGAGATTTGGTAAATGGACGTCAAGTTAGCTTTCCTTAATGTAAGTCTTGACGAAAGCATCTATATGATGCAACCAAAAGGATTCATTGAAAAAGGCCAAGAGGAAAGGGTATGCAAGTTGCAAAGATCCATATATGGATTGAAGCAAGAATCAAGATCCTGGAACATAAGGTTCAATCAAGCCGTAAAAAGTTTTGGATTTATTCAAAACCTTGATGAACCTTGTCTATACAAAAGGATTAAAGGCGACAAGTTGGTTTTTCCTAATTCTTTACGTTGATGATATACTATTCATCGGAAATGATGTAGGTGTATTGACATCAATAAAAGAATGGTTAGCAAAACATTTTGATATGAAGGACTTAGGAGAAACAAGTTATATTCTTGGTATCCAAGTCATAAGGGATAGAAATAATAAAACGATTGCATTATCCGAAGCTTCACACATAGATAAAATCTTGTCTAGTTTTTCCATGCAAGATTCCAGGAAAGGTATGTTACCTTTTAGACATGGAATCAAACTTTTTAAGGAACAAGTTCCTAAGAATGAGCATGAAGAGCAATTCTTGAGTAGGATTCCATATGCTTCGGCAGTAGGAAGTCTCATGTATGCAATGCTCTGTACTAGACCAGATATTTGTTTTATTGTGGGCATAGTTAGCAGGTTTCAATCGAAACCTGATCCTGATCACTGGACGGCTGTCAAGCATATTTTCAAGTATCTTAGGAGAACGAGAGATTATATGCTTGTATACTCTAGGGGGGAATTAATTCCCGTTGGGTATACAGATTCTGAGTTTTAGTCTGATTCTGACTCCAGGAGGTCAACATTAAGATCTGTGTTTACTATTGGAGGAGGGGCAGTCATAAAGAGGAGTATCAAGCAATCTTGTATTGCAGATTCCACCATGGAAGCCTAGTATTTGTCGCATGCAAGGCTGCTAAAGAGGCTGTCTGGCTCCGCCAATTATTGATTGACTTTGAAGTGGTTCCTGATGCGAATAAGAAGATCACTATCTATTGTGACAATAGTTGAATAGTGGCTAATTCGAGAGAACCAAGAAGTCATAAGAGAGGGAAACACATTGAATGAAAGTATCACCTACTAAGGGAAATTGTGCATAGGGGTGACGTGACGATTACCAAGATCGCGTCAGCATAAAATCTAGCGGATCCCCTTACAAAGGCTCTTTCATAAAAGAGTTTTGATGGGCATCTAGAGAACATGAGGATGAGAGATATGACACATTGTTGTAGAGCAAGTGGGAGATTGTTAGGATTATGCTTGATAGCAAGAGTATAATATTGTATTTGACAATCTTTTTATATTAATAAAGTGATTTATAATTTAAAAAATCTTATAACATTTATAGTTTAATTATTATAATTGTCAAAAGTAAATAAGCATAAGGTCAAAAGACTATGAGAAAAGAAGAATTGTTCATACATCTAGATATGTATGAGGTAGAAACAATTCTTTAGTTAGTCTTGAATAATATTCACAACTTAAGATAAAAGGTTGGGCGCCTTTATCTTGTCAAAGTTGTAGATTCTTTTGCTAGCATTCGAGTGGGATCAAATGCGTTATGATGAGTCTATAATCATCAAAGTGTGGTGTCTTTGGGTAAAAGAATCTAGTGCACTGGGTGCATTGAATAGGATCAAAATGAAATACTTTATCTAGAACCGTCAATGGATAAAAGTTTTTATTTGAAGACAATCGAAGAGTCTATCTCAATCCTGAGATAAATTATGGACTTATGGTAGCAAGTGTTATCATTTGAGCTATCAATGAGTATGATTATATAGCATAGTCTATCCTCGATAGTTCGGTGGTATTCATTTGTTAATCGATAGAGGACTTCATTTATAGATATGGACATCGTGGCTCCATTTATTGAATGAGAGTAGAATACCATCATATAGATGTTTTGAGGTATTGGATATTAAATCTTAACGTTAAGGTTTCAATAGTGTCTATTGAAATATGGCTGCTGGACAAGTCAAAATATCCAAGTTTAAAATGTGGTCATATGAGTAAATATGGTAACTTGGAGAGCTATAGGCTGTCTATGAGCTTTTGGCGATTACTGGTATTCTTCACGAGGATACACTTTCTCCAATAAGGTTGTCTAGGGTATGAGTGAGTAACATCAACTTATTCTATATTTATTTAAGAGTTCAATTTTAGTTCTTTAGTGGAATGAACTAAAATTAAATAGATCGGACCTAACATAATCATTTGTTGATTGTGATTGGGTAGTGTCTATTGGAGCTTAAATTTAGATAGCCCGTCAGGATCCCCAATCCACACGAACTTGCATGGATCACTTGATATATTCTACCGGACCAATAAAGGTCCATCTAGAATTGTAATAAGGCATGAGAGCTTGTTTCTTTTTGTAAGAATAGGTCTAGTTTCTATGTGGACTTTTTATTAAGGTCCAATAGATTTAATAAAATAAGATAAATAATATATGGCTATTATATATGGTATGGGCGGCAAAAGCTATTAAGAATAGCTTAAATATATATATATATTTTATTTAATTAAATTTAAAATAATTAATTTGTTGATTAATTAATTATTTAATTTAAAGTCAAAATCTTTTTCTATTAGGAGATGGTCTCCTAATATTATACTATTGTTGGTAATATAATTAATATTAAAGACTATATTTAATAAGTAGATAAATAAAAGGAATTATTTATTTAATAAAATTAGAAAGTCTTTAATATGATTATAAATACACTATTGAGTTGGATTAAGAGTCTTGGTGTAAGAAAGAATTCCTTTTGGAAAAGGATTCTTAACCACCAAGTAAATCCCCCTAAGGATATGATTCTTAACCAATAAGTAAATCTTTCTTAGGAGAGGATTTGGTCTCATATATATATATATATACTTGTAAATTTCTTCCAAACATGATTTTTTGGGATGAGAAGTTGTTTTTTATTGTTATTAAAAAAAAACTTTGTCCAACTCATCATGTGAAGAATTCGGCCATGCATAGAGAAAAGAGGGAACGTTTTTGTTTTCGATAGTACACTAGTATCCTTTGCATCAAAAAGGTTTTGTGTACAACATCGAATCAAGGTTCACACGAGTTTCAATCAAATTGATTGATAATTCACAAGTGACCGGGCGTTTTTTGTTTTTTGTTTTTTGTCTTGAAGGATTATTGTGACTAACAAAGAAGAAGATTTTGTTTGTTTCCATCCTTAGGTATACAATTTAAAGAAAGGGAGCCCACACTCCTATGTGATTCACATTCGTGATTGGATTGGAAGATCTTACGGATTCAATTCGACGCTAGTTCAATCATCATGAAAAAAAAGGTACGATACTTTTTATATACATCAATTAATCTAGGGTTAAGGTTCTTGTTATTAAAAGAGAAATTTAAATATATACGCAAATCCTAATTTTCTAATTTTCTAATTTTCTCACGCTTCCGTTGCGTTTTGAACCGTTTTTTCATCTACACAAACGAGGTACTTTTCTTGTGTGATTTTTCCTGGAATTGTTGGAGGTCCTGACTAGAGTCGGCCTTCGGCTAATGGTATGTATTATCTGGATTTTTTGCATCAGGTCCGCCTGCTCCCTTTTTCTTTTCTCAGCGTGCTCACGGATCTCGACTTGTACTTCTCGTCCAGTCTGAATGTTATCCCTGATTTGCTGTAAGAATTCTACCAAAAATCCTCCCATTATCAAAGCCTCGATCTGATTTCATAGGTTATAGCACCCTGAAGTGTTGTGTTCCACGTCTTCGTGAAAGTCACAATACTTATAACGATTCCACTTATCAACAGGGGCTTTCATAAGTGCGGGCTTCTGTAGCAACCCTTTGTCCTGAATGGCGAGATAGACTGTCTCACTAGATACATTTATGGGGGTCTAACGATCATACCCTCTCTCATCTCGAGCTATTGGGGCCACTGTCCTAGAAAGAGGTGAAGCTTGCGGAGGAGTTCGTTTTGCAGGATATTTTTACAATCTGGGTTGAGAGATGGGGAAGCGATACGTCGACTTATTGGGGGGTTTGTTTTGGCTTTTCTGAGCTTGCTCAGGTTTGGGAGCTTCATTCTTTTATCACTTTACGGCTCTTATATTGTCATGTTCCATTTTGACCTTGAGCTGTTTGTCGACCTCAATTTGCTCCTGAGCCCGATCATAGGCTTCTTGGTAGGTCTCTAGAGGTCTCTTGGCAAAAGAACGGAAAATCTTACCTGCCCACAAGTTCCTTCTAAAGTTGGCTTCTTTCTCGGTGAAAACCCTCATCAGGATGACTTCATTGTGGAAATGCTCGACATAAGCCCGGAGGGTTTCCCCTCTATTCTGGATCACACATTATAGATGGATTGGGTCTTTCAATAAGGGCTTAAATCCCTAGAATTGTGAGCAGAAATCGATTGACAACTTCGTGAAGGAATCCACACTGCCAGCAGGTAGATTTTTAAACCAGGTCTTAGCGTAATCCGTGAGTGTAGTTGGGAACATTCGACATATAGGAGCCATAGTCGTGTTCTGAACCTCCATCTGTTGAACAAAACTCTTCAAGTGGCTCAAGGGATCCTCGGTAGTGGAGAATCTGTTAGTCGGCATTTTGAATTTCAGTAGGAGCTTCGCCTCCCGGATCTTTCTGGTGAAGAGAGCATTGATCTCACTTAGAGGATCCTTCTTATCCTCTATGAACCTCTATTTTTTCATCAGTTGGACCTTTTTCTGAAGCTCTACCAACTAGTCTCTCAGGTGTTTGCTCTTGGGTTTCCTTGAGTTGATCTAAGTCTCCTTGCTACTGGACCCTTTTAATGAACTAGCGACCTCTACTCGGTCCCACCTTCAGATGGGGTCTGCCTAGGGGATTCACTGAATTTCTTCTTCCCTATCTCGGGCTTCCCTCCTTGAAGTCGTTGGGTGGAAAAACTCTCCCAATTATTGGGAACGAATATCTACCGCAGACTTGACTTGCTTGGGTAGGTAGCGTGGCAGCGCTTCGAGAACAAAGGGCATAGGCCCTAACCTTTCCCAGATCGAGGTTGGAAGTCCCGTTCTATTACGGGCTGGCTATAGAAGGGTAGGTCTCAGGCGATCTAATGCGGGTTGCCTAGCCCCGGGTCTGCTTGACTCCGCTCGATTGCAGAGGTTTGCTTGCTGGATAGTAATACCCTCATCGAGCAGTCGAAGGTGGACGTTTTCCACGAAGGTCACCGCTTGTTGGTCAAACTTGACCTGGTTCTCCATAGGGGAATCCAAAGCCCGCACAGTTACTGGCTGGTCTGGGACCTTGCTATGGAGCCCGGATTTTCTTTCTTTCTTTAGTACCTTTCGTGTTGACGCAACGAAAGGTTGTCACGATGCGCTTGGCTGTCCTTGGGAGGAGCGAAGCCTCATGACTCCTATAAGATAATAAACTTGTGAATATAAAAAGGGTGGTGTGGGAGCATCCCACAGACGGAGCTAGAAAGTGTTAACCGAAAATTTTCTTAGGGTGAGGAATTACAGCTAACACCATTGAGACCACTACCACGGAGATGGTGGTCGGGGTCGGTACCTTTGATACCTAACCTGCTTAGATAAAAATGAATGTTTGTATAACAACAGCAAGTGGATATTGTAGTATTGGCTACTCCTGGTATATAGAATTTCCTCTCGTACACTTACTATCTCTCTACAACGTAGGAAGGTGGTGACTTCGTGCTAGTCGAATAGTGGATATCACGGAGGTCATGTTCTGTTTACCGAATTTTGGACCCTCTCTATTTCTGTTTATCGATCTTTCTATTTCTTCCATGCTTGACCTTATTTATATCCGGTCCAAGTAGGTTTAAACTCATAAATATCCTGCCACGATCCTATGAATCCGTTCCCTCCTTATCGGGCGGGATCCATTATTTAAAAGTTGTTGACTCCGAGTAAATAGCGGAAACGATGATACTGTTGACCAAGATAAGTTTACTTCCTTTTAGGAATCAAACTCTTGACTTGCGTGTAAATGCTGGTTGTTACATAGATATATTCTTGTGCGTACTTACAGCATGATTCTTCATCAAGGTTGTTGAGCTTGCCATTCATAGTTTCGTAGAGCGAGGTAGATCTATGCTTTGGTTCCTTTTTTGGAGGCTTGAAATGGACACCCTAGAAGTCATTCGTATGAGGTAACATGGATCTGATTTATTTAGAGGCCTTCTTCCTTCTCATATCGTGGAGGGGACAGCGGGCTCCTGTAGAGGTTGGTGGACTTCTCGTTCAGGCCATGAATTATGTTTGACCTCTAAAAGCCTTAACCCAAAGGGGGCTTGCTTTGCTTGTTGGGCTTCTTTCGAATGTTTCTTGAGCTTGGCGACCCCTCCAAGCATTCACAGGGTTGTTGAGGAGCCTGACCCCAGGAACCGAGGTTCTCAGGTAAGAGGCCTAGAGAAGCCCAAACTCCAGTGTTCGCGTGGGGGCTCGACCTGGTCGTGCCTAGCTTCTTCCTAGATAGTTTTGAACCTCGGTGATCAATCCGTGATTTAGCGGGGTATTTTTATGGTACATCCGGGGTTTCATGAATGTCGACTTTGGACTTCGATTTGGGCTGGGAGAGTGGAAAATTTCTCTTTGACCCCATACCAAATTTTACTATTAACAGAATTCTTAATATATATATATATATATAATCATTATTTAAAAAAAAAGAACAAAAAAAAGAAAAAGACAGTGTATCATTTATAATGTAAAAACTAGAAAATGATTCTTACTCTTCAAGGATAAAATTATTTTACCTACATTAGCTTGACAAAATCTATTTCTATTATAGAAAAATCCACTTCATAATAAAATCATGAATTGCATTGCATTGTTGGTTTTCTACATGTAATAGTGTTTATGTAGTCATTTTAAGGATGTAAACGTGTGCCGAAAAAAAAGCAATGAAGTCAGCATTAGTCTGTAGTTCTAACTTTGATTGAAATTTAATCAAAATGCAGATCATGATGATCAAATTACAATTTTATGGCAGTTATATGAGGAATATAGTACGTCTTTGAGGATTGCATAATTACTAAGACATATAAGAGAGCAATCACAAATATTTTGCTCATTTATTTTATAAGCTCTAGTATGTATACAAAATTTGAACCAAAAGTTAGAAATCGAAAATCTGACTATTCTTTAACACAATTATTATGAGATTGAATCATATCGATGAACGCGGAAACGATATATCTAATATTTGCATATAACTAATAGCAATTAACGTCTATAACAGAAAAATATGATGAAAAAATTAAACAATCATACAACACAGGATAAACGTGAAAACCCCTAAAATCAGAGAAAAAATCATGGACGGGAAAGAGAAAACTCCACTACATGATAAATTGTTACAACCTTATTCTTCAGAATTCTCTCACATCACAACCCCAAACCACATAGCCTTACTAAGTCTTCAAGCTAACAAACTGAGCTTTACATCATGACTCTCTGCTCACAAAGCTAACAAAATCCTCAAGATCCTCACCAAGAACCCCCTTCAGGAATAACCCTATAGGTCTCCCCTAAATATCACTCACGAATCTCTCCTCTAGATCCTCAGATATTCCCCATATACACCTTACTCTCTTTGATGTTAGAGGTGTTATTTTTGCTCTACACAAATAACCTAGTTACAAGTGTCGTGTGTGAATTTTACCAAACATACACGTCATTGACATGAAGGAGAAAATAGCCAGGTGGACGCCCCAATGGGCACTCAGGATATATCCTACGAGGCATCATTTAAGAGAAGAAAGCCCGAGTAAGTATATATTGAATGAAACCTACTCGGGATCAGTAAACAACACTCGGGACTGGTTAAACAACGCTTCTACTAGGGCTCAAACGATGCTACTCGGGACCATCAGGTATTGCTCTTACTCGGGAATAAATACGACTCGAGTAAGAACTTGGTGCTTATTTCACACGGATTAGGTCATTAAATACGCAAAGATATCCATCAGGAAGGAATCCCAAATAAAATGAAACATTAAGTTAGAAGAGTCCCCAATCAGGAAATAACTTGATTTCTTTACGAAGACTACATTCTTATAAGGAAACAAGTCCAAATTGAACTACACTACTAGAATCCAACTCGATTTCCATAAGAGACTCCGAAACAGGAAAGAAGACAAATCAACCTCAAGCAAGTAACCAAATCACAATTAAATACAAAGATCTTGTATTACTTGTACATAGCAGATTAGGGTTCTATAAGCAGATTAGGATTCTATAAGCAGATTAGGGTTCTATAAGCATATAAATAGACCCATAATCTGGCTCCAAAAGATATAGGCAATATAGTACACAACAAACAACAAAAAAATACAGAGAGAAGAAAGAGAGATCGAGAGCTTGTAAACATCATATTTTCATAGTGGATTTTGGCTTGGTTGATCCTTCAACCACCCGTGGACGTTTCTCCGGTCATCAGAGTTTTACCACGTAAAACTTTTATCTTCGTTACTCTCTCTGAATCTCTTTCTCTTTGAATTAATAGCCGAAATCCAATCCTTATTGGCTTTTCTGATACAATCTAGAAATCGACGTCAACAATTGGCGCTAGAAGGAGGGGTTGAACCTCCGAACTTGTTAAAAGCGATGGCAGGAAGCAGAAGTAGTTCAGGGAATTTCCAAAAATCACGAGGCTATTTCCATATTGGCAATACGTCACAAGATCTTGTAGCAAACACAGAAAACCATCCTACGCACCTGGCGGGGATACAGCAAGTTCCTCCAACCAACAGAGATCTTACGCTGTGTTTCCAAGAGGTCTTGCAGCAATTGGTGATGGACGTAGCAAGGGAAGGGATTGATCTATTGGCTGCAGGAGCACATACTCCCAATCCTTCACCCGCAAGGCTCCGTTCGATGGTGGCTGGGCCAGGAATAACTATGCCAGAAACCAGAAGAAACTCTTCCCAAATCAACCCGGTTGGACAGAAAACACTCGAAGAGGAACATCACCAGAGACTAGACCACAATCAAACAGTACGTGCCAGACATCGTAAATACGACCGGCGCAGAGGTCGATCATTATCAGAAGACAGTGATCAACACCATCGCAAATGTCATCATGAAGTCACACGAGAGGACTGGCATCAGAGTGAAGAGTATGAGGAAAGAATGACGATAACCCAACGGTTTAACCGTCAGGGAAGTCCGATGGGGGACAGAGATGTCACGATCCAGAGCCTAACTCGAGAAGTTGTGAATAACAGGCGACAGATGGAGGCACTGGTCAGACGTTATGGCTGTAATGATCTATTTGACGATGACTCTAACAGTCCATTCACCAGGGATATTTTGCGGACCCCTTTCCCAGAAAGATTCAAGATGCCGCATGTGGAGCAATTAAAAAAAGATGCAGATCGAAAGGAGCACGTTAGATGCTATAAAAGTGACATGGCTTAATATGCCCGCAGTGACCCCCTATTGTGTCTCAACTTTCCGCAAACATTGGGGGACACAGGGTCAAGATGGTTCGGAAGACTACCCCTGGCTAGAATCAAAAATTTCAACGAGCTGAGCAGGAGCTTCTCAAGGCAATTCCTGAGCAATGTTCACAGGAAGAAGTCGGTGGCCTACCTCTCTCAAATAAAGCATAGGAAGACGAGTCATTAAAAAAGTACTTGGGCCAGTTCGGCCAAGCAGTATTAGAAATTGGCAGTACTAATGATGAACCAATTATTGCCGCCTACACCAATAACTTGCAGAATGGATGACTATCCTTTGATTTGAGAAGAGCCCGGCTGACTAGGTATGCCGACATTATGGATATGGCAGGAGGATACGCTCTGACCGAGGAAGAAGAGTTAGCTACAAGAGGAATCTATATGCATGGAGGAAAACCCGAACAGAAGAATACCGAATCCAAGGGGCAGAATCAAAAAGGAAAAACGGAAAGGGAACAGCAAGGAGAAAAACAAGGATGGGGGTAATGGGCTCAACGCCGAACGGTCCAAAGAGAAATATCGAGAAAGATATACCAATTACACCCCTCTTCAGAAAAAAACAAGAAGAAATTTTAGCCATATTGGAAGAGAAGAATATGGTGCAAGAGCCGCGACAATAATTAGCAATAAACAGATCAAGACCAATCAATTCAAAATAAAATAGAATTTTATTGCTCCTAAAAGAATGGTTACAGTTCAAAGAATTGTTTTGTACAAGTAAAAAATAAAAAATCAGAATTTTCTACAGTTCTACAAAATTAAGGTTGCGAGGATTTCAAGCCTTTGCCAATACTCGGATCTGGCACCATCTCGTACTCACGAAGCAGGCTCTCATTAGATGGCCAAGTTATATCGTCGACAGTATCATCCATACACTGGCTAAAATCTTCACCCGGGACTGGCCCGACATCTGGTACTGCACCCTCAACCGATTCTTGACTTGCATAAAAGGTCGAGAGAGAATGCTCAGACGGAATCTCTAAATGCATGGGATGCGGCTCTTTGCCTTGACTACGACAGTAGGCTCTCCATTCCTTCATCTGTATCCGAAGAGATTCCAAAGACTGGTACACATGGTGTTTGATTGACAGCTCCGAATTAGCACAGGCTTTCTCGGTCGCCATATTCTTAACTTTGAAGAACTCGCCGGCTGAAACTAGCCCACGTTGAAATTCCTGAAGAAGTAGGACATCATAAGCAGGGGATCTTTTAAAACGATCCACCCCTAGGACTTTCAGTTCTAATCTGGTCTCTCGGGAAATGGGATCAACTATCAGCACTTGGCGCTCCAGATCTTCAATTTTTTGGTCATACGTCGATTTCGCCTGCTCTGCCTCCTGCTCGGCCTTGAGCATGGATTCTTCAGCAGAAGATAGAAGATTTTGAAGTGATGCAACCTTCTCCTCTGCTAGAGATGCCTTGTCTTCGGCTTCAACCTGCTTCACCAAACAATGGTCGGTAAACATTTGTACAGAACCGACCTCCTGCTGGTAAGCTTTCTCGGCTCGAGCACGACCCTTCTCACTCGCCTTTAGCTGAGCCTCAGGACGCCTTATTCGATCGGCTTGATGTTGCTGCGTCTGAATAAACTCAGTGAATTCGGCCACCATCTGCAAAGGAATATACTTAGAAATCTGGCAGAAGCAAAACAATAACGGAGTCAGATTTAACTGAGTCAGATTTAACTTACATAAGATGCGCTGTTGAAAACGTTTTGGAGACGTTCAGACATTGAACCATCTCTAAAACCGCTCCAGCAGTCCTCCTCGATAAAATCCCTACCGGAGGACATCTTCCGTAGTATATCCTGGGGAGAAAGGAATAAAGGAACCCCCGAGGGTTCAGCTCCCAGATTTTCAAACTCGGGGGCAGGAGAAGCCCTGTTCTGTTCTAAGTATGGAGAAGGAACCCCTAAAGGTTCAGCCCCCATATCTTCAACTTCGGGGGTAGAAGAAGCCTTACTCGGTTCCGAAGCAGCTGCATCTACTGATGCTCCAGCGCCAACACTCGGGGCAATCTCATCCATAACATCTTCATCACTGGAGTGAACAAATAAGACTACCAGAGGAACTTTGAGTGGACGAGACGGTGAACTAACTGCCTTTCGCTTCTCACCCCGAGAACGGTGAAAGTTAAGATCAATAGCAAGATCTTCCTACGGATCATTCGGAAAAGAATCAAAGAATTCGGCACCTGTAGGCACTTGATCCGTCAAGACCTTACCACTGTCGCCAGCTTCAAACCGTCCAACAGGCTTTTCACCTGGACCTTCATATTGCCTCTCCCTATTTTCAGACAGTTGGGTGTCAGTTGGCTCACCTTGTCCACTTGGACTAGTAAAATCCTGAGTAGAAGGCTGAGCACACCGATTTACGCACTCAGAAATTTGCTCAGTAATATCAGTTTCCTCATCAGGCTCGGGTGGAGCAATACCTTCATCTCCCTGACGAGAAGCTTCCTTTCTACTCGCTTGTAGAATCGCCTTCATCTGGCGAGCCTGAAGATCGCTGACTACGTCCGTATCGAACATTAGTAAAAAAAAAAATTCATGTCAGAAAAGAAAATGAAAAGCAGAAAAATACAACAGAAGGAGCACCGGGTTACTTACATCGCCTGCGATGGCCCGAAATCTGTCTGAAGAAGCCGAGCTTTATCAATTCCTCCTCTTTAAAAAGGTAGCTCTTGCTCCTTTTCTCCAGAGTACGAATAGCTGCCAGAGTCAGCCTCTTCAACTCAGAATTGCTATAATCAATTGTTTTCTTGTTTCACGCTTCGGGGGAACAGAAGAAACTGGGAACACTCAACACCTTTCGGGAATCCTCAGATCCGACAGTGACGTTGAGCCCGAGAGCCTCTCCAGTAATAAACCAACAGTTCTTCCAAAACTTGTTGGATGTAGGGAATCCCCATACAAAACCCATCTTTTTTGGGTCATCTGAGGTATCTACCTCCCGATTTACCTTTGCTTCCTTAGGGACCCAATCGTCCGATGGAGTAGATGCAAGAAAATATCTCCCTGTCTTGCTAACCTGCCTCAGCGTAAAGAAATGCCTGATTTCATTCGGGGAAGGCGGCGAAAAGTTCATTCGACTGAACATATGCCACATGAACATCAAGATTTTATAACTATTCGGGGCCAATTGAGCTGGGGCTATCCCTGCTTCAGCAAAAAACCAGGCAATAAAAGGCTGAAAGGGAAGTGTAACGCCACAACATAGCATCGATCCATAAATCGCGACCATACCCTCATGAGGATTCCACACGGCTCTATCCCCCGCAGGAAACAAAGTGACCGAGTCGGGCAAGTCGAATCGAGAGCGATACTTTTCTTTTTCAACTGGCCGGACCACGTTCGGCTCATTATCAAAGCCACTCGGGCGAGTATCAGAAAATGAAAGACGAGATGTCCTGTACACTTCATCAACGACACCCTCGTTAACAGCCTGTTCCCTGGTCTGAACGCTGCTCGAGCCGTTCTTGTATACCTTACTTCTGCTCTGATGTTTACCCATCCTTCGAAAAGATACCCTGTGATCAGAAATATCAGAATCAGAACTAGATGGAGAACTCGATACAGGGCTGAAAGTGACGTCAGGGTGAAGCCCAGAAACATCAACCTCTAAGAATGGAGGTTCATCTATTGGGATATCCCCAGTAATCGTTTAATGCAAGATACTAACTGGAAATCCCCACGTTCTAATGCATCAAAAGCAATTTTAAAGAGACGATGGCGGGAAGATGGCCCCATTAAAACTAACCTTGAATTGAGATTGATGCAAGATCTTCAAACGGAATATCGTGAACTTCTGGATAAAGAAATCTGAGTTTAAAAAAATTCTGCTGAAATTTTTTAAGAATAAACCAACAATGTCTCTCAGCAAAGAATTTAAAGAAGAGACAGCACGAAACCCTAGGATTTTAAGGCGGGAAATTTTTTATGAAGAAACTCGATGACGTAGGCGGCGTTTGGGAAAACGCAAAAATCATTTCTCATAAATGATATTGAAAAACAAAGAGGCGAGGGATGCGTGTTAAAACAGGAAGTAGCCCTCAACCGTCAGAACTTCAAAACGTCGCCATCATTTAAGATCTCGCGTGATGAAGCGAATCGAAATTACAGAGTCACCATTAAGACACCATTATGACAAGACGGCTATTCTGACGAGTAAAAATTAAGACGATTAAAATACTCTTGCCCGAAAAGAAATTTACTTGGCAAAAATATTTTAAGGGGGTATTGTCGTGTGTGAATTTTACCAAGCATACACGTCATTGACAAGAAGGAGAAAATAGCCAGGTGGACGCCCAAATGGGCACTCAGGAAATATCCTACGAGGCATCATTTAAGAGAAGAAAGCCTGAGTAAGCATATATTGAATGAAACCTACTCGGGATCAGTTAACAACACTCGGGACTGGTTAAACAACGCTTCCACTCGGGCTCAAACGGCGCTACTCAGGACCAACATGTATTGCTCTTACTCGGGAAAAAATACGAATCGAGTAAGAACTTGGTGCTTATTTCACACGGATTAAGTCATTAAATACGCGAAGATATCCATCAGGAAGGAATCCCAAATAAAATGGAACATTAAGTTAGAAGAGTCCCCAATCAGGAAATAACTTGATTTCTTTACGAAGACTACATTTTTATAAGGAAACAAGTCCAAATTGAACTACACTACTAGAATCCCACTCGATTTCCATAAGAGACTCCGAAATAGGAAAGAAGACAAATCAACCTCAAGCAAGTAACCGAATCACAATTAAATACAAAGATCTTGTATTACTTGTACAAAGCAGATTAGGGTTCTATAAGCATATAAATAGACCCATAATCTGGCTCCAAAAGATATAGGCAATATAGTACACAACAAACAATAGAAAAATACAGAGAGAAGAAAGATAGATCGAGAGCTTGTAAACATCATATTTTCATAGTGGATGTTGGCTTGGTTGATCCTTCAACCACCCGTGGACGTTTCTCCTGTCATCGGAGTTTTACCACGTAAAAGTTTTGTCTTTGTTACTCTCTCTGAATCTCTTTCTCTTTGAATTAACAGCCGAAATCCAATCCTTGTTGGATTTTCTGATACAATCCAGAAATCAACGTCAACAACAAGGTTTTATTTATACAAGTTACAGAGAGCTTAGACCAATAAGGAAATACATCCTCTCTATACGTATAAGACTTGTTCCACATTAATAATATTTCCTTTTATGATAAATCTTCTTGTAAAGAGAAGTCCTTTTTCTTCAAGCACAAGAACTACCAAGAGAATTACTTTCCTTTTTCGATGAAGATTTCTGGTTTCGTGCATGCTTATGATTTACTACGGTTCTGATCATAGTTGGCCACACACACCCTACAACGTTACAAGTCACCTAGAATGCACCGCATTTTGGTAAACCGTTGTCCACCACCGTACCTACTGATGTCCATACCATAGTGCTCTTGAAAATGCCTTGACCATTGTCTTTACCACCGTTAAACCCAACATGTAAGGCACATAGCTTTTCTCTGGACTTGACCGCTGTGGGAACTACTGCTAATGCCACAGTGTTACCCACAATAGTTTTCTTCAACCTTCGATTCTTTAGTTCTTCTTGGTATTCATACTTCCCTCAAACACCATCTCAAACATCCAAACGTTTCCCCACGTCTCCAGGAAGTTTTACATTAGTTGAATCTTGTTTGGTTCACATTGGGTTCACTTGAGAATACTAGTTAAAACCTAACAGTTTTCCCGTTTGGCTTGAATTCTCAAGTCCTTTGTCTGTAGCCACGACTCTCTATACCGAGAATCACCATACCCCATAACAATGTATAACCACTTAGGAGTGAACCATCCTAAGATTTTTTTTTTGTGTGTGTTGTTCTGGCAACATGTTGAAATAACTTACTGAAATTGTGGTGCAACTTCTCACGTTAGATTTCCGGGGAGTTTGGCAGCCATCGACATCCTTGTCCACCGGCACACCTTGTATCACCTTTTGACCGATGCCCATATACAAATCTTATGGACCATGACCACACCAAAAAAAGATGATTGCAATAATATGAGGCAGCAGGTGTTGTACAGTAATAAGTGAAGTTCATTCCCATGAGGATTGAGTAGTTGATTACCGAAATTGATTTGTAAAATTACTATTTCAACAAATTAAAGGGATGTGATTTCAATTTCAAAAACAAAAACTAATCTTAACTAACTATTGCAAATTAATGGAATTAAATAGACACAAACACAAGAATAAATTTGTTGTAACTTAATATGAGAAATTAGCCAAGGCTTAGAATCCACCAAACCAATCCTATCTTTAGTCTAGACCCACCAACTAAATCCAATTATGTACATGAATGTTGTATATTCATGTGACCCTAAAATAGTCTTTACTCTCTCTCTTAAGCAATAAATACAATACTCATACAGACCAATAACCTATCTCTCGATAATTATCCAAATTACACATAAGTTCATTAAGATTAGTGGCACAACATATGAGTCCTACAAGCTAGCCTAACGTTTCTTAACCTGACTATACTGTATTGAGAATTTCATTGAACAAGTGGTATGCTTCCCTCTCGGTCCATCACACAACCACACAAATATCACTTAAGTGATAGCTAAGCACTAAAAAGAATTAAGCACATGCAAATTTCATACAACAACATAAAAAAACATGGACAAAATTGAGGGTCATTTATTTAGACAATTATGGATAAGAAGATCTAAACATGGCTATCATAATAATATAAAGAAAAAGAGATGTAGAGAAAACTATGTTGGAGAGCTCTATCTTTTTCGCTTTAATCTTTTTCTCATTCGATTCTTATTCAGCTCCCTTTGCTAAAAAAAATGAGATGATAGTTGTTAATAGCAAAATTTGGCTAGGGGACCAAAGAAAAATTTTCCACTCTCCTAGCTCAAATCAAAGCCCGAGTTAACCATTCAATGAACCCCGAGCAAGCCATAAAGCTACCCTGCAGAAGCGAGGAAGAGTCTTCGGGCTTCAATATTATCAGGAATGGAGCTCGACAGGATCAGGTCGAACCCCTCAAGCCTAT
Organism: Dipteronia dyeriana; assembly: GCA_032871835.1. Taxonomy (NCBI): domain Eukaryota; kingdom Viridiplantae; phylum Streptophyta; class Magnoliopsida; order Sapindales; family Sapindaceae; genus Dipteronia; species Dipteronia dyeriana. The sequence continues at coordinate 82,919,810 of CM065300.1, read as the reverse complement.
CCTGGAACCCCGAGTCCCGAAGTCGGGCTCCAAAACCATCCTATAAAATAAAGGAAAGGTCGCCGAGCTCAGGAAGCATTTAAAGTGAAGCCCGACATAAACAAAGTGAGTTATTTCCAAAACAAGGCTTTCTGAGGTCAAAATTAACTTGTAGCCTAAACCAGAAGCCCACCAACATCTCCAGAAGCTCGCTATTCTCTAAAGATACAAAAAGAGGGCCTTTAAGGGGATCAAATTCACGCTATAGCTATGCTCCAATTCTCTAAGGGAAACTTGAACCTATCTGGACAAGAAAGAGGAAGCTCGCCTAATTTGTTCTACCTCCCACAAGGCCGACTCGAGCTTTAAAGGACCAGGGAGGGTTAGGCCAAAGTTTCTAGGACCAAAACTAGTGTAAGAGTTTACCTCGCTCTATGAAAAAATGAACGTCTAACTCGACGACCTCTATGAAGAATCATGCCATGGGTATACACAAGATCATATCTACACTCCAACGAACATTAAAACTCTGCGTACGTTTAAGGTAAGAGGCTGAGTCCAAAAAGGAAATGAACTAGTCTCCACCAAAGATAGTCTTGAATTAACTCAAAATCAATGATTTATAAATAAAATATCATGCCCGATAAGAAGAGAAGGGATTCAGAGAATAAAGGCGGGAGATCCAATAGTTTAAACCATTCAGGCCATGTATAAATATGCCCAAGCATGATAAATAAAGGGGGGGAAGAGAAAAAAAAAGAATCGATATAGAAAAAGAGAGATTTGTCTTCGGTCTAAATTCTGTAATCAGAACACGACCTCCACCATTATCTACTATTCTAGAGGCGCGAAGTTGCCACCCTACTACATCCTGGAGAGTTAAAGAGTGTTTAAGAGTCCTTTTGTATGATATTTAAAATTGATAATTGTTAACCGAAAATTCACTCAGGGTGGGGAATTACAGCTAACGCCATTAAGACCACTACCATGGATGTGATGGTCGGGGTTGGTACCTTTGATACCTAACCTGCATAGATAAACACAAGTGTTTGTATAGCAATAATAAGTGGAGACTTTAGTATTGATTACTCATGGAATACAAGATTCTCTCTCATATGCTCACTATCTCTCTAGAATGTAGGAAGGTGGCAACTTTGTACTTGTTGAATAGTGGATGTCACGACAGCTGTGTTCTGATCACAGAATTTAGGTCCGACATACTTCTCTTTCCTTTTTTCTCTGTCATCCATCCTTATGCTGCCCTTCTCCCTGTAGGAATGTTTTTATATATTTATATGCGGTTGAATAACTTTGATGGATGTATCTCCCTTATTGATTCTTTGAACCTACTCCCTCCTTATCGGGCGAGATCAATTATTTGAAAGTTGTTAACTCTGAGTAAATAGTGGAAATGATGATACTGTTGACGAAGATAAGTTTACTTCCTTTTGGAATCAAACTCTTGACTTGCATGTAAAGGCTGGTTGTTACATAGATATATTCTTGTGCGTACTTACGACATGATTCTTCATGGAGGTTGTTGAGCTAGCCATTCGTATTTTTTGTAAAGCGAGGTAGATCTACGCTTTGGTTCCTTTTTCTGAGGCTTGGAATGGACACCTTAGAAGTCATTCCTATGAGGTAACATGAATCTGATTTATTTAGAGGTTTTCTTCCTTCTTATATATTGGAGGAGACAGCGGGCTCTTAGAGAGGTTCGTGGACTTCTCGTTCAGGCCATGAATTATGCTTGACCTCTAAAACCCTTAATCCGGAGGGGGCTTTCTTTGCTTGTTAGGCTTCTTGAGCTTGGCGACCCCCCTGGCCTTCACGGGGTGGTTATGGAGGCCAACCCTAGGAACTAAGGTTCCCAGGTAGGTGGCCTCGAGAAGCCTAGACTCTAGTGTTCTCGTGGGGTCTCGACATGGTCGTGCCTAGCTTCTTCCCTTATAGTTTTGAAGCCCGGAGATCCCTCCGTGCTTCTGTGTGGTAGTTTTATGGTACATCCGGGGTTTCATGAATGTCAACTTTGGGCTTCGATTTGGGTTGGAAGATTGGAAAATTTCTCTTTAACCCCTGGCCAAATTTTACTATTAACAGAAGTCCTCTCTGACTTGAACACCGGAGGTAGAGTTATGGTTGGAGTCAAATTCCCTGTTTAATTGGGAAATTTTTTCGTTACGAGATAATTACTAAGAATCTCGAATGAAATCTTCCCATTAATCGCCCAAATGATGTGTCGAACTTGAATTGGTGTGTTCTTCGAGGAAAACCGACTGCGTTACGGTTCTCTCCGTGGCTCGAGGTGATCTTCCTCAGGTTATCGCCGACTTCATTACACCCCTAACCATTATTTAAATTCAAATTCATTGCTCGTTTCTTCACACTTTCTCTCAATTTCAAACTTACATATTTCTTCTCCTTTAGTTGTCTTCTCCGACCACATCTTTATCTTTCACCTACCTTCAAGCTCTTTTCATCCAACAATGTCGAACTCCTCTGACGGCATTGAAGCCTTGGTTGAGGGCACTGAAGGCTCTAATTTTGAGCGGAGAGAACTCTTCCTCGGTCCGTCAACATCGTCGCTCTGATAAGAACGTCACAATCGGTTCCGATTTCTCGAATCAACCCGACAACCCTCTAAATTTAGTTGACGAAGATTCCGATGCAGGAGAAAGGGTCGATATCGCTGGGGAGGTTCAAGTTGCGGTGGTTGGGCTTTCTTCAGCAATGCCTCTTCCTTTAGAATCTAGGGTTATTCCCGATTCTATAATTGACCCACAATCGATCAACCGAATTCAGGATAAATACGGCATTCCTAAAGGTGTTACCCTTACAGTTCCCCATAGGAACTATGATGTTTATAATCCTCCCGCGGGAGTGCTTCCCATTCATTTGGCGGCCTTTGAGAACGGGGTCAGACTCCTCCTTCACCCCACTCTTCGGCAGGTCCTTAGCACCCTTCAATTAGCTCCTCTTCAACTGACACACGGCTTCTGGAGGCATCTGATTGGCTTCCTCATTCTGTGGATGGAACAGTACGAGCTAGGAAAGGTCACCTGGGAACCAGGGGCAGAAGAGCTGGCCTACCTTATTCAGATCAGGAGCTTGTCTGGAGGTCCCCGGGGACAGTTCTACGTGAAGGCCAAAAACAAACTCAACTTTATAATCCCTGGCACTTCGAGAAAAGACCCTGCCTGGAATGAAGAGTGGATATTAGCAAGGGGAGATTGGGGAAACTCCGTATTCATCGGTGGGCATGAGTTCGTGGTTCCTACTGCTTTCAGTGACAAACCCTCATGGGATCGGGATTCCCTGCCTGCTGAGTCTGAGGCTGTGCTGAAGACTATCTGGCAAAAAATTATCTGAACTTGAAATTTCCAAATGCTGACCCCTTCGATCCCCGCAGGGTGAACAAGTATCTGCAGATCTCTAATGCTTCCCTTCGTGAGTAATATTAAGTTATCATGCTTTGTTTTCATTAGCTGATTTGCCTCTGATATCCTCCGTTTCTTCCCATTTTTTTAACAGTTTTTGTTGTTGCTCCAGCTTCTCGTGAAACCCAGAAAGCTCGAACCCCTCCCCCTCTTTCCAGGTCATCCCCGGGAGCCTTTTTGGCTACCTCAAAAAAGGGGGCCAATCATTATGGTCGCTGCTTCGCTTGTTCCTGCTTCATCTCCTCCCCAGATGAGATCTGAGATGACTGTTCTAGCATCTCGTGCAGGAATGGCTCTAAATAGAGGAGGGCCCGCTTTCCAAGCCACTGATACATCCACTTCTGCCCCCTCACCAGCGGTCAAGGTCGCAGAGATGTCTCTCCTCTTAGGTGATGACCTGGATTCCTCTAATGTGGCAGAAGCCGGGAAGCATCAAGTTGGGTCAGAACTTCCTCCTCCTCCTTCTCCTCCTCATGTCTTCTGAACATAAGGTCCCAGAGAATCCTCGAGAGGGGTTCTTGAAATAATATGTACAAGGTTATACTAAACAACCTAGAGGGGGGGGGGGGGGGGGGTGAATAGGTTGTCTCTCAATTTTGACAAATTTTCAAGACTAGTGAAAAAACCTTGATAAGCATACAAATTATCATTTAACATGATTGTTATGAGAAAACAATATATTCAAGTATGCTCAAATCTCTACTCTTAGTCTACAAAACATACAACAAGAATCAATGTATCTTATGAACAAATATATTCAATGTAGATAACATTCCCTAAGTTTTACTTAGAGTATTACAATGTGATACTTTACAACTTGAATGAAATATCACAAGATACAAAGTTATCCAACATACATAAAAAATATTGTATAAAGAAGTCAACTTACATATAAAGTTCAATACACTTTTTTTAAATAACAATTAGCAATATAAGAGAGATAGGGATAGAGAAAAGTTGACACAAGATATAACGTGGAAAACCTTCGAAGAGGAAACATCCACGGGCTAGCAGCCACCGGCAAACAAAATCCACTGGTAGATAAGACAAGTACAATCTCTCAAGTGACCCCTTCACCAAGAAACTACCCTCCTATCCTACTCTAGAAGTTGTCGCCCTATGCTCAACAATCCGAGGCTTCACACCTCTTGTCAAGACTTCATTGCTTACCTTATCCGGATCCTCACGACCCAAGGCAAGACTTCTTGCTCAACTATCCGAGTCTTCCCGACTCTAGTCAAGACTTCCTTGCTCACCTATCCGGATATTCACGACCCTAGGCAAGACTTCTTGCTCGACTATCTAAGGCCTCAAGCCTCTAGCCAAGACTTCCTTGCTAGACAATCCGAGGCTTCACACCTCTTGCCAAGACTTCTTGCTCAACACCATAGATCTCACACCTATTGTCAAGACTTCCTTCTCACGAGGCATCTAGGTGATCATGAATGCAAAACGCAAACAAGCACGCAACATAGAATAAGATGATCAACAAATTCTATGGAAACTAGAATTAATCAATGAGCACACAAAGTATATTTTTCTAGTTTATAATCCAAAAGTGACACCACACAAGATGATGCATTAACATATGAAATGTATGGATTAGGTACACTCCATGAAGATCTAGACATAGACAATAAAGTTCACAAAACAAGATTTTCTAGATCTTGTACATGAACAAAAATCTAGAGCATGCCAAATTTCCAAACACACAATTTAAACCTAGATTTTATTCATGTTGCTAAAGCTTGAAATAAACATGTTCATAAAGTACATATTCAAGACTTTAGTACTAACACAAAAATGCTAGAAACACAAGATATGATCAATGAAATCTCTAGCAATCATTTAGAGCATATATTCATAAAAATAGTCAATTAAACTCTAATAAACTTTAAATATAAAATCATATGTGCTAATCCAAGATCTATTCAACAAATGAGTTCTTACCACATGATAAGACTATTAATCATGAAAATAAAGTCAATCAAAGCACAAATAGTCTTAGATTCAAAGCTAGCACAATACAATCCCAAATATGTGAAAACATAGGTAAAATCAAAACCTAACTCAACATGTGAGATTTCAATTGAAACTCAATCTAGCTTTTAAATGAAGATCTATCACTCATCAACATTTGTTAAAGTCAAATACACAACAATAGGAAGAAGACCCAAGGTAATTGAAGACTATCTCTATGTAGTTTGCATTCTAGTGTGAATTGTGTTTGTATGTGTAAATGTTTGTATAACATGAATATTGAACTTGAATTTAGCCTTAAATCATTCTTGATTGAGTTCTAGTCATTTCGGTTACTCATACTATTGATTTCAAGTTCTAAGTCAAAAGATACTACACTTTCAACTCATGTTGCATTCATTGTCTTCGTATTCATATATCGAGTCAAATTATTATTTTCTAGGTTGAGTATCTTATATGTCCATGTCCGTGAGAGAGTTATGGTTTGTAATCTGCAAACGGATTTGAATTCTGAGTTCAGAGGCCGAAGAACAGTTGAAGAACGCGAGGGGAGCACAAGAGGAAAAGAAGTGCAACCAAGCACTCTTTCCCAAGATGGCGCGTGGCCATATTGGGACAGAATGCTTGCTGCCCTGAGATGCCCACGCACCATCTCAGGAAGCAAGCATACTTGGTGCACTTAAGGTCACTTTGGTCCTTTTTCTTCTATTCTTTCCTCTCCTTTATATTTCCCTTCCCTCTCACATTTCATTCAAAGAAGAAATTTAAAACTTGAGTGCAGATTTTCTCTCTACATTTTCTCACCTTCCAAACATCATAACTTATTCATGTGAACTCCGATTTGAGTGATTCAAAGTTGAGAGTGTTTGTATATTCATCCACATCTTTTCTATGAAGGTTTGAGTTAGTTTTATTGCTGTTTTTGGAGTCTAAATTCACAAAACTAGGACTGCACCAAAATCAACTAAGGTATTGATTTTCTCTCAAAGTTTTCTTTTAAAACTTTTTCAATTGCCTTGGGTTTTCTTCTTCAACATATATATGAGTCTTTTGATTGTTTTGATTTAAGTTTTAACATATTTAAAGATAGATTGAGTTTCAATTGAAATCTCACATGTTGAGTTAGGTTTTGATTTTGCCTATGTTTTCACATGTTTGGGATTGTATTGTGCTAGCTTTGATTCTAGGACTATTTGATGATCTTTGATTTATTGATTTTGTGAAAAATAGTTCTTCACATGTATTAGGCTCTCTTTGGCTGAAATCTCACAATGATACATGTGCTTGTGTTCTTTTGAGCTATTCATGTGTTTGTTGAATCTATGATTATGAATATGCTCTAGAACTTTAGCTTTAATCTAAATGACTTTGTCATATGATTTTAGCATGTTTTTGGTTTATGAGATTTAAATTTGATTATGTGATTAATTGAACATATCTTGTGATTCAAGTTTTAGATCTATGCTGCATTTATCTAGGTTGTAATTAATGTTGAACATATCTTACATGATCTAGATGGATTAAACATGCATGATTGACTAGACTACATTTGATTTGTGCATTCATGCTCATGTCTAGTATTTTCCATAGGATGTGTTGATCATAACATTCTATGTTGCGTGCTTGTTTGAGTTTTGCATTCATGATCACCTAGATGCCTTCTGAGAAGGTAGTCTTGACAATAGGTGTGAGACCTATGTTGTTGAGCAAAAAAGTCTTGGCAAGAGGTGTGAGACCTCAGATAGTCAAGCAAGAAAGTCATGACTAGAGTCGGGAGGACTCAGATAGTTGAGCAAGAAGTCTTGCCTTGGGTCGTGAGGATCCGGAAAGGTGAGCGAGGAAGTCTTGACTAGAGTCGGGAGGACGCGGATAGTTGAGCAAGAAGTCTTGCCTAGGGTCTTGAGGATCCAGAAGGGTGAGCGAGGAAGTCTTGACAAGAGGTGTGAGGCCTCGGATTGTTGAGCAAGAGGGCGACATCTTCATGAGTAGGATAGGAGGGTAGTTTCTAGGTGAAGGGGTCACTTAAGAGATTGTACTTGTCTTATCTACTAGTGGATTTTGTCTGCCGGTGGTTGCTAACCCAAAGATGTTTCTGTAGGGAAAAGAACGGTTCAAAACGTAACGGAAGCGTGAGAAAATCGAAAATTAGGGTTTGCGTATAAATAAATAAAAATTCCCTTTTATGCAATGAGAACTTTAACCCTAGATTAATTGATGTATATAAAAGTATCATACCTTTTTCGCATGATGATTGAACAAGCGTCGAATTGATTCTGTAAGATCTTCCAATCCACACACGAACGTGAATCACCTAGGAGTGTGGGCTCCCTTTCTTGAAATTGTATTCCTGAGGATGGGGACAAAACAAAAATATTTTCTTTGTTAGTTACAAATATCCTCCAAGAGAAAAATCAAAGAACGTCCGGTCACTTGTGAATTATCAATCAATTTGATTGAAACTCACGTGAACCTTGATTCGATGTTGTACACAAAACCCTTTTGATGTAAACGATATTAGTATACTATCGAATACAAAAATGTTCCCCTTTTTTCTCTACTTGGCCGAATTCCCACACTAATGCTTAGAGATGATCAAATTTTTTCTAGAGTAAAATCAGATTTTTCTCCTTCAAAATTCCTTTGACGACCAAATTCTTCTCTTAGAAAAATTAGCTTGGCCGAAATTCACCTCTAGTTGCCTTAGTCATGACTGAAATTCTCTTGCACATGTATATAGGATGATAAATCCTTTCCTAAGAAGGATTTGCTTGGTTGTCAATAATCCTTTCCTTAGGTGGATTTATTTGGTAGTTGAGAGTCCTTATTTAAAAGGAAAACTAACTACTCCTATAACCATATGTTTTTAGCCAAATTTCACTCTTTGATTTAGATTAGGAGAGTTTATTCTTTTCTAAGAAGGATTACTTGATGGATAAGAATCCTATCCTTAGGTAGATTAACTTGGTGGTTATGAATCATTTTCAAAGAAGAATTCTACCACTAATTAGTTTTTCTTGGTGACCAAGAATCCTTTTCCAAACAGAATTCATTCCTACACCAAGACTCCTAATCCAACTCAATAACTTATCTGTAACCATATTAAAGACTTCCTAATTTGATTAGATAAATAATTTCTTTTATTTTTCTACTTATCAAATATAGTCTTTAACATTAACTATACTACCAACAATAGTATAGTTTTAGGAGACCATCTCCTACTAGGAATTTTTTTTTGAATTTTAATTAAATAATTAATTAATTTCCATTTAATTAAATAATAAAATAAAATTAATATATTTATGCTATTCTTAATAGCCTTTGCCGCCCATACCATATATGTAAGGGCCATATATTATTTTTCTTATTTTATTAAATCCATTGGACCTTAATAAAAAGTCCACATATGAACTAGACCTATTCTTACAAAAAGAAACAAGCTCACATGCCTTATTACAATTCTAGATGGAACCCCATTGGTCCGGTAGAATATATTCAGTGATCCATGGAAGTTCGTGTGGATTGAGGATCTTGGTTGGCTATCTAAATTTAAGCTCCAACAGACACAACCTAATCACAATCAACAAATAATTTACTTAGGTCCGATCTATTTAATTTTAGTTCATTCCACTAAAGAACTAAAATTGAACTCTTAAATAAAGATAGAATAAGTTGATGTTACTCATTCAAACCCTAGACAACCTTATTGGAGAAAGTGTATCCTCGTGAAGAATACCAGTAATCGCCAAAAGCTCATAGACAGCCTATAGCTCTCCAAGTTACCATATTTACTCATATGACCACATTTTGAACTTGGATATTTTGACTTGTCCAGCAGCCATATTTCAATAGACACTATTGAAAACTTAACGTTAAGATTTAATATCCAATACCACAAAACATCCATATGATGGTATTCTACTCTCATTCAATAAATGGAGCCACGATGTCCATATCTATAAATGAAGTCCTCTATCAGTTAACAAATGAATACCACCGAACTATCGAGGATAGACTATGCTATATAATCGTACTCATTGATAGCTCAAATGATAACACTTGCTACCATAAGTCCATAATTTATCTCAGGATTGAGATAGACTCTCCGATTGTCTTCAAATGAAAACTTTTATCCATTGACGGTTCTAGATTAAGTATTTCATTTTGATCCTATTCAATGCACCCAATGCACTAGATTCTTTTTCCCAAAGACACCACACTTTGATGATTTTAGACTCATCATAACACATTTGATCCCACTCAAATGCTAGCAAACGAATCTACAACTTTGACAAGATAAATGTGCCCAACCTTCTATTTTAAGTTGTGAATATTATTCAAAACTAACTAAAGAATTGTGTCTACCTCATACATATCTAGATGTATGAACAATTCTTCTTTTGTCATAGTCTTTTGACCTTATGATTATTTACTTTTGACAATTATAATAATTAAACTATAAATGCTATAAGATTTGTTAAACTAGAAATCACTTTATTCATATGAGAAGATTGTTAATTACAATATTACACTCTTGCTATCGAGCATAATCCTAACAGTTTCCTCTTTGGAGGTTTACCACGTTATTTCTTGTGTCAACTTTTCTCTATCCTTATCTCTCTTATATTTGTATTTGTTATTTGAATACCATGGATAGAACTCTTTATGTAAGTTGACTTCCTTTCTATAATACAGATTGTGTATGTGTTACAATTACTTGTTTGTATCACACTTTTCTTGTTTTATATATTGATTAAGTGTCTTTAATTGATATATATATATATATCGTGATACAAGCAATCTAGAGGGACAAACTTTTTTTTGTTTCTAAGGGAGTCGAAAAAGGTGTCTAACCTATTCACCCCCCTCTAGTTTAGCCTTGTGCATTTAACCGTGTTTGTATTTTCAAAGTTATCCCCTTTTGCCTGATAATCCTCAGAGACTTGGTTGACTATGAGCAACGAGTCACTCCTAACCCGTAGGTAATCAACCCCGAGCTCTGCGGTTGCCCTTATTCTGGCTAAAAGGGCTTCATACTCTGCCTCAATGTTAGTGGCTTTAAATTAAAATCTGAAGCAGTGGCAACACTCAACTCCTTCTGGATCGATTAGAACTATACCCTCTCCTCCCCTAGCTTGCCCGGAAGCTTCAACAGTGTAAAGGATCCACGACTTGTAACCCTCCGGCCAGCTGCCTGATTCTGGAATCTTCTCATTGGCTATGTCTGTTGCTGCGGAGGTCGCTTGGCCTAGGGGCATTATGAGCTCTGCTACAAAATCTCCTAGAGCCTGGGCTTTAATTACGGTCCTAGGCTTATACCTTAAATCAAACTGGGTGAGCTCCATGAAAATACAATCACGGTTAAATGCTCAAGGCTAACCTAGAGGGGGGGGGGGGGGGGGGTAAATAGGTTAGACACCTTTTTCGACTCCCTCAGAAACAAACAAAAGTTTGTCCCTATAGATTGCTTGTATCACAATATATATATATATTAATTAAAGACAATTAATCAATATATAAACACAAGTAAAATGTGATACAAACAAGTAATTGTTACACATACACAATCTATATTATAGAAAGGAAGTCAACATATATAAAGAGTTCTATCCACAATACAAATATTAGAGAGATAGGGATAGAGAAAAGTTGACAGAAGATATAACGTGGTAAACCTCCAAAGAGGAAACATCCACGGGCTAGTAGCCACTAGCAAACAAAATCCACTAGTAGATAAGACAAGTACAGTCTCTCAAGTGACCTATTCACCTAGAAACTACCCTCTTATCCTACTCTAGAAGTTTTCGCCCTATGCTCAACAATCCGAGGCCTCACACTTCTTGTCAAGACTTCCTCGCTCACCTTATCCGGATCCTCATGACCCAAGGCAAGACTTCTTGCTCAATTAAGTCCTCACGACTCTAGTCAAGACTTCCTTGCTCACCTATCCGAGTTCTCCCATTTCTAGGTAAGACTTCTTGCTTGACTATCCCGATCCTCACGACCCTAGCCAAGACTTCCTTGCTTGACAATCCAAGGCCTCACTCCTCTTGCCAAGACTTCTTGCTCAACACCATAGGTCTCACACCTATTGTCAAGACTTCCTTCTCACAAGTCATCTAGGTGATCATGAATGTAAAATGCAAACAAGCACGCAACATAGAATGTTATGATCAACACATCCTATGGAAAATACTAGACATGAGCATGAATGCACAAATCACATATAGTCTAGTCTATCATGCATGTACAAACAATCTAGATCATGTAAGATATGTTCAATATTAATCACAACCTAGATAAACTTGAATCACAAGATATATTTAATAAATCACAAGATCAAGTTTAAATCACATAAACCTAAAACATGCTAAAATCATATGACAAAGTCAATTAGATTTAAGCTAAAGTTCTAGAGCATATTCCATATCATAGATTCAATCAAAACACATGAATAGCTCAAAAGAACATAAGCACATGTATTATGTGAGAAATTCGACCAAGAGAGCCTAATGCGTGTGAGGAACTATTTTTCTCAAAATCAATCAATCAAAGATCATCAAATAGTCCTAGAATCAAAGCTAGCACAATACAATCCCAAACAAGTGATAACATAGGCAAAATTAAAACCTAACTCAACATGAATGATTTCAATTGAAACTCAACCTAGCTTTGAAAGTGTTCAAAACACAAATCAAAACACTCACAATATACAAATATATGTTGAAGAAGAAAACCCAAGGCAATTGACAAAGTTTTAAATGAAAACTTGGAGAGAAAATCAATACCTTAGTTGATTTAGGTGCAGTCCCGTTTTGTTGTATGCTTAGACACCAAAAACAGCAGCAAAACTTACTCAAACCTTAAAAGAAAAGATGAAGGATGAATAGATGAACACTCTAAACTTTGAATCACTCAAATCGGAGTTTAAATGAAGAAGTTGTGATATTTGGAAGGTGAGAAAATTTAACGAGAAAATTTCTGCACACTTGTTTTAAATTTCTTCTTAGAATGCAATGTGAGAGGGAAAGAGTTTATAAAGGAGAGGGAAACTTGGACATGTGAAATAACAAAGAGGGACAAGAAGTAGCCAAGCAAGATTGCTGCCCGAGATGGCACGTGGGCATCTTGGGGCAGCAAGCCTTCTGCCCCGAGATGGCCACGCGCCATCTCGGGAAAGAAGTGCCTTACTTGCTTCTTTCTCCTCCAACCTTCCTTCACGTTCTTCGACCGTTCTCCGGCCTCCGAATTCAGAATTCAAATATGTTTATGGATTACGAACCATAACTCTCATATAGACATGGAAATATAAGATAATCAACCCAGAAAATAATAATTCGACTCGATATACGAATAAAAAGGTAATGTATGCAACATGAGTTGAAAGTGTAGTATCTTTTGACTTAGAACTTGAAATCAATAGTATGAGTAACCGAAATGACCAGAACTCAATCAAGAATAATTTAAGACTAAAATCAAGTTCAATATCCATGTTATACAAACATATACACAAACAAATACAATTCACACTAGAATGCAAACTACATAGAGATAGTCTCCAATCATGCATTTTTCCAAAACATGTTATTTCCATACCAATGCATGAGCATTCATCTTCAAGTGTGTGAATGTGTTATACATGGTGCACAATAATGTAGGGACACATATGAATTAATTGTATGTGTGTGCCTATAATGGTGCACAATGATTCAGGGACACATTCGAATGAATTATGTGTGTGTGCCTATAAAGGTGCACAACGATGCAGGGACACAAATGTATGATATGTGTGTGTGTGTGCCTAAGCCTTGTAAGAGAAAGATAAGGTCTTAGTATACCTGTGTAGAGCCATATTGCATCCTTTCTCTAGAAGACTTAGAACTTGCTTTTACTTGTTGTTTCTTCTTACTTGAAGCTTGAATCATCATGAATCTAAACAACTAAATAATTTGAAGTAAACATCATTTTGATATGGAATTAATGCCAATACAAACTAAAACCTAACAATCTCCCCCTTTGGAAAATTCCATGTCAAAACACCTATACATTTACTACAAATATAAAAATGAAGATAGGTCACAAAATCACTCCCTCACATTACAATGAGTAAGATTCCTATAACTAATCTTCACCAACTCTTGAACTTCATCTTGATCTTCTCTTGAAGCAACCTACAAACCATCTCAAAGCACAATGCATATACAAGAGAAAGACAACAAAATGGCAACATATAATATGGATAAGAATATATAATTAAGTCCACAAATACATGTATCTCCCCCTCAATACATGCCAAATACAAGAATTCTTAACCAAATCTTAAGGCTAATTATTACATGCCATTGAAAATTCAAAAGTTCACAAAAACAACATAAAAGGAAACTAAGCAACTAACAACTCTTTCTCCCCCTTTTTGACATGAAATGATGCCAAAAGGTAAGAAACATACCATGAGACTCAAATACTAGCTACTATATCTACCAAAGAAAGATGTGCGTGTAGTTGACCTAACATAATGCTTGAGAGGTGGTCTTGAATTTGATGCAATACACTCCTCTAACTCTTTTATTCTAGCATCTTATTTTTCAACTACAGCACTAAGCTCATCAACCTTCTTCTTCAAATGTAAAGCCCAATCCGAAAGAATGTTTATGCTAGTCTCTTGACAATCAACTTGTAAACTACTAAATAGTCCAAAAGTATCACATGTCTTACCCTTTTCCTTATATGACATGTATGACACACGTTTATCACTATACTTTTCCAAGGGTTGTACCAACATATCATCTCCACTACTTGTAACACCACAAGCTAAACACAAAGAAGTCATAAACCCTGGTAATGCAAGCTTCTTATCTCCTCTAGTTGAGAAAGCCGCATTATCCAAATAAAACATAAGTAAATCCCTAAGGTTTATAGGTTGATTAGTCACCAAGGCATATACTATTTTGATCTTGTCTTTATTCAACTTGGTTGAATTCGAAGATCCAACAATATTAGTGCAAATGAATAGATGCCAAAATGCACTTGGCTTAGTTAACTCATGTTGACTAATATATGCTCTACCTTTCCACTCAAAAGAAGCATTGTCACATAGAGTTCTACCCATGATATTAAGATTCTCAATGATATCAACATCTAGAAAGTTTGAATAAATATCACTAGATAGCCCAAGAAACTTGTTAATGTTTACCGGGTTAACTCTAAACATAACACCCCTAATCTCCATCAAAGCATCCAATAAGGTGGCACTCTCTCTATATTCATGATAAAACTCTCTAACAAGAGTATCATTCACTATTCCTAGCATGCTCACCCAAGATTCCCAATTTCTATCCTTAATACATATAAGAACATAAGAATCTTTACATTTACTTAAGTCAATGCCTCTCTCTTGAAATATCTTCTTAGTTCTAAAGATCCCTAAATCTTTTGATCTTGAAGCTTTGGATCCCTTTGAGGTAGACTTGGCTTTCACAATGGGATTCGATTGATTTCCACTTCCGGTAACTTTAGTTCTTCCCATTTGTTCTTGTGAAATAAGATGCTATATACATACAACAAAAGTGAGTGAAAGACAAAACAAGCATATTAGTCAGAAATATATAAACACAATGACATATGACTTAAGAATAAATCATCATACAAGACAAAAATAGTGATTAATATCTTACGAGCATCATTAAGTCAAAATATGCCAACATGTAACAAAATGAAGCATGTGAACATATCATAAAAGAGAACAATGTCTAGCCCATAATGCTCCCCGTTGATAAATGCTATAACTAAAATCAATGATAGCATATAGTTCACAAAGATGTTCACACAATAACACATTCAAACAATTTGAAGAAATATCAACAAAATAATCTTCATATGCTAAGAGAGATACAAAAAGTTTTTTCAAGTTCTCTCGTAATTCTTCAACAATTACTTAGATATCATCATACTCATAAACAAAGTGTGTGTGTGAGAGATATGCTTCAAATATATATCAAGAAGTAGTTTGATAATCAACATGCAAACAATTTCCAACAACTATTCATCTTAAGCTTTTCCATAAAAAGTCAAACCGATTATCATCCGGAAATTTTGCTATTAAGAGAATAGATTTCAACATATGAGCGTTTGTGTGCGTGTGGCTCGTCATCCCATTTCTATTTTTCAACCCGAGCTCATTTGATTTTCAACTAAACTCCTTTTTAAGCCTTCCTCCTTTTCTTTTTAGGCTTTGAATCAAAGATTTTTTTTTTAATTTCATTTCAACACTTCTTTGATTTTTCCATTTTTTTTACATAAACAAAATTCACTTAATGACGGCTTTCACTCATCACAATGGTGTAGCTCTTTCCAACATTGGGTAGCTTTCACAACCAATGTGTGTAGCTCTTTTCATGAAGGTGCTCGTTGAGTTCTATGTAATTACCGAAGCAAAATGGATACTAACCATAGGTCATTTTAAATGTACTTAAGCATAAAAACTTCAAGGTGTATCCAATGTTTACATATTAGTAAACTCAACCTACTAGCAAAACATATAAGAGAAGCAAGGTGCAATTTTAGAAAACCAAGATTTTATGGCTCATAAGCACATGATCTACGAGCAATAAGTAGAGACTTATTCAAGATCATTACTTCTCTAATGAGTAGCTTTCAAAGAATATGAAGCTCATATTTTCAAAAGTAATACCACTCAATATACCATACATAAACAATCATCAAAGTTAAGATCAATGTGAACAATATCACTATTAGATCCTAAAATAGAAAATGTCAATGAGAACCATATGTATGCTATACAAAATTCTCTAATATGACATGTGTTAACGTCGATTTCTAGATTATGTCAGAAAAGCCAACAAGGATTGGATTTCGGCTATTGATTCAAAGTGAAAGAGATTCAGAGAGAGTAATGAAGACAAGCTTTACGTGGTAAAACTCCGATGACCGGAGAAACGTCCACGGGTGGTTGAAGGATCAACCAAGCCAACATCCACTATGAAAATATGATGTTTACAAGCTCTCGATCTCTCTTTTTTCTCTTTGTATTTGCTATTATTGTTGTATGCTATTTTTTCTATCTCTTTTGGAACCAGATTATGGGTCTATTTATATGCTTATAGAACCCTAATCTGCTTTGTACAAGTAATACGAGATCTTTATATTTAATTGTGATTCGGTTACTTGTTTAAGGCTGATTTGTCTTCTTTCCTGTTTCGAAGTCTCTTATGGAAATCGAGTGGGATTCTAGTAGTGCAGTTCAATTTGGACTTGTTTCCTTATAAGAATGTAGTCTACATAAAGAAATCAGGTTATTTCCTGATTGGGGACTCTTCAAACTTAATGTTCCATTTTATTTGGGATTCCTTCCTGATGGATATCTTTGCGTATTTAATGACTTAATCCGTGTGAAATAAGCACCTAGTTCTTACTCGAATCATTTTTATTCCCGAGTAAGAGCAATACTTGATGGTCCCGAGTAGCTCCGTTTGAGCCTAAGTGGAAGCGTTGTTTAACCAGTCCCGAGTGTTATTAACTGATCCAAAGTAGGTTTCATTCAATATATGCTTACTCGAGCTTTTTTCTCTTTAATGATGCCTCGTAGGATATTTCCTGAGTGTCCATTTGGGCGTCCACCTAGCTATTTTCTCATTCCTGCCAATGACGTGTATGCTTGGTAAAATTCACGTACGACAACATGCTATGAGATGTATGTCAAAAATTGAGTCAAAAAATGAATATCTAAGAGAATATGCATTAGAGTATAGAGATACCTTTTTGCACATTATATTCACCAAATATCATACTTCGCCCTTTTTATGAGCACTCTTGCCTTGAATGTCCTCATGACACCAAGTTGACGATGTTTCACAACAAGAGTATAAAAAGCATAATATCTCAACTCAATCAACACATATAACAAAAGAACTTCTTCAAAGTTAATCAACAAATTTTAACCATCATAACAAACATGATGTGAGATAACCAAGTTCATATAAATACATGGAGTATTCAAAACTAGCAAGCAAGAATTCTCAACACAATTGATATATAGCCTCAAAGCCATCTCACATGTGCTTCTTATTTTAGTGATAAGAGCACTCACCCTTGAACCACTTGTTCTTTGGTGTACCTACACAAACATTTCCAATATCATCCTTAACAACAATGTTAAATCTAGAGTAAAGTCCTTCAATGACTTGATTAACAAGAATATCATTAGCACACTCTTCCTTAACATTTTCAACACAATTTTTGTCAAGTTGAACAAGATTAGTATTCTTTCTACTCCACAACTTCTCCTCATGCTTAGCAAAATTATCATGTTTCTTAACACTCAAGGCCTTAGCATGTTCAAGTTGGAGTTTAATCTTCTTATTCCTAGATTCATTTCCTAATTTGCATTCGTCAATGTATTTAAAACTCCTAGGCTTAATGTGACCTATTGTGTTGCAATAATGGCGAATTAGAATAAAAGATGAGATTGTACCTTTTGGAGTTGAACTAGCTTCACTAGGAGTTTGCAAAGATACCTTGTTCACCAACTTCTTCTTGGCTTTTGATATTCTCTTCTTGTGTGGTTTTCTATCATTCACAACTTCATCAAAGTGTGTAGGAAGTGATGCTTCCAAGAGCTCCTCTTCAACTACCAAGTCGTCTTCACCACTATGAGAGTTAACAAGATTCCTAACACTAGACACACAAACCGAATCATTCACTAAGTCCTTGATAGCCTTATTAGCCGTGTCTATCTCTTCCATCAATTCTTGTTCTCTATTCTTCAAAGAAGATATTACATTATCCTTCTCAAGGTTTATCATTTCAAGTTCTCTAAACTTCTTCATAATATCACCTTTCTCACCAAGAAGTCTACGAGTAACAACCACAAACTCATCTAGTTGCTTCTTGATCAAATCATCCTTTTCAACTACTTCTCTTTGAGCATTATCTCTAGCTTCTTCAAGCTTTTCTATCTTTTTCAACAACTCAAGATTAGTAGGAATGGAACTAGAGCTTCCATGATAATTTGCATCAAAGTTCTTGTTCAAAGATATTGTACTATCAACATCTAGTGGAGAATGAGAAGCCGTTAGAGCCTCAAAGTTGCTTACCAACTCTTCATCACTTGAAGACTCACTACTAGAGCTCTTATTGTCACTAGAATTATCATCACTCCAAGTAGCCGCCAACACTTTGCCTTTCTTGTCTTTCTTAGATGGCTTCTTGGTGCACTCACTAGCAAAGTGACCAAAACCATGACAATTATAGCATTGAATCTCTTTCTTGTTCATGGCTTGACTATACTTCTCAATCCCTAGAGATGATGTTCTATTGACTCCTTTTTCCTTAGAAGACTTGCCTCTAGGCTTAGCATTTTTCTTTAGAAACTTCTTGAACCTTCCAACCAAAAGTGTCATCTCTTCATTTTCATCATCACCCTCCTCCCCAATAGCATTGAGAGCGATTCCCCTACTCTTGATCTTTGGCTTCAAGCACATCTCATAACTTTGGAAAGACCTAAGCAACTCATCGATATTCATACTATCCACATCCTTGCTTTCCTCAATGGCCGTCACCTTTAATTTGATTCTCCTAGGAAGAGACCTAAGGATTTTCCAATTTAAACTCTCTTTTGAGATAGGTACTCAATGTGCTTGACATTGGTTAGCTATGGAATTGGAAGTCTTCAAACTTTTCCTATTCACTCATACTTAAACCTTCAAATTGTGATGCCAACATTTGAAGCCTCGATTTCTTCACCACTAAGGTTCCTTCATTAGTAACTTGAAGAGTATCCCAAGCTTCCTTTACAGATTCAAGATTTTGAATGTAGGAGAATTGATGCCCATCAACTCCTCCAAATATGGCATTCATAGCATGATGGTTCCATTTAGCAACCTCAAACTCATTCGTTGTCCATTCACTCCTTGACTTGAGTATCATAGTTCCATCCTCTTAAACATTGGTAGGAGGACTATAACCTTATTCCACTACCATCCAAGCCCTTTTATCAATAGAGCGGATGTAGGCTTTCATCCTCAACTTCTAATACCCATAGTTAGTACCATGAAGTAATGGTGGCCTAGTATTTGATGCTCTTTCTGCCATTACATCATCTTGTAAACCCATGACTTCAAACGCCTTGCAAAAATCGTGAAAGTATCACCCCAGACTCACACTAAGTGCAATCTAGTGTCCTGCTCTGATACCAATTGAAAATACAATCACGGTTAAATGCTCAAGGCTAACCTAGAGGGGGGGGGGGGGGGGGTGAATAGGTTAGACACCTTTTTCGACTCCCTTAGAAACAAACAAAAGTTTGTCCTTCAAGATTGCTTGTATCACAATATATATATTAATTAAAGACAATTAATCAATATATAAACATAAGTAAAATGTGATACAAACAAGTAATTCTAACATATACACAATCTATATTATAGAAAGGAAGTTAACATATATAAAGAGTTCTATCCATAATACAAATATTAGAGAGATAGGGATAGAGAAAAGTTGACACAAGATATAACGTGGTAAACCTCCGAAGAGGAATCATCCATGGGCTAGCAGCCACCGGCAAACAAAATCCACTAGTAGATAAGACAAGTACAATCTCTCAAGTGACCTCTTTACCTAAAAACTACCCTCTTATCCTTCTCTAGAAGTAGTCGCCATAAGCTCAACAATCTGAGGCCTCACACCTCTTGTTAAGACTTCCTCGCTCACCTTATCCGGATCCTCATGACCCAAGGCAAGACTTCTTGCTCAACTAAGGCCTCACGACTCTAGTCAAGACTTCCTCGCTCACCTATCCGAGTTCTCCCAAATTTAGGCAAGACTTATTGCTTGATTATCCAGATCCTCATGACCCTAGCCAAGACTTCCTTGCTTGAGAATTCAAGGCCTCACGCCTATTGCCCAGACTTTTTACTCAACACCATAGGTCTCACACCTATTGTCAAGACTTCCTTCTCACAAGGCATCTAGGTGATCATGAATACAAAAGGCAAACAAGCACGCCACATAGAATGTTATGATCAACACATCCTGTGGAAAATACTAGACATGAGCATGAATGCACAAATCACATATAGTCTAGTATATCATGTATGTACAAACAATCTAGATCATGTAAGATATGTTCAATATTAATCATAAACTAGATACATGCATATATCTAAACTTGAATCACAATATATGTTTAATAAATCACAAGATCAAGTTTAAATCACAAAAACCTAAAACATGCTAAAATCATATGACAAAGTCAATTAGATTTAAGCTAAAGTTCTGGAGCATATTCCTAACCATAGATTCAATAAAAACACATGAATAGCTCAAAAGAACATAAGCACATGTATTATGTGAGAAATTCGGCCAAGAGAGCCTAATACATGTGTGGAACTATTTTTCTCAAAATCAATCAATCAAAGATCATCAAATAGTCCTAGAATCAAAGCTAGCATAATACAATCCTAAACATGTGATAACATAGGCAAAATCAAAACCTAAATCAACATGAATGATTTCAATTGAAACTCAACCTAGCTTTGAAATTGTTCAAAACACAAATCAAAACACTCACAATACACAAATATATGTTGAAGAAGAAAACCCAAGGCAATTGACCAAGTTTTAAAAGAAAACTTTGAGAGAAAATCAATACCTTAGTTGATTTAGGTGTAGTCTCATTTTTTTTTTGATTAGACACCAAAAAAAGTAGCAAAACTTACTTAAACCTTCAGAGAAAGGATGAAGGATGAATATATGAACACTCTCAACTTTGAATCACTCAAATCAGAGTTCAAATGTAGAAGTTATGTTGTTTGGAAGGTGAGAAAAGTTTTACACACTTGTTTTAAATTTCTTCTTAGAATGAAATGTGAGAGGGAAAGAGTTTATAAAGGAGAGGGAAACTTGGACATGTGAAATGACCAAGAGGGGCAAGAAGTAGCCAAGCAAGCTTGCTGCCCGAGATGGCATGTGGGCATCTCGGGGCAGCAAGTCTTTTGCTTCGAGATGGCCACGCGCCATCTCGGGAAAGAAGTGCCTTGCTTGCTTCTTTCTCCTCCAACCTTCCTTCACGTTCTTCGACCGTTCTTCGGCCTTAAAAATCAGAATTCGAATCCGTTTATGGATTACGAACCATAACTCTCATTCGGACATGGAAATATAAGATACTCAACCAAGAAAATAATAATTCGACTCGATATATGAATATGAAGACAATGTATGCAACATGAGTTGAAAGTGTAGTATCTTTTGACTTAGAACTCAAAATCAATAGTATAAGTAACCGAAATGACCGGAACTCAATCAAGAATAATTTTAGATTAAAATCAAGTTCAATATCCATGTTATAGAAACATACACACAAACAAACACAATTCACACTAAAATGCAAACTACATAGAGATAGTCTCCAATCATGCATTTTTCCAAAACATGTTATTTCCATACCAATGCATGGAATTCATCTTCAAGTGTGTCAATGTGTTATACATGGTCCAAAATGATTTAGGGATAAATATGAATGAATTGTATGTGTGTGCCTATAATGGTGCATAACGATGCAGGGACACATATGAATGAATTGTGTGTGTGTGTGTGCCTATAAAGGTGAACAACGATACAGGGACACAAATGTATGATGTGTGTGTATGTGTGCCTAAGCCTTGTAAAAGAAAGATAAGATCTTAGTATACCTTTGTAGAGCCATATTACATCCTTTCTCTAGATGACTTAGAACTTGCTTTGACTTGTTGTTTCTTCTTCATTGAAGCTTGAATCATCTTGAATATAAACAACTAAATTATTACAAGTAAACATCATTTTGATATGCAATTAATGCCAACACAAACTAAAAACTAACACTCCTGGGCCCATAAAACCAGCCATCCAAAAACATCCAGCCATTGTAAAAACTGACAGAGGGGTTGATCCGTCACTACTATTATCGATTGAGATTGGAAGTAGGGACGAAGATTCCTTGCTGAGGTTACCAAGGCCTAAGCGAGCTTTTCCAAAAGCGTATAGTTCTTCTCGAGCTTGGTTAGCGCATGACTCATGTAGTAGATAGGCCACTGGACCCTATATCTACATTCCTTGACCAAGGCCTTGCTTACCGTAGAATCTGAAATGGCCAAGTAAATTTATAGCTCTTCTCCAGAGCTTGGTTTAACCAGTAGTGGAGGGCTTAATAGGTATTTTTTCAAGGCTTGAAAAGCTTGTTCACTCTTCTTGTCCCATTTCATGTTTCTTCCCTGCTTAATGGCTTTGAAGAATGAGAGACACTTGTCGGTCAACCGAGAAATGAACCCGTTGAGCACTGCTATCTGGCCGGTCAAGACTTGAACCTATTTAAGTGACGTTGGGGACTCCATATCCAGGATCACCTTAATCTTTTCCGGGTTAGCCTTTATGCCCCTCTCATCGACCATGAAGCCTAAAAACTTCCCCGCGGTCACCCTAAGACGCATTTGGAGGGGTTCAATCTCATTTGGTTCTCCCTTAAGATTATAAAGGTTTTGTGGAGATCGTCCAGATGCCCTTCGGAAGTTGATGACTTGGTGATCATATCGTCGATGTATACCTCCACTGATCTTCCAATTTCATACTTGAATAGCCGGTTGACCAGCCGTTTGTACGTAGCTCCTGTACTTTTAAGCCAAAAAGGCATCACTTTATAGCAATACAGACTCCGTCCGGTAATGAAACTGATCTTTTCCTAGTCAGCGGGGTGCATCATAATTTGATTGTACCCTGAAAATGAGTCCAT
The DNA here is from genome assembly GCA_032871835.1 of Dipteronia dyeriana. Classification (NCBI taxonomy): domain Eukaryota; kingdom Viridiplantae; phylum Streptophyta; class Magnoliopsida; order Sapindales; family Sapindaceae; genus Dipteronia; species Dipteronia dyeriana. Next base: position 82,896,638 of record CM065300.1, on the reverse strand, counting down.
GAAGTTCAGGAGCTTGTTTCTGGAGGTGGAGTCAACTAACTGATCAATTTTTGGTAGAGGGAAACAATCTTTCGGGCATGCCTGGTTGAGGTCAGTATAATCGACGCACATGCACCACTTCACATTTGCCTTCATGACCATGACCACACTGGCCATCCATTAGGGGTAACGTGCCTCTCTGATAAAGCCTGCTCGGGTCAATTTGTCCACTTCTTCCTTGACTGTCTCATTTCTTTTAGAGTTAAAGTGCCGTCTTTTTTGTTTGATGAGTTTCAATATCGGATCCACTGCAAGTCGGTGAGCAGCCAAAGTCATCGAGATCCTAGGCATCTCATCGTGACTCCATGCAAAAATGTCATTGAACTTTGTGAGGAGCCCGATCAAGCCCTCATTCACTCCCGGCTCAAGGGTGGCTCTGATTACGACGACCTTCGAGAGATCATCCATTCGGATAGAAATCTCTTCTAGTTTATCCGTTGTATGGCAGCTGGCCCATTCCTTTCTCTGCTCCTTCTCGTCGGGCACTACGGGGTCACCTTCAGGGTGATTTGTGTGCCCTACATCTTCTAGGGTCAATACAAGGGTTGCCCCATCTTGGATTGTTGTCACCTTGGCTAGCTACTTTGCTACAACAGTTGGGTTGGCAGACACTGCGTAGCATCTCCTGGCTGCTTGCTGATTACCCCAAACTTCCCCCACATTGTCTCCTACATGGAACTTCAGGACGTTGTGATAAATGGATAGGACCCCTTTCAAGGATGATAAAAAAGACCTCCCTAATATTGCATTGTAGGCCGATGAGGTATCCACCATCACGAAGTCTGTCATGATATTCTGCTAGAGAGGTGTGGCTCCAATGATCACTGGCAGGATTTTTTATCCCACAGGTATGATTAAGTCCCCAGTAAACCCGTATAGCGAGGTAGTACAACTATTGTAACACCAATGTTTCAAGTTTAGTTTTTCCAAGGTGTCCTTAAATAGGACATCGACGCTACTACCTATGTAGACGAGCACAAGGTGTACCATGCAGTTAGCAATCAGTACCGTGACCATAATAGGATTATCATGAGGTTGCACAGTGTTGTAGACATCTGCATCAGTGAAAATGATCTGTGACAACTGGGAGGGGTTGGTCGGACTCTGGTCGAACTTGAGGATCCCCAGCCCCTCGTCCAAACGATGGACTTTTCTTACGTGATTATTCCTGAAATTGTTGGAGGTCCCGGCCAGAGTAGGCCCTCCGTTGATGGTATGTAATATCTGGATTTGTTGCATCAGGTCCGCTTGCTCCCTTTTTCTTTTCTCAGCGTGCTCGCGAAACTCGGCTTGTACTTCCCGTCCAGTCTGAACGTTATCCCTGATTTATTGTAAGAATTCTACCAAACATCCTCCTTTGTAAACCTCGATCTGATTTCACAGGTTGTAGCACTCTAAAGTGTTGTGCCCCACGTCTTCATGAAAGTCACAATACTTATAACGATTCCTCTTATCAACAGGGGCTTTCATTGGTGCGGGCTTCTGTAGCAACCCCTTATCCCGAATGGTGAGACACACTGTCTCACGAGATGCATTTAAGGGGTGTAATGATCATACCTTCTCTCATCTCAAGCTATTGGTGCCAATGTCCTAGAAGGAGGTGAAGCTCGTAGAGGAGTTCATTTTGTAGGATATTTTTCCAATTTGGGTTGAGAGATGGGGAAGCGATACGTTGACTTATTGCTGGGTTTGTTCTAGCTTTTCTAAGCTTGCTTAGTTTTGGAAGCTTCCTTCTTCTGTCGCTTTACGGCTTTCATGTCGACGTGTTCCATTTTAACCTTGAGTTGTTCATCGACCTTAATTTGCTCCAAAGCTCGATCATAGGCTTCTTGGTAAGTCTCTGAAGGTCTCTAGGCAAAAGAACGGAAAAGCTTGCCTGCCTACAAGTTCCTTCTGAAGTTGGTGAGGGTTTCTTTCTCGGTGAAGACCTCTATCTGGATGACTTTCTTATGGAAACGCTCGATAAAAGCACAGAGGGTTTCCTCTCTCTCCTGGATCACATACTGTAGATTGATTGGGTCCTTTAATCAGGGCTTAGCTCTCTAGAATTATGAGCAAAAATTGGTCGATAGCTTCATGAAGGAATCCACACTGCCAGCATATAGCTTTCTAAACCAGATCTTAGCATAATCCGTGAGTGTAGCTGGGAAAAATCGACACATAGTGGCCCTAGTCATGTTTTGGACCTCCATCTATTGAACGAAGCTCTCCAAGTGGCTCAAGGGATCCTCAGTCATGGAGAATCTGTCGGTCGGCATTTTAAATTTTGACTGATACTCCGCTTCCCAGATGCTTCCTGTGAAGGGAGCATTCATCTAACTTAGAGGATCCTTCTTGTCCTTCTTGTACCTCTCTTTCTTCATCAGTTGGACCTCTTTCTGAAGCTCTACCAACTAGTCTCTCAGGCGTTTGCTGTCAGGTTTCCTTGAGTTGATCTTAGTCTCCTCACTATCGGACATTTCTAACGAACTAGTGACCTTTATCTGGTCCCTTCTTCAGAGGGGCTGCCTAATGGCTTTGTTGACTTTCTTCTTCCGTAACTCGGGCTTTCCTCAATGAAGTCATTGGTGGAGAAACTCTCGCCGCTCTCGGGGATGTATATCTACCGCAGAATTGACTTGCCTGGGCTAGTAGCGCGACAACACTTCTAGAATAAATGGCATGAGCCCTAACCTATCCCTAATCGAGGGTGGGAGTCCTGTTCTGTTACGAGTTGGCTTCAGAAGTTTAGGTCCTAGGCGATCAAATGCGGGTTGTCTAGCCCCGGGCCTGCTTGACTCTGCTCGATTAGAGAGGTTTGCTTGTTGGATAGTGATACCCTCAGTGAGCAGTCGAAGATGGTTGTTCTCAACGAAGGCCGCCGCTTGCTAGTCAAGCTCGATCAGGTTTCCCATATGAAAGTCTCATGACTCATGTAAAACAATAAACTTATGAATGTAAAAATGGTGGTGTGGGATTTTCCCACAGACGGCGCTAGAAAATGTTAACAGAAAATTCGCTCAGGGTGAGGAATTACAGCTAACGCCCTCGAGACCACTACCACGGAAGTGATGGCCGGGGTTGGTACCTTTGATACCTAATCTGCTTAGATAAACACGAGTGTTTGTATAACAATAATAAGTGGAGACTTTAGTATTGATTACTCATGGAATACAAGGTTCTCTCTCATATGCTCACTATCTTTCTATAACGTAGGAAGGTGGCAACTTCATACTTGTCTAATAGTGGATGTCACGACTGCTGTGTTCTGATCATAGAATTCAAGTCCGACGTACTTCTCTCTCCCTTTTTCCCTATTGTCTATCCTTATGCTGCCCTTCTCCCTGTAAGAATGTTTTGGTTTATTTATATGCAGTTGAATCACTTTGAACGGATGTATCTCCCGTCTTGATTCTTTGAACCTACTCACTCCTTATCGGGCGGGATCCATTATTTGAAAGTTGTTGACTCTGAGTAAATAGCTAAAACGATGATACTGTTGATGAAGATAAGTTTACTTCCTTTTTTGAATCAAACTCTTGACTTGCGTGTAAAGGAAAGTTGTTACATTGATATATTCATGTGCGTACTTACAACATGATTCTTCATAGAGGTTGCTGAGCTAGCCATTCGTAGTTTTCGTAGAGCAAGGTAGATCTATGCTTTGGTTCTTTTTTAGGAGGCTTGGAATAGACACCCTAGAAGTCATTTATATAAGGTAACATTGATCTGATTTATTTAGAGGTCTTTTTCCTTCTTATATCGTGGAGGAGATAGCGGGCTCCTGGAGAGGTTGGTGGACTTCTTGTTCAGGCCGTTAATTATGTTAGACCTCTAAAACCTATAACCCGGAGGGGGCTTGCTTTGCTTGTTTGGATTCTTTTAAATGTTTCTTGAGCTTGGCGACCCCCTCTGGCCTTCATGGGGTGATTGAGGAGCCTGACCCTAGCAACTGAGATTCCCAGGTAGGTGGCCTCGAGAAGCCTAGACTCCAGTTTTCACGTGGGGCTCGACTTGGTTGTTCCTAGCTTCTTCTGTGATAGTTTTGAGGCCCAGTGATCCCTCCGTGCTTCTGCGGGGTAGTTTTATGGTACATTCGGGGTTTCATGACTGTCGACTTTGGGCTTAGATTTGGGCAGGGAGAGTGGAAAGTTTCTCTTTGACCCCTGACCAAATTTTACTATTAACAGTAATAAAGGCATTACATTCCCATCTTCATTTCACTTATATCTACACATCTATCTTTATTCGGTCAGGTTAGGTATCCAAGGTACCAACCCCAGCCACCGCTTACGTTGTATTGGTCTCAAAAGTGTTAACCGGAATTTCTCATCTTGTGCAAATTCTCCGTTAACACTTTTTAGCACCATCTGTGGGTTGGCCCACACCATAATTTCTACACTTATGAGTTTATTATTTTACAGTAATGGTGAGGCTTCGCTTCCTTCAAGGATAACCTGAAACTTCGGGATATCCATCTGCACCCTTTACCCATAAAGGACAGAAAAAGGGAAAGAAATCCAAGCATTATAAGTTTGCCTCTCATTAGCCAGGTGCAGAACGGGCTCCAACCCCTCTAGCGACAGACCAACCTGTGATCAATCAACATGCAGCAACCATTGTAGAAAATGTCCACCTCCATTTTGCTGCAGAAGGGATTGATCCTCAAGTGGCAGATTTGGGAATCCGAGGAGAAGCAGGCCAACCCGCTGCTAGGCAGCCTGCTTTTGATCGGCATGGACCCCCAACTGATCCTTGCCATACATAGGACAGTGCCTGCAACCTTCATCCGGGAAAGGCTAGGGCCCTTGACCCCGATCCTGGATAGGCCGACCAACTATCGACCTTGGCAGGTTAAGTCAGCAACCGACTTTCTGCCAAGGGCACCTCAAAGCTTTCATCGATCGACGACTTCTAGAAGAGAACCTCAAGCTGAAGCTAGAGGTAGCCGGCAGACCGTACAAGCAGACCCCGTCCCTGAGGATGATAAAATATAAGTATCTGGCTCATCAGGGGGATCTAACAGCTAGAGCTCCTAAGTCAACTCCAAGAAGCACGAAAATAAGCGCCTATGGAACAAGTTGGCCAAGATACATGAAAAAATCCAGCAGCAGAAAAGTGGGAAGGGTTAGAAGGTCAAAAAAGACCCCCTAAGCGAGATGAACGCAGCATTTACCAGAAAAATCCGGAAGGAGGACCTCCCACCAAATTTTAAGATGCCGTCAGACAAGTTCTCCGATACGGAGGATCCTTTGAGTCACTTAGAGAGCTTCGTGCAACAGATGGAGGTCAAAAATACAACCTGGTCCGCCATGTGTAGAATGTTCCCTACCACCCTGACCGATTACGCCAAGACATGGTTCAGAAAGCTCCCTGCGGGCAGTGTAGACTCCTTCACAAAGTTGTCAACTAATTTCTGCTCACAATTCCAATGAATCAAACCCTGGATGAAGGATCCCATCCATTTACAGTATGTGATCCAGGAGCAAGGGGAAACCCTTCGGGCTTACGTGGAGCGGTTCCACAAGGAGGTTATCTAGATAGGGGTCTTCACTAAGAGAAAGACCCTTACAAGTTTTAGACGGAATCTATAGGCAGGTAAGCTTTTTCGATCCTTTGCCAAACGACCTCCGGAGACCTACCAAGAGGCCTATGATTGGGCTCTAGAGCAAGTCGAAGTCGATAAACAACTCAAGGTCAAAATGGGACATGACGATATGAGAACGGTAAAACGACAGAAAAAAGGAAACTCTAAGACCTAAACCAATTTAGAAAAATCAGAACCAACCTCCTAACAGGTCAACCTTCAGTGTTTCTGTTTCTCTACCCAAGCAAGAAAGGTACCCAACAAGGCGAACCCCTCCGCGGGCTTCGTCACCTCTCAGGACAATAGCCTCTATAACCCAAGATGAGAAAGGATACGATCACTACACCCCCTAAATGCATCCTGTGAAATGATCTACCTCGTCATCCGGGATAACGAGATACTACAAAAGCCCGTACCCACGCGAGCCCTCATCAATATGAGGAACCGGTATAAGTACTGTGACTTTTATGATGATGTGGGCCACAACACTTTAGAGTGCTATAACCTGCGAAACAAGATCGAGGCTCTGATTATGGGAGGATGCTTGATAGAATTCTTGCAGCAAATTAAAGACAACATTCTTATTGGGAGGGAAAAACAAGCAGAGATCCGCGAGCACGCCGAGAAGAGAAAAGGGGAGCAAACGGATCTGATGCAACAAATCCAAGTGATTCATAGGAGGTCCTACATTAGCTGGCACCTCCAATAATTCTAGGAAAAACAATGCGAGGAAGGTTCTTCATGTAGATGAAGGGCGAGGTATCTTTAGAGTCGACTACAGCCCAGCTGACTCCTCCCAATCTGTGCAGATTTTCTTTACCGAAGAGGATGTCTACAACACCATGCACCCTCATGACGATCCCATGGTGGTTACGGTATAAATTGCCAACTGCATGGTCTATCGAGTGCTTGTTGACACAGGCAGTAGCGTCGACATCCTCTTCAAAGATACATTGGAAAAGCTAAATCTAAAACAGTGGTGTTACAATAGTTGCACTACCCCGCTGTATGGATTCAATAGGGACTCGATCATACCTATGGGTTGAAGATCCTTCCAGTAACGGAACAGTGCCCCTCCAGTAAAATAACATGACGCACTTCTTGGTAGTAGATGCCCCATCAGCCTACAATACGATATTTGGAAGACCTTTCTTGTCATTCTTGAAAGTGGTCTTATTTATTTACCATAACGTCCTAAAGTTTCCAGTAGGAGATAAGGTGGGGAAAATACGAAGTGACCAACAAGTAGCTAGGAAGTGTTATGTAATATCTGCCAGCCTAACAGCTCTAGCGAAACAGGTGACGATGATACATGATGGGCTAACCCCCCGGGATGACCCTAGAGGATATAGAGTTAGTAAATCACCCACAAGATAATCCCGAGACTCCAGACCGAGAGGAGCAGAACATGGAATGGGCCAGCGGGTATCCAGTGGATGAGCTAGAAGAGATATCTATCCAGGGGAGCGACCATTCGAAGGTCGTAAGATCGGAACCACCCTTGATCCGGGAGTTAAAGAGGTTCTGATCGGGCTCTTCAAAAATTTTACGACATCTTCGCTTTGAGTCAAGATAAGATGCCCGAGATCCCGATATCATTGGCCGTTCACCGTTTGCCAGTTTATCCAACTTTCATGCCTGTCAAGCAAAAATGGTGTCACTATAACGTCGAAAGAAATGCCGCGATTCAGAAAAAAGTGGACAAATTGATTAGAGCAGGCTTCATAAGAGAGGCACGCTACCCCGAATGGATCTCTAACGTAGGCATGGTCAAGAAGATGAATAGGAAGTGGTGAATGTGTGTTGACTACTCCGACCTCAACCAGGCGTGTCCAAAGAATAGTTTTCCTTTACCAAAGATTGATCAGTTGGTTGACTCCACATCCGAGAACAAGCTCCTAAGCTTCATGGATGCCTTCTCGGGTTACAACAAGATCATGATGCACCCTATCGACCAAGAGAAGACTAGCTTCATCACTGGGCAGGGTCTATACTACTACAAGGTGATATCGTTTGGGCTTAAGAATGCGGGAGCTACATATAAACGGTCGGTCAATCGACTATTCAATCCCGAGATTGGAAAGTCAATGGAAATATATATTGTTTGTGAATTTTACAAAGCATACAAGTCATTGATAGGAAGGAGAAAATAGCCAGATGGACGCCCAAATGGGCACTCAGGAAATATCCTACGAGGCATCAATAAAGAGAAGAAAAGCCTGAGTACGCATATGTAGAATGAAACCTACTCAAGATCAGTTAACAACACTCGGGACTGGTTAAACAACGCTTCCACTAGGGCTCAAACGGCGCTACTCGGGACCATCATGTATTATTCTTACTCGGGAATAAATACAACTCGAGTAAGAACTTGGTGCTTATTTCGCACAGATTAAGTCATTAAATACGTGAAGATATCCATCAGGAAAGAATCCCAAATAATGGAACTTTAAGTTAGAAGAGTCCCCCAATCAGGAAATAACTTGATTTCTTTACGAAGACTACATTCTTATAAGGAAACAAGTCCAAATTGAACTACACTACAAGAATCCCACTCGATTTACGTAAAAGACTCCGAAACAGGAAAGAAGACAAATAAACCTTAAGCAAGTAACCAAATCACAATTAAATACAAATATCTTGTATTACTTGTACAAAGCAGATTAGGGTTCTATAAGTATATAAATAGACCCATAATCTGGCTCCAAAAGATATAGGCAATATAGCACACAACAATCATAGCAAATACATAGAGAAAAAAGAGAGATCGAGAGCTTGTAAAAATCATATTTTCATAGTGGATTTTGGCTTGGTTGATCCTTCAACCACCCGTGGACGTTTCTCCGATCATCAGAGTTTTACCACGTAAAACTTTTGTCTTCGTTACTCTCTCTGAATCTCTTTCTCTTTGAATTAATAGCCAAAATTCAATCCTTGTTGGCTTTTCTGACGTAATCCAAAAATCGACGTCAACAGTTGCCGCTAGAAGGAGGGTTTGAACCTCCAAACTTGTTAAAAGCGATAGCAAGAAGCAGAAGTAGTTCAGGGAATGGCCAAAAATCACCAGGCGATCCAGCAAGTTCTTTCAACATAGAAAACCAGAAAACCATCCTGCGCACCTGGTAGGGATCCAGCAAGTTCCTCCAAACAACAGAGATCTTACGCTGTGTTTCCAAGAGGCCTTGCAGCAATTGGTAACGGACGCAGTAAGGTAAGGGATTGATCTACTGGCTGCAGGAGCACATACTTCCAATCCTCCACCCGTAAGGCTGTATTCGATGGTGGTAAGGCCAGGAATAACTATGCCAGAAACCAGAAGGAACTCTTCCACAATCCACCCGGCTGGACAGAAAACACTTGAGGAGGAACATCACCAGAGATTGGACAACAATCAAACAGTACGTACGAGACATCGTAAAAACAAGCAGCGCAGAGGTTGGTCATCATCAGAAGACAGTGATCAACACTATCGTAAACGTCATCATGGAGTCACACGAGAGGACCGTCATCATGACGATAACCCAACGGTTTAACCGTCGGTGAAGTCCGATGGGGGACAGAGATGTCACGATCCACAACCTAACTCGAGAAATTGTGAATAACAGACTACAGATGGAGGCACTGGTAAGACGTTATGGCTGTAACGATCTATCTGACAATGACTCTGACAATCCATTCACCAAGGAAATTTTGCGGACCTCTTTCCCAGAAAGATTCAAGATGCCGCATGTGGAGCAATTCAAAAAAGATACAGATCCAAAGGAGCACGTTATACGCTATAAAAGTGCCATGGCTCAATAGGTCCGCAGGGTCAAGATGGTTCGGAGGACTACCCCCGACGAGCATCAAAAATTTCTGCGAACTGAGAATCGTGAACTTCTAGATAAAGAAATCTGAGTTTAAAGAAATTTCTAATGAAAATTATTGAGAATAAACCAACGATGTCTCTCAGCAAAGAATTTAAAGAAGGGATGGCACGAAACCCTAGGATTTCAAGGCGAGAAAAAACTTATGACGAAACTCGATGACGTAGGCAGCGTTTGGGGAAACGCAAAAATCATTTCTCATAAATGGTATTGAAAAACAATGAGACGAGGGACGCTTGTCGAAACAGGAAGTAACGCTCGACCGTCAGAACTTCAAAACGTCACCATCATTTAAGATCTCACGTGGTGAAGAAAATCGAAATTACAGGGTCACCATTAAGACACGCCATTATGACAAGACGACTATTCTAACGAGTGAAAATTAAGACGATTAAAATACTCTTGCCCGAAATGAAATTTACTCGGCAAAAAATTTTAAGGGGGTATTGTCGTATGTGAATTTTACCAAACATACACGTCATTGACATGAAGGAGAAAATAGACAGGTAGATGCCCAAATGGGCATTCAGGAAATATCCTACGAGGCATCATTAAAGGGAAGAAAGCCCGAGTAAGCATATATTGAAAGAAACCTACTCAGGATAAGTTAACAACACTCGGGACTGGTTAAACAACGCTTCGACTCAGGCTCAAACGGTGCTACTCGGGACCATCAGGTATTGCTCTTACTCAGGAATAAATACGACTCGAGTAAGAACTTGGTGCTTATTTCACACGGATTAAGTCATTAAGTACGTGAAGATATCCATCAGGAAGGAATCCCCAATAAAATGGAACATTAAGTTAGAAGAGTCCCCAATCAAGAAATAACTTGATTACTTTACGAAGACTACATTCTTATAAGGAAACAAGTCCAAATTGAACAGTACTACTAGAATCCCACTCGATTTCCATAAGAGACTACGAAACAGGAAAGAAGACAAATCAACCTCAAACAAGTAACCGAATCACAATTAAATACAAAGATCTTGTATTACTTGTACAAAGCAGATTAGGGTTCTATAAGCATATAAATAGACCTATAATCTGGTTCAAAAAGAGATAGGCAATATATCATACAGCAATCATAGCAAATACAAAGAGAAAAAAAAAAGAGATCGAGAGCTTGTAAACATCATATTTTCATAGTGGATTTTGGCTTGGTTGATCCTTCAACCACCCGTGGACGTTTCTCCAGTCATCGGAGTTTTACCACGTAAAACTTGTCTTCGTTACTCTCTCTGAATCTCTCTCTCTTTGAATCAATAACCGAAATCCAATCCTTGTTGGCTTTTATGACATAATCCAGAAATCGACGTCTACATCTTTAATATGGTTACAAAAACAATATTGAGTTGGATTAGGAGTCTTGGTGTAAGATAGAATTCTTTTTGGAAAAGGATTCTTGGTCACCAAGTAAAACTACTTAGTAGTAGAATTCTTATTTGAAAAGGATTCATAACCACCAAGTTAATCTACCTAAGGATAAGATTATTGTCCATTAAGTAATCTTTATTAGGAAAGATTAAACTCTCCTAATCTACAAAGAAAAGATATTTGTAACTAACAAAGAAAAGATATTTGCTTTGTCTCCATCCTCAGGAATACAATTTAAAGAATGGGAGCCCACACTCTTAGGTGATTCACGTTCATGATTGGATTGGAAGATCTTGCGGAATTAATTCGGCGCTTGTTCAATCGTCACCCGATAAAGGTACGATACTTTTATATATATATATATCAATTAATCTTGGGTTAAGGTTCTCATTGCATAAAAGGGGATTTTTTTTTATATATACGCAAACCCTAATTTCATTTTTTATCATGCTTCCGTTGCGTTTCTAAACCGTTTTCCCTTCAATTGGTATCAGAGCCTGGTTGTACCCTTGATTAATTGATGTATACTTTCGTGAATCTTTTTCTTTTCATTGTATATATGCATGTTTTAGAAAGAGATGGCACTCTAGGTATTTGCTTATATATATTTACATTGGAATGTTTGGATATATATATGTTTTATATGTGGATTGTTATTGCTCAATTTTGGTCCTAGAATTTCAATGTATTTTTGTTTTGGGATTGTAACAAAAAGGGTGGTCTATTATCGCCATAATTTACTTCTTGGTAGTTGCTAATTTTTTTTTTATGTTGTTGTTGTAATAAAAAAAACCTGCAGTATTTTGTTATGTTAATTCTTCCATAATACATTCAAGTTTCGAAGACTCGAAGGTTTGAAGAATTAGGAGTAACCGGAACAAGTTTGAGATCGTGCGAGCCTTAACAACGAACGTACGTGCAAAGAGCGCGCAGCCACGCAGCCCTTTATGGGCTTGTGACATGCGCACACCCATGGGTAAGGGCAAGGGGTGCACACTCCTATGGGAGGTAGCCGAGGGAGTCCGAACGACGAAGGTCGCGTGAAGACTTGTTCATCAAGAAAGGAGTTCTTGTATTCAAAGACATATGTAATTTACTTGTTTTTCTAGGATGGACCAAAATTGTAGCTATTTATATTTTTGTAAATATTGCAATGTTTGTCATTGTTTGATAACATGTCATATAGAATAGGAGTGCCACTCATATATCTCTTTTGGTATGAACATGCATTGAATGGTTTAAGTATCTAAATTGACATCTAGATAATTTGATAAATCATTCTTTGAAATTCGATCACACGCCTTAAACAATTGAGTGGGAGAAGGTGTTTTGGAACACCTACGGCCTCCAAGTTTTAGTTGAGCTTTATTATGTTTCATGAATAACCTCCCAAGAGGTATTCATGAATGGAATTTAGCAAGATACTTCCTTACAAGGATAGACTAGACAATTAGCCCAAACGATATCTACTCCCAAAGGAGGGATATTCGTGAGGGACTATATTGAAGGTCGATAACTTGGTAACACACTCAATGTGAGTTTATTAATATCCTTCCAAGAGTTCTTGTTAATAAAATCACAAGGCTAAAATTGAAAACGTTGGTTGTTATGTTAACAATTAGGTGGGACCTAGTCCAACTAGTAAATATTGCGAACTCCCAAAGGAGGCATGACATTTATGGGTGTTGGGTCACCGTTGAATTTTTACGATTGAATTATTTTATTTAATTCAAGATAAATATTCAAAAGTGCTCAATCATGATTATTTACTCATATATAATTTTTGTTATTGTTCAGAAATCATGACCCCATCCCTAATCAACATCCTTAAAGACAATACTATAACTGGTGATAATTATGTCACATGGAAAAGGAAATTTTGGCTTCTATTGCTTTCCGAAAAGCATAAGTTCATTCTGTGCACTCCTAAACCACCTACTCCTACTAATGAATCTACTCAGAAGCAAAGAGATGAGTATAAGCAGTGGGAGTCTTCTGATGAGATGGCTAAATGTTACATTATGGCCACCATCTCCGACGTGTTGCAACAGCAACATGAAGGAATGGAGACAGCTGCCGATATAATGATGTCTCTAGAGGAGATGTTTGCTATGAGGTCTAGGACGACTAAGCGAGAGGCAGTGACTGCTTTTACGAATCTTAGGATGAACCCAGACAGGCTGTGAAAGATCATATGATGAAAGTCTTAGAACATCTCAACATTGCTGAACTGAATGGTGCTGAGATAGATGGTGAGACCAAAATAGACATGATTGTCAACTCACTGTTGGATTCCTTTGATCAATTCAAGTTGGACTACACCTTGTAAGGCCTGATGCAAGATGTTCAAAGCGCTGAAAAGATCCTTGTGAAAGGCAAGGGTCTAGAGATTCATACCGTAGGTAAAGTTGCTACTGTTAAGACCCGTAAGAAGGTCAAGAAACAACAGAAGAAAAAGAAACTAGAACCTATAAAGTAGGAGACAAAGAAAGTAACCAAGATCAAAGGAAAGTGTTTCCTTTGTGGTGAAAAGGGACATTGGAAAAGAAATTGCCCAAAGTCTCAAGGAAAGGTATAAGGTAATATTAATTATCTTGAAACATGTTTTTTTGGCGGATTCTATGGATTTTTGGATCATAGACTGCGGAGCCACTAATCATGTTTGTTTTTCCTTATAGAGGTTCAAGGAAAGGAGAAGGCTTAAAGAGAAAGAATTCAATTTGCGTTTATGAAATGGAGCGTTGGTGTCTGCTAGTGCAGTGGAAGATATTAGAATTAGTTTAGATTCTTATAGGCATTTAGATTTAATAGACGTTTACTATGTACCTCATTTCAAGAGGAATTTAATTTTGGTTTCTTGTTTAAATAAATTTGGTTATTCAGTTACTTTTAATAAAACCTTTATTATTAGTAAGAATGACAAAATTATTTACAAAGGTACATTGGAAAACGGTTTATTCTATTTGCATGGAAATATCTCACTTATTAGACACGCAATCAACGGAACCCAATCATAAAAGAGTAAAATTGAAACCTACCTATGGCATTTGCGCCTAGGTCATATTAACCTTAGTAGGATTAAAAGATTGGTATGTGACGGACCTCTAAGTGACTTAAAGGTTGATGATCTACCAACTTGTGAATTTTGTTTGGAAGGTAAAATCACCAAAAGGTCGTTTACGACCAAAGGCACAAGTGCCATTGAATGTTTAGGATTGATACACACTGATGTGTGTGGACCAATGAGCATTCAAGCTAGAGGTGGATATGAGTACTTCATCACTTTCATGGATGATCACTCAAGATTTGGCTATGTGTATCTCATGAGACATAATTCGGATGCTTTTGATAATTTCAAAACATTTACAGCTGAAGAAGAAAATCAGCTTGAGAAACGCATAAAAATCTTGAGGTTCGATCGTGTTAGAGAATATCTATCTGGTGAGTTTCTCCAATATCTTATTGATAATGGAATAATTTCACAGTTTTCTGCACCAGGCACACCTCAACAAAATAGGGTGGAAGAAAGGAGAAATAAAACTCTTTTGGATATGGTTAGGTCTATGTTGAGTTATTCAACGCTCCCTAGTTCTTTTTGGGGATATGCTTTACAAACTGCCATGTATATTCTAAACAATGTACCATTCAAGTCGGTTCCTAAAACACCACATGAGTTGTGGACTGGGCGAAAGCCTAGTTTACAACACTTAAGGATATTTGGATGTCATGCGCACGTGTTAAAAGGAAAGACAGATAAGATGGAGCCCTGTTCAGAAAGATGCATATTTGTAGGGTATCCGAAGGAACAAAAGCATATTATTTTTATAGTCCTTCAGATCTTAAAGTATTTGTTTCGACAAATGCTAAATTTCTAGAAGAGGACTATATGAATAATTTTGTGCCTAAAAGTAGAATTGTCCTAAATGAGCTTTTAGGAGATACAATTCCACAAGAGGTTTCGCAACCAAGCCCAATTGTAAATTCCGTACCAACACAAGATCAATAATCTACCATACCTTGTCGTAGTGGGAGGGTTGTTAGACAACCCGAGAGATACATCGGTTTAGGAGAATCTGTAGAGAATCTTCCGGACGACGATGATCCCTATACGTACAAGGAAGCAATGGAAGATGTTGATTGTCGCCATTGGCAAAAGGAAATGCAATCCAAAATTTAATTTATGTTCAAAAATAAAGTCTGGTCTCTTGTAGACTTGCCTAAAGGGATAAAACCTGTTGGGTGTAAGTGGGTATACAAGAGGAAAAGTGGAATGGATGGAAAAGTGGAAACCTTTAAAGCTAGATTGGTAGCTAAAGATTATACACAGAAGGAAGGAATCGATTATGAAGAAACCTTCTCTCCTGTGGCCATGCTTAAATCCATTAGAATACTCTTATCCATTGCGGCATCTCTAGACCTAGAGATTTAACAAATGAACGTCAAGACAGCTTTCCTTAATGGAATTCTTGACGAAAGCATCTATATGATGCAACCAGAAAGATTCATTGAAAAGGGCCAAGAGGAAAGGGTATACAAGTTGCAAAGATCCATATATGGATTGAAGCAAGCATCCATATCCTGGAACATAAGGTTCGATCAAGCTGTTAAAGGTTTTGGATTTATTCAAAACCTTGATGAACCTTGTGTAAACAAAAGGATTAAAGGCGACAAGTTGGTTTTCTTGGTTTTTTACGTTGATGATATACTACTCATCGGAAATGATGTAGGTGTATTGACATCAATAAAAGAATGGTTAGCAAAACAATTTGATATGATGGACTTAAGAGAAGCAAGTTATATTCTTTGTATCCAAGTCATAAGGGATAGAAAAAATAGAACGATTGCATTATCCCAAGCTTCAGACATAGACAAAATCTTGTCTAGGTTTTCCATGCAAGATTCCAAGAAAGGTATGTTACCTTTCAGACATGGAATCAAACTTTTGAAGGAACAAGTTCCTAAGAAGGAGCATGAAGAGAAATTCATGAGAAGGATTCCATATGCTTTGGCAGTTGGAATTCTCATATATGCAATGCTCTGCACTAGACCAGATATTTGTTTTGATGTGGGCATAGTTAGCAGTTTTCAATCGAAGCCTGTACCTGATCACTGGACTGTAGTCAAGCATATTTTTAAGTATCTTAGGAGAACGAGAGATTATATGCTTGTATACTCTGGAGGGGATTTAATTCCCGTTGGGTTTATAGATTCTGATTTTCAGTCAGATTCTGACTCCAGGAGATCAACATCAGGATCTGTGTTTACCATTGGAGGATGGGCAGTCATATGAAGAAGTATCAAGCAATCTTGTATTGCTCATTCCACCATGGAAGCCGAGTACATTGCCGCATGCGAGGCTGCTAAACAGGTTGTCTGGCACCGCCAATTCTTGATTGACTTGGAAGTGGTTCCTGAAGTGAATAAGCAGATCACTATCTATTATGACAATAGTGGAGCAGTGGCTAATTTGAGAGAACCAAGAAGTCAAAAGAGAGGGAAACACATTGAAAGAAAGTATCACCTTCTAAGAGAAATTGTGCATAGGGGTGACATGACAATTACCAAGATCGCGTCAGCAGAAAATCTAGCGGATCCCTTTACAAAGGCTCTTCCTCAAAAGAGTTTTAATGAGAATCTAGTGAAAATAGGGATGATAGATATGACACATTTTCTATGGAGCAAGTGGGAGATTATTAGGATTATGCTCGATAGCAAGAGTGTAATATTGTAATTAACAATCTTTTCATATGAATAAAGTGATTTCTAGATTAACAAATCTTATAGAATTTATAGTTTAATTATTATAATTGTCAAAAGTAAATAATCATAAGGTCAAAAGACTATGAGAAAAGAAGAATTGTTCATACATCTAGATGTGTATGAGGTAGACACAATTCTTTAGTTAGTCTTGAATAATATTCACAACTTAAGATAGAATGTTGGGCGACTTTATCTTGTCAAAGTTGTAGATTCTTTTGCTAGCATTTGAGTGGGATCAAATGTGTTATGATTAGTCTAAAATCATCAAAGTTTGGTGTCTTTGGACAAAAGAATCTAGTGCACCGGGTGCATTGATCAGGATCAAAATGAAATACTTTATCTAGAACCGTCAATAGATAAAAGTTTTCATTTGAAGACAATCGGAGAGTCTATCTCAATCCTGAGATAAATGATGGACTTATGGTTGCAAAATGTTATAATTTGAGCTATCAATGAGTATGATTATATAGCATAGTCGATCCTCGATAGTTTGAAGGTATTCATTTGTTAATCGATAGAGGACTTCATTTATAGATATGGACATCCTGGCTCCATTTATTAAATGAGAGTAGAATACCATCATATGGGTTTTGAGGTATTGGATATTAAATCTTAATGTTAAGTTTTCAATAGTGTCTATTGAAACATGGTTTCTAGATAAGTCAAAATATCTAAGTTCAAAATATGGTCATATGAGCAAATATGGTAACTTGGAGAGCTATAGGCGGTCTATGAGTTCTTGGCGATTACTGGCATTCTTCACGAGGATACACTTTCTCCAATAAGGTTGTCTAGGGTATGAATGAGTAACCTCAACTTATTCTATCTTTATTTAAGAGTTCAATTTTAGTTCTTTAGTGGAATAAACTAAAATTAAATAGATTGGACCTAAGTGAATCTTTCGTTGATTGTGATTGGGTTGTGTCTATTGGAGCTTAAATTTAGATAGCCCGCCAAGATCCCCAATCCACACGAATTTGCATGGATCAATTGATATATTCTACCAGACCAATTTAGGGGTCCATCTAGAATTGTAATAAGGCTTGTAAACTTGTTGCTTTTTGTAAGAATAGGTCTAGTTCACATGTGGACTTTTTATTAAGGTCCAATGGATTTAATAAAATAAGAAAAATAATATATGGCCTTTATACTAGGTATGGGTGGCAATGGCTATGGTGAATAGCTTAAATATATTATTTTTATTTTATTATTATTTAATTAAATGGAATTTAATTAATTTGTTGTCTAATTAATTATTTAATTAAAAGTCAAAATCTTTTCCTAATAGGAGATGGTCTCCTAAAACTATACTATTGTTGGTAGTATATTTAATATTAAATACTATATTTGATAAGTAGATAAATAAATGGAGTTATTTATCTAATCAAATTAGGAAGTCTTTAATATGGTTACAAAAACACTATTGAGTTTGATTAGGAGTCTTTGTGTAGGAAAGAATTCTTTTTGGAAAAGGATTCTTGGTCCCCAAGTAAAACTGCTTAGTAGTAGATTTTTTTTTGAAAAGGATTCATAACCACCAAGTTAATCTACCTAAGGATAAGATTCTTGTCCATCAAGTAATCTTTATTAGGAAAGATTAAACTCTCCTAATCTACATCAAAGAAGGGAAATTCGGCCACCACATGTGTTATATAGGATAGGATAGAATTCTTTTTAGATAAGGATTCTAACTACCAAATAAATCCACCTAAGAAAAGGATTCTTGCCAACCAAGTGAATCCTTCTTAGGAAAGGATTTATGATCCTATATATATGAGCATGATGAATTCGGCAAGCCATAGGGGAATTAGTGGTGAATTTCGGCCAAGCTATATTTTTCTTAGTGAAGAATTCGGCCATCATAGAATTTTGAGGGAGAAAAATCTGATTTTGCTCTAGACAAAATTCAATAATCTCTAAGCAATAGTTTGTGAATTCGGCCAAGTAAAAAAAAAAAGGGGAACGTTTTGTATTTGATATTATACAAATATCCTTTACATCAAAAGGGTTTGTGACAACATCGAATCAAGGTTCAAGCGAGTTACAATCAAATTGATTGAAAATTCACAAGTGACCGGACGTTCTTGGATTTTTCTCTTGCAGGATATTTGTAACTAATAAAGAAAAGATATTTGCTTTGTCTCCATCCTCAAGAATACAATTTAAAGAAAGGGATCCCACACTCTTACGTGATTCACGTTCATGATTGGATTGGAAGATCTTGCGGAATTAATTTGGCGCTTGTTCAATCGTCACGTGATAAAGGTACGATACTTTTATATATATCAATTAATCTAGGGTTAAGGTTCTCATTGCATAAAAGGGAAAAAATTTTATATATACGCAAACCCTAATTTTGTTTTTTATCACACTTCCGTTGCGTTTCTAAATCGTTTTTCCCTTCACCACCACCCTACACCTCCAAGAGATTGTGTGCAAACAAGAGAGTTATTTGTACCTTAAAGCAATATATCAATAAGAGAGCTCTCATTTTACTGTTATTGTCACTCGTCTATCTCTTAAACAGGTCGAAAAACATCGATACTTACCCCGGCCACCGCTTTATTGGTAATGGTCTTGAGGGTGTTAACAGAAATTTCTCATCTCTAGCAAATTTCCCGTCAACACTTTCTGGCGCCATCTGTGGGAAACCTCTCACACCACCATCTTTTTACATTCAAAAAGTTATTTATTTCAAAGTCATCATGAAGCTCCGCTCCTCACAAGGGCAGCAGGGCACCTCGGGACAACCTTCTGCTATATAGACACGAAAGGTCCCGAGTAAAAGGAAAAAATCCGGGCTCCATAGCCAGATTCCCATCCACCCAGCTACTGTGCTAGCTCTGGATCCCTCTCTGGGAAGCCAGGTCGAGCTTGACCAACAAGCGTCGGCCTTTGTAGAGAACGTCTGCCTCGACTACTCGCTGAGGGTATCGTTATCCAACAAAAGGGTCTCTGCAATCAGGGGGAATCAAGCAGGCCCGGGGCTAGGCAACCCGCCTTTTATAGCTTGGGGCCAGCCCCTCGCTAATCAACTTGTAACAGAGCGGGGCTTCCAACCTCGATCCGAGATAGGCTAGGGCCCATGCCCCATGTTCCTGAAGTGCTGCCACTCTACCAACCACGATAAGTCAGATCCGCGATAGATGTTCTTTCCCGGGGACGGGAAGAGCTCCTCCACTCAACCACTACAAGAAGGGAAGCCCGGGGTAGAGAAGAAGAAAGTCAGCCATGTACCTGAGCAAGCCCCCTCCAAAGAAAGAACCGGGTAGAGGTCACCAGTTCATCAGAGGGATCTGAATGTGAGGAATCTAAGATCGACTCATGGAAGTCTGAAAGCAAGCGACTAAGGGACCAATTGGCAGAGCTACTGAAATGAACGCTCCCTTCACCAGAAAGATCCGGGAGGCAGAGCTCCCGCCTAAGTTCAAAATGCCAGCTGACAGGTTCTCTAGAGCTGAAGATCCACTGAGCCACTTAGAGAGCTTCTTTTAACAGATGGAGGTCCGGAACACAACAAGGGCCGCTATGTGTCGGATGTTCCCCACTACACTCACGAATTATGTTAAGACCTGGTTTAGGAAACTACCCGCCGGGAGCGTAGGTTCCTTCACCAAACTATCAACTAACTTCTGCTCTCAGTTACAATACGTGATCCAGGAGAGAGGGGAAACTCTCCAGTCTTATGTTGAGCGGTTCCACAAGAATGTCATCCAGATGGGGGTCTTCACCGAGAGAGAAACCCTTGCCAACTTCAGAAGAAACTTATGGGTAGGAAAACTATTCCAGTCTTTTACTAAAAGACCTCCGGAAACCTACCAGGAAGCCTATAATATGGCTCTGGAACAGATCGAGGTTGATGAACAGCTCAAGGTCACGATGGAACATGACGACATGGGAGCCGAAAAATGATAAAAGAAGGAAGCTTCCAGACCCGAGCAAGATAAAAAGAGCCGGAACAAACCCCCTTATAAATCAACATATGGTTTCCCTCTTTCTCAGCCCAGATCAGAAAGGTATCCAGATAAACGGGCTCTTCCTCATGCTTTACCACCTCCCTGGACAGTGGCCTCTATAGTCTGCGATGAGAGGGGGTACGATTGTTACACTCCCTTGAATGCATACCGAGAAACAGTCTACCTCGCCATCTGGGACAAAGGTTTGTTACAGAAGCCTGCTCCTATGAAACCCCGGTTGATAAAAGAAATCGTTACAAATATTGCGACTTTCACGAGGACTTAGGGCACAATACTTCAGAATGCTACAACCTGCGGAACCAGATTGAGGCTTTGATCAGGGTAGGATGCTTGATAGAGTTCTTACAACAAGTCAGGGAGAACATTCAAACTGGAAGGAAGGTGCAAGCTGAGATCCTGGAACAAGCTGAGAAGAGGAAGGGAGATCAGGCGGACCTGATGCAACAAATTCAGGTAATACACACTATCAGCGGAAGTCCCACTCTGGCCTGCACCTCTAACAATTCCAGGAAAAATCATACGAGTAAGGTCCCTCTGATGGACGAGGGGCAGGATATCTTCAAGGTCGACCAGAGACCGACCAACCCTCCCATCTGACTCAAATCATCTTCACCCAAGCAGATGTCTTTAACACCGTGTGACCACATGATGACCCCAGGGTCATTACATTACAAATTGCCAACTTCTTGGTGCACCGCGTGCTCATCAACACAGATAGCAGCGTCGACGTTCTGTTCTAAGACACTTTGGAAAAACTAAACTTGAAGCAATGGTGCTACAACAGTTGTACTACTCCATTATATGGTTTCACCGAGGACTCCATCACACCCGTAGGATAAAAAATCCTACCAGTGATCATTGGAGCCACACCTCTTCAACAAAACATCATGACCGACTTCGTGGTGGTGGATACCCCGTCGGCCTACAACGCAATATTAGGGAGGCCATTCCTATCATCCCTGAAGGGGGTCCTGTCTATTTACCATAATATCTTGAAGTTCCCGGTAGGAGATAAGGTGGGAGAGGTTCGGGGTGATCAGTAAACAGCTAGGAAATGCTACGCAGTGTCGGCTAACCCAGGAACTCTAGCTAAACAGCTTGCCCAAGTAACGACTATCCAAGGCAGGATAACCCAAGCACAAAACCTGGAAGATGCGGGCTCCACCGATTGTCCTGAAGAAGGCCTTGTGGTGCTCGACATGGAAGAACAGATAAGGGAATGGGCCAGCGGCCACCTGGTCGACAAGTTAGAGGAGATTCCTGTTCGACTAATTGATCCCTCGAAGGTCGTCAAGATCGAAGCTACCCTTGAGCCAGGAATGAAAGAGGGCTTGATTAGGCTCCTCATGGAGTTCAACGATATTTTTACCTAGAGTCATGCGGAGATGCCGGGGATCCCAATGACATTAGCTGCACATAGACTGGCGGTGGATCCTACCTTCAAGCCCGTCAAACAGAAAAGGTGACATTTCAACAATGAAAGAAATGTGGCGGTTCAAGAACAGGTGGATAAACTCACCCAGACAGGCTTCATTCGAGAAGCCTGCTATCCCGAATGGCTCGCCAACGTGGTCATGGTCACGAAGGCAAATACGAAGTGGCGCATATGTGTGAACTACACCGACCTCAACCAGGCATGCCCGAAGGACAGTTTTCCTCTACCAAAAATTGATCAGTTGATCGATTCCACCTCCGGGAAC
The DNA here is from genome assembly GCA_032871835.1 of Dipteronia dyeriana. NCBI lineage: Eukaryota > Viridiplantae > Streptophyta > Magnoliopsida > Sapindales > Sapindaceae > Dipteronia > Dipteronia dyeriana. The sequence goes on along the minus strand of CM065300.1, from coordinate 82,874,353 downwards.
AAGCTTATGAGCTTCATTGAGGCATTTTTCTGCTACAATCAGATTATGATGCATCCCGCAGACCAAGAAAATACCAGTTTCATCACCGCGTAAGGCCTATACTGCTACAAGGTGATGCCTTATGGGCTCAAAAATGCTGGAGCTACTTACCAGCTGTTAGTCAACCGTTTGTTCAAGCCCGAAATTGAAAAGTCGATGAAGGTATATATCGACAATATGATCACTAAATATTCGACCTCGGAAGGCCACCTGGATGTCCTTCGAAGAACCTTCATGATCCTAAAGGAAAACCAGATGAGGTTGAATCCTTACAAATGCGCCTTTGGTGTAACTGCGAGCAAGTTTCTGGGCTACAAGGTCCATGAGAGATGTATAGAGGCAACCCAGAAAAAATCACGTCTATCCTGGATCTAGAATCCCCCGCATCTCTTAAACAGGTTCAAGCCTTGACCGTTCAGGTTGCAGCGCTCAACACGTTCATCTCCCGATCTACCGATAAGTGCCTACCATTCTTCAAAGCTATCAAGTTGGGAAGAAACATGAAGTGGGATCAGGAGAGCGAACAGGCTTTCCAAGCTTTCAAAAGATACCTAACAAGCCCTCCACTGCTGGTCAAGCCAAATCCTGAAGAAGAGCTCCAAATATACTTGGCCATTTCAAAAACCGGTGTTAGTGAGGCCTTGGTCAAGGAATACGGGGATAGGATCCAGCGACCTATCTACTATGTGAGTCACGCTCTAACCAAGCCCGAAAAGAACTATAGTCTGCTGGAGAAGCTCTCTTATGCATTGGTGACTTCGCCAAGGAAACTCCGTCCTTACTTTCATGCTCATTTAATAGCAATGGTGACGGACCAACCACTCCGTCAGTTCTTGCAAAGGCCAGATGTTCCTAGAAGGCTGGTTCTATGGGCCCTAGAGCTTACCCAGTTCGATTTAAAGTATAAGCCTAGGACCACGATAAAAGCTCAAGAATTAGCGGACTTTGAAGCCAAGCTTTCAGTACCTTCAGATCAGGCAACCTCCACGGTAACAGATGTCACCCTTGAGAGGATTCCTGAATCTGACAACTGGCCGGAAGGCTGCTATTCATGGACTCTCTACACTGTTGGAGCTTCCGTGCAGTCCGGGGGAAGAGAGGGCATAGTCCTCATTTACCCAGAAGGAACTGAGTGCTGCCATTGTTTCAGGTTTGAATTTAAAGCCACGAACAATGAAGCGGAATATGAAGCTCTGCTAGCTGGGATAAAAGCTGTCGTAGAGCTCGGAGTTGATTACCTGAATATCAAGTGCGAATCTTCACTCGTGGTCAACCAAGTTTCAGGGGATTGTCAGGCCAAAGGGGATAACATGATCGCTTACCTAAGATTGGTGCAACAACTCAGGACAAAATTAAGGGGATTCAGAATCGAGCAGATACCTCGACATCTAAATCATCGGAGCTGACGTCCTAGCCAAGATAGCTGCCTAAGGTAGCTAGACCCTACCACATGGAGTCCCTCTTCAAGTAATCCTCCTACCTAGCATTATGACTGGTAAGGAAGCTTATACCCTGGACCGATAACCATACTGGATGGATCCAATAGCAGAATATCTACAGGACGGGAAACTCCCCGAAGAGCCCGACCAAGCTAGGAGGGTTAAAAGGATCTCGGTCCTATATTGTATTGTGGATGGGCATTTATACCGAAGGGGAAAATCCCTTCCCCTACTCCGATGTCTACACCTTGAAGATGCCAAGTGGGCTTTAAGAGAGGTTCATTCTGGGGAATGTGAGAACCATATTGGTGGAACGGCCTTGGCATATCAGGTTCTCCGTATGTGGTATTACTGGTCGACAATCCATCAAGATGCTAAGAGCTTGGAGCAAACCTGTGAGGCATGCCAGAAGGCCACAAATTTAAGTCACCTCCCTCCTGAGCGTTTGTCATCCCTTAGCTCGCCGTACCCCTTTTCTATGTATGGAGTCGATTTGATTGGACAGCTTCCTACAGCTCCGAGATAAGCCAAGCATGTTATCATAGCAATTGATTACTTTACAAGATGGGTTGAAGCCGGACCACTGTCCCAGATATTGGAAGAGAACACAACAAAGTTCATCAAGACCAATGTAGTTAGCAGGTTCGGAACCCCTGTTATCATCATAACCAACCTCAGAAAACTGTTCGACAATGCCCGATTCAGAGATTTCTGTCAAGGTTTGGGAATTATCCTTTTGTTTGCTTCGGTAGCCCACCCTCAGACCAATGGTTTGGTGGAATCCACGAACAAAACCATCAAGAAGTCGTTAAAGAAAAAGCTACAACAAAAGAAAGGCAAATAGGTAGAGGAGCTTCCCGAGGTCCTCTGGGCTTACCGCACTACAAGGAGAACAGCTACTGGGGAAACGTACTACTCGCTAGCCTTCGGGGTTAAAGCAGTCCTACCAATAGAGCACAAGTTGACCTCCTTTAGAGTCCAACGATTTGAACCGGGAAGCAATGAAAGTAAGCTCTGAGCTAGTTTGGACCTCCTGGAGGAAAAGCAAGATCGAATAGCTGAAAAGGTAGCAATCTACCAAGGCAGGATTGCCTGGTACTTCAACAAGAGGGTTAAAACCCGAAGCTTCAAAGAAGGGATCTGGTCCTCAGGAGAGTGACGTTGAACACCAAGAAGAGGTCAGATGGGGTCCTAGGGCCCAACTGGGAAGGACCTTACCTAATAAAGATGGTGATCCGTAATGGGGGGTACAAGCTCGAGGATATGGATGGCCGACTCATCGACCATACTTGGAATGCAGATCACCTAAGAAAATTCTACCCTTAAACAGGGGACTTAGGAGCAGGCAACCTCCGACTAGCTTCTTTAATTTTTTTCTTCTAACAGTATTGTACTCCATCTTCCATATCAATAAAGCTTGCCTTGTCCTGTTTACTCCTTCTTCAACTATGTCCTACAATGATTTGGGTCTATATGGAAATTTTCGACATTATTACCCCGAGACCAGAGGTAAGCCAGGGAAGCCCCCTCGCTACTCCTGATGCCTCGGTCGGGCACTACCATTCGCCAAGAAGGGTCTGAGTGTAAAAGCATAGTTGCCGTCCAGATCTCGAGACCACGAAATAGCTAGATAGCCTTCCTGATGCTTTGGTCGAGCTACCACCCCCAAGAAGGATCTGAGTATAAGACATAGTTGACATCCAGATCTCAAGACCGGGAAATAGCTAAATAGCACTCCTGATGCCTTGGTTGGGCTACCACCCCCAAGAAGGATATGAGTGTAAGAGCATAGTTGCCATCCAGATCTTAGGACCAGGAAATAGGTAGATAGCGCTCCTGATGCCTTGGTCCGGCTAACACCCCCAAGAAGGATCCGAGTGTAAGAGCATAGTTGCCATCCAGATCTCGAGACCAGAAAATAGCTAGATAGCCCTCATGATACCTTGGTCTGGCTACCGTTCTCTCCGAGAAGGAATCGAGCTTAAAAGTACAGAAGCCCTCCTGATCCCGATCCCAAGAAGGGGGCTAAACAGGTATTTACTTAAATGTTCTATTCAGGCTACAGCCCCCCAAAGGAGCTTGGGGATGGAGGGCTCGATTTACTTAAACTCTAAATGCTCCTGTTATTTCACTAGCTCTCCTTGATACAGTGTTACTTACTATAACAGACCCACAATCAAATATGGGGACTGTCAACAGAAGAAGTTGAGCCATGAATTTCATTAGTATGGGGGCTCAATGCAAACAGTTTTTTTTTACTTATATTTTTTTCCCCGAAAGATAGCTCGTTTCGATGTAAAAGCTGTACGACCAAGCAAGTACATGTAAGCCAGAGTTAGACCTGAGATTAAAATTTTATTATTAAGTAAGAGAGCTTATCCCCTAACAAGGCTACAACATGCAAGGGGGGCCCAATCCCTAGTTCCGGGCTACAAAAGAAAAATAATAAAAGATCAAACTCAGTTGGAGATGGAATGCCCACCCCCTTTTTCGGGCATTCAAAATAGATCACATGGAAGAGAACTCAAGCTTCTTTGTCTTCCTGAGGGTCTTCAGCTTCCTCCTCCACAGGATGGACCTCGCCCCCTGATCCTCTCTCTAGTCGAGACTCATCCCGGTCAGCTGCATCTACCGTCTTCACCACTTCCTCCTGGGATCAGCCATGACTGCCTCGGGGTCAACAGGATCTTCCTCCACGATTTCATCGATCACTGCTATAACTTCAGCTGGTATAGCTGCATCAAGAAGGCTGGTCATCGACTTAGGCAAACCAAAACTTACAGGCTCGAATTTCCCAGCTTCAAGCCGAAGTAGAAGCCTCTTTAACCAAGGGGTATTTCTATGCCTCTTATCAGGTTGTAGAGGCTCTCCCTCCCCCATTCGATCTCTCCGGCATTACCCGCTGGGATAGAGCGGAGGTCATCTCTTGGATAAGGGTCTAAGCCCTTGCAAGCAACCTCATGGCTCGCTCAGCTTCAGCCTCAACCTTGGCTATCCGATCACAGAGGAAGGCTACCTGATGCCCCATGGCCACCTGAAACTTGAAAACCTGTAAAGGAAAATCAGGTTAGAAAATGACAAGTCAAGCAACTCAATGAAGAAGTAAAAATGACAATTACCTCCGCCCTTTGGTGATCAAGATGTCCATGGGCATCGCAGTCATCCTAGAAAGCCCGCCGCCTGGACAAGATGTGACAAATTGCTTCAGGACCTCGTCTTGACCCGCCGAGCTCGATTGCCGGTGGGGGCAAGAAGGGGCGACCTCAGAAAAATTAGCACCGGGCTTTCTAGGACCTCGACTACCCTGGATACAACCGGATCTGCAGTAGCGGGACTCAGGGGGCATCGTTTGGAGTAGTAACTTCTGGAGAAGGGGTAGGAACAGACTTATTGATGACTTGGGAAGCAGACCCTCCTTAGTTTAGAGCCTTCGCAGCCCAAGATGCCAGAAGAGATATCTTAGACTTTACCTGGAATGAGAGGAGGAAGGAACGAATGTGGCAGTTACCTTAGTGGTTGACCCCCCCCCCCCCCCCCCTCTTCTTCGGAACAATCGGGAGAGCTCCAGGGGACGATCTGGAAGGTGGAGGAGATATCCCAGCTTGTTGGGCTTCGCGAGAAGCTGGAGCAATAACAAAAACTGTTAGAGAAAAGAATCAAGATCATCACAACTAAACCCTCCAATAAAACAAAATAAAAAAGAAAAAACAAGATAGATCGAGATACTCACGAGGGGTAGCACCGAATATCCGCAGGTACCTGTTCACTCTGCGGGGATCGAATGGGTCAGCGGTCAAAAACTTCATATTCAAATAGTTTCGAGCTATGATGGTCTTCAGCACGGCTTCAGACTCATCGGGCAAGGAATCCCAGACCCATGAAAGTTTGTCACTAAAGGCGGTGGGAACCTCGAGCTCATGCCCACTGACGAAGACGGAGCTCCCTCAGTTTCCCCCCGCCAATACCCATTCTTCTTTCCAAGGTCCTTCTTTGAAGCCCTAGGAATGAAAAAATTGAGCATATTCTTAGCCTTGGCATAGAATTGGCCTCGTGGGACTCTTGCCAGGCTACCGATCTAGAAAAGAAAGGTGAGATCCTCAGCCCTAGGCTCCCTGGTTACACCGCTTAGCTTGCATTGCTCCCTTCACTATATCAGGAAACCGATTAGATGCCTCCAAAAGCCAGGCGTCAGTTGAAACAAAGCCAACAGAAGGGCATTGAGAGCCCGCCTCAGGGTGGGGTAAAGAGGGAGCCTCACCCCGCTCTCTAAAGCCGAGACGTGGATAGGAAGCATGCCTTTAGGCGGCCTAAAAGCATCGTAGTTCCAATGGGGGACGGTTAGAGAAACGGTATCAGGAATACCATACTTGTCCTGTAGACGGTCGATCGACTGAAGGTCGACAGTAGAGTCGGGGATGACCCTGGGTTTGAAAGAAAAGGTTATCACTAGAGGAAGCTCTGCCACCATGACTTGAGCCCTCCCGACCGCATCTAATCGCTCTCCGATGTCAAAGTTTTTGTCGACTAAGTTCAGTGGGTTGTCAGGCTTGTTCGAAAAGCCAGAGCTGATAGAAGCGTTCATGTTAGAACTACGACGCTGGCCGAGGGGGGAAGATTCATTGTCGCTTGAAATCCCTCGCACCCGCTTAAGAGAAGCTAGGTTAGGGCCCCCAGAGCCCTCCACCAAGGCATCAACACTATCAGTGGAAGTCGACATTGATGGGTAAGAGAGATGAGAAAGCAGGCGGAAGATAGAGACAAAGAAAGCAGGGAAGAAGAAATTTGAAAGTTTGAAGATTTGAGGAAGTATGAAGAAAGTGACAGTCAGGTCGGGCTTTAATAGAGGTTTATTGGCGATATCCTCGGAAAGATCACCTAGAGCCGTATTACATCAGTTTTTCTTAGAATAACACTTAGTTTCAAATTCAAAATGTTGGGTAGTTAATGAGAAGATTTCACTCTCATTAATTATCTTAATGGCGAAAAACTTTCTCAACTAAACAAGGAATCTGACTCCAACCCTAACTCTACCACCAGGGTTCAAGTCAGAGAGGACTTCTGTTAATAGTGAAATTTGGCCAGGGATCAAAAAGAAATCTTCCATCAATAATCGACAATCATGAAGCCCAAAAAGACCGTAAAGCGACCATGCAGGAGCAGGAAAGGCCGATTCGGCTTCAAAGCTACCAAAAGACAAGCCAGGCACGACCGGGATGAACCCCATAAGAGTACTTGATGCCGGGCTTCTTTTGGCCATCTATCGGGAAATCTCGGCTCCAAGGTCCAGCTCAATAACCGCCCCGTAAATGCCAGGGGAAGTCTCTAAGCTCAAGAGAGCATCGAAAGAAGCTCGCCAACCTTTCCAGAAGCCCGTTGTCCTTGCAGGACATAAAGAAAGAATCATGCCTAAATCTACACTACCCAAACTACCTCTAGGAGGGTCTACAAGAGCACCTCAAGCCCCCAAGGGTCAGGGAAAATCCATCTTAAGCTTCTTAGAACAGAGCTATAGTAGGGATCTACCTCGCTCTACGGGGCAACAGGCAGCTAGCAGGGTGACCTCCATAAAGATCCATGACACGAGTGCACACAGGATCATCTCCACATAATATTTACATACACGTCAAGAGTTTAAATTCAAATAAGGGAACAAACTTATCTTCGTCAACGATATCATCGAATCCGAAAACAATTCAAAATTTAAATAATGAATCCCGCCCGATAAGGAGGGAACGGATTCATGATATTACGGTAGAGTATTCACAAACTAAAAACCTACTTGGACGATATATATTTGTGAAGCCAAGCATGGTAAAAAAAAGGAAAAACGAACGACTGAGACAGAAAAATCATAAACAATAGACATATATACAAAGAAGAAGGGTCTAAATTCTGATTACAGAACACGGTCACCCTCATCTCCACTATTCAACAGGCATCGAGGTGCCACCACCCTAAACCTCCGAGAGATTGTGAGCAAACAAGAGAGTTATTTGTATCTTAAAGCAATATATCAATAATAGAGCTCTCATTAACTTTTACTGCCACTCGTCCCTCTCTTAAACAGGTCAGAAACAAACGGCACCGACCCCGGCCACTGCTTTCGTGGTAGTTGTCTCGAGGGTGCTAACAGAAATTTCTCATCTCGAGTAAATTTCCCGTCAACATAGTGGCCGAAGTCAGTACCTTAGATATCTGAATTGTTAAGATAGAAATGAATATTTGAATGATAATGTGATAGCAAATGAGAGCTTCATTGTTGATCTCTCGTGGTATACAGAAAACTCTCACATACACTCACAATCTCTCTAGGACATAGAAGGGTGGCAACCTCATGCCTGTCTAATAGTAGATACAATGATGGCCGTGTTCTGATCACAGAAATTAGGCCAGGGGTAATTCTCTTAATTTTCTCCCCCCCCCCCCCCCCTCCTATCCTAGGAATGGTTGGGCATATTTTTACATGGCTGAAATAATTTGAACGGATGTATCTCCCACCTTGATTCTCTGAACATGTTCCCTCCTTATCGGGCGGGATCCTCTATTTAAAAGTCGTTGACTTAGAGTGAATAACGGACTCAAGATTATCGTTGGTGGAGATAAGTTTGTTTCCTCTTTGGAATCAAACTCTTGTCTTACACGTATGCATAATTCAATGTTCGTTATAACGTATATATGATCTTGTGTGTATTCATGGCATGATTCTTCATGGAGGTCATTAATTGTTTCGTAGGGTAAGGCAGATCAATTCTTTAGTTCTGGTCTTAGAAGCTTGGGATGGCCTTGCAGACACTTACAGGGGGTAGTGTAGTTTAGGGGAGATTCTTTTTTCATGTCTAGGTAGGTTACCAGAGTCCCTTAGAAAATTGGAACATTAGAGAATCTGATCCACTTAGAGGCTCCCTCTTTGTATCATAGAAGGATAGCGGGCTTCTAGAGAGGTAGATAGGCTTCTGGCTTAGGCTGCGAGTTAAATGTGACCTCGGAAAGCCTTGGTCTGGAAGAAGCTCACTCTTGTTTGTGTCGAGCTTCACTTCGAGTGCTTCTTGAGCTCTTAGATCCTTCCTCGCTTTCACGGGGTGGTTTTAGAACCTGGCCCTAGGAATCGAGGTTCCAGGATAGGTGATCTCGAGAAGCCCGGATTCCAGTTTTCTCATGAGGGCTCGACCTGGTTATGCCTAACTTCATCCTTGATAAATCTGAAGCCCAATGATCATTCCCTGCTTCAGCAAGGTAGCTTTATAGTTCACTCGGGGACCCATAAATGGTTAATTCGTGCTTTGATTCTAGCTAGGAGAGTGGAAAATTTCTCTTTAATCCCTAACCAAATTTTACCATTAACAGAAGTCCCTTCTGACTTGAAAACCGGTGATAGAGTTGGGGTTAGAGTCAGATTCCTTATTTTTTAATTGAGAAATTTTCCATTACCAAATCATTACTGAGGATCTCGAATGAAATCTTCTCATTAATTGCTCAAGTGACGTGTCGAGCACGGACTGGTTTACTCCTTAAAGAAATCTGGTTGTGTTACGGCCCTCTCAGTGGTTTGAGGTAATCTTCCCAAGGATTTCGTCAATGTTAACGGCTCTTCCACCTCTATCTAATCCCCGCTTCCTTATCTCTTTGGTCACACTTTACTTTAAAATTTTCAAAACTCCTAAAAACCCCTCTATTCCACTACCTTTGACAAGTTCTTTGTTATTTCCTTTGTTCTTCAAACCTTTCATCCAGCAATGTCGAACTCTTCTGACAGTATTGATGCCATGGTCGAGGATACTGGTGGCCCTAATCTGGTGCCATAGAAGTTGGTGCGAGGAATTTTGAGAGACGAAGACTCTTCCCCGGTCCATCAGGGTTGCCTCTACGGTAGGAATGTCTCGATCGGCTCCGACTTTTCCAACCAACCCGATAACCCTCTGAACTTGGTTCATGAAGATTCTATCGTAGAAGAAAGGGACAAAGCCACTGGGAGGGGTCAAGTCACGGTTGTTGGTCTCTTCCGGCGGAGTTTCCTCCCTATGACTTTAGAGTCATTCCTAATTCCACTGTTGATCCAGACTCCCTCAATCGTATAAGATCCAAGTATGGTATTCCTGACAGCGTCTCCCTCACAATCCTTTACAGAGACTATAACATTTTTAACCCTCCCAAGAACGTCCTTCCAATTCATGTGGGGCCCTCGAGAATGGGGTCAGGCTTTCCCTCTATCCTAACCTGAGGCGGGCCCCCAATGCTCTTCAACTATCCCATTTCCAGTTGACTCCAGGCTTCTGAAGGCACATAATTGGCTTCTTCATGTTGTAGAGGGAGCAGTGCGAGCTAAGCAAGATAACTAGGGAGCACAGAGCAGAGGAGCTGGCTTTCCTTTTTCAAATTGAGAGCCTGGTCAGGGCCCCCCTAGGCCTGTTCTACGCCAAGGCCAAGAACAAGCTTAACTTCATCATCACTGGAGCTTCAAAGAAGGATCCAGCCTGGAAAGAGGAGTGGATATTGGCTGACTATGATTGAGGGGCACGATCTTCATAGGTGGGCATGAGTTTACTGTCCTCATGGCTTTCAACAACAAACCATCTTGGGATCAGAACTCCTTGCCCGCCGAATCTGAGATGGTGTTGAGGACTATCCTTGCTAGGAACTACCTGAACTTGAAGTATCCAATTGTTGATCCCTTCGATTCCCATAGGGTGAATCGATACCTACAGATCTTTGATGCTAGCCCTTGTAAGTAATCCCAAGTAATTATGCTTTGTTCCGTTAACTGGTTCACTTCTAACATCTTTCTTTTTTTTTTCCTTTTTTTAACACTTTTCGTTATTGCTCCAGCTTCCCGTGAAGCCTATTTGGCTCGTACCCCTTCTCCTTATGCTAGACTTCCCCGGGAAGCCCCATTGACCACCTTAGAGAAAAAAGTGCTTACAAATCCAGCAGGGGTTTCGCCTGTTTTGGTTCCATCATCTTCCTATGTGAGCTCTAAAATGGCTATCCTTGCATCACGGACAGCTAGACTTCTAAATTGAGGAGGGCCCGCTCTCTAGGCGGATACTGCGACTACCTCCACTTTTTTATCGGTTGCCCCCGCTACAACTACTGCTTTTTCAGTTACATTACCCATTACCTTAGGTGTTCCATCTGCGCCCAAGCAGTTCAAGCTTCAGAGGATCCCGAGGCTGATATCCGTGAAATTCTACCTACCCGCCCCCACCATCAGTCTGGGTCGATTGGTCAGGATAAGGTTTTGAAGCTGTTTGTTGCATCTTGCCCGGGTGACAGGCTTTCAAGGATGGCTTTAATGCCGGTGGACATCCTGCTTACCAAGGGGTCTACCCTCTTAGCCGAGGTAGTCATCATCTTTATTTTCTCATGTAATAGTTTGATTTGTCGTTTCATAACCTGAACTCGCAGGCCTTCAAATTTCAAGTAGCCATGGGTCACTAGGTAGCTTCTCTCCGCGACCGAGTAGCCAGGGCTGAAACTGAAGCTGAGAAGGCTATAGGATTGTCGGCGTGAGCTCAAGCCTTGGTACAAGAGATGACCTCTAGCCAAAGAGGGATGGAAACACAACCGGTTGAGTTTCAGTGCGACCATAAGAGGTTGAAGAGGTCTATCGATCAAGAAACCCTTTGGTCTCAGAGTAGAGCCAGTCAGCGGGATAATTAGAAGAAAGAAGCGAATGCACTGGATGTTGAGAACCAAGATCTGCAAGCCCAAGTTGCCAAGCTTCAGACTGAGGTGGATGCCTTCTTCACTGAAGGATATTTCTATAACTCCTACCAAGTTGTTGAAGCCCTCCCTTCCACTTTCGACCTATCAATTATTGCTAACTGGGATAAGGAGGAGATTATGTCGAAGGCTGCAAAGATGTCTCATCCTGAGGGTGACGGGGTTGGAGCTGGGAAGCACACAACTGTAATCGATCATCCTCATCCTCATCCTCTTCCAGTCATTCTTGTCTCAGGTCATGGCGAGACCTCTAGTAGGGTCCGGTTAGCCTAACCAGAGAGGGACCTTCCAAGAGCCCGAGGTGAGACTCGCAATAGACCGGATGAAACCTCTAAAAAAGGATTAGATGTTAAACCAAGTTGGGCAGAATCTCTGGCAAACCTTCTTGACACTGGCATCCCTCCTAAGGATATGACAGTGGTTAATGAGGTCTTGGAAGAAGACCCCACTAAGCAGTAGGCAATCCTCCGGTAGTAGGGGTAGCAGAGATGGCCTTCCAAAATGAGCACCTACCTAAATGAGAAGTAAGGGTCAAGGTCTATCCTGAAGAAGGTGAATTTGGGGGAAATCATAAGGATGCAGATATTTGAATACATCTTCATGTAACGTGTTCTAAATGCCCGGAATATAAGGTGGGCATCTCAACAGTACTCATGCTTGATCATCATCATCAATTTATTTTGTAGCCCAGAACCTGGGGTTGGGCTACCTGCTTGATTGCTGTAGCCTTATTAGGGGATAGGCTCCCCATTCGATTAATGAAAACTGACTTTAGGTCTTGTTAATGTTTTCTTCAATGAATTTTAACTTGGTTGGCATGTATTTGCATAATTTATGATCTCGATCTAGGTGCAGCCTCTAAAATAACTTGATTTAACTCACCTTGGGAAAAGTAACGAGATAGAAAAACTGGTTAAGTGTGAAAGTAGACAGCTAGCTCGAGCTTTCAACTCTCAACAACTCTCAACAGAAATTTGTAGCTCGGTGATTTTAGTAGATAGTCCCCTTGCGCGATTGCAGGCTAGTTCGGACCTGTCACAGTAAGCAACCACATATACATGAAGAATTAGCAACCAGTAATAAATAGGGCATTGGAGTTTAAGTAAAAAAGCTTTCGATTCTCGATCCTCGCTAGGGGGTTATAGCCTGAGTGAGGCATCAATGAGGGTTATCTAGCCATCTCCTAGCTTTGATATCGGGAAAGCAATCGTGCTCTTAAACTTGAGTCCTTCTTGGGGGCGGTGGCCCGACCAAGGCATCAAGTGGACTATCTACCTATTTCCTGGTCTAGAGATCTATATGGCAACTATACTCTTACACTCATATCCTTCTTAGGGTTGTAGCCCGACCATGGAATCAGGAGGGCTATCTAGCTATTTCCTGGTCTTGAGATCTGGATGGCAACTATGCTCTTACACTCAGATCCTTCTTGGGGGTTGCAGTTCGACCAAGACATCAGGAGGGCTATCTAGCTATTTTTTGGTCTTGAGATCTGGATGGCAACTATGCTTTTACACTTAGATCCTTCTTGGGGGTTGTAGCCGGACCAAGGCATCAGGAGGGCTATCTAGCTATTTCCTGGTTTTGAGATCTGGATGACAACTATACTCTTACACTCAGATCCTTCTTGGTGGAGGGTAGTGCCCTGTTGAGGCATCAGGGATAGCGAGGGGGACTCCTCGGTTAATCCCTAGTCTTGGGATGATAATGTCGAATTTTCCCATGTAGAATCAAATCACTGTAGAACATTGTTGAAGATGAAGGAAATAGGCTTCATTAATAAAAAAAAGAATGGAGTATTGCTGGTGATTAAAAACTAGGCGCGGGTAGCCTGCTCACGAGTCCCCTATTTAAGGGTAGAATTTTCTCAAGTGATCTGCATTCCAAGTATGATCGATGAGTCGACCATTCATGTCCTCGAGCTTATACACCCCGTTGCGGACCACATTCTTTACTAAGTAAGGTCCATCCCAATTAGGCCTTAGAAACCCGTCTGATCTCTTCCTGGTATTCAATATCACTTTCCTGAGAACTAGGTCCCCTTCCTTAAAGTTCCATGCTTTAACCCTCATGTTAAAGTATCTAGCAATCTTGCTTTTGTAAATTTCTACCTTCTCTGCTACCCGATCTTCTTTTTCTTCTAAGAGATCTAAGTTAGCTCGGAGCTTATCCTCGTTGCTTCTCTGTCCAAAATGTTGAACTCTGAAGGAGATCAGTTTGTGCTCAATGGAAAGAACTGTTTCAACCTCGAAGGCCAAAGAATAAGGCATTTCTCCGATGGTTGTTCTCCTTGTAGTACGGTAAGTCTAGAGGACCACGGGAAGCTCCTCGACCCATCTGCCCTTTTTCTACTGTAATTCTTTTTAAATAGCTTCTTAATATTTTTATTGGTAGACTTCACCAGCCTGTTAGTCATAGGGTGGGCTACTGAGGCGAATATAAGGTCGATTCCTAAGTCCTCACTGAATTCCTTGAACCGGCCATTATCAAACTGCTTGTCGAGGTCAGCTACAATGACAAGAGGGGTCCCGAACCTGCAACTTACATTATGTTTGATGAATTTTGTTATATTTTCTTTCGATATCTGAGAGAGCTGTCCGGCTTCGACCCATCTTATGAAATAGTCAATCGCCACGATAGCATGCTTGGCTTGACCAGGAGCAGTAAGGAGCGATCCAATCAAGTCGACTCCCCATATAAAAAAAGGGTTAAAGTGAGCTAAGAGATGACAACCTCTCTGGCGGGAGGTGACTCAAGTTTGCAGTCTTCTGGCTTGCTTCACATGATCGTACTAAATTCTTTGCATCTTGATGGATGGTTGGCCAATAATACCCCATGCGAAGTACCTAATATGCCAGAGCCTCCTTGCTAATGTGGTTCCCACATTCCCCAGAGTGAACCTCTCTCAATGCTTATTTGACATCATCAGAATGTAAACATCGAAGCAGAGGAAGGGATTTGCCCCTCACATATAAGTAACCCTCTACCAATCAATATCGGACTTAGAGCCTCTTGATTCTTCTAGCTTGGTCAGGTTCCCAGGGAGCCTCCCTTCTTGGAGGTAATCTACTATTGGGTCCATCCAGCATGGCTGCCGATCCAGGGTATAAGTCTCCTTACCTGCTACTATATTGGGTAGGGGGATCATTTGGAGAGGGACTCCTAATGGTAAGGTCTGGCCACCATTCGCAGCTATCTTGGCTAGGATGTCAGCTCGACGATTCTGTTATCGAGGTACCTACTCAATCTTAAATCCTTTAAATTTACTCTTAAGTTGTTGTGCTAGCTTCAAGTAAGTAATCATGTTATCCCCTCTCGCTTGATAATCCTAAGAGACTTGGCTGACTATGAGCAACGAATCGCTCCTGACCTGCAGGTAATCGACTTCGAGCTTTGTGGCCACCCTTATCCTGACTCAGAGGGCTTTATACTCTGCCTCAATGTTAGTGGCTTTAAATTCAAATCTGAAATAGTTGCAGCACTCAGTCCCCTCTGGGTCAATTAGAACTATGCCCGCTCCTCCCCCTGCTTGCCCAGACTCTCCATCTGTGTAGAGGATCCATGACTTGCAACCTTCCAAATAGTTATCGGATTCCGGAATCATCTCAGGGGTTATGTTTGTCACTACTGAGGTCGCTTGCCCTGGGGGTTTTGAGAGCTATACTACAAAGTCCGCCAAAGCCTGGGCTTTAATTGTTGTCCTAGGGTTGTACCTTAAATCAAACTGGGTAAGCTCCAGGGCCCATAAAACCAACCTTCCGGATACATTCGACCTTTGTAAGAATTGACAGAAGGGTTGGTCCGTCACTACTGTTATTGAGTGAGCTTGGAAGTACTGATGGAGCTTCTTTACCGAGGTTACCAAGGCATATGCGTACTTTTCCAGAAGGGTATAATTCTTTTCTGGTTGTGTTAAAGCATGGCTCACGTGGTAAATGCCCTATCTCCACATTCTTTAACCAAGGCCTCACTTACTACAGTCTCTAAAACGGCCAAGTAAATTTGCAGCTCTTCTACAAGACTTGGCTTGACCAGTAGTGGAGGGCTTGATAGATATTTCTTCCAGGGTTGAAAAGCTTATTCACTCTCTTGGTCCCATTTCATGTTTCTTCCCTGCTTGATGACTTTGAAGAATGGGAGACATTTATCGGTAGATAAAGAAATGAACCTGTTAAGCGCTTCTACCTGCCCGGCTGAGAATTGAACCTGTTTAAGTGACGTGGGAGACTCTAGATCCAGGAGAGCCTTAATCTTTTCCGGGTTAGCCTCTATGCCTCTCTCATGAACCATGAATCCTAGAAACTTCCTCGCAGTTACCCCAAAGGCGCATTTTGAGGGGTTCAATATCATCTGGTTCTCCTTTAAGATCATGAAAGTTCTATGAAAGTCGTTCATATGGCTTTCAACGGTTGAGGATTTGGTTATCATATCGTCGATGTACACCTCCATTGATCTTCCAATTTCGGGCTTGAACAACCGCTTGACCAACAGTTGATATGTAGCCCCCGCGCTCTTAAGCCTGAATGATATCACCTCGTAGCAATATAGACTCTGTCCGGTGATGAAACTGGTCATTTCTTGTTTGACAGGGTGCATCATAATCTGGTTGTATCCTGAAAACGCATCCATGAAGCTCAAGAGCTTGTTTCCAGAGGTGGAGTCAACCAACTAATCAATTTCTGGAAGAGGAAAACTGTCTTTCGGACATGCCCGGTTGAGGTCGGTATAATCGATGCACATATGCCACTTCCCATTCGCCTTTGTGACCATGACCACGTTGGCTATCCATTTGTGGTAACGTGTTTCTCTGATGAAGCCCGCTTGGGTCAGTTTGTTCACTTCTTCCTGAACCATAGCATTTCTTTTGGCGTTAAAGTGACACCTTTTCTGTTTGACGGGCTTAAAGGTCAGATTCACTTCCAATCAGTGAGTAGCCAAAGACATCGGGATTTCGGGCATCTCGTTGTGACTCCAAACGAAAATGTCATTGGACTCTTTGAGGAGCCCGATCAAACCTTCATTCACTAATGGTTCAAGAGTGGCTCTGATTTTGATGACCTTCGAGGGATCACCCATCCTAATGGGAATCTTCTCTAGCTTATCCACTAGATGGCTGTTAGCCCATTCCTTTCTCTACTCCTCCTTATATGGCACCACGGTTTCATTCTCTGGGTGATTTTTGGGTCCTATATCTTCTAAGGTCAATATAGGTGTTGCCCCATCCTGGATCGTTGTTACCTGGGCAAGTTGTTTTGCTCGAGTTGTTAGGTTGGCAGACACTGCATAGCATCTCCTGGCTTCTTGATGATCATCTCGCACTTTCCCTGCCTTGTCTCCTACTGGGAACTTTAGGACGTTATGGTAGATGGATAGGACCCCTTTCAAAGATGATAAAAATGGTCTTCCTAATATCACATTGTAGGCCGATGGGGTATCCACCACCACGAAGTCTGTCATAACATTCTGCTAGAGAGGTGTGGCTCCAGTGATTACAAGCAGGATTTTTGATCCCACTGGTATGATTAAGTCCCTAATGAACCCATACAGTGGGGTAGTGCAACTATTGTAGCACCATTGTTTCAAATTCAGCTTATCTAAAGTATCTTTAAATAGGACGTCAACAATGTTGACTGTGTCGATGAGCACACGGTGTACCATGCAGTTGGCAATCTGTACCATGATCACCATGGGATTGTCGTGAGGTTGTACAATGTTATAGACATCCACTTTTATGAAAATGATCTGTGATATCTATGAAGGGTTAACCGGGATCTGGTCGACCTTGGAGATACCCCGCCCTTCGTCCACACCAAGGATTTTCCTCACGTGGTTTTTTCTGGAATTATTGGAGGTGCTAGCTAGAGTAAGCCCTCCGCTGATGGTATGTATTAACTGGATTTGCTACATCAGATCCGCCGGCACCCCTTTCTCTTCTCAGTGTACTCACGGATCTCGGATTGCACTTCTCTTCCAGTCTGAATGTTATCCCTGACCTGCTGTAAGAATTCTACCAAACATCCTCCCTTTATCAAAGCCTCGATCTGATTTTGCAGGTTATAGCACTTTGAAGTGTTGTGTCCCACGTCTTCGTGAAAGTCAATACTTATAACAATTCCTTTTATCGACAGGGGCCTTAATGCGTGCGGGCTTCTGTAGCAACCCCTTGTCCCGAATGGAGAGATAGATTATTTCACGGGATATATTTAAGAGGGTGTAATGATCATATTCTCTCTCATCTCGAGCTATTGGGGCCACTGTCGTAGGAGGAGGCGAAGCCCCGTAGAAGAGTTCGTTTTACTGGATACCTTTCCGATCTAGGTTGAGAAATGGGGAGACAATATGTCGACCTATTGAGGGGTTTGTTCAGTCATTTCTGAGCTTGATCTGGTTTGGGACTTTCCTTCTTCTGTCACTTTACGTCTCTCATGTCATCATGTTCTATCTTGACCTTCTGTTGTTCGTCGACTTCAATTTGCTCCAGATCCAGATCATAGGCTTCTTGGTAAGTCTCTAGAGGTTGCTTGGCAAAAGACCGGAAAAGCTTTCCCGCCTATAGGTTCCTCCTGAAATTGGTGAGGGTTTCTTTCTCAGTGAAGACCCCCATCTGAATGACTACCTTATGGAAACGCTCAACATATGCCCGGAAGGTTTCCCCTGTCTCCTGGATCACGTAATGTAGATGGATTGGATCCTTCAATGGGGGTTTAACTCCCTGGAATTACGAGCAGAAATCAGTTGACAGCTATATGAAGTAATCCACACTACCAGCGGGTAGCTTTCTGAACCAGATCTTAGCGTAATCCATTAGGGTAGTTGGTGTTAGGATTATGCTAGATAGCAAGAGTGTAATATTGTAATTAACAATCTTTTCATATTAATAAAGTGATTTCTAGTTTAACAAATCTTATAGCATTTATAGTTTAATTATTATAATTGTCAAAAGTAAATAATCAAAAGGTCAAAAGAATATGAGAAAAGAATAATTGTTCATACATATAGATATGTATAATGTAGACACAATTTTTTAGTTAATCTTGAATAATATTCACAACTTAAGATAGAAGGTTAGGCGCCTTTAATTAGTTAAAGTTGCAGATTTTTTTGCTAGAATTTGAGTGGGATCAAATGTGTTATGATGAGTCTGAAATAATCAAAGTGTGGTGTCTTTGGGCAAACGAATCTAGTGCACTGGGTGCATTGAATAGGATCAAAATGAAATACTTTATCTTGAACCGTCAATGGATAAAAGTTTTCATTTGAAGACAATCGGAGAGTCTATCTCAATCCTGAGATAAATGATGGACTTATGGTTGCAAGTGTTATCATTTGAGCTATCAATGAGTACGATTATATAGCATGGTCTATCCTCGATAGTTTGGTGGTATTCATTTGCTAATCGATAGAGGACTTCATTTATAGATATGGACATCGTGGCTCCATTTATTGAATGAGAGTATAATACCATCATATGGATGTTTTGAGGTATTGGATATTAAATCTTAACATTAAGTTTTCAATAGTGTCTATTGAAATATGGCTTCTGGACAAGTCAAAATATCCAAGTTCAAAATGTGGTCATATGAGTAAATATGGTAACTTGGAGAGCTATAGGCGGTCTATGAGCTCTTGGCGATTGCCGGTATTCTTCACCAGTATACACTTTCTCCAATAAGATTGTCTAGAGTACGAATGAGTAACATCAACTTATTTTATCTTTATTAAGAGTTCAATTTTAGTTCTTTTGTGGAATGAATTAAAATTAAATAGATCGGACCTAAGTGAATCATTTGTTGATTGTGATTGTGCTATGTCTATTGAAGCTTAAATTTAGATAGCCCGCCAAGATCCCTAATCCACACGAACTTGCATGGATCACTTGATATATTCTACCGGACCAATTTAGGGGTCCATCTAGAATTGTATTAAGGCATGTGAACTTGTTTCTTTTTGTAAGAATATGTCTAGTTCACATGTGGACTTTTTATTAAGGTCCAATGGATTTAATAAAATAAGAAAAAAAAAATATGCCATTTATCTTTAGGTATGGGCAGCAAAGGCTATTAATAATAGATTTAATATGTTATTTTTATTTTATTATTTAATTAAATGGGAATTAATTAATTGTTGATTAATTAATTATTTAATTAAAAGTCAAAATCTTTTCCTAGTAGAAGATGGTCTCCTAAAACTATACTATTGTTGGTAGTATAGTTAATGTTAAAGACTATATTTGATAAGTAGATAAATAAAAGGAGTTATTTATCTAATCAAGTTAGGAAGTCTTTAGTATGGTTACAAATACACTATTGAGTTGGATTAGGAGTCTTGTTGTAGGAAAGAATTCTTTTTGGAAATGGATTCTTGGTCACCAAGTAAAACTACTTAGTGGTAGAATTCTTATTTGAAAAGGATTCATAACCACCAAGTTAATCTACCTAAGGATATGATTATTGTCCATCATGTAATCCTTCTTAGGAAAGATTGTAATCTCCTAATCTATAACAAAGACATGAAATTTGGTTATTACATATGCAATATGGGATAGGATAGATTTCTTTTAGATAAAGATTCTAACTACCAAATAAATCCACCTAAGGAAAGGATTCTTGCCAACCAAGTGAATCCTTCTTAGGAAAGGATTTATAATCCTATATATATGTAAGAGAATTTCGGTCATGACTAAGGCTTTTAGAGGTAAAATTCGGCCAAGCTTATTTTTCTAAAAAAAAGTTTCGGCCATCATAGAAATTTTGAGGGAGAAAAATTTGATTTTACTCTAGACAAAATTCCATCATCTCTAAACAATAGTGTGTGAATTCGGCCAAGTAGAGAAAAAAGGGAACGTTTTTGTTTTCGATAGTACACTAGTATCCTTTACATCAAAAGGGTTTTGTGTACAACATCGAATCAAGGGTCACGTGAGTTTCAATCAAATTGATTGATAATTCACAAGTGACCGGACGTTCTTGGATTTTTCTCTTGGAGGATATTTGTAACTAACTAAGAAAAGATTTTTGCTTTGTTTCCATCCTCAAGAATACAATTTAAAGAAAGGGAGCCCACACTCCAAGGTGATTCACGTTCGTGATTGGATTGGAAGATCTTGCAGAATTAATTCGACGCTTGTTCAATGATCAAGCGAAAAAGGTACGATACTTTTATAAACATCAATTAATCTAGGGTTAAGGTTCTCGTTGCATAAAAGGGAAAAAAAAATTATACGCAAACCCGAATTTCTAATTTTCTCACGCTTCCGTTGCGCTTTAAACCCGTTTTTCCCTACAGTTGGGAACATCCGACACATGGGGCCCTGGTCATGTACTGGACCTCCAACTGCTGGACAAAACTCTCCAAGTGGCTCAAGAGATCCTCTGTCCCAGAGAATCTATCAGCCGGCGTTTTAAATTTTGGCGGGAGTTTCACCTCTCAGATCCTTCTGGTGAAGAGAGCATTCATCTCACTCAGAGGATCTTTCATGTCTTCCTTGTACTTCTCATTCTTCATCTGTTGGATCTCTTTCTAAAACTCTGCCAACTGGTCTCTCAAGCACTTGTTCTCGAGTTTCCTTGAATTTATCTCCGATTCCTCATTGCCAGACCCTTTTGACGAGCTGGCAACCTCTTCCGACTCCTTCTATGGATGGGATCTGCTTGGGGATTTTTCTGACTCTCTTCCTCTTTAGCTCGGGCTTCCCATCTTGAAGTCATTTGGTGAAGAAACTCTCACCGCTCTCAGGGAAGGACTTCTGCCGCGGACTTTACTTGCCTGGGTTGGTAACCTGGCAGCACTTCGGGAACGGAGGGCATGGCCCCTAACCTATCCCGGATCGAGGGCCGGGGTCCAGTTCTATTATGAACTAGCTCATGAGGGGTAGGTTCTAGGCGAACAAATACGGGTTGCCGAGTCTCGAGCCTGCTAGGTTCTCCTCGATTGCAGAGGTTTGCTTGCATGATAGTATTACCCTCAACGTGCACTCGACGCCGAACATTTTCCACGAAGGCCGCTGCTTGTTGGTCAAACACGACCTGGCTTCCCATAGGGGGATCCAAAGCCTGCACAGTGGTTGGTTGGTCTAGGACCTAGCCACTGAGCCCTGATTTTCTTCCTTTCTTCGGGAACTTTTGTATCGACACAATTGATAGCTATCCCGATGCGCCTGGCTTTCCTTGGGAGGAGCAAAGCCTCATGATTCCTGTAAAAACAACATACTTGTTAATAAAAAGATGTTGGCGTGGGAATTTTCCACATACGGCACCAGAAAATGTTAACAGGAAATTTACTCAAGATAAGAAATTACTACTAACACACTCGAGACCACTACCACGGAGGTGGTGGCCAGGGTCAGTACCTCAGATATCTGACTTGTTAATATAGAAATGAATATTTGAATGATAATGTGATACCAAATGAGAGCTTCATTATTGATCTCTCGTGGTATACAGAAAACTCTCATATACACTCACAATACCTGTCGAATAGTAGATACAATGATGGTCGTGTTCTGATCACAGAATTTAGGCCCGGCGTAATTCTCTTAATTTTCTCCCCCCTTTCTTCCTGGGAATGCTTGGGCATATTTATACATGGTCAAAATAATTTGAACGGGTGTATCTCCTGCCTTGATTCTCTGAACCTATTCCCTCCTTATCAGGCGAGATCCTCTATTTAAAAGTCATTGACTTCGAGTGATTAACGAACTCAAGATTATCGTTGGTGGAGACAAGTTTGTTTCCTCTTTGGAGTCAAACTCTTGTCTTACACATATGCAGAATTTAATGTTCATTATAACATAGATATGATCTTGTGTGTATTCATGGCATGATTCTTCATGGAGGTCATTAGTTGTTTCGTAGAGCAAGGCAGATCCATGATTTAGTTCTGGTCTTAGAAGCTTTGGACAACCTTACGGGCACTTACGGGGGGTAGTGTAGTTTAGGCGAGATTCTTCTTTCATGTCTAGGTAGGTTACCAGCGTCCCTTAGCAAATTGGAACATTAGCGAATTTGATCCACCTAGAGGCTCTCTCTTAATATTTGACAGGGACAGCAGGCTTCTGGATTGGTAGATGGGCTTTTGGCTTAGGCTGCGAGTTAAATCTGACCTCGGAAAGCCTTGGTCTAGAAGGAGCTCACTCTTGTTTGTGTCGGGCTTCACTTCGAGTTCTTCTTGAGCTCTTAGATCCTCACTCGCTTTCATGGGGTGGATTTAGAGCCCAGCCTTAGGAACCGAGGTTCCAAGATAGGTGATCTCGAGAAGCCCGGATTTCAGTGTTCGTATGGGGACTCGATCTGGTCGTGCCTAACTTCATCCCTGATAATTCTGAAGCCCGATGATCCTTCCCTGCTTCTGCGGGATAGCTTTATGGTTCGTCCGGGGTCCTATAAATGGAAAATTTGGGTTTTGATTCTAGCCAGGAGAGTGGAAAAATTTTCTTTGATCCCTTAGCCAAATTTAACCATTAACACAAGGTTCTATTTATACTAGTTATAGTGAGCTTACACCAACAAGGAAATCCATCTCCTATACATATAAGACTTGTTCCATAAAAATACTATTTTCTTTTATGATAAATCCTCTTGTAAAAAGAAATCCATTTCCATTAAGCACAAAAACTACCAAATGAATTACTTTCTTTTTCCACTGAAGATTTCCTGTTTCACACGTTTTATTATTGACTACGGTTCCGGTTATAACTGGCCACCAGCACCCTACACCATTAGAAGTCACCTGGAATGCACTGCATTTTGATAAACCGTTGCCCAACACTATACCTATTGAAGTCCCTTCCACAATGTCTTGAACGTTGTCCTTACCGTTGTCAAACCCATAACGCAAGGCACATCGCTTCTCTAGACTTGACCGTTGTAATGACCATCGTAAGAACCGTTGTCAATGCCACATCGTTACCCACAGCGGTTGTCTTCATCCTTTGACTCGACAGTTCTTCTTGATTTTCAAACTTCCCTCAAATATTATCTCCAACTTCAAACGTTTTCTCACGTCTCCAGGAAGTTCCACATTAGTTGATTTTTATTTGGTTCACATTAGGTTTACTTGAGAATACAAACCAAAACCTAACAACAATATTGTCCAACAATAAAAGTAAACATCCCCAATGTATCTATTAAGTTCAATTATCAATTCCTTACAACTTCAAATACCGAAAGAAACAAACGATTAAAAATGAGTTTTGATCAAAGTGACAATAGTGACAATGGCATGCTATAATAATCACATTTATTTCCAAAACACAAGAAACTGTTGACATATTTCTCTAGGAAGCTTCCACCAAAGAAACATAATCAAGATACCGTGTGTTTCCCATGAATTTATAAAAAAATATATTCACAACTACCTTTAACAATATTAATTACCCTTGGGGTGTAGCTTTGCCTGAAGATGGACGAGCTTGAGGTTTGGACAAATAACTTTCAAGTCAGTGACTCAAATCGAAAAAAAGCTTCAAAAAATACCTAGTCTAGATAGAGTGATACATAGATACTGTAAAGAAAAAACAATAATAATTACCTATGAATAAATATAAACATTCAGTACAAGAAAAATGACTATTGGGAAGGTTTTATATTCATCCCAATAGCTCAAAATTCGTCCATATTGATGTATTGGGACGAAAAATATTCATCCCAAATTACGTGGCCTCAGGTGGGTCACAATAAATTCTTTGGGACGAAAATTGAAATTCATCCCCAAGGGTTATCTATAGGGGCGAAAATTTTTCGTCCCAATTAAAATGTCCCTATTGACAACTTACAGGGACGATCCTTGGATTTTTGTCCCTTTTGACAACCTATAGGGACAAAAAATGTCGTCAATTTAAATATTTTTTCATCCCTTTAGATAAACTAGAAGAACAAAAAAAAAATTTAAAAAAACGGTTTGTGCCTCAAAGGACCTCATTCGACCACCAATCACCTTTTACACACCAATCAGCTCCATCTCATCACAACAACAATTACATTGTGGCCTCGAAGGACCTCATTCAACCACTAGTCACCTTTTACACACCAATCAGCTCCATCTAATCTACACAACAATTAAAATTAATCTATTGTCCCCACGGTGTTAGGATTATGCTCGATAGCAAGAGTGTAATATTGTAATTAACAATCTTTTCATATGAATAAAGTGATTTCTAGTTTAACAAATATTATAGCATTTATAGTTTAATTATTATAATTGTCAAAAGTAAAAAATCATAAGGCCAAAAGACTATGAGAAAAGAAGAATTGTTCATACATCTAGATATGTAAGAGGTAGACACAATTCTTTAGTTAATCTTGAATAATATTCACAACTTAAGATAGAAGGTTGGGCGCCTTTATCTTGTAAAAGTTGTAGATTCTTTGCTAGCATTTGAGTGGGATCAAATGTGTTATGATGAGTCTAAAATCATCAAAGTGTGGTGTCTTTGGGCAAAAGAATCTAGTGCACTTGGTGCATTGAATAGGATCAAAATGAAATACTTTATCTAGAACCGTCAATAGATAACAGTTTTCATTTGAAGACAAATAGAGAGTCTATCCCAATCCTGAGATAAATGGTGGACTTATGGTTGCAAGTGTTATCATTTGAGCTATCAATGAGTACGATTATATAGCATAGTCTATCCTCGATAGTTTGGTGGTATTCATATGTTAATCGATAAAGGACTTCATTTATGGATATGGACATCGTGGCTCCATTTATTATATGAGAGTATAATACCATCATATGGTTTTTTTGAGGTATTGGATATTAAATCTTAACGTTAAGTTTTCAATAGTGTTTATTGAAACATTGCTTCTGAACAAGTCAAAATATCCAAGTTCAAAATGTGGTCATATGAGTAAATATGGTAACTTGGAGAGCTATAGACGGTCTATGAGCTCTTGGCGATTGTCGGTATTCTTCATGAGGATACACTTTCTCCAATAAGGTTATCTAGGGTACGAATGAGTAACTTCAACTTATTCTATCTTTATTTATTAGTTCAATTTTAGTTCTTTAGTAGAATAAACTAAAATTAAATATATCCGACCAAAGTTAATCATTTGTTGATTGAGATTGGGTTGTGTCTATTGGAGCTTAAATTTAGATAGCCCGCCAAGATCCCCAATTCACACGAACTTGCATGGATCACTTGATATATTCTACCGGACCAATAGGGGTCCATCTAGAATTGTAATAAGGCATGTGAACTTGTTTCTTTTTGTAAGAATAGGTCTAGTTCACATTTTGGACTTTTTTTATTAAGGTCCAATGGATTTAATAAAATGAGAAAAATAATATATGGCATTTAAACTATGTATGGGCGGCAATGGCTATGGATAATAGCTTTAATATATTATTTTTATTTTATTATTATTTAATTAAATGGAAATTAATTAATTTGTTGATTAATTAATTATTTAATTAAAAGTCAAAATCTTTTCCTATTAGGAGATGGTCTCCTAAAACTATACTATTGTTGGTAGTATAATTTATATTAAAGACTATATTTGATAAGTCGATAAATAAAATGTGTTATTTATCTAATCAAATTAGGAAGTCTTTAATATGGTTACAAACACACTATTGAGTAGGATTAAGAGTCTTGGTGTAGGAAAGAATTCTTTTCGGAAAAGGATTCTTGGTCACCAAGTAAAACTACTTACTGGTAGAATTCTTATTTGAAAAGGATTCATAACCACCAAGTTAATCTACCTAAGGATAGGATTCTTGCCCATCAAGTAATCTTTCTTAGGAAAGATTAAACACTCCTAATCTACTTCAAACTAGGGAAATTCGGTCACCACATGTAATATAGGATAGGATAGTTTTCAATTTAGATAAGGATTCTAACTACCAAATAAATCTATCTAAGGAAATGATTCTTGCCAACCAAGTGAATCCTTCTTGAGAAAGAATTTATGAACCTATATATATGTGGATGATGGATTCGGCTAGCCCTAAGGAACATTAGAGAGGAATTTCGGCCAACCCATATTTTTCTTAGTGAAGAATTCGGCTATCGTAGAAGTTTGAGGGAGAAAATTTTGATTTTACTCTAGACAAAATTCAATCTTCTCTAAGCAATAGTGTGTGAATTCGGCCAAGTAGAGAAAAAAAGGGGAACGTTATTGTATTCGATAGTAATATCCTTTACATCAAAAGGGTTTTGTGTACAACATCGAATCAAGGTTCACGCGAGTTACAATCAAATTGATTGATAATTCACAAGTGACCGGACGTTCTTGGATTTTTTCTCTTGGAGGATATTTGCAATTAACAAAGAAAAGATATTTGCTTTGTCTCCATCCTCAGGAATACAATTTAAAGAAAGGCCCACACTCCTAGTTGATTTACTTTCGTGATTGGATTGGAAGATCTTGCGGAATTAATTCGGCGCTTGTTCAATTGTCACGCGAAAAAGGTACGATACTCTTATATACATCAATTAATCTAGGGTTAAGGTTCTCATTGCATAAAAGGGAAATTCTTTATTTATACGCAAACCTTAATTTTGTATTTTCTCACGCTTCCGCTGCATTTCTAAACCGTTTTTCCCTACAATTGGCATCAGAGGCTGGTTGTACCCTTGATTAATTGATGTATGTGTTCGTGAATCTTTTTCTTTTATTGTATATATTCATGTTTTAGAAAGAGATGGCACTCTAGGTATTCACGTATATATTTACATTGGAATGTATGGATATATATATATATATTTTTTATATATGTGGATTGTTATTGCTCAATTTTGGTCCTAGAATTTCAATGTAATTTTGTTTTGGGATTGTAACAAGAAGGGTGGTCTATTATCGCCATAATTTCCTTCTTGGTAGTTGTTAAGTTTTTTTTTATTTTGTTGTTGTAATAATAAAAAAAAAACTGCAGTATTTTGTTATGTAAATTCTTCTGTAATACATTCAAGTTTCAAAGACTCGAAGGTTTGAAGAATTAGGAGTAACAGGAACAAGTTTGGGACCGTACGAGCCGTAACAATTAACGTGCGTGCGAAGAGCACGCGGCCACGTTTGTTGTGGCATGGACGGCGCACGACAGCCCTTGTTGTAGCCATGGGCTGCGCATGGCAGCCCTTTATGGGCTTGTGACATTCGCACGCCCATGGGTAAGGGTAAGGGCAAGGGGTGCGCACGCCCATGGGAGGTAGCCGAGGGAGTCCGAACGACGAAGGTCTCGTGAAGACTTGTTCACCAAGAAAGGAGTTCTTGTATTTCAAGACATATGTAATTTACTTGTTTTTCTAGGATGGACCGAAATTGTAGCCATTTATATTTTTGTAAATATTGCAATGTTTGTCATTGTTTGATAACATGTCTTATAGAATAGGAGTGCCACTCATATATCTCTTTTGGTATGAACATGCATTGAATGGTTTAAGTATCTAAATTGGCATCTAGATAACTTGGTAAATCATTCTTTGGAATTCGATCACACGCCTTAAACAATTGAGTGGGAGAAGGTGTTTTGGAACACCTACGGCCTCCAAGTTTAGTTGTGCTTTATGTTTCATGAATAACCTCCCAAGAGGTATTCATGAATGGAATTTAGCAAGATACTTCCTTACAAGGATAGACTAGACAATTAGCCCGAACGATATCTACTCCCAAATAAGGGATATTCGTGTGGGATTATATTGAAGGTCGATAACTTGGTAACACACTCAATGTGAGTTTATTAATATCCTCCCAAGAGTTCTTGTTAATAAAATCACAAGGCTAAAAATAAAACATTGGTTGTTATGTTAACAATTAAGTGGGACCTAGTCCAACTAGTAAATGGTGCGTACTCCCAAAAGAGGGGTGACATTTATAAGTGCTGGATCACCGTTGAATTTTTACGATTTAATTATTTTATTTAATTCAAGATAAATATTCAAAAGTGCTATTTCATGATTGTTTACTTATATAATTTTTGTTTTTAAAAAGAAATCATGACCCCATCCCTAATCAATATCCTAAAAGATAATACTTTAACTGGTGATAATTATGTCACATGGAAAAGGAATATTGGTTATTGTTGCAAGCTGAAAAGTATAAGTTCATTATGTATATTCCTTAACCACCAAACTAATGAATCTACCCAGGAGCAAAAAGATGAGTATCAGTAGTGGAAGTCTTTAAAAGAGATGGCTAAATGTACGTTACATTATGGCTATCATCTCCAACGTGTTGCAACAGCAACATGAAGGAATTGAGACTGCTGCCGATATTATGATGTCTCTAGACAAGGATTCATATGGTTGGTAAAGTTGTTACTGTTAAGACCCGTTAGAAGGTCAAGAGATAGCAGAAGAAAAAGCAACTTCAGCCTTCTTAGAAGGAGACCAGGAAAGTAACCAAGATCAAAGGAAAATGTTTCTTTTGTGGTGAAAAGGGTCAAAGGAATAGATTGGTTACGAATTAATTCAACTTGCATTTAGGCAATGGAGCGTTGGTGTCTACTAGTGTAGTGGGAGATATTAGAATCAATTTTGATTCTTATAGGCATTTAGTATTAATAAACGTTTATTATGTACCAATATTCAAGAGGAATTAAATTTCAGTCTCTTGTCTAAATAAATTTGGATATTCGGTTACTTTTAATAAAGGTTTTATTATTAGTAAGAATAACAAATTTGTTTGCAAAGGTACATTGGAAAACGGTTTATTTTATTTGCATGGAAATATCTCTCACTTGTTAGACACGGAATCAACGGAACCCAATCATAAAAGAGTAAAATTATCAAAAGATGAAACCTGCATATGGCATTTGCGCTTAGGTCATATCAACCTAAATAGGATTAAAAGATTGGTATGTGACGGACCTCTAAGTGTCTTAAAGGTTGATGATCTACCAACTTGTGAATCTTATTTGGAAGGTAAAATGACCAAGAGGTCGTTTACGACCAAAGGCGCAAGAGCCATTGAATGTTTAGGATTGATACACACTGATGTATATGAACCTATGAGCATTCAAGCTAGAGGTGGATATGAGTACTTCATCACTTTCACAGATGATCACTCAAGATTTGGCTATGTGTATCTCATGAGACATAAGTCGGATGCTTTTGATATGTTCAAAGCATTGAAAAGCAGAAGTAGAAAATCAGCTTGAGAAATGCATAAAAATCTTGAGGTCCGATCGTGGTGGAGAATATCTATCTGGTGAGTTTCAGTAATATCTTATTGATAATGGAATAATTTCTCAGTTTTCTGCACCAGGCACACCTCAACAAAATGGAGTGGCAGAAAGGAGAAATAGAACTCTTTCGGATATGGTTAGGTCTATGTTGAGTTATTCAACGCTCCCTAGTTCTTTTTGGGGATATGCTTTACAAACTGCCATGTATATTCTAAAAGATGTACCATCTAAGTCGGTTCCTAAAACACCACATGAGTTGTGGACTGGGCGAAAGCCTAGTTTACAACACTTAAGGATATTTGGATGTCCTGCGCACGTGTTAAAAAGAAAGACAGATAAGATGGAGTCCCGTTCAGAAACATGCATATTTGTAGGGTATCCAAAAGGAACAAAAGGATATTATTTTTATAGTCCTTCAGATCTTAAAGTATTTGTTTCGACAAACGCCAAATTTCTAGGTGAGGACTATATGAATATTTTTGTGCCTAAAAGTATAATTGTCCTAAATGAGCTTTTAGGAGAAACAATTCCACAAGAGGTTTCGCAACCAAGCCCAATTGTAAGTTCTGTACCAACACAAGATCAACAATCTACCATACCTCATCGTAGTGGGAGGGTTGTTAGACAACCTGAGAGATACATCGGTCTAGGAGAATCTGTAGAGAATCTTCTGGACGACGATGATCCCTATACGTACAAGAAAACAATGGAAGATGTTGATTATCGCCATTGGCAAAAGGCAATGCAATCAAAAATTGAATCTACGTTCAAAAATAAAGTCTGGTCTCTTGTAGACTTGCCTAAAGGGATAAAACCCATCAGGTGCAAGTGGGTATACAAGAGGAAAAGTGGAATGGATGGAAAGGTGAAAACCTTTATGGCTAGATTGGTAGCTAAAGGTTGTACATAGAAGGAATGTATCGATAATGAAGAAACCTTCTCTCCTGTGGTCATGCTTAAATCCATTAGGCTAATCTTATCTATTGCGGCATCTCTAGACCTAGAGATTTGGCAAATGAACGTCAAGACAACTTTCCTTAATGGAAGTCTTGATGAAAGCATCTATATGATGCAACCAGAAGGATTCATTGAAAAGAGCCAAGAGGAAAGGGTATGCAAGCTGTAAAGATCCATATATGGATTGAAGCAAGCATCCAAACCCTGGAACATAAGGTTCGATTAAGCTGTAAAAGGTTTTGGATTTATTTAAAACCTTGATGAACCTTGTGTATACAAAAGGATCAAAAGCGACAAGTTGGTTTTCCTAATTCTTTACGTTGATGATATACTACTCATCAGAAACGATGTAGGTGTATTGACATCAATAAAAGAATGGTTAGTAAAACAATTTGATATGAAGGACTTAGGAGAAACAAGTTATATTCTTGGTATCCAAGTCATAAGGGATAGAAAGAATATAACTATTGCATTATCCCAAGCTTCATACATAGATAAAATCTTGTCTAAGTTTTCCATGCAAGATTCCAAGAAAGGTATGATTCCTTTCAGGCATGGAATCAAACTTTCTAAGGAACAAGTGAATGAGCATGAAGAGCAATTCATGAGTAGGGTTCCATATGCATCGGCAGTTGGAAGTCTCATGTATGCAATGATCTGCATTAGACCAGATATTTGTTTTGCTGTAGGCATAGTTAGTAGGTTTCAATCGAAACCTGGTCCTGATCACTTAACTGCATTCAAGCATATTTTCAAGTATCTTAGGAGAACGAGAGATTATATGCTTGCATACTCTGGAGGGGATTTAATTTCTGTTGGGTATACAGATTCTGATTTTCAGTCAGATTCCGACTCCAGGAGATCGACATCAGGATCTGTGTTTACCATTGGAGGAGGGGCAGTCATATGGAGGAGTATCAAGCAATCTTGTATTGTTGATTTAACCATGGAAACCGAGTATGTTACCGCATGCAAGGCTACTAAAGAGGTTGTCTGGCTCCGCCAATTCTTGATTGACTTGGAAGTGGTTCCTGAAACGAATAAGTAAATCACTATCTATTGTGACAATAGTGGGGCAGTGGCTTATTCGAGAGAACCAAGAATTCATAAGAGAGGGAAACACATTGAAAGAAAGTATCATCTTCTAAGGGAAATTGTGCATAGGGGTGACGTGACGATTACCAAGATCGCGTCAGCAGAAAATCTAACGGATCCCTTTACAAAGGATCTTCCTCAAAAATGTTTTGATGGGCATCTAGAGAACATGGGGATGAGAGACATGACACATTTGCTATAGAGCAAGTGGGAGATTGTTAGGATTATGCTCGATAGCAAGAGTGCAATATTGTAATTAACAATCTTTTCATATGAATAAAGTGATTTCTAGTTTAACAAATCCTATAACATTTATAGTTTAATTATTATAATTGTCAAAAGTAAATAATCATAAGGTCAAAAGACTATGAGAAAAGAAGAATTGTTCATACATCTAGATATGTATGAGGTAGACACAATTCTTTAGTTAGTCTTGAATAATATTCATAACTTAAGATAGAAGGTTGGGTGCCTTTATCTTGTTAAAGTTGTAGATTCTTTTGCTAGCATTTGAGTGAGATCAAATGTGTTATGATGAGTCTAAAATCATCAAAGTGTGGTGTCTTTGGGCAAAAGAATCTAGTGTACTAGGTGCATTGAATAGGATCAAAATGAAATACTTTATCTAGAACCGTCAATAGATAAAAGTTTTCATTTGAAGACAATCGGAGAGTCTATCTCAATCCTGAGATAAATGATGGACTTATGGTTGCAAGTGTTATCATTTGAGCTATCAATGAGTACGATTATATGGCATGGTCTATCCTCGATAGTTTGGTTGTATTCATTTGTTAATCGATAGAGGACTTCATTTATAGATATGGACATCATGGCTCCATTTATTGAATTAGAGTAGAATACCATCATATGGATGTTTTGAGGTATTAGATATTAAATCTTAATGTTAAGTTTTCAATAGTGTCTATTGAAATATGGCTTCTAGACAAATCAAAATATCCAAGTTCAAAATGTGGTCATATGAGTAAATATGGTAACTTGGAGAGATATAGGCGGTCTTTGAGCTCTTGTCGATTGCCGGTATTCTTCACGAGGATACACTTTCTCCAATAAGGTTGTCTAGGGTACGAATGAGTAACATCAACTTATTCTATCTTTATTTAAGAGTTCAATTTTAGTTCTTTAGTGGATTGAACTAAAATTAAATATATCGGACCTAAGTGAATCATTTGTTGATTGAGATTGAGTTGTTTCTATTGGAGCCTAAATTTAGATAGCCCGTCAAGATCCCCAATTCACACGAATTTGCATGGATCACTTGATATATTCTACCGGACCAATAGGGGTCCATCTAGAATTGTAATAAGGCATGTGAACTTGTTTCTTTTTGTAAGAATAGGTCTAGTTCACATGTGGACTTTTTTTATTAATGTCCAATGGATTTACTAAAATGAGAAAAATAATATATGGCATTTATACTATGTATGGGCGGTAATGGCTATGGATAATAGATTTAATATATTATTTTTATTTTATTATTATTTAATTAAATGGAAATTAATTAATTTGTTGATTAATTAATTATCTCATTAAAAGTCAAAATCTTTTCCTATTAGGAGATGGTCTCCTAAAACTATACTATTGTTGGTAGTATAGCTTATGTTAAAGACTATATTTGATAAGTAGATAAATAAAAGGAGTTATTTATCTAATCAAATTAGGAAGTATTTAATATGGTTACAAATACACTATTGAGTAGGATTAAGAGTCTTGGTGTAGGAAAGAATTCTTTTTGGAAAAGGATTCTTGGTCACCAAGTAAAACTACTTAGTGGTAGAATTATTATTTGAAAAGGATTCATAACCACCAAGTTAATCTACCTAAGGATAGGATTCTTGTCCATCAAATAATCTTTCTTAGGAAAGATTAAACACTCCTAATCTACTTCAAACAAGGGAAATTCGGTAACCACATGTAATATAGGATAGGTTAGTTTTCCTTTTAGATAAGGATTCTAACTACCAAATAAATCTACCTAAGGAAAGGATTCTTGCCAACCAAGTGAATCCTTCTTAGGAAAGGATTTATGAACCTATATATATATATATGTGTGGATGATGAATTCGGCCAGCCCTAAGGAACATTAGAGAGGAATTTCGGCCAAGCCATATTTTTCTTAGTGAAGAATTCGGCTATCATAGAATTTTGAGGGAGAAAAATCTGATTTTACTCTAGACAAAATTCAATCTTTTCTAAGCAATAGTGTGTGAATTCGGCCAAGTAGAGAAAAAAAGGGGAACGTTATTGTATTCGATAGTATACTAATATCCTTTACATCAAAAGGGTTTTATGTACAATATCAAATCAAGGTTCACGCGAGTTACAATCAAATTGATTGATAATTCACAAGTGTCCGGACGTTCTTGGATTTTTTCTCTCTGAGGATATTTGTAACTATTAAAGAAAAGATATTTGCTTTGTCTCCATCCTCAGGAATACAATTTAAAGAAAGGGAGCCCACACTCCTAGGTGATTTCCGTTCGTGATTGGGTTGGAAGATCTTGCGGAATTAGTTCGGCGCTTGTTTAATCGTCATGCGAAAAAGGTACGATAATTTTATATACATCAATTAATCTAGGGTTAAGGTTCTCGTTGCATAAAAGAGAAATTTTTTATTTATACGCAAACCCTAATTTCGTATTTTCTCACGCTTCCGCAGCGTTTCTAAACCGTTTTTTCCCTACACACGATGTGTTGAGTTTGTCACACAGGTGTGAGAATGCAAAGTCTTAACCACTTTGTTGTTGTTTTAAATTCAATATTAAAAGCATAATTTTTATATAAAAACTCTACATGTAATGAAATTTTAACTAATTATTTTTCAATCAAAATTTTATTTGTAGATTTAATTCCAATAATTTTAATTTTATTTTTATAAAATAAACAAATTGATATTAAAGTACGTTTATTGTATCATTTAATTAAAATATTTTATTAAAAGAGTAATGATAGGTTTTCCAAATTCATATCCAAATGTGTGTAGCACGTGAAGTGTTAAAATCACACCACTCACCATATAATCTCATAATTTACAAGATGTTGATATCTCATATGCTACACACATTCAGGAAAGAATTCGGAAAGCCTAGCATTACTATTTACAAAAATTATATATTTTCATATCAAATGGTCTATCGTTAATCGTACTTGACATTTTTTAATTTAACAGAAAAATGTAAGATTTGAATCCCTATCAAAAAAGAGAAAGGGAAATGTACAACTTTTTTAAAAAATGCTTTTGCATTTTAGATTCTTATTATTGAATTTGAAAAACAAAAAATTAATTTTTTCTTAATAAGTCTTCAAATCACAAACTTTTTTTTCAAATCTTAAACATTTTAGGGACAAATAATTTATTTCGTCCCAATAGATAACCTATTGGAATAAATAATTTATTTCGAGCAACACACATCCTATTGGGATAAAAAAAATTCGTCCCTAAAAGTCTCACCACTTTTATAGTTTTTACGGTCGAAATATATATTTGTCATAATAGATATTCTATAGGGACAAATATTATACAAATATTTTTCTATTGGGACAAATATTTTTTGTCCTAAAAGTTTCATCAAGTTTGTCCTTTTAGGGATAAATAATTTGTTTCGTCATAATAGATTGTCTATTGGGAAAAAAAATTCATCCCTAAAGGTTTATTCAAGTTTACAGTTTTTAGGGATGAATATGTTGTTTCGTCCCAATAGACATTCTATTAGAATGAATAAAATTCATCCCAAAAACATTTCGTCCATATGGCTCATTTTTCTTGTAGTGATTAATTACCTATTGAGGTTGAGGAAATACTATCTATATCAATGTTAGACAATCTTGAATTTTTCTGATTTTTAATGGAAGATCTACATAAAATAAAATACTAAAAAATGAAGTGTGCATGGCGGTGACGAAGCCAGAATTTCAAAAACAAAACAAAACAAAAATTGGAACAGTGGTAAAAATGAGAAAGAAATATAAAAGAAATTTTATAAAATTATTAAAATTATTCAAAAATTGAGAGAAGGGTGGCCATACCGCCTCTAAGTAATATATGAAAATAAAGAAACAAATATACATAAAAAATAAATAGCACTTTTTGTAGGTGACGTTTTAACACTGTCACTGCTTTAATAACTTATGTTTAAAAGACACCTATTATGGTGAACGGACAAAAATGCCCTCAATAGTTGTTCCATCAGAGTTTTCCATTCATTTTTTACAGTGAGAGTTTTGAAATAGAGAGAGAAAGTTTCTTTGAAACTCAGGCGCTACGCAGACACATTCGGTGGTTAGTACTTAAAAAAAAAATTCTCGATCCTTTGAAAAAAATTCTCGATCCTTTGAAAAAAATTCTCGATCCTTTAAAAAAATATTCTCGATCCTTTGAAAAATATTCTCGATCCTTTGAAAAAAATCTCGATCATTTGACAAAAATTCTCGATCCTTTAAAAAATATTCTCGATCATTTGAAAAAAAATCTCGATCCTTTGAAAATAATTCTCGATCCTTTGAAAAAAATCTCGATCCTTTGAAAAATATTCTCGATCCTTTGAAAAAAATCTCGATCCTTTGAAAAATATTCTCGATCCTTTGAAAAAAAATCTCGATCATTTGATAAAAATTCTCGATCCTTTGAAAAAAATTCTTAATCCTTTGGAAAAAAATATTGATCCTTTGAAAAAAATCTCGATCCTTTAAAAAATCTTCTTGATCATTTGAGAAAAATTCTTGATCCTTTAAAAAATATTCTCGATTATTTGAAAAAAAATCTCGATCCTTTGAAAGATATTCCGATACGATCCTTTGAAAAAAAATCTCGATCTTTTGAAAAATATTCTCGATCATTTGAAAATTTATTGATTTTTTGACAAATGCTCGATTCTTTTAAAAATAAGCTCGATCATATTAAAAAAAAAAGCTCGATTTGGCTACAAATGTGCTCGATTTAACTAAACTTTATTATCAAAAATAAAATGCTCGATCCTTTGAAAAATAAAATGTTCATACATGTTCATACAAAGACTGGATAACAAACCATAATGAATGGATACATTGTTAAACCACACAAATATATAAAAAAATATAAACGAAGATCACAAATATTAGTTATCTTCTTGTGCAGAATCTGGAGAGAGACAAGTTTTTTAGAGAGAGAGATGGGTTATTGTTTTTAAAGTGTAGATGGAAACACAATGAGATTAAAAAATAGATTATTTAAGGGCAATTTGGATAGTTCACCGTAATAGGTGTCTTTTAAACTTAAGTTATTAAATTGGTGACATCACTACAGCACACATAAAAAAATGTGACATATCTCCCGATTTCCACTTCTTACCGATTACTGAGCACCAAACAATCTCTTTTATCATGCAATTGTCCGACGTTTCCACTTCTTTTAACCTTAACTTTGCTATTCTTTTTTCCTTCTTTATCCATGTAATGCAATCCGTTGCCCTTATGACCGATGGTTCGTTAAAGATTTTCTATTGCCTTCATCAACGATCTTACTTACCTTTGCACTTTCACTACTTTATCATATACTGGCACCCATTATAAATGCAATTCATATATTGATTGAAGCCTTGTGTTATCATTTAAATGGCAGTAAAGACCGACAATTCACTCAGCATTGTCTCTAAGTTTGAGTTGTTATACCTAAAGGTGGAATATTTAAAAAAAACAAACAAATAATCTCTACCCACTTGGACAAATTCTTTACACGCATGTAATTGCATTTATTTTTTTCAGAAAACTTATTCAGTACGTGTAATTGCATTACATGTCAAAAGAAATAGGAAAAACTTCTAATATAGCTTTGACCATTGCCGGATCCCAATCAGTAATAATCATTTCGTTAAGGAAATTAACTTCTACCATTGGAGCCCATTTGGTAGATAAGATAGGATAGGATTCGGCTTAATTTTAGTCCAATCCCTACATTTGGAAGAGTAGACCGGATAGGGTAAAATAATCCTATCAGCTTGATTTATTCCATTGTAA
Source organism: Dipteronia dyeriana (assembly GCA_032871835.1). Lineage (NCBI taxonomy): Eukaryota > Viridiplantae > Streptophyta > Magnoliopsida > Sapindales > Sapindaceae > Dipteronia > Dipteronia dyeriana. Next base: position 82,836,968 of record CM065300.1, on the reverse strand, counting down.
TTGGATAAATTAATCCCAAACAAATAGATGAGTTCTTTCCCATCTTCTTAATTACACAAACACCCCATCACTGTCAAGGCCAACATCATTGTCTTCTTCATGTCGACGGGTTGGAGCTAGGTTCAAGGGCATCATTTTCTTCTTCTCTAACTCCTCTTTCTCCTCAACCATTTTTCTTGTTGTTTGGATTGCAACTACATATTTTCTAGAATAGAGTTCTGTTTTTTTTTTAATTGATTTGGGGGTTTTGATTGAAGTAGAATATCTGGACTGTTGAAATTTATTTGGGGTTTTTTCCGATATTTATTTGTTTTTATATGTTGAAAAGAAAAAAAAAATCTTGGTGATGATTTTTTGGGAATCAGTGTATTCAATATTGATTAGGTCAGATTTGTAAATGGGTTTAATGTTGTTATGACTTATAATTCATTGAGATGTATTCATTTGAATTTGGTGTGTTTTCTTACATCCAGATCTGCAGCTTCAACATGAGTGCAAGCCATGGATTTGTCAAATATTATGTTGAATGGTGGAATCCACTTATCAGTGCTCTCCCCTTTTATGGAAACCAATTACAATAAGCAGCCAATATGTCCAGAACTGGTGCAGAAATATCAGGTATGAAGATGTTGAAGTTGACGGATTGAGGTCCTCAAGACGAAAACGAAGCTAGGAAAGGTTCAGTTGTATTAACAGTTTTGTCTTGTATAGTGTTGTAAAAGTGGGTCAGTCCGGCCCGTTTTGGTATGGCCTATCGGGCCTATTTCCAAAACGGGTCGGGCCTGTTTTGGAAAATAGTGCCTTAGCACAGCACGTGGGCACGACTCTGGTGGCCGTGTTGTATCGGTCTACGTACCGGTTAGGCGGGCCGAACGGGCCGATCCACTTTTTTTTTTATAAAAAATATATTAAATTTATTGATAATATCATAGAGTATTGGATTGTGACCCATAACCCTTATCCTAATAAGTATGTTATTCTTTATTTTTTCCTCATTTTTATATAGGTTATATCTCTTTTCATTCCTGTTATTTATCCGACGTGGGATGTGGGATTGAGTTTCCATTTTCATTCACTGATACAAGTATATAACATAATGATATTCTCTTGAATCCATTTTTTTATATCTAAATATGGAAAACTTGGAGAGAGTTGGGAGGTCTATTAAAATTAAATAATGGTTTTGTTAAAAAAAAATCAAATAAGTCATATATTGATATTATAATATTATGTAATAATTTCCATCTTTTCCATCTATTAACAAAAATGATATATATATATATATCTTTAAATATCCTTCACATATTATTCATCTCTAATCTTGGTCATAGTAATTGCTTATAATCATAGTTGTATTCAATTTCATATCCCACATCGGATAAATAAGAGCATTGAAGAGAGGTCTAACCAATATAAAAAGGAGGGAAAGACAAATGAAAACTAACTTATCTAAACAAGGGTTATAAACCATGGTTCATTACTATTCAATTCATTTATCTTTAAAACAATTTATTTTTATAAATAAATTGTTTTTTTAAGTATTTTTTATATATAATTTTGCGCGATGTGTCGACGGTTGGGTATGGCTCGCCGGCTAGGCATACTGGACCGAGACGGCACGACATGCCTCGATCTAGGGCCCGACACGGTCCATGAATACATGTTGTGCCTGGCATGACATGCCAGCCTACTTTCCTTGGCAGGCCAAGTGGCCCGGCCCATCCAGGCACGCTCCATATTTACACCACTAGTCTTGTATATAATTGCTCGAGTTATGTACAAATCTGGATCTTTCATTAATATATGGTTTTTTTAATTTGATTTTTTTATATTTTTTTTAAGATAAGTTTATGTAATTTAACCATCTATTTTTAATCATATCCTGTGTTGCCTAAACATGTGATTACTCTATTTTTAATCATATCCTATGTTACGTCAAACAAAAGATAACATTAAAATCAATCAAATCCAATTCTATCATATCCCATACAAATAATCTTATACTATCCCACGTATCAAACGGGACTTTATTGCAAGAGTCATACATTATAAAATTTCTTAAGTGATTCAATAAGATTAATTATAAGAGTATAGATACTCCTATTGTAAAATATGATAAACTATTAGCGTTAACATGTGCTATAATACTCTATAAAGTTAACAAATTAATAATTGTTATATAATAAATTCAAATAACAAATAAACAATAAGTGAAATAATAAAAATAAAAGCAAGAAGACAAGAAGTAAAGAAGTTGAGAGAGAGGCGAGAAATATACATGTGTGTATTTCCTTTTATCGACTTCTAGTATATCTCAAAAGTTACAAAGAATGGCCTTTTATAGGCAAGTAAATATGAGGGCTTTATTGTACTTAAATACACATACACTTTGTTGTTTCCATATAAACTTGTCATTTTGCTTTCAAATTGACATGTGTATTTACATGTGTCATGCAAATATCAATCCATTTGTACTTATTCTGGAAAGCCACAATTACAACACTCCCCCTTGGATTTCCACAATTTGTATTTTAATTTGCGAGGAAAAACCCAATGGGATAAAAACCTTAGCAAAATATATATAATGATCTTCTGGATCAAGTTATATTGGACATGTTCTGAACTGCCTCATTAAAACCTTTCCGGTAAAATCCAGTGGGACAAAATCAAGTAAAGGAAAAAGAGTACAGTATGTCCATTCAAATTTTGCTCCCCCTGAACAAAACTTCAATATTAATCCTGTAATTTATAGAGCCGACGCATGCCAATTTTATATACCAGTTTCTCAAAAGTTGATGTAGGCAATGTCTTGGTAAACAAATCTGTAGGATTATCTGTAGATTGAATTTGCTTAACATCGATCTGTCGGTTCTGTTGAAGTTCATGAGTATAGAAGAATTTGGAAGAAATATGTTTGGTTCGATCTCCTTTGATATTTCTTAGGATCAAGAGTTCTAACAACCATAAAAGTACTCAATGGGTGAGCATTATCCATATGGAATCTTTTCAGGATCTTTTCAACATATGCTGATTGATGGATAAGTATTCCATTTGATTTATGTTCAATCTCTAGACCGAGACAATATTTTGTCTTTCCTAGGTCTTTCCTAGGTCTTTCATCTCGAATTCCTTTTTCAAATATTTAGCAGTTTTCAGGAGCTCTTCCGGAGTTCCAATTAAATTCATATCATCAACATAAACTGCTATGATAGCAAACCCAGATTCTGATTTCGTTATAAAGACACATGGGCAAAAAGGATTATTAATAGATCATTCTTTAATCAAATATTCACAGAGGTGGTTATACCACATACGTCCAGATTGCTTTAATCAATACAAGGACCTTTGTAATTTAATTGATTATAAATTGTGAGGTCTCGAGTTGTATGCTTCTGGCATTCTAAACCCTTAAGGGATTCTCATATAAATATCTGAATCGAGTGAGCCATATAGATAGGCAGTTACTACGTCCATAAGACGCATTTCAAGTCTTTCCAAGACAGCCAAACTTATCAGAAAATGAAACGTAATTGTATCCATTACTGGTGAACATGTCTCATCAAAATCAATACCCGGTCTCTGTGAGAAACCTTGTGCAACGAGTCGTTCCTTATATCTCACAGCCTCGTTTTTCTTACTTTGTTTCCGTATAAACACCCATTTGTATCCAACTGGTTTGACGTCTTCAGACGTCTGGATTATTGATCCAAATACTTTATGCTTGGCTAATGAATTCAATTCTGTTTGAATTGCTTCTTTCCATTTAGGCCAATCAGACATTTGCCTACAATCATCAACACTATGAGGCTCATAATCATCATTTATAATTTCAGTGGCCACTGTATATGAAAATATATCATCGATGATTGTTTCTTTACGATTCTATATTTTTCTTGTATAATTTATAGAAATTTCTTAATTTCTATGTTCTTGAATCTCTTCAGGGGTTCCTTCCCCTGTAGGGGTTTCTATCACTTTAGTGACTTGTGTTTTTTCAGGGACATCTAACTCTCGTGGAGTCAATTTTGAGAAAATAGATTTATTTATAATCTCAGGAACATGATCCTGATAATTTCTTTTCCTTTTTCGAGGAACAATATCTTTCGAACCGAGTGGCCTACCACGCTTCTGGCGTACAATAGATGATTCTTTTGCTATCACTTGTTTAGATCGTTCTTCTGGAACAATCACCCGTGCTGGTACATTAACAGCTGGGATGTATGATTTTGTTTCCATAGTAGCATCGGTAAATGCATCTGGTAACTGATTTTCTACTGTTTAAAGATGGACTATTTTACGGACTTCATTCTCACATTGAGATGTGTATAGGTCAAGATGAATTAGACTAGGGACTTTCCAAGAAAGTTCACGCTTCTCTTCAGGAGAAGTTTTTCCTAATGATGGGAAATTTCCTTTATCAAAATGACAATCAACAAATCGTGCAGTAAAAAGATCACCAGTTAAAGCTTCCAGATATCTAATAATTTATGGTGAGTCTAAACCCACATATATTCCCAAAAGTAGTTGGGGTCCCATTTTAGTTCTATGTGTAGGTGCAATTGGGACATATACTGCACAACCAAAAGTACGCAGATGAGAAATATTTGGTTGATGGCCAAATACAAGTTGTACTGGTGAATATTGATGATAAGCAGTGGGACGAAGATGAATTAATGCAGCAACATGTAAAATAGCATGTACCCAAACAGAAATTGGTAATTGAGTTCGCAATAATAAAGTTCTTGCAATTACCTAGAGACGCTTGATAAACGACTCTGCTAATCCATTATGAGTATGAACATGTGGAACTGGATGTTCAACATCAATCCCAACTGATCTGCAATATTCATCAAATGTCTTGGAAGTAAATTCACCAGCATTATCAAGGTGTATTGACTTAATCGGATGATCGGAAAAATGTGCCCAAAGCCTGATAATCTGTGCAAGTAAACTTGCAAAAGCAACATTACGTGTTGATAATAAACAAACATGTAACCATCTGATGGATGCATCAATTAGGACCATAAAATATCGGAACGGTCCACTTGGTGGATGAATAGGCACATATATGTCCCCTTGAATCCTTCGTAAGAACGACGGGGATTCAAAGCCAACCTTAGATTGAGATGGTTTTATTACTAATTTCCCTTGTGAACATGCAGTACATAAATTTTCGTGAGATAAAAGAATCTTCTGGTTCTTTAACGGATGTCCATGAGAATTGTCAATGATTCTTCACATCATTGTGGATCCTGGGTGACCAAGACGGTCATGCCAGAGCATTAATATTTTTGGGTCTAAGAACTTCTGGTTCATAACTGTATAAACTTCTACACCTCTTATAAGGGTGTAATATAACCTAGATGATAAATCACGTAGCTTTTCCAGAATGAGTTTCTGGCCTAAATTATGGGAAGTAATGCACAGACATTCGATATTCTCATAATTTATGGTTTCTATATGAAATCCATTACACCGTATATCCTTGAAACTTAGTAGATTTCTTCTGGATCTACTTGAATATAAAGCATCATTGATACATATTAGTATTGTTTGGTAACAATATCATGGCTCTACCGGAGCCTTCTATCAGATCTGCTGGACCTGATATTGTATTAACATTTGCCTTAAGCAAAGTTAAATTCAGAAAGTATTTATGATTCCGTAAAATCGTATGTATCGTTGCACTGTCAGCTATACATATATCTCTTGTACCTTGCTTTTTAATAATACTCAATTTATCGTTTAGAGACATATTTGTTGTGCTTCACAAAGAAAAAATAAAATGTATATTAGATGGAGTGATCAAAAGTATATATTATATAAAGAATATTTACAGAAGCATTTCACATGATAGCAAAAATATTACAAATAGTACTTAATTGGTATGGATCTTTCCATCACCAATTGAAGTGGTCACTTTGTCATTTGGATCAACTAGAAAATTAGAAACATTAAACTTGGTAATATCCATAAAATCCGAATCCTCCATAAAGTTGGTTTCAGGATTCTTTCCTTTTTCTTTCCCTTTGATTGATGCTTGATACAGCTTAACCAAATGTTTAGGTGTGCGGCATGTACGTGACCAATGATTATGACAGCCACATCTGAAACATACACCGTCATCTTTCTTAAGCTCTTTTTGGATATTTTTTCCTTTATCCGGTCTGACCTTATTAACATTCTGCTTCTAAGAAATGTTTTGATTATAACCACCCGGATTAGAATAATCATATGCTCTTCAGTGACCTCGACCACTGCCACGACCACGACCATGACCAAGACCGCGATTATGTCCCCCAACCGTATTATCATTCACTTCTGGGAACGATGCAGAGCCGGTCGGGCATGATTCATGATTTTGTTTTAAAAGCTCATTATTTTTCTCTGCAACCAAAAGACATGATATTAGCTCTGAATATTTTGAGAATCGAAGTTCTCGATACTGCTGCTGTAATTTCATGTTTGAGGCATGGAATGTTGTAAATATCTTTTCCAACATATCATTTTCTGTTACCTCCTGACCACACAATTTTAGCTATGTAGCAATTTTGAATAATGAAGAGTTATATTTAAATACTTACCTATAGTCTTGAAAAAGTAAATGTTGCCACTGATACTTGGCATTTGGTAATGCAACATCGGGTTGGTTATCAAAACGGTCTTTTAATTCTTGTCACAGAACTTTCGGTTCCGTGACAGTAAGGTACTGGGCTTTTAGATCTTCATGTAAATAGCGAGATAATGACCATAATAGTGGACTTGTCTTGTTCCATCGCCTCAGCCCCTTCTTCAATGGTATAATACAATCCTTCTGATTTTAACAAGAATTTGGCGTCAATTACCTAGGACATGTAGTTGTCCCTAGATACTTCTAGTGCAGCAAACTTCAGGCTTGCAAGTTTTGACATTTTTTGTAGCTTCTGGTTATCTGAAAATCACAATCGGAGTCAAAACTTCTAGTCTGATAAAAATCCGATGAATTTAAATTTTCAGATATATAAAGGAATATTTGTGAGTAAATAAATCCAAAAGTTTCATGTTCCAGTAATGATAAATAAATCCATAAAATTCAGGTTTTTGGATGAGTGACTAAATTGTTTAAATAAAAATTACGAGAAATTAAATTACGTAAAAGTAAATAAAATGTGAGAAACAAAATTCAGAACTACAGGTTCTAGTATTGATAAATAAAAATCTTGAATTTTCAGGTTCTAGTAATGATAAATTTAGAAGCTTCGGGTTCAGAAAATAAATTTAGGAACTTCAGATTCCAATGGTAATAAATTCAGAAGCTCCAGGTTCTGGAAATAAATTTAGGAACTTTAGGTTCCAATGGAAATAAAATTCAGAAACTTCAGGTTCTGAACATAAATTTAGGAACTTCAGGTTCTAATGGAAATAAAATTCAGAAACTTCAGGTTCTGAAATCGTATTGATAACGTGTTATAAAATAAATTGAAATAACAAATAAACAATATGTAAAATAATAAAAATAAAAGCAAGAAGACAAGAAGTAAAGAAGTAAAGAAGTAAAGAGAGAGGTGAGAAATATACACGTGTATTTCCTTTTATTGACTTCTAGAATATCTCAAAAGTTACAAAGAATGGTCTTTTTATAGGCAAGTAAATATGGGGGTTTTATTGTAATTAAATACACATATGCTTTGTTGTTCCATATAAACTTGCTATTTTACTTTCAAATTGACATGTGTATTTATATGTTTCATACAAATACCAATCCATTTGTACTTATTGTGGAAAGCCACAATTACAACAATAATGATGAATTTTTTGTACCAATACCATCAAGAGTTTTATGTACATAAGTATACAAGGCCTAATATTTATTATGTCGTGTGTTTGGTGAACAGATACCAATATGATCCTAAAATGAAACGTGTCGAAATACTGTCTAAAGGATTTTTGCATACCTTAAACATACTGCAGACTACTCATTATGCTATTTAAAGGAAATTTACACTTGATTAGATTTACAGATTCTTATTCGAGATGCAATTTGGATAGGTGAAAATTTACATTTAGGTATGTGTTTTTGCTTAATAGAGGGGTTATCTCATGGAGTAGTAGGTAACATATATACATATTTTGGTACGTAAACTAAAGTTGTTGCATGTTTTAGCAGCAGTACAGGAAGAAACTTGGGATAGTTACTTAGACATTGTGATTAATAACTATATATTGTGACATTTAAGAAATGTGAATAAATGATTGCTTGTATCAATGATGTTAATTATCACATTATATCCTAATGAAATGATGTATTACAATTCATATCTACGCTTTGTATGGTAGAATACCCGTTTACCAAAAATGTGATGTGAGAAGTGTGTTTGTTACGTGTTCAATCGTTACGGATTTAAGGTTGGATAGATTGTAATAATAATATATTTGTTGAAATGTCAACACCTTGCATTGTACTATGAATTATAATACATATCATTGTTTATTGGTAGGTTAAAATCGATATTTTTACACGTGTGATCCCCCATAAATACAGAGATACCAAACCAAGATTATATATATATGAGAATAAAATGCATAATTTATTCTCATGGAGCTTATATATCGAATATGTAGTCTTAAATGGGTCAAGATGAGATTCATATTAAATATATATTTTGAACTGATCATGATATACCACACTATCGTAAAACCTGATTAAACCAAATGTGAAAGCTTAATTGTCATTTATAGTTAGCGAGCTTCTAAGGACTCAAGTTAGACGCTTGAATGTATTTAACTTAGATCTCTAACAATGAATATCATGTTTGACATAAACATTCTTTATGAAGAATGAAATTCACTATAGCTTGTGATTCATACGTTAATACTAAATGACCAATAAGAAAAATGAGTGGATGAATCCATAGTTCCTTAGTGTGTAAGTTCCTTTGGGATTTAATGAAACCTTAAAAATAATTTCCTTTGTCTCTGATGTCTTTTTCTTTAAGTAACAAAGTAATGTTAGCTTTTTTTATCGTGTTATCTATGGCTACGATACTATTTAGGTTATGAAACCACTAAAAGAAATTTGGTCTATGTCAACACGTAAAATATGTTGTTAAAACATTTCGCAACGCGCGGCTGTAAGTTGCTGATACGTTTGTTGCCAAAAGTCCAAAAGCTTGTCACAACATATAGCATGAGTTGTCTTAAAACAATGACAATATACTATGTGCTGGCAAACGGAAATGGAAAAGATCAATGCGCTCTTGTAGAAGTACTTGAGGTATTATTTTATTGCTAATTAGAGGAAATGGGTAGAGGTAATGCATGTTGCACAATTCTGTTACAATTTGCATAAGTCATCATCAACAAGAATGAGTCTGGCAGAGTTATGCCTTGATTTGAACCTCTCACTTCATTAAAGGTAGCTCAACAAAAAGATCAAGGGTTGTGGCTAGCTGCTTATCGCTTTGCTTAAAACAAAACCAAAACGATAGAGGGTGCTATTGAGAGCTTAGCTAAGGCAGCAAAATGAATAAAGAAACATATAGATCAGACGCTAACTTGAGTTCAAAGTAGGCGTTAAGGTCTTTTTAAAGTTGACTCCTCAAATTTGGAATAAGGTCATAAACCGTAGATATCACAAGTGGCTGATTCAGAGGTATTATGGGTCATTCGTTATGAAAGAACTAGTGGGGAATATGGAATATCGGTTATCATTACCAGACAAATTAAAGATCGATCCAACATTCTATGTGAGCTTCTTGAAGCATTACTACTAGAATGTAAGTCCTGGTAGGGCACAACAGAGGCGAGCACCTCATGTTATTAAGGTAGAGTTCGAAAAAACAGTAGAGAAGATCCTAGATCATTGTATGGTCGGCGAGAGCTAAAAGTTCCCTAAAAACGTGTGTGTCTAAACCTAGAGGGTGGGTGAATAAGTTTTAATCAAGTCAATTACCATTTTTTCTTGATTAGTCAATATTCAAAATTCACCCAATAAAACAAACATACAACATCAAGTGTACGGTGCGGAAATATAAATAACACAAGATGTATACATGGAAACCCTCAAAATGGGAAAAACCACGGGCTGCTAAGTGCGCCACACTCGGTCACAGAAATCCACTATATGAATGAAAGGTTACACCCTCAAGTGATTCTCAGACTCTCACTCTCGACAACCTCAGGCTATAGACACCGCCACTCACCACTCTTGGTTCAGTCCATAGTGATATCCCCTGATACACTACTCTTGGCGTGAACGCCTCCTACTCTACCTCCTTGGGCCTTTTAGAGTGGCACCCAACCAATTGCTTGTCAACCCATCCTTGGTTGCAAGACTTCCCTTTCTTGTGCAACTTCACACCGAAGCCACAAGACTTAACCTCAATGAAGAGTCAAACACAACCTAAGTGAATATGATAAAATTTTCAAACATGCAAGTAATGCTAGGCAACACTAAATGCTTATCTAGGAATTTAAGAATGTCACTAAGTACAATTCCTAGATATCAATGTCTAAATGAATGTTCATAAAGACTTAACTAGATATAGTTATGCAACAATATATCCTAGTTATCAAACAAAGTCATTTCAACATATGTTGTCATTAAGCATGGCATGGTCATAAAATGCAATCATCAAAATGCAATCAATATGACCTAATTAGCTAGAGGCAACAATGACCTAAATGCTAGCTATCACAAAAGCCATATCAACACAAGTTGTCATTAAGCATGGCATGGACTATAATGCAATCACAAAATGCAATCAATAAGTCCTAAACAATATCTAAATGCAAAGCATAGAGATTTAGCTATAAGGGCAAAATGGTCACAAACCCTAGCTATCACAAAATATAAATCTCAACCAACAATCAACCACCCAAGCATGTTATAAATGCAATTAAACTCAATAACATACATTTAATGAACAATAATTGCAAAACCTAGGCAAACATGTCATAAGAATTAAACAAGAAATTCTAGGGCATGTAGAGATTACCTAGTCAATGACAAACAAGAAAAACCATGCTTGAAAGATGCTAGATGCTCATGGATTGGAATTTGGTTTAGTAAAAACTGATTCTTGGGAGCTCTCTCTCTCTTGGAGTCAACTTCTCTCTAAAGGAAAGCTTGGTGAGTAAAAATGGTTTTCTGGACTCACACGGCTAAAGAGAAGAGAAGAGAACATATATATAATGTTCCCTACACGAAATGGCACCATTTTGGACAATGGGCAACTGATTCCTGTCATGACCATTGTGCGTGTCGCGGCCTACACAAGTGTCTAGACCGCGGTAGAACGAGCAGTGCATCGCCAGGGAATTTTCGCTGTCTGGACCGCGGTACAGGCAATGTCCAGACCGCGTTAGAGCAAGCGGTGCAACACTTGGAAACTCCGCTTGGGAGACCGCTGTGCATGCAACGTGCACAGGCTGCGGTAGCAGTAGCGTGCAACACCTGGAGAACACCGTTGTGCATACCGCGGGGGAGGCAATGCACAGGGAGCGGTCCTGACAGCGGTCAAGGGGAAAAAATTCTTATATGGGAAAACAAAACACAACAAACACCCAAAAGAGATTTATGGCAAAGAGGCACACAATTAAGGCAATTAAGCATTCATGCAAGATGATTAAAGACATGCATGAGAGTGTGTGTGTGCACTAAAAACTCTTCAGTAAAGGTTAAGCAAGTGATTTACCTTCTGAAGCTTGAGCTGGGTCTTGAGCAACGATGGCCTAAACTACCCTTACACATTAATCCCGAAATGTGGTTGTCAACGAAATGAGCCAATCAAAAACTGAGGAACTTACAATCTCCCCTTTTGGCTATTTCGTGACAAAACCATCACTCACAATTCATCCTCACCAATAAACAAAGCAAAAAATGGGCATCGACAAAGTTTTTCTACAATACAAAGAGATGTCTAATAAACTAGATCTTCAAGTCATCCATCTCTTGTAGAATCAACATCCCTACAAAACAAAATAACTACACTTTCCAAGACAAGTGTATGTGAGGTGATCAAAGGCATAAAAACAAGAGCAATTTACGTACAATAGAAACAAGCAACATGCATCAACAATGAAAATGCAAATTCTCCCCCTAAATAGGTTAACTCCCCGTCAATCAAACTCCCCTGATATGCAACTCTCAACTCCCCCTAAATCCACACTACTCCCCTTTTTTGTCATGAGATAGACAAAAGAGTATCCCCTTAAGAAGGCATTAGCAATGAGAGCTTATGGCACAAGACATATGCATAATCATATAACCAAATTTATGCAACTCAATTAAGAAGAGAGAATAAGGGGTCTTATTACGTAAAAAAAATGTGTGAACGAATGCTTTGCATACAAGACAAGTTATATTCAAGATCAAAACATGGTATTTGGCAAAGCAAAATAACAAGGGTTTCCAAGAGAATTCAAACCAATTTCACCCTTTGTCATGGAATAAGCAAGATATAGATTGTAAAAAAAATTCATTTTAAGAACAACTATATCAAACTTTACGAGCAAAACAAGACATGAGCGACTATTGCGCCCTTTTCAATTTTTCCGGGTGGAATGCCCGTATGACAGTAGCCTTGTTCAACAAGTAATGAGAGAGAGACTTTTGGATTGTAAATCCTTGAAATGAATACAAGATCCGTATTGATTGAAGTCTCATAATTTCTTTCACATACATTTTTGCATTCATTTTAGAGCATTTTACAATTTCATCATGCATATTACTTTAAAGCATGTCATATAAAGAATCAACATGTCATGGAGATCAATTCTAGGTCATTCAAAATGTACTTCCCAATCAATTCTCCTATTCCAAAAATGCATGTTTGGTCATAAATAAGACATGGATTGCACGTAAACCAGAGTTGCACACTTATTAAAAAAATATGTACAACCAATCATCTCAAGCAATTAATAAAGAAGAATAAATATTATCAATGAGCACAATGCATTGCCAATTTGCTCTCTTTGCTTGAGCTCCCCATATGGGGTCAATCAAAACAAGTCAAGAGGGGATATGAGTCCCTAAAGACTTACCAAGTCCATTTGACCTAGATGAGCCTATGGGTGAAACCTTAGCACAATGGCATGTGGGTTCATCTTTTCTAATCCACTTATATGACACATTGTCATTCCTAGTGGTCAAGATCATCATATTACTCCTAGAATCATTAACACTAGATTTCATAGGCACATGCATATTGGCTCTATCCCTTTTTCTTTCAATCATGCTATTAGTTCTACACATGTTAATGTACTTGAAGCAATTTGGTCTAATATGACCATCAATACCACAAAAATGACATGAAGGAATAAAATGAGAGTTCATACCATTCCTTTGTGAGGACAAAGGTGCTTTCCCATGTCTTTGAGCATTCCTTTGGTGTGGTATTGATTCTCTTCTCCCATGTTGTTGAGTTGGAGAAGATTGCTTCCTTGGTTGAGCTTGCTTGGCTTGCTTTCTTGGTTGAGCTTGCTTGGAGATGGAGCTCTTGATTGTTGAGGTTTAGCTCCATTCTTTATTAGCCCTTTCACTTGGCCATTCTTGGATGTCTCTCCAAGATCAATCTTCCTCTTAGGATGTTGTGGAGGTAAAGCTCTCTTCTTGCCTTGAGCTTGAGGTTGCATGACCTTGGCTTTCTTTAATTCTCCAAGGCATCTCATCTCATTCTCCTTGATGATCTTCAAGGAATTGTCTTTGTTGGCAAGTTCATCCTTCATTGCCTTCATCCTTTGATGGCAATCATCAATCTCCTTTCTATACTTGAACACATAACCTATGTCCATCTTCAAAAAGTCATCTAACTTGGTCCTTAGTTTAAGATTTTCTTCCTTCAACTTATTGATTTCTTTATTTTTCTTCTTCAAAGACCTTTGAAGATTTTTAATGAAGTCTTCATAACCAAACTCTTCATCACTCAAGTTCTTGGAGCTTGAACTTTCTTCATCGAAGCTTTTACCACTTGTACTCTCGTGGCAATCATCATTTAAACTAGCTTCTTCAATATCGAACTTGAGTGATTGGTGTCTTGTGGCCGCTTTAGAGTTGTCATTATGTAAAGCTTGCAAGACTATGTGATTCCTTTCACATTCCTCTGAACCCGAAGAGCATTCTTCACTTTCACTACAAAAGTAGGCCTTTGGTTTGCCTCTTCGACTCTTGCTCTTTGAGTTTCCACAATCCGTGGAGATGTGCCCATAGCCACCACAATCAAAACATTTAAGCTTGATCTTTGAGATACCTAATTTTTTACGTTATTCTTTCATGGTACCTTCATGAATGACTCTTAGAATCTCCCAAGCTTCTCGAACATCTTGAGTTGTTTGGATGAGCTTTGCATGACTCTCACCCACTGCACAATATAAGGCACAGAGGCCATTTGAGTTCCATTCGGCAGTCTTGAGTTCATCAAATGTCCACTTGGACTTGGACATAGGCATAGAAGCCTCATTCTCTTATATCTCTGTGGGAGATGAATACCCATCTTCCACACACATCCACACATGCTCATCAAGGTCACACAAAAAAACTTCCATCCTTACTTTCCAAGAGAAGTAGTTGGCGAGCATTGGTGGTTCAGAGATCAAAGAACCCTCTACTCTCTCAAAATCACTCATGGTGTTTTGGGTTATATGAATACACATGCAATGCAACAACACAAATGCACAAGCAAGACACAAATAGAGCACAGATCATCAAAGTATAACTAGGCACCTGCTCTGATACCAATTGAAAGTTCCCTAAACACGTGTATGTCTAAACCTAGAGGGGGGGGGGGGGGGGGGGGGGGTTGAATAGGTTTTAATCAAGTCAATTACCAATTTTTCTTGATTAGTCAATATTCAAAATTCACCCAATAAAAAAAACATACAACATAAAGTGAACGGTGCGAAAATATAAATAACACAAGATGTATACGTGGAAACCCTCCAAATGGGAAAAACCACGGGCTGTTAAGTGCGCCACACTCGGTCTTAGAAATCCACTATATGAATGAAAGGTTACACCTTCAAGTGATTGTCAAACTCTCACTCTCGACAACATCAGGCTATAGACACCGCCACTTACCACTCTTGGTTCAGTCCCTAGTGATATCCCCTAATACACTACTCTTGGCGTGAACGCCTCCTACTATACCCCATTGGGCCTTTTACACTGGCACCCAACCAATTGCTTGTCAACCCATCCTTGGTTGTAAGACTTCCCTTTCTTGTGCAACTTCACACCGAAGCCACAAGACTTAACCTCAATGAAGAGTCAAACACAACCTAAGTGAATATGATAAAATATTCAAACATGCAAGTAATGCTAGGCAACACTAAATGCTTATTTAGGAATTTAAGAATGTCACTAAGTACAATTCCTAGATATCAATGTCTAAATGAATGTTCATCAAGACTTAACTAGATATAGTTATGCAACAATATATCCTAGTTATCAAACAAAGCCATTTCAACATATGTTGTCATAAGCATGACAGTCATAAAATGCAATCATCAAAATGCAAACAATATGACCTAATTAGCTTGAGGCAACAATGACCTAAATGCTAGATATCACAAAAGCCATATCAACACAAGTTGTCATTAAGCATGGCATGGACTATAATGCAATCACCAAATGCAATCAATGAGTCCTAAACAATATCTAAATTCAAAGCATAGAGATTTAGCTATAAGGGCAAAATGGTCACAAACCCAAGCTATCACAAAATATAAATCTCAACAAACAATCAACAACCCAAGCATGTTATAAATGCAATTAAACTCAATAACATACATTTAATGAACAATAATTGCAAAACATAGGCAAACATGTCATAAGAATTGAACAAGAAATTCTAGGGCATATAGTGATAAACTAGTCAATGACAAACAAGAAAAACCATGCTTGGAAGATGCTAGATTCACATGGATTGGAATTTGGTTGAGTAAAAATTGATTCTTGGGAGCTCTCTCTCTCTTGGAGTCAACTTCTCTCTAGAAGAAAGCTTGGTGAGTAAAAATGGTTTCTTGGACTCACAAGGCTAAAAAGAAGAGAAGAGAACATATATATAATGTGCCTTACATGAAACGACGTCGTTTTGGACAAGGACAACCGATTCCTGTCATGACCGCTTTACGTGCCGCGGCCTAGGCAAGTGTCCAGACCGCAGTAAAGCGAGCGGTGCTTCGCCTGGGAATTTCCGCTGTCTGGACCGCGGTACAGGCAGTGTCCAGACCGCGGTAGAACAAGCGGTGCAACACAACCAAACTCCGCTTGGGAGACTGCTGTGCATGCAACATGCACAGGCCGTGATAGCAGCAGCGTGCAACGCCTAGAGAACACCGCTGTGCATGCCGCGGTGGAGGCAATGCACAGGGAGTGGTCCTGGCCGCGGTCAAGGGGAAAAAACTCTTCTAAGGGCAAACTAAATGCAACAAACACCCAAGCAAGATTTATGGCAAAGAGGCACACAATTAAGGCAATTAAGCATTCATACAAGATGATCAAAAACATGCATGAGAGTGTGTGTGTGCACTAAAAACTCTTCAAAAAAGGTTAAGAAAGTGATTTACCTTTTGAAGCTAGAGCTGGGTTTTGAGCAATGATGGCTTAAACTACCCTTACACATTAATCCCCAAATGTGGTTGTCAACAAAATGAGCCAATCAAAAACTAAGGAACTTACAAGAGCAACTTGAATAGAATGAGAGAATTTCTGGTTCAATGGAAAGGCTAGAGTGAGGCATAGACTACTTTGGAGTGTGGGGCTACTTTGTGGTAATTTGAGGATTTGGTACAGGCATACCTAAATAGCCTCACGATGAGGACGAAATCTATATTTGGTTCTGGTTTTTTGTTACACCCCTAATATAAGCATGGGATGCGCCTATGCAAAGGGCTTGGTGGGAAGGCATGAATGCCTAAAACAAGGCATGTTCGGTGGCACGCCCTGTGAGAAACGAATTATGCTAACTTCGGTGGGTTGGCAAAATATTTCTTGGCAGAGGCAAAGACTTGGTGACATTGTAGCATAAATGGTGGGCAACATTCATTGGAAAAGTGTTGGGATGTGAGCATGGGCTAGACAACAAAGCTTTGCTTGTTGCATAAGATGGTTGGTGAGTGAGTTGCAAGATGCGGAAGGACTTTGTACGAGATACACGTAAGGCACAAGTTTACCATGACTTGAAAAACTTCGTCAGCAAAGCAAGCGACTTGGAGATCAAGTCATCCTAAAGATCAAGTAACCTAGATTGGCTTTTGATAATTGAAGTAGAGTTGACTTTGTATACCTAAGTTGAGTTGGACAAGGTATCCGTGGCCATGATGGCATGGGATATGAGTAGTTGTGTTTGAATGTTTGATCGAGCCACAATAACACTTGATTTTAGGTCCCCATTCCTATGTTTGTTGCTCAATTCTTGGGTAAAATCAAGTGTTTGATGGCTCGATTGAGTGTTTTTATAGGTTTTATTACCAGGGGCATAATGGGGCAAAAAGAATTGAAGTTGGGATCCAAAACTACTCAAAACGAGAAGATGATGAAAGAAGAACCAGAGTGTCTTGATGAGGTTTGTCACCTGGGAAAACACGACTAAGCAAGCGACAACAATTCTCGCTTCCTAAGTGTCGCTGATGTCGCGTGAAGGAAAATGACCAGACTTAAGGACGGACTGTCGCGTTAACAATTATCGTCTGGAGATACGCTAGTAAGGAAGCGACAAAATTTCTCACGTACTAAGTGTCGCTCAATCAACACTCGAATGCAAGAAGAATGAAATGTCACTCCAAAGTATCGCCTGTGTATCAACTACATTCAACGAAGCGACAGCACATTGGCATTTGTCTCTATGTTGATTTCTTGCCATATTTGGATCCCATTTTATAATGATAGTGAGGTAACAATTGGCCATACAAGAATATCCACCAAGCAGCTTTTTGACATTCCCATCAGCATCCTTACCTATCTACACACTCATACAACTACCAACCATCTTAGAGCTTGGGAGTCAAGAAGAGGAAGCTTACAAGACAAGAATCCTTAAATGACCAACTTGGGTTTCTTTTTTAACTCTTCTATGTTCTCTTTAGCCTTTTTAATGTGTAACTAAACTCCTAAGCTAGGGGATTGATGTGATCAATTGAACAATTCATGTAATTTTTAATCTAATATTTTTATTCAATTCATTATTAGTCTCTTTTATTGAAATATTTGCTCTAATTCCCTACCTCTTATTCAGATGTGACCTCAATGAATTTGTGTGTTGAGTTTAGTTTATACATGAGGTTGAGGATTAAATGTTGGTGACCATCCCATTTAAGATTTAACCATAAGCTTAATAGTTGAGATAATTTTCTTATGCATGACCTTGCTATGTTTAATTAGGCTTAGAATTTTAATTTAAATTGGTTCTAATCTTTCCTCATTACATGACCTTGTGTGACTGTAGGAAAGGACCAAGTACTTTACATGTTACTCTCAACAAGCCCTAATAGTTTGATTGAAGAGCTTTAATGAGATTTGTGGATTACATTGAATAGTTTAAGTAGGTTACATTGATTCCCTAGCGTTTCTCTCATCATTCATGTCTTGTGTGAACTTTTGTGTTAATTTAGTTATTAGTTTACAAAATTTGGTTAACCAATCATTTTTATTTTAAACAAGCATTATGCCATTAAGTTTTCACACACTTAGATTAGGATTTCATTAGACTAATTACGTTCAACTAGTAGAATCACCGATCACAGTGAACGAACTTTTCTTTTAAATTGAACATAAGTAAAATACTGCAATCAATTTTGGCACCGCTGCCGGGGATCAACGTAGATTTATTAGTTGAATCTAGTTAGTTTTATTTAGGTTGTGTGTATCATTTGTTTTATTCGTTTAGTTTTATTTCATTTGAGTCTCTTTTTACTTCTGTGGTATTTTTTTTTAGTGTTTCCGGCTACAGGTGTATGCACGGTCGCCGTTCTCTTTGAAGAAACTTGTTTCTGGTCATCGACAACATAAATCGAGTAGGTCGGCTTGTTAGGCAGTTTGAGGGTATAGAAATCTTTATTGATCTAGAGGGTACATTAATTGCGGAAATAGAAGATCATGGGGGGAATGTGAATGTGGATCCACCGAGGGAACCTACACATAAGGAAAACCAAGGTGTTATAGCAATGAGGGAATCCGACCAACCTATGATGGAGCATCAACCATCACTTATAGTGTTGCATGTGGGCTAAGAGCTATGAGCTCAAGGGACTTCAAATTGCCATGCTTTTTTCTTTCAATGGCCACCCGACCGAAGATTGTTTGCAATTCATGAAGGATTATCATTCCATTTTGGAGACCTTCCCGATAGGACGACTAACTGAAGAACAATTAAAGATGCGATATTTTAGGTATTACCTAAAGGATAGCTCCAATGTGTGGTTTGGTTCTTTGAGGGCGAGATCTTTAACTACATGGGATGAAGTGTGACAAGCCTTTTTCAACAGATTATTTCCAGTCGTGAAGATAAAGGAGATTCAGATCCAAACTGTAAGCTTCAATGAGGAAGATGATGAGCCTTTTCATGAGGCTTGGGAAAGATTTAGGTAACTTTTGAAACAAATCCTTTCTCACATGATGAATGATGGGTACAAGGTCCGTACATTCCATGATAGGTTGACAACCTTCACACAAGCTTCAATGAACAATACATGTAGGGGTTTGATCACTAATAAATTGGCTACAAAGATTTTTGAAATATATGAGGCATTGGCCCTCAACTCCCAACATAGAAATTCAACTTCAAGAAGGGGAGGAAAGCATGGGGTTGGTCAAGACGTATATATAGCAGTACAAATGGCTAGGCTAACCAAGCAAGTGGAGGCAATGGCAAGAAATATGGGTCAACAACAAAGAGGGGAAAACATGGTGTATTAAAGGGATCTTCAAGGTAGAGAGATGGTGCTATATGAGACGTGTGATGTCCAAGCCCTAAACTACCAAAGAGGAAGAAATGACCCTTACTCAAACTCTTACAACCCGGGGTGGCGTAACCATCCTAACTTCTCATGATCCGACCCAAACAACGCGTTGAACAACCAAGCTCAGAATAACCAAGGAGAAAACCAAGGGAATTACAATAGGGGAAACTACCAAGGCCAACGGTCTAGTGGGCAGTAATGGAACAATTCAGGAAATAAAGACATGATTTCAGTACAGCCCCAAAAGTATTCTTTAGAGGACATTATGACTACCCTTGCTCAATGTTCACAATGGACATACCAAAACTTGAACAATTTCATTCAAGTATGTGGTAGAGTTTCACCAACTTAGAGGCACCGATAAAGAAGTTTGAGACACTATTAGGGCAAGTGGTTGACACAATGCACAAGGACGAGCCGGGTAGGTTTCCTAGTCAGTCGGAACAAGCTAAATCGATGACAGTTCTGATAAGTGCCCGAGTGTTAGAGACTAGAGATTCTAGTGGAGAGCCTAAGAGAAAAAATGCTAAGAACTCGAAAGAAGAAACTGAGGAGAGGAATTTTGTAGAAGAGGAGGAAGATGTAGTAGTGGAGAAAGTGCCTGAGAAGACATCCCTGCTACATAAGTTACCCAACCCGTACATTCTATCGGTTCCATTCCCAGGGAGTTAAAAGAAAGATAAGATGGACAAGGCATTCAATGAGACTTTTGATGTCCTCTCCAAGGTACTAGTCAACCTACCTCTACTAGAGATGATAGAGAAAATGTTGGCATATACCAAGTTCTTCAATAGTCTACACACAAACCGATAAAAGTTTAGGCCAAACCATCAGGAGTACATAGCAAGTGATGCTAGTACAGTTTCTCAGAAGACACTTCCACCAAAACTTAATGATCCGAGCAGTTTTTGTATCAGCATTACAATTGGGGGCTCAAAATTAGAAAGGGCAATGTTAGACTTAGGTGCTAGCATCAACATGATGTCGTTTGCCATTTAAAAGCAGTTGGGGTTAAATGAGATCAAACCAACAACTATGTCACTACTTCTAGCAGATGGTTCGACCAGATATTCGTGGGGGATCGTGGAAGATGTGTTGGTACATGTTGATAAGTTGATCATTCCAGCAGACTTTGTAGTGTTAGACATAAATGATGTTAGTGGGGAGAATAATATGAGACCGATTCTACTAGGTAGACCGTTTATGGCCACAACCAAGACTATCATTGATGTGCTGAAAGGGAAGTTTACCATCACAGTTATAGACGGGTAGGTGGAGTTCAAACTATTTGATGCGTTATCTTACCCATCAAGGGTCGATGATTACTCTTTTATTGATGTCTTGGATCTGGGAATCGATGGTATGTTCAGAGACGAAGACATAGAAGAATTTTTAGAATGAGATTGGAAGATCAAGAGAAGCCAAAAGACATTTTTCAGTCAGTTGAAAAACTTGATAGTGAGGAAGAGTTCGCTGAACTTTTGGTGTCAAATATGAGTGTTGCACAAAATTCTCCACCCAAGTTAGAACTCAAAGAAATACCAATCACCTTAAAGTATGCCTATCTAGGTGAAGATGAGACTTATTCGGTGATAGTTGCTTCAGACTTGAAGGATAATGAGGAGGAGAGGCTCTTTGAGGTGTTATATAGGTACAAGTCAGCTATAGGATGGTCTCTTGAAGATATTAGAGGGATTAATCTGACTATTTACATGCATAAGATTTTTCTAGAAGATGATGCCAAACATATAAGGGAAGCACATAGGCGGTTGAATCCAATCATGAAAAAGGTAGTGAAGAAGGAGGTCCTGAAGCTTCTAGAGGTGGGAATCATATATCCCATATCAGACAGTAAATGGGTCAGCCCTATCCATGTAATTCCAAAGAAATCGAGTATAACAGTTACTAGAAATGAGCAGAATGAGTTGGTTCCTTAACGGCTTCAGACAAGCTGGAGAGTGTGTATTGAATATTGGAAGTTGAACTCAGCCGCTAGGAAGGACCATTTCCTTCTTCCATTCATTGATCAAATGCTGGAGCGATTGGTAGGGCATAGTCATTAATGTTTCCTTGATGGTTAATAAGGACACAATCAGATAGCCATAATACCAGAAGATGAGGAGAAGACTACTTTTACATGTCTATTTATGACATTTGCCTACAAACAGATGCCTTTTTGTCTCTGTTATGCTCCAGACATATTTCAGAGATGCATGATTTCTATATTTTCAGATATGATAGAGGAGATCATTGAGGTGTTCATGGACGATTTCTTCGTGTTTGGTGATTCCTTTGAGCTATTTTGAAGAACTTAACCTTGGTCCTAAAGAGATGTAAGGAGAACAACTTGGTCTTAAATTGGGAGAAGTGCCATTTTATAGTGCAACAGGGGATAGTTCTCTGGCATGTGATAAGCAAGAGAGGAATTGAGGTGGATAAGGTAAAGGTAGAGGTAATTCGAAGTCTACAACCCCCTAAGTCTGTGAAGGAAGTGAGGCCTTTCCTGTGGCATGCAGGTTTCTATAGGAGATTCATCCAGGATTTTTCTAAGATAATAAGACCCTTGCGTGTGCTCCTTCAGAAAGAGACAGAATTCAAGACGAGCAAGGAGTGCTTGAATGCTTTTGATACCTTGAATGATGCCTTGACAACCGTACCTATCATGATGCCACAGAATTGGGAGTTGCCCTTTGAACTAACGTGCGATGCTTAAGATTATGTTATATGGGTAGTTTTGGGGCAGCGGGTTGATAAGGTTCCACACGTCATTTGTTATGCTCCTAGGACCTTAAACAACGTCAAACTTAACTACTCAACAACTGAGAATGAGCTTCTAGCCATGTTTTTTGCCTTAGAAAAGTTCAGAGCATATTTGGTAGGAGCCAAGGTGGTGGTATTCTCAGATCATGCACCCCTTAAGTATCTTCTTCGAAAAAAGGATGCCAAGCCAAGATTGATTCGGTAGATTCTATTATTGTAAAATTTTGATTTGGAGATACGAGACAAGTGTAGGGAAAATCGTACAACGGAAGCGTAAAAAAAAATTAGGGTTTAGTATATTTAAAAAAATTTCCTTTTAAAAGATAGAACTTTAACCCTAGATTAATTGATGTATATTAAAAGTATCTTACCTTTTTTTCATGAAGATTGAACTAATGTCAAATTGAATCCGTAAGATCTTCCAATCAAATCACGAACGTGAATCACCTAGGAGTGTGGGCTCCCTTTCTTTAAATTGTATACTTGAGGATGGAAATAAACAAAATCTTCTTCTTTGTTAGTCACAATAATCCCCCAAGAGAAAAAACAAGAACGTCCGGTCACTTGTAAATTATCAATCAATTTGATTGAAACTCGCATGAACCTTGATTAGATGTTGTACACAAAACCCTTTTGATGCAAAGGATACTAGTGTACTATCGAAAACAAAAACGTTCCCTCCTTTCTCTATACTTGGCCGAATTCTTCACACAATGAGTTGGAGGAAGTTTTTTTTATAATGATAAAAAACAAATAAAAAACAACTTCTCACACCAAAATTTATGTCTTGGTTGAAATTAATAGGTAGTATATATAGGAGACCAAATCCTCTTCTAAGAAGGATTTACTTGGTAGGCAAGAATCCTTTCCTTAGGTGGATTTACTTAGTGACCAAGAATCCTTTTCCAAAAAGAATTCTTTCCTACACCAAGACTCCTAATCCAACTCACTAGTGTATTTGTGACCATATTAAAGACTGCCTAATTTGACTAGATAAATAATTCATTTTATTTATCTACTTATCAAATATAGTCTTTAATATTAATTATGCTACCAATAATAGTATAATATTAGGAGACCTTCTCCTATTAGGAAAAAGATTTTGACTTTTAATTAAATAATTAATTAATTACCAAAATAATTAATTTTTATTTAATTAAATAATTAAATAAAAAATAATATAATTAAGCTAAAATATTTAGACTTTGCCACCCAAGACAACACATGGGCATATATATTATTTTTCTTATTTTATTAAATCCATTGGACCTAAATAAAAAGTCCACATGTGAATTAGACCCGTTCTTATAAAAAGAAACAAGTCCACATGCCGTAATACAATTTTAGATGGACCCATATATTGATTCTGTAGAATATATCAAGTAATCCATACAAGTTCGTGTGGATTGGGAATCTTGGCGGGCTATCTAAATTTAAGCTCCAATAGACATAACCTATTCACAATCAACAAATGATTCACTTAGGTCCGATCTATTAATTTTAGTTTATTCCACTAAAGAACTAAAATTGAACTCTTAAATAAAGATAGAATAAGTTAATATTTCTCATTCATACCCTAAACAACTTTATTGGAGATAGTGTATCCTCGTGAAAAATACCAGTAAGACCGCATATAGCTCTCCAAGTTACCATATTTACTCATATGACCACATTTTGAACTTGGATATTTTTACTTGTCCAGAAGCCATGTTTCAATAGACACTATTGAAAACTTAACGTTAAGATTTAATATCCAATACCTCAAAATATCCATATGATGGTATTCGATGGTATTATAATCACATTTAATAAATGGAGCCACGATGTCCATATCTATAAATGAAGTCCTCTACCGATTAACAAATGAATACCACCAAAGTATCGAGGATAGACTATGTTATATAATTGTACTCATTGATAGCTCAAATGATAACACTTGCAACCATAAGTCCATCATTTATCTCAGGATTGAGATAGACTCTCCGATTGTCTTCAAGTGAAAACTTTTATCCATTGGAGTTCTAGATAAAGTATTTCACTGTGATCCAATTCAATGTACCCACTGCACTAGATTCTTTTGCCCAAAGACACCACATTTTGATGATTTTATACTCATCATAACATATTTGATCCCACTCAAATGCTAGCAAAAGAATCTACAACTTTGACAAGATAACGGCACCTAACTTTTATCTTAAGTTATGAATATTATTTAAGACTAAATATAGAATTGTGTCTACCTCATACATATCTATATATATGAACAATTCTTTTTTTCTCATAGTCTTTTGACCTTATGATTATTTACTTTTGACAATTATAATAATTAAACTATAAATGCTATAAGATTTTCTAAAATAGAAATCACTTTATTAATATGAAAAGATTGTCAAATACATTATTATACTCTTGCTATCGAGCATAATTCCTACAACAAGAGGGTGTGAAGAATGTGGTAGCGGACCACTTGAGTAGTTTAGTGAAGGAAAATCTGGAGAAAACTAATGAATTACAATTGAGAGAGAACTTTTCGGATGAGCAGTTATGAAGTGTGTCAGATAAGAAGCCGTGGTATGCAAATACCGTGAACTACTTGGTTAGTGGAGTGCTTCCGGGATTTGAACTCCTAATGACATAAGCGGTTTATAGTTAGGTCTAGGAAGTTTTTTGGAATGATCCGTTCTTATACACACATGGCAGCGATGCAGTTATTAGGAGATGTGTACCCGAAGTCGAACAAGGAGACATACTTAGGTTTTGTCATGATCTACATTGTGGGGAGCATTTTAGGGCACGTAAGACCACTTTGAAGGTGTTACAATCGGGTTTCTATTGGGAGTCGTTGTTTAAGGATGCAGTCAAATTTTGCTCGGTTTGTGACAGATTCCAACGGACGAGGAATATAGGATAACGAAATGAGATGTCCTTGACTGGTGAATTGGTGGTTGAGCTTTTTGATGTTTGGGGTATTGATTTCATAGGACCATTCCCACCCTCTTGTGGGTATAGCTATATCCTAGTGGCGTTAGATTATGTGTCCAAATGTGTCGAAGCACGGGCTACAAGAACAAACGATGGAAAAATGATGATAAAATTTGTGAAGGATGCCATTTTTGCTAGATTTGGGAGTCCTTGGCTATAATTAGTGATGGTGGAACACACTTTTTCAACAAGTCATTTGTTGCCCTTATGAGGAATATAAGGTGTGAGGCATAAGATAGCCACCCCATTCCAACCACAAACATCGGGCCAAGTGGAGGTTGGCAATAGGCAAACAAAGAGTGTCCTTAAGAAGACGGTGAATTCAACTAGAAAGGATTGAGCATTGAAGTTAGATGACACCTTGTGGGCCTATCGGTCGGCTTTAAAGACACCTATTGGGATGAGCCCATATAGGTTGGTTTTTAGAAAGACGTGTCACCTTCTAGTTAAACTTGAGCACCAGGCCTTTTGGGCAGTCAAGAGGTTAAATTTCGAATATGACAAGGTCGATGAGGAGAGGAAGTTTCAACTTTGTGAGCTTGAGGAATTCTAGTTGGATGCTTATGAGAGCTCAATGTTGTGTAAGGAAAAGACCAAGTAGATCCATGACAAGTTGATTGTTCGGAAGGATTTTTGCCCGGGCATGCTAGTCCTTTTGTTAAACTCCTGTCTCAAGGTATTTCTCAGAAAATTGAAGTGTATATGGTTTGGACGATTCCGTTTGACACAAGCATTCTCGAATGGAGTCGTGGAGTTGAAGAATGAGAAGAATGGGGAAAGGTTTGTAGTCAACGGGCAAAGGGTGAAGCCTTATGCTAAAGAGATGGGAGAGATCGCTTAGTTGTAGGAACTTAATCTTCGAGACCCTTAGCACCCTCACTACGTCTTGCCTAATCGTTAAATAGTGCGCTTGGTGAGAGGCAAACAACCTAGGTATATTCTTTTCAATAATTTTTAAATTTTTAAATTTTAATAATAAATATGAATGGTAGTGACTCAACTTCAACTCTAAGTGTAAGTTCATCCATACCTTAATGTTGTAAAATATTAATTGTGTTGATACTGCAAGGTGTGGAAAAGCTTAGGTTTGGGGGTGATTTTCATTTTATTTGCAAGTTTAGTTATTACCAAACTTACATTCTTCAAGAAAATATCCTTGATGTGTTTTATGATAAAGATGTGTATAGATGAGACTCATTGGATAGGTTGACAGCCTTAAAAGAACAAGTTTCAGATGTGTCGCTCATGTTTTCTCCTGCACATGTACGACAATAGTAGCACGACACCTGAGATGGATTGTTATCACCTGTGTGTCGCTCATAGTGTCGCTTGGGAAGCTGTCCATGACAAGGCAACGAGAACTTAGACAGAGTGTCGCTTCATGGTTGTTGCTTGGAGGGACACGACATTTTATACCCAGAAGTTGTTGTCGCTCGGATGTCGTTTCATGTGTCGCTTCCTTAATCAAATATAACACATGAATTTTTCAAATGGGACGACGTCGTTTTGATGTTGCATCACTGATTTGCCTGGCCATATGCGACACATCGAGACGCGACAACTAGGCCCTATAAGTATGACAGTTCGTGTAGAGCAACCTCCACCAAAATTTCAAACTCTAAATGCAACAATTCTCTTTCCTTGCGTCTATGAAGACTTCTAACCCACATAATCAGTAATTTCTTCTTATTTTCACTTACTTTAAACCTTTGTTAGTTCCAAATCCCTAGTCCTCTCTTCATTTACACATTCTAGGGTAAATTTGGGGTTTTGTAAAATGTTTATGGGTGAAGCAATTTTGTACGTGTTTTGAGTGAATTTAAGTGTGGGTTTTGGTTTGTGAAGTTTATTAAAGCATCTATTATATTGATTTCGTGTTTTTGGAGGAGTTGTGAGTGAAATTGGTTGAGTATTGTGGATCTAAGGCACATTTGGGGGTAATTTCAGATTAATTGATAATTGGGGTTTGGTAGTAATATATATTGCATATTTTATGATTGTGGTGGCGGTTTGTGGTATTCGTGGTGTATCGGATTACCAAGGATTGTGTGGTTTGTAACGAAGTGCTACCCAGTTGGTTTTTAGTATTGAAACGACATAGTTTTCTGGGTGTGGCAATGACTAGAACTAAGCAAATAGTTACAATAGAAGAGACGAGGAACTCGAGCCAGATGGAGAGGCCGATAGGGAGTCTCGTATTGGTCTGGGGAAGAGAGGTCCAGATTAATTCGACAGATATTAACAGGTACTTTAGAACTACGTTGCCGAAGCAAGGACCAGGTAGTAGGCATGATTTGTTCAAGGGGGTGTTAAAACTCGAGGTTTTTCGCCGTAGGATGGACATTAATTTAGCTAACTACTTGGTGGCCCAAATGATGTCATTTTGGAATTCCAGGTCCAACCCTATCAAGCAGAACCAGCTACATATGGAGCTTTCCTTCTGGCACATTTTCATTTCCTACTCTTTGAGATCGTGCAGACATTGTACCACTGTGGCCTATGATGTGGCTACCCTGCTATATTGCTTACACAACGAGCAGCCCATCGACGTGGCAGTGATTGTGAAGATGCAAATTCATAAGTCTGCTAGAGATGTGTCAGGGAAGGAAGCTATAGTGTTTCCATGCGTGATCACCCAGTTCTGCCAGGTAGTAGGGGTTGACTTGTCGTGAGAGGAGTGGATGGACACTGGGCTAGATTTTAGGGTTCGTTCTTCGTATAGTCTTTATGTTAGGTTTTAGATTATGTTGGCATTAATTCCATATCAAAATGATGTTTACTTGTAATGATTTAGTTGTTAGGTTCATGATGCTTCAAGTTTCAAAGAAAGAATAACAACTAGTCAAAGCAAGTACAAAGTCTTCAAAGAGAAAGGATGTTATACGGTTTTACAAAGGTATATTAAGACCTCTTCTTTCTCATACAAGGCTTAGGCATACATACACATATCACACATTTGTGTCCTTGCATCATTGTGCACCATTTATAACACATTCACACACTTGAAGTTGAATGCTCATGCATTGGTATGAAAATAACATGTTTTGGAAAATGCACGATTGGAGACTATCTCTATGTAGTTTGCATTCTAGTGTGAATTATGTTTGTATATGTATATGTTTGTATAACATGGATATTGAACTTGATTTTAGTCTTAAATCATTCTTGATTGAGTTCCGGTCATTTCGGTTACTCATACCATTGATTTCAAGTTCTAAGTCAAAAGATACTACATTTTCAACTCATGTTGTGTACTTTGCCATTGTCTTCATATATCGAGTCAAATTCTTATTTTCTGGATTTAGTATCTTATATTTTCATGTCTATAAGAGAGTTATGGTTCATAACCCGTAAACGGATTTGAATTCTGAGTTCGGAGGCAGGAGAAATGTCGAAGAACGTAAAGGGAGCTCGTGGAAAAGAAGTAAGCATAAAGTGCTTCTTTCCCGATATGGTGCGTGGCCATCTCGGGCAAGAAGGCTTGCTGCCCCGAGATGCCTATGTGCCATATTAGGCAGCAAGGTCCTTGATGTGCTTCATGCTCTTTTGGTCATTTCATATGATATTCTTTCCCTCTCCTTTATATATCCATTCCCTCTTACATTTCATTCTAAGAAGAGATTCAAAATTTGAGTGTAGAATTTTCTCCTTAATTTTCTAACCTTCCAAACACCATAACTTCTTCATTTGAACTCCGATCTGAGTGATTCAAAGTTGAGAGTGTTTGTCTATTCATCCTCTATCTTTTCTCTGAAGGTTTGAGTAGTTTTCTCTCTTAAAGTTTTCTTTTAAAACTTGGTCAATTGCCTTGGGTTTTCTTCTTCAATATATATATGTGTCTTGTGATTGTTTTGATTTGAGTTTTGAACTCATTTAAAGCTAGATTGAGTTTCAATTGAAATCTCACATGTTGATTTAGGTTTTGATTTTGCCTATGTTTACACATATTTGGGATTGTATTGTACTAGCTTTGATTCTAGGACTATTTGATGATCTTTAATTGATTAATTTTGTGAAAAATAGTTCTTCACATGTATCAGGCTCTCTTTGGCTGAAATCTCACTATGATACATGTGCTTGTGTTCTTTTGAGCTATTCTTGTGCTAAGTTGATTTCATGAATAGGAAAATATGCTCTAGAACTTTTGCTTTAATCTAGATGACTTTGTCACATGATTTTAGCTTGTTTTTAGTTTACATGATTTAAATTTGATTAAATGATTAATTGAATATATCTTGAGTTCAAGTTTAGATTTATGCATATGTCTAGGTTGAAATTAACTTGTCATATATTTTGTATGAACTATATGAATTAGACATGCATTTTAACTAGACGACAATTGGTTTGTGCATTCATGCTTATGTCTAGTGTTTTCCATAGGATTTGTTGATCATAACATTCTATGTTACGTGCTTGTTTGTGTTTTGCATTCATGATCACCTAGATGCCTTGTGATAAGGAAGTCTTGACAATAGGTGTGAGACCTATGTTGTTGAGCAAGAAAGTCATGGCAAGAGGTGGGAGACCTCTGAATGTCAAGCAAGGAAGTCTTGTCTAGGGTCGTGAGGATTGAGAAAGGTGAGCAAGGAAGTCTTGCCTAGGGTCGTGAGGATCCGGAAGGGTGAGCGAGGAAGTATTGACAAGAGGTGTGAGGCCTCGAAATGTTAAGCAAGAGGGTGACTTATTCATTAGTAGGATAGGAGGGTAGTTTCTAGGTGAAGGGGTCACTTGAGAGATTGTACTTTTCTTATCTACTAGTGGATTTTGTTTGCCGGTGGTTGTTAACTCGTGGATGTTTCCTCTTCGGAGGTTTACCACGTTATATCTTATGTCAACTTTTCTCTATCCCTATCTCTCTTATATTGGTATTTGTTATTTGAATACTATGGATAGAACTTTTTATGTAAGTTGACTTCCTTACTATAATATCAATTGTGTATGTGTTATGGTTGCTTGTTTGTATCACACATTACATGTTTTATATATTGATTAAGTGTCTTTAATCGATATATATATATATATATATATATATATATATATATATATTTATTTATATATATATTGTGATACAAGCAATCTAGAGGGATAAACTTTTGTTTGTTTCTAAGGGAGCTGAAAAAGGTGTCTAACCTATTCACCCCTCTCTAGGTTAGCCTTGAGCATTTAACCGTGTTTGTATTTTCAATTGGTATCAGAGCAGAACACTAGATTGTACTTAGTAAGCATCCATGTGATACATTCACGACATTTGTAAAGATTTTGTAGTCATGGGTTTACAAGACGATGTAATGGCGGAAGGAGCCTCAAATACTAGGCCACCATTACTTTGAGGCACTAACTATAGGTATTGGAAGTTAAGGATGAAAGCCTACATCCGCTCAATTGATGAAAGAGCATGGATAGTAGTGGAAGAAGGTTACCAAGGTTCAAGATGACGGAACCAATATACTCAAACCAATGAGTGAATGGACAACGAATGAGTTTGAGGTTGCTAAATGGCACCACCGTGCTATGAATGCCATCTTTAGAGGAGTTGATGGGCATCAATTCTCCTACATTCAAAATCTTGAATCCACAAAGGAGGCTTGAGATACTCTCCAAGTTACTAATGAATTAACCTTAGCAGTGAAGAAATCAAGGCTTCAAATGTTGGCATCACAATTTAAAGGTTTAAGTATGGGTGAAGAAGAAAAGTTTGAAGACTTCCAATTTCAGCTTCTTAATATTGTTAATCAATGTCAAGCACTTGGAGTACCTATCTCAATAGAGCTTTTAAATTGGAAAATCCTTAGGTCTCTTCCTAAGAGATTTAAATCAAAGGTGACGACCACTGAGGAAAGCAAGGATGTGGATAGCATGAACATCGATGAGTTGCTTAGGTCTCTCCAAACTTATGAGATGTGCTTGAAGCCAAAGATTAAGAGTAAGAGAATCGCTCTCAATGCTATTGAGGAGGAGAGTGATGATGAAAATGTAGAGATGGATCTTTTGGTTAGAAAGTTCAAGAAGTTTCTAAAGAAGAATGGCAAGCCTAGAGGCAAGTCTTTTAAGGAAAAGGGAGTTAAGAAAACATGATCTCCAAGGAATGAGAAGAATAGTCAAACCATGAACAAGAAAGGTGTTCAATGCTATAATTGTCATGGTTTCGGTCACATTGCTAGTGAGTGCACCAAGAACCCATAAAAGAAAGACAAGAAAGGCAAAGTGTTGGCGGCTACTTGGAGTGATGATTCTAGTGATGATGAGAGCTTTAGTAGTGAGTCTTCAAGTGATGAAGAGTTGGTGAGCAACTTTATAGCTCTAACGGCTTCTCATTCTCCACTAGATGTTGATGGTACAATATCTTTGAATAAGAACTTTGATACCAATCATCATGGAAGCTCTATTTCCATTCCTATCAATCTTGAGTTGATGGCCAAGATAGAGAAGCTTGAAGAAGGTAGAGATAATGCCCTAAGAGAGGTAGTAGAGAAGGATGATTTGATCAAGAAATAACTCGATGAGTTTGTGATTGTTACTCATAGACTTCTTGATGAGAAAGGTGATATTATGAAGAAGTTTAGAGAACTTGAAAAGATAAACCTTGAGAAGGATGGAATGATATCTTCTTTGAAGAAGAGAGAACAATAATTAATGGAAGAGATTGACACAGTTAAGGAGGCCATCAAGGACTTAGTGAATGATTCGGTAAGTTTTTCTAGTGTTAGGAATCTTGTTAACTCTCATAGTGGTGAAGACGACTTGGTAGTTGAAGAGGAGCCCTTGGAAGCACCATTTCCTACACACTTGGATGAAGTCGTGATTGACAAGAAACCACACAAGAAAATAAGATCAAAAGCCAAGAAGAAGTTGGCAAACAAGGTATCTTTGCAAACTCCTAGTGAAGCTAGTTCAAGTCCAAAAGGTAAAATCTCATATTTTATTCTAATTTGCCATTATTGCAACACAATAGGTCACATTCAGCCTAGGTGTTATAAATTTATTGGAAAATGCAAATTAGGAAATGAATCTATAGATAATGAGATTAAACTTCAACTTGAACATGCTAAGACTTTGAAAGTTAAAAAACATGATAATATTGCTAAGCATGAAAAGAAGTTATGGAGTAGAAAGAAAACTAATTTTGTTCAACTTGACAAAGCTTATGTTGAAAATGTTAAGTAAAAGTGTATTAATGATATTCTTATTAATCAAGTCATTAAAGGACTTTACTTTAGATTTAACATTGTTGTCAAGGATGATATTGGAAATGTTTGTGTAGGTACACCCAAGAACAAGTGGTTCAAGGGTGAGTGCTCTTATCGCTAATCTAAGAAGCACATGTGAGGTAGCTTTGAGGCAATATATCAATTGTGTTGAGAATTCTAGCTTGCTAAGCTTTGAATACTCTATATATTGATATGAACTTAGTTATCTCACATCATGTTTGTAATGATGGTCGAAATTTATTGGTTAACTTTTGAGAAGTTCTTTTGATATATGTGTTGGTTAGGTTGAAATATTATGTTTTTATACTCTTGTTATGAAACATGATCAACTTGGTATCATGAGGACATTCATGGCAAGAGTACTCATAAAAAGGGCAGAAGAATGATATTTGGTGAATATAATGTGCAAGAGGTATCACTATACTCTAATGCATTCAATCTTTGGTATACATCGCAATATCATTTCATATTAGAGAATTTTGTATGGCATACATATGATTCTCATTGACATTTGCTATTTTAGAATCTAATAGTGATATTGTTCACATTGATCTTATCTTTGATGATTGTTTGTGTATAGTATATTGAGTGACATTATTTTTGAAAATATGAGCTTCATTTTCTTTGAAAGCTACTCATTAGAGAAGTAATGATCTTGAATAAGTCTCTACTTGTTGCTTTTAGATCATGTGCTTATGAGCCATAAAATCTTGGTTTTCTAAAATTGTACTTTGCTTGTATTATATGTTTTGCTAGTAGGTTGAGTTTACTAATATGTAAACTTTGGATACACCTTGAAGTTTTTGTGCTTAAGTACATTTAAAATGACCTATGGTTAGTATCCATTTTGCTTCAACAAATACATAGAATTCAACGAGAACCTTCATGGAAAGGGCTACAGACATTGGTTGTGAAAGCTACCCAATATTGGAAAAAGCTACACCATTGTGAAGAGAGAAAACAGCCATGAAGTGATTTTTTTTTAATTTTGGAAAAATCAAAGAAGTGTTGAAATGGAATCATGAAAAGAAAAAAAATTCTTTGATTCAAAGCCTAAAAAGAAAAGGAGGAAGGCTTGAAAAGGAGTATATTTGAAAATTCAAATGAGCTCGAATTGAAAAACAGAAATGGGGTGATGAGCCACACGCACATACACACTCTCATATGTTGAAATCTATTCTCTTAAAAGCAAACATTCTGGATGATAAACGGTTTGACTTTTTATGGAAAAAGCTTAAGATGAATAGATGTTGGAAATTGTTTGCATGTTGATTATCAAACTACTTCTTGATATATATTTGAAGCATATCTCTCTCACACAAACTTTGTTTATGAGTATGTTGATATTTTAGCAATTGTTGAATAATTATGAGAGAACTTGAAAATCTTTGTGTATCTCTCTTAGCATATGAAGCTTATTTTATTGATATTTGTTCAAATTGCTTGAATGTATGATTGTGTGAACATCTTTGTGAACTTTATGTTATCATTGATTTTAGTTATGGCATTTATCAAGGGGGAACATTGTATGCTAGACATTGTTCTCTTTTATGAAGTGTTCACATTCTTCATTTTGGTACATGTTGGCATATTTTGACTTAATGACACTTGTAAGATATTACTCACTATTTTTGTCTTGCATAATGATTCATTCTTAAGTCACATGTCTTTGCTTTTATATCTTTGTGACTAATGTGCTTGTTTTATTTTCACTCACTTTGTTGTATGTATATAACATCTTATCACACAATAAAATGGGAAGAACTAAGATTATCGGAAGTGGAAATCAATTGAATCCCGTTGTTAAAGCCAATTCTACCTCAAAAGGATCCAAAGCTTCAAGTACAAAAGATTTAGGGATCTTTGGAACAAAGAAGATATTTCAAGAGAGAGACATTGACTTTGTTAAGCGTAAAGACTCTTATGTTCGTAAGTGCTTAAAGGATAGAAAATGGGAATCTTGGGTGAGCTTGTTAGGAGTTGTAAATGATACTCTTGTTAGAGACTACTATCATGAATATAAGGAAAGTGTCACCTTGTTAGATGCTTTGATGGAAATTAGGGGTATTGTATTTAGAGTTAACCCAGAAAATATTAACAACTTTCTTGGGCTATCTAATGATATAGATTCTAATTTTCTTGATGTGGATATTTTTGAGAATCTAAATATGATAGGTATAACTCTTTGTGACAATGATTCATTTGAGTGGAAAAATAGGGCATACATTAGTCAACATGAGTTAACTAAGGCTAGTGCATTTTGGCATCTATTCATTTGCAATAACATTATTGGATCTTCGAATTCAATCGAGTTGAATAAGGACAAGATCAAAATAGTTATATGCCTTGGTAACTTTGAAAATACAATCACGGTTAAATGCTCAAGGCTAACCTAGAGGGGGGGGGGGGTGAATAGGTTAGGCACCTTTTTCGACTCCCTTAGAAACAAACAAAAGTTTGTCCCTCTAGATTGCTTATATCACAATATATATATTAATTAAAGATAATTAATCAATATATAAACACAAATAGAGTGTGATACAAACAAGTAATTGTAACACATACACAATCTATATTATAAAGAGGAAATCAACATACATAAAGAGTTCTATTCACAATACAAATATTAGAGAGATAGGGATAGAGAAAAGTTGACACAAGATAAAACGTGGTAAACCTCGAAAGAGGAAACATCCACGGGCTAGCAGCCACCGGCAAACAAAATCCACTAGTAGATAAGACAAGTACAATCTCTCAAGTAACCTCTTCACCTAGAAACTAACCTCCTATCTACTCTAAAAGTTGTCGCTCTATGCTCAACAATCCGAGGCTTCACACCTCTTGTCAAGACTTCCTTGATCACCTTATCCGGATCTTCACAACCTAAGGCAAGACTTCTTGCTCAACTATCCGAGTCTTCCCGAATCTAGTCAAGATTTCCTTGCTCACCTATCCGACTTCTCTCAACTCTAGGCAAGACTTCTTGCTCGACTATCCAAGGCTTCACACCTCTAGCCAAGACTTCCTTGCTAGACAATCCGAGGCTTCACACCTCTTGCCAAGACTTCTTGCTCAACACCATAGGTTTCACACCTATTGTCAAGACTTTCTTCTCATAAGGCATCTAGGTGATCAAGAATGCAAAACGCAAACATGCACGCAACATAGAATGCTATGATCAAAGCATCCTATGGAAAATACTAGACATGAGCATGAATGCACAAATCACATATAGTCTAGTTCATCGCATGAGTAGTCAATCAAGATTATGTAAGATATGATCAACATTAATCATAAACTAGATTCATGCATATATCTAAACTTGAATCACAAAATATGATCAACAAATCACAAGATCAAGTTTAAATCACAAAACCCTAAAACATGCGAAAATCATATGACAATGTCAAATAGATCTAAGCATAAGTTCTAGAGCATATTCCTAATCATAGATTCAACAAATCACATGAATAGCTCAAAAGAACATAAGCACATGTATTATGTGAGAATTTCAGCCAAGAGAGCCTAATACATGTGATGAACTATTTTTCACAAAATCAATCAATCAAAGATCACAAAATAGTCCTAGAATCAAAGCTAGCACAATACAATCCCAAACATGTGATAACATAGGCAAAATCAAAACCTAACTCAACATGAATGATTTCAATTGAAATTCAACCTAGCTTTGAAAGTGTTCAAAACACAAATAAAAACACTCACAATATACAAATATATGTATAAGAATAAAACCCAAGGCAATTGACCAAGTTTTTAAAAGAAAACTTAGAGAGAAAATCAATACCTTAGTTGATCTAGGTACAGTCCCGTTTTGTATGATTATACACCAAAAACAGCAGAAATATTAACTCAAACCT
Source organism: Dipteronia dyeriana (assembly GCA_032871835.1). Taxonomy (NCBI): domain Eukaryota; kingdom Viridiplantae; phylum Streptophyta; class Magnoliopsida; order Sapindales; family Sapindaceae; genus Dipteronia; species Dipteronia dyeriana. The sequence continues at coordinate 82,800,205 of CM065300.1, read as the reverse complement.
TCAGGGAAAAGATGGAGGATGAATAGATGAACACTCTCAACTTCAAATCACTTAAATCTAAGTTCAAATGAAGAAGTTATGGTGTTTGGAAGGTGAGAAAATTTAGAGAGAAAATTATACACACTTGATTTGAATTTCTTCTTAGAATGAAATGTGAGAGGGAAAGAGTTTATAAAGGAGTGGGAGACTTGGACATGTGAAATGACCAAGAAGGGAAAAATGAAGCCAAGCAACAAGCCTTCTTCCCCGAGATGGCCACGCGCCATCTCGGGAAAGAAGACAATGCTTGCTTCTTTCTCCTTCGACCTTCCTTCAGGTTCTTCGACCGTTCTCCGGCCTCCGAACTCGGAATTCAAATCCGTTTATGGATTACAAACCGTAACTCTCACACGGACTTGGACATATAAGATACTCAACCCAAAAAATAATAATTCGACTTGATATACGAAGACGAAGACAATGTATGAAACATGAGTTGAAAGTGTAGTATCTTTTGACTTAGAACTTGAAATCAATAGTATGAGTAACCGAAATGACAGGAACTCAATCAAGAATGATTTATGACTAAATCCAAGTTCAATATCCATGTTATACAAACATATACACACACAAACAAAATTCACACTAGAATGCAAACTACATAGAGATAGTTTCCAATCATACATATTCCAAAACATGTTATTTCCAAACCAATGCATGAGCATTCATCTCCAAGTGTGTGAATGTGTTATACCTGGTGCACAACGATGTAGGGACACATATGAATGAATTGTATGTGTGTGCCTATAAATGTGCACAACGATGGAGGGACACAAATGTATGATATGTGTGTGTGTGCCTATAAAGTGCACTACTATGCAGGGACATAAATGTATGATATGTGTGTGTGTGTGCCTAAGCCTTGTAAGAGAAAGATAAGGTCTTAGTATACTTTTGTAGAAACAAATTGTATCTTTTCTCTTTAAAGATTTAGAACTTGCTTTGACTTGTTGTTTCGACTTCCTTGAAGCTTGAATCATCATGAACCTAAACAACTAAGTCATTACAAGTAAACATCATTTTGATATGGAATTCATGCCAACACTAACTAAAACCTAACAATCTCCCCCCTTGGCAAATTCCATGTCAAAACACCTATACATTTACTACAAATATAAATATGAAGTTAGGTCACAAAATCACTCCCTCACATTACAATGAGTAAGATTCCTATAACTAATCTTCACCAACTCTTGAACTTCATCTTGATATTCTCTTGAAGCAACCTACAAATCATCTCAAAGCACAATGCATATACAAGAGAAAAACAACAAATGACAACATATAATATGGATAAGAATATACAATTATGTCCACAAATACATGTATCTCCCCTCAATACATGCCAAATACAAGAATTCTTAACCAAATCTTAAGACTAATTATTACAAGCCATTGAAAGTCCAAAAGTTCACAAAAACAACATAAAAAGGAAACTAAGTAACTAGCAATTCATAACAACTCTTTCTCCCCCATTTTGACATGAAATGATGCCAAAAGGTAAGAAACATACCATGAGACTCAAATACTAACTACTAGATCCACCAAAGAAAGATGTGCGTGTAGTTGGCCTAACATAATGCTTGAGAGGTGGTCTTGAACTTGATGCAATACACTCCTCCAACTCTTTTATTCTAGCATCTTGTTTTTCAACTATAGCACTAAGCTCATCAACCTTCTTCTTCAAATGCAAAGCCCAATCTGGAAGAATGTTTATGCTAGTCTCTTGACAATCAACTTGTGAACTAAAAAGTCCAAAAGTATCACATGTCTTACCCTTATCCTTATATGACATGTATGACACACATTTATCACTATACTTTTCCAAGGGTTGTACCAACATATCATCTCCACTACTTTGAACACCACGAGCTAAACACAAAGAAGTTATAAACCCCGGTAATGCAAGCTTCTTATCTCCTCTAGTTGAGAAAGCCGCATTAACCAAATAAAACAAAAGCAAATCCCCAAGGATTATAGGTTGATTAGTCACTAAGGCATATACTATTTTGATCTTGTCTTTATTCAGCTCTGTTGAATTCGAAGATCCAATAATATTTGTGCAAATGAAAAGATGCCAAAATGCACTTGCCTTAGTTAACTCATGTTGACTGATATATGCTATACCTTTCCACTCAAAAGAAGCATTGTCATATAGAGTTCTACCCATGATATTAAGATTCTCAATGATATCAACATCTAGAAAGTTTGAATCAATATCACTAGATAGCCCAAGAAACTTGTTAATGTTTACGGGGTTAACTCTAAACACAACACCCCTACCATCCATCAAAGCATCCAATAAGGTGGCACTCTCTCTATATTCATGATAAAATTCTCTAACAATAGTGTCATTCACTATTCCTAGCATTCTCACCCAAGATTCACAATTTATATTCTTAATGCATTTAAGAACATAAGAATCTTTACATTTACCTTAGTCAATGTCTCTCTCTTGAAATATCTTCTTAGTTGCAAAGATCCTTAAATCCTTTGACCTTGAAGCTTTGGATCTCTTTGAGGTTGACTTGGCTTTCACAATGGGATTCAATTGATTTCCACTTCCGGTAACTTTTGTTCTTCCCATTTGTTCTTGTGAAATAAGATGCTATAAACATACAAAAGTGAGTGAAAGACAAAACACGCTTATTAGTCACAAATATATAAAACAATGACATATGACTTAAGAATAAATCATCATGCAAGACAAAGATAGTGAGTAATATCTTACAAGTATCATTAAGTCAAAATATGCCAACATGTAACAAAATGAAGCATGTGAACATATAATAAAAGAGAACAATGTCTAGCATACAATGCTCCCCCTTGATAAATGCCATGACTAAGATTCATGATATCATAAGGTTCACAAGGAAGTTCACACAATCACACATTCAAGCAATTTGAAGAAATATCAACAAAATAAGCTTCATATGCTAAGAGAGATACACAAAGATTTTTTAAGTTCTCTCATAATTCTTCAACAATTGCAAAGATATCATCATACTCATAGACAAAGTGTGTGTGTGAGAGATATGCTTCAAATATATATCAAGAAGTAGTTTGATAATCAACATGCAAACAATTTCCAACAACTATTCATCTTAAGCTTTTTCCATAAAAAGTCAAACCGATTATCATCCGGAATTTTTTGCTTTTAAGAGAATAGAGTTTCAACATATAAGCGTGTGTGTGCATGTGACTCGTCATCCCATTTCTGTTTTTCAACCCGAGCTCATTTAATTTTCAACTAAACTCCTTTTTAAGCCTTCCTCCTTTTGTTTTTAGGATTTGAATCAAATTTTTTTTTATTGATTTCATTTCAACTCTTCTTTGATTTTTCCATTTTTCTTACATAAACAAAAATTCACTTCATGATGGCTTTCACTTATCACAATGGTGTAGCTCTTTCCAACATTGGGTAGCTTTCAAAACTAAGGTGTGTAGACCTTTTCATGAAGGTGCTTGTTGAGTTCTATGTAATTGCCGAAGCAAAATGGATACTACCCATAGGTCATTTTAAAAGTACTTAAGCATAAAAACTTCAAGATGTATCCAATGTTTACATATTAGTAAACTCAACCTACTAGTAAAACATATAAGAGAAGCAAGGTGCAATTTTTTGAAAACCAAGATTTTATGGCTCATAAGCACATGATCTAAAAGCAATAAGTAGAGACTTATTCAAGATCATTACTTCTCTAATGAGTAGCTTTCAAAAAATATGAAGCTCATATTCTCAAAAGTAATGCCACTCAATATACCAAACACAAACAATCATCAAAGTTAAGATCAATGTGAACAATATCACTATTAGATCCTAAAATAGCAAATGTCAATGAGAACCATACGTATACTATACAAAATTCTCTAATATGACATGCTATGAGATGTATGTAAAAAATTGTGTCAAAAGATGAATATTTAAGAGAATATGCATTAGAGTATAGAGATACCTTTTTGCACATTATATTCACCAAATATCATACTTCCGCCCTTTTTATGAGCACTCTGGCCTTGAATGTCCTCATGACACCAAGTTGACGATGTTTCACAACAAAAGTATAAAAAGCATAATATCTCAACTCAATCAACACATATAACAAAAGAACTTCTTCAAAGTTAATCAATAAATTTTGACCATTATAACAATCATGATGTGAGATAACCAAGTTCATATCAGTACATGGAGTATTCAAAGCTAGCAAGCAAGAATTCTCAACACAACTGATATATAGCCTCAAAGCTATCTCACATGTGCTTCTTATATTAGTGATAAGAGCACTCACCCTTGAACCACTTGTTCTTGGGTGTACCTACACAAACATTTCCAATATCATCCTTGACAATAATGTTAAATCTAGAGTAAAGTCCTTCAATGACTTGATTAACAAGAATATCATTAACACACTCTTCCTTAACATTTTCAACACAAGCTTTGTCAAGTTGAACAAGATTAGAATTCTTTCTACTCCACAACTTTTTCTCATGCTTAGCAAAATTATCATGTTTCTTAACTTTCAAGGCTTTAGCATGTTCAAGTTGAAGTTTAATCTCCTTATCCCTAGATTCATTTCCTAATTTGTATTTTTCAATATATTTATAACACCTAGGATTAATGTGACCTATTGTGTTGCAATAATGGCAAATTGGAATAAAAGATGAGATTGTACCTTTTAGAGTTGCACTAGCTTAACTAGGAGTTTGCAAAGATACCTTATTCGCCAACTTCTTCTTGGCTTTTGATCTTCTCTTCTTGTGTTGTTTCTTATCAATCACGACTTCATCAAAGTGTGTAAGAAGTGGTGCTTCCAATAGCTCCTCTTCAACTACCAAGTCGTCTTCACCACTTTGAGAGTTAACAAGATTCCTAACACTAGACACACTAACCGAATCATTCACTAAATCCTTGATAGCCTCCTTAGCCGTGTCTATCTCTTCCATCAATTCTTGTTCTCTCTTCTTCAAAGAAGATATCACATTGTCCTTCTCAAGGTTAATCATTTCAAGTTCTCTAAACTTCTTTATAATATCACATTTTTCACCAATAAGTCTACGAGTAACAACCACAAACTCATCTAGTTGCATCTTGATCAAATCATCCTTCTCAACTACTTCTCTTAGAGCATTGTCTCTAGCTTCTTCAAGCTTTTCTATCTTTTTCAAAAACTCAAGATTAGTAGGATTGGAACTAAAGCATCCATCATGATTTATATCAAGGTTCTTGTTTAAAGATATTGTACTACCAACATCTAGTGAAGAATGAAAAGCCGTTAGAGTTACAAAGTTGCTCACCACTTGAAGACTCACTACCAGAGCTCTCATTGTCACTAGCATTATCATCACTCCAAGTAGCCGCCAACACTTTGCCTTTCTTGTCTTTCTTGGAGATGATGTTCTATTGACTCCTTTTTCCTTAGAAGACTTGCCTCTAGGCTTAGCATTTTTCTTTAGAAACTTCTTGAACCTTCTAACCAAAAGTGTCATCTCTTCATTTTCATCATCATCCTCCTCCTCAATAGCATTGAGAGTGATTCCCTTACTCTTGATCTTTGGATTCAAGCACATCTCATAAAGTTGGAGAGACCCAAGCAACTCATGGATGTTCATACTATCCACATCCTTGCTTTCCTCAATGGCAGTCACCTTTGATTTAAATCTCTTAGGAAGAGACCTAAGGATTTTCCAATTTAAATTCTCTTTTGAGATAGGTACTCCAAGTGCTTGACATTGGTTAGCTATGTTAAGAAGCCAAAATTTGAAGTCTTCGAACTTTTCTTCCACACCCATACTTAAACCTTCAAATTGTGATGCCAACATTTGAAGCCTCGATTTCTTCACTGCTAAGGTTCCTTCATTAGTAACTTGGAGAGTATCCCAAGCTTCCTTTACGGATTCAAGATTTTGGATGTAGGAGAATTGATGCCCATCAACTCCTCCAAAGATGGCATTCATAGTACGATGGTGCAATTTTGCAACCTCAAACTCATTTGTTGTCCATTCACTCCTTGGCTTGAGTATCATGGTTCCATCCTCTAAAACCTTTGTAGGAGGACTATACCTTCTTCCACTGCCATCCAAGCCCTTTTATCAATATAGTGGATGTAGGCTTTCATCCTCAACTTCCAATACCCATAGTTAGTTCCACAAAGTAATGGTGGCCTAGTATTTGAGGCTCCTTCCGCCATTACATCATCTTGTAACCCCATGACTTCAAATGCCTTACAAAAACCGTGAAAGTATCACCCTGGACTCACACTAAATGCAATCTAGTGTCCTGCTCTGATACCAATTGAAAATACAATCACGGTTAAATGCTCAAGGCTAACCTAGAGGGGGGGGGGGGGGGGGGGGTGAATAGGTTAGGCACTTTTTTCGACTCCCTTAGAAACAAACAAAAGTGTGTCCCTCTAGATTGCTTGTATCACAATATATATATTAAATAAAGACAATTAATCAATATATAAACACAAGTAAAGTGTGATACAAATAAGTAATTGCAACACATACACAATCTATATTATAAAGAGGAAGTCAACATACATAAAGAGTACTATCCACAATACAAATATTAGAGAGATAGGGATAGAGAAAAGTTGACACAAGATAAAACGTGGTAAACCTTGGAAGAGGAAACATCCACGGGCTAGCAGCCACCGGCAAACAAAATCCACTAGTAGATAAGACAAGTACAATCTCTCAAGTAACCTCTTCACCTAGAAACTAACCTCCTATCTACTCTAAAAGTTGTCGCTCTATGCTCAACAATCCGAGGCTTCACACCTCTTGTCAAGACTTCCTTGATCACCTTATCCGGATCTTCACAACCTAAGGCAAGACTTCTTGCTCAACTATCCGAGTCTTCCCGAATCTAGTCAAGATTTCCTTGCTCACCTATCCGACTTCTCTCAACTCTAGGCAAGACTTCTTGCTCGACTATCCAAGGCTTCACACCTCTAGCCAAGACTTCCTTGCTCGACAATCCGAGGCTTCACACCTCTTGCCAAGACTTCTTGCTCAACACCATAGGTTTCACACCTATTGTCAAGACTTCCTTCTCATAAGGCATCTAGGTGATCAAGAATGCAAAACGCAAACATGCACGCAACATAGAATGCTATGATCAAAGCATCCTATGGAAAATACTAGACATGAGCATGAATGCACAAATCACATATAGTCTAGTTTATCATGCATGAGTAGTCAATCAAGATTATGTAAGATATGATCAACATTAATCATAAACTAGATTCATGCATATATCTAAACTTGAATCACAAAATATGATCAACAAATCACAAGATCAAGTTTAAATCACAAAACCCTAAAACATGCGAAAATCATATGACAATGTCAAATAGATCTAAGCATAAGTTCTAGAGCATATTCCTAATCATAGATTCAACAAATCACATGAATAGCTCAAAAGAACATAAGCACATGTATTATGTGAGAAATTCGGCCAAGAGAGCCTAATACATGTGATGAACTATTTTTCACAAAATCAATCAATCAAAGATCACAAATAGTCCTCGAATCAAAGCTAGCACAATACAATCCCAAACATGTGATAACATAGGCAAAATCAAAACCTAACTCAACACGAATGATTTCAATTGAAATTCAACCTAGCTTTGAAAGTGTTCAAAACACAAATAAAAACACTCACAATATACAAATATATGTAGAAGAAGAAAACCCAAGGAAATTGACCAAGTTTAAAAAAAAAAACTTAGAGAGAAAATCAATACCTTAGTTGATCTAGGTGCAGTCCCGTTTTTGTATGATTGTACACCAAAATCAGCAGCAATATTAACTCAAACCTTCAGAGAAAAGATGTAGGATGAATAGATGAACACTCTCAACTTCGAATCACTCAAATCGGAGTTCAAATGAAGAAGTTATGGTGTTTGGAAGGTGAGAAAATTTAGAGAGAAAATTCTGCACACTTGATTTGAATTTCTTCTTAGAATGAAATGTGAGAGGGAAAGAGTTTATAAAGGAGTGGGAGACTTGGACATGTGAAATGACCAAGGGGGGAAAAATGAAGCCAAGCAAGCTTGCTGCCCGAGATGGCACGTGGCATCTCGGGGCAGCAAGCCTTCTGCCCCGAGATGGCCACGTGCCATCTCGGGACAGAAGACAATGCTTGCTTCTTTCTCCTTCGACCCTCCTTCGCGTTCTTCAACCGTTCACCGGCCTCCAAACTCGAAATTCAAATATTTTTACGGATTATGAACCGTAACTCTCATACGGAGATGGACATATAAGATACTTAACCCAGAAAATAATAATTCTACTCGATATACGAAGATGAAGACAATGTATGAAACATGAGTTGAAAGTGTAGTATCTTTTAACTTAGAACTTGAAATCAATACTATGAGTAACCGAAATGGCTGGAACTCAATCAATAATGATTTAAGACTAAATCAAAGTGCAATATACATGTTATACAAACATATACACACACAAACACAATTCACACTAGAATGCAAACTACATAGAGATAGTTTCCAATCATGCATATTCCAAAACATGTTATTTCCAAACCAATGCATGAGCATTCATCTCCAAGTGTGTGAATGTGTTATACATGGTGCACAATGATTTTGGGACACATATGAATGAATTGAATGTGTGTGCCTATAAAGGTGCACAACGATGCAGGGACACAAATGTATGATATGTGTGTTTATGCCTAAGCCTTGTAAGAGAAAGATAAGGTCTTAGTATACCTTTGTAGAAACAAATTGCATCCTTTCTCTTTGAAGACTTAGAACTTGCTTTGACTTGTTGTTTCTTCTTCCTTGAAGCTTGAATTATCATGAACCTAAACAACTAAGTCATTACAAGTAAACATCATTTTGATATGGAATTCATGCCAACACAAACTAAAACCTAACAAACTATTCAACTGATAAACCTTTGAGATCTTCTCATGTATTACATTGATAGTGCGACTTTCTCTACTAGAGATTGTATAAAGCTTGCATTAACTAGGTTTATTACTTAATTGTGTTTAGCTCGTGGGATTAAGAGTAGAGAAGATGATGTGTTAGTTCACCCTTGGAAAAATATTATGATAAATGTGTGTCTTGCATGTCCTATAAGAATAAGGGTATGGCTTGTGATACTTTTGGACTATTTAGTAGTTCTCAAATTGATAGTCATATTCTTTTCATCATCTCTCTTTTTATTTCTTTCTTTCTTCATATGTTTCTCTCTTATTTCCCTATCAATTTCGTCTCCTCTTCTTTCTTTCTATTCTATTTCAATTTTTTGTTCTTCTCCTCCACGTCTCCTCACTTCTCTCTAATCCTCCTCCTCTCTATTCTTCTTTTATTCCCCTTTATTTTTATTCTTATTTAAAGTACAAGATCAACTTATCTTCTTCAATTTCTTCTTTTAATCTTCTCCACCGCCTGGCCTCTCTCTTCTCTCTTCTCTCTTCTCATTTTTTTATATTATTCTCTGGCTTCTATTTTTTGTGTTTTCATAATCTCTCCTCTCCTCATATTTCTATTTCTTTTTGTCTCATTTTTTTATTTATCTTCTTATTTCATTTCAATCCTAATGAACTCTTTTTTTTCATATGTTGCACATGTAGGCGTTAGGGTGGACAACACACACTGCTAGGTGTCTCCACCAAAAAGCACGCTCCTTTTAATTTATTATAAGAAAATGCTATTGGGTTGCAGGGTTTGGGCCTGGTTGGCTTCTGTGTTTATCATTTGAATTAGGTTTTGGCGAGGGCAGGACAACTTTTAGGCTCAATTCTTTTGAACTTGGATTTGGGCTTGGGACAATTTTATTGGAACTGGACCTTACATTAAATCTATTTAATCTCATGTATTTTTGTTCATTGTAGAAGATATATAAACATTTAGGGAGTAATGATATTAGAGATTGAACATTCTATTTTGATGTTGTTGTATGTGTCTTGTTATTGACAACAAGCTTTTATGTGTTGATGTTAGTCACTTTCACAACACACATTTTTTGTGCGTTACGGTAGGTGATTTTTGACAATGCGCATTTTTTCTATATTGACAAAACTTTTAATTTTTTGTTATTAACTTTCTTTTCTTGTTGACAAATGTTTTTTTTAATTACTAAATTTATTTAAATATTTATTTTAAAAAATAATGGTGTTGCTATCGCTCATAAAATTATTTTCTCACAAATTTAAGATGGCCACATTTTAAAATTAGATCAATATTAATCCAAAAATATTACCGAAAAAAAAATGCTAGAATGTAAAAAATATTTGTGCAAATGATGAGGCATGTGAGTTATCAAGAATCTGAAAATCATAAAATTATAGTGTGAATTATATGATCTTTTTATTTTTTTTGAAGTATTACATAAATTCGGGGTCTTTTGAGGAGTGGGAGAACTCGACCCACAATCCCGTGATGCAAGTGTAAGCGGCATATCATTAGACCATCTTCATCGCATCGAGTGTGTGACATGATCTCCATAACTCAAATGTCATATCTTTTGGATATGATAATAAAAAATATATTTGGCAGTCTGACATCACTCAGTACTGAAATGAGTTTAAATTATCGAGTTATAAAAATATTAAATTGCTAAATAAAATATTAATTAAAAAATTAATAACAATTCAATAACATATATAGGTTATATATATATGTTTATAATAATAACAAAATCAAGCTTATAAAAAAATGGTAAGACGTCCACTCTCATTTATCAAGACCATGGTTCAATTCTTTTCTCATGCAGAGTTAAATGTGTCATTATCAATTGGGTTAGTGTTCCGATTGTAATTGAGCCTAGTAGTTGGTGTATGAGGCGATCCATTTTTTTTTGTGGTTTACACACAATGCATCTTGCTGTAACTATCTAAGGCATTATAAAGTGTGTGTTGCTAGCGAGCTACTTGGACATCAAATCGACGACTTTGTATACCTAAGTTGAGTTGGACTGGATATCCATGACCATGTTGGCATAGGATAAATGTAGTTGTGTTTGAGTGCACTACTTATCCGGAACTCATATAAATAGGGCTTGACATTCATGGTAGAGAGATCCTTGATGATCATCTAGAGAGAGGTGTTAAGAACTTATCGAGAAGCAAGTGTATTCCTGATTACATGAAAGCAATAAAGTGGTTAGGTTGGGAGCGCTCTCCGGTAAGGCTTTTTTAATGCTTATAGTTATATGCATGTGCCTATTGATTGTGTGTGCATACTAACTGTTTGTGCAGAGGCTTAGCTTACAAAGAAATAGCTTGGTGTGTTTTGGCATGGATACAACTAAGTTGTATGGATGATTAATAAACACAGGGAAATGTATTGAGCGTGTGTGTTTGAGTGTGGCTGACTAGATTCAGGAATTTCTTGTGCTAGCACTTGAGAAAATTATTAGGCAACTTCTAGGGGTGTAACAAGTGGTATATCGAGTTACTTTATTTATAGTGGTCCTCATCGTGCAAGGGTTTGTCCCTAAAATAAGAAGTTGAATGCTTTTGTAAGTCAAGAATCTAAAGGATCGGATCACACTACTTACTTTTGAGTAAATCCTCTATAGTTGCTCAACATTATTTCGTTGGAAAAACAACCTAAGGTTCTAGGCGTTATATATGTAACAGCTCACATGAATGGGAGGAAAATACTGGCAATGTTGCATGCCAGAGCTACTAACAACTTTTTGTTTATAAAAGAGGTGGACAGGCTAGGATTGAGTGTGTCAAGTAGTACAAATCAAGTTAAGGTAGTAAGCTTTATGGCTAAACGAATAAGTGGGGTAACATAGTCAACTTTGAAGATTGGTTCATTGCAAAGGACGTGCAGTATGATAGTGGTACCTCTGGATTATTTAATTTAATTCTTGGCATTAAGTTATTTAAGAAAACCATAGTGATGTTGGAGCCTGGTCCTTAGAGCATCATGATTAAGGATGGGGAAAGTCCTTGCTATATAAAAGCTAAAAAAGAAAGGATTCAAACCATCAACAAGGGCAATGATGTTGAGACTTCTGTGAAGCAACTAGAGAAGGGACTAAACAAAGGTCATACCTGATGAAATAAGGGAGATGGTTGAGGATTTTGAGGATGTTATGCCAAACGAAATGCCAAAGGAACTTCCATCTAGAAGGCCATATGATCATTAGATTGAGTTGATACTTTGGACAACACCATCTGTCAAGGCATCTTATTGGATAACATCCTCTTAGTAGGTGGAATTAAGAAAGCAATTGGGTGAGTTGCTCTATGGGTGTCTATTGCAGCCATCAAAGGCTCCTTTTGGTTTTCATATGTTGTTTTAGAAGAAGCAAGATGGTTTCTTAAGGATGTGTGTGGGCTTCAGGGCTTTAAATAAGGTCACTATTCGGAACAAGTATCCGGTGTTGAACGTGGTAGATTTGTTTGACAGGTTGGCAAAAGCAACATTCTTCACCAAGCTAAATTTTTGAATGAGGTATTGGCATGTAAGAGTAGCCAAAAGGTATGAAGCAAAGATAACAATGGTTACTAGATATGGCTCGTATGAGTTTCAAGTTATGCTATTTTGGTTGACAAATGCCTTTACCACATTCTGTAACTTAATGAACGATGTTCTCTGTGAATTCCTTAATAAGTTTGTAGTGGTATACTTAGATGATATTATCATCAGTAGTAATTCTTTTACTGAGTATTTGGTTTATCTTAGCCAAGTTTCTCTAGGTTGGGGAAATATAAGCTATATGTGAAGAAGGAGAGGTGTCAATTTTTATTTTTTTTTGTAAATAGGTGATGTTCTTGGGGCATTAGGTAAGTAATGAGAAAATTAAGATGGATGAGAAGAAAGTACAAGTCATTCTAGACTTGCTTTCTCCTAGCAAGGTTGCTGAATTAAGGTCTTTTTATGCCTAGCCAACTATTATATGAGATTCATCAAGAGGTAGCTAAAGAAAGTGAGTTCGTTGACAGATTTGCTCAAGAATGACCACAAATGGGAGTGGACAAAAGCCTGTCAAGCGGCCTTGAGAAACTAAAGTTGGTGGTGTCTTCAAAACCCGTGTTATGTATTTCAAAATTTTAATTACCTTTTAAAATGCACACAAATGCGTCGAATAGAGCTTTGGGTGGAGTTCTTGTGCAATGGGCATATCTGGTAGCATATGAGAGTAGAAAGTGGAACAATTTGAACAAAGGTACTTTACGCATGGGAAAGAGACGGTTATTGCGGTTCATTATCTTGATACACGTTGATGCACTATCTATAGTGACCAAGATTACAATGGTGACAGACAATATGACCAATACATACTTAACGATGCAGAAGAAGATAACTCCCAAACAAGCTCGTTGGTTGGAATTTTTAGTTGAGTTTGACTTTAAGTAGGTGCATTGATAAGGCAGACAGAATCAAGTGGTCGATTGTTTGAGCCGAATAGAAGTAGTACAAGATTATGTGGGTGCTTTGGTAGCACTCCATGCTGATTTTCTAGATCGGTTAATGCAACAAGCTACGGTGGATTCATCTTACATTAAGCTGAAGCAAGATATTTTGGATAGGTTGGTAAGAAGATATTAGATCAAAGAGGAATTGTTACATACTAAAGGGAGCAGGCTATACGTACCCTCTAGTGCAATATTAAAACAGAAGCTATTGAATGAGACACATGACAGAAATCGAACGGGACATTCAGGGGTTAAGCAAATGGTGGCCCTACTGTCCAGGAATTACTATTTGCTCAAGATGTTTGAAGATGTTAAAGCATATGTCAAGACGTTCATGGTGTGTCAGTTGGACAAAATTGAGTGAAGAAAGCAAGCAAGGTTGTTACAACTGTTGCTCGTTCCTAAGAAGCCATGTGTATTCTATTTCGATGGATTCCATTGTAGGATTCTAGCGACTGACATGTTTCAATCCGTTATAGTGGTGATCAATCGGTTTTCAAAGTATATAGTATTCATTCTAGCACCACATGCATGCCAAGCAGATAAAGCGGTTAAGATATTCTTTAGGTATGTAGTGAAAATGTTTGGGATGCCTAGTTACATTATTAGTGACATAGATGCTGAGTTTACAAGAAAATTCTGGACATATCTCTTCAAGTTGAAAGGGTATGAACTGAAGTTCTCGACAGTAAACCATCTACAGACGGATGGGCAAACGTAAAGGATTAATGTGCTTTTTGAGGAGTACTTGAAGCATTATGCTACTGCTAGTTGGAGGAATTGGATAGAGTAAATGTTGCATAATTATGTTACAATTTGCACAAGTCATCATCAACAGGAATGAGTATGATGAAGTTATACCTGGGATTTTAACCTCTTACTCCATTAGAGGTAGCTCAATAGAAAGATCAAGGGTTGTGTCTAGCTACTTATCATTTTGATAGAAACAAAATAGAAATGATAGATGATGCTATTGAGGGCTTAACCTAGGTAGCAAGTTGAGTAAAGTAGTATACAGATCAGTATCGTCGCTCACTTGAGTTCAAAGTAGGCGACAAGGTCTTGTTGAACCTGACTTTAAAGATTTGGAAGAAGGTCACGAACCGCATATATCACAAGAGGCTGATTCAGAGGTATGATGAGCCATTTGTTTTGAAAGAACGGTTAGGGAACTTGGCATATAGATTAGCATTACCGAACAGATTAAAGATCCATCCAACATTCCATGTGAGCTCGCTGAAGCATTACTAGGAGGAAGCAGGACGCAACAGAGGTGGGTGCTTTGTGTTATTAGCATAGAGTTTAAAAAGCCAGTAAAGAAGATCCTGAAACACCGTATGGTTGGGGATAGTAACTTAAATTAGATGAGAGATTTTTAGGTTCAATGGAAAGGCAAGAGGGAGATCGAGGCTACGTGGGAGCGTGGGGCAACTTTATGGCAGTTTGAGTATTTGGCACAAACGTACCTAAATCACCTCAAGACAAGGAAGTCCTCTGTCTTCTGTTCGAGTGGCTTGTTAAACCTCTAATTATGAGCATGGGTTGGGCCTATGCAAAGGGCTTGGTGGGGAGGCACCAAGGCTCAAAGCACGGCATGTTCGGTTACAAACCATGTGCGGAAAGAATTGTGCTAACTTTGGTAGGCTAACACAGTGATACCTAGAAAAGACAAAGACTAGGCGATATGTAGCATTGATATTTGAAAATGATCATGGGCAAAGCATTAGGCTGTGAGCATGGGCGAGACAGTAAAGCTTTGCTTGGTGTGTAAGATGGCTTGGCGTGCAAATTACAAGATGAGGAAAAACTTTGTGTGAGTTACACGTGTGGCACAAGTCTACCAAGACTAGGAATGCTTCATTAGCAAAGTAGGCTACTTGGAGATCAAGTTGGCTTGAAGATCAAGTAAGCTAGATTTGCTTAGGATAGCTAATGTAGAGTTGGCTTTGTATACATAAGTAGAGTTGGAATAGATATCCATGACATTGTTGGCATAGAATATGAGTAGCAGTGTTTAAGTATACTACTTGTCCAAAACTCTTAAAAATAAGGCTTGATATTTGTGGTAGAGAGATCATTGATAATCATCAAGGGAGAGATGTTATGATCTTACAATGAAGCAAGTGTATTCCTAATTACTTGAAAGCAACAAAATAGTTGGGTTGGGAGCGGTCTCTCGTAAGGCTGTTTACATAGTGCTTATAGTTTTGTGCATGTACCTATTGATTGTGTGTGCATACTAACTGTTTGTGCAGAGGCTTGGCTTGTAAAGAAATAGATTGGTGAATCTTGGCATGGATACACCCGGAGTTGTACGAAGGATCAACGAACACAGGGAAACATATTGATGGCATGTTTTTTAGTGTGGCTTACTAGATTTTGGCATTTCTAGTGCCAGCACCTTAGAAAATTGTTGGGCAACTTCTAGGGGTGTAACAGGTGGTATCAGAGCCAGAGGTTGGCATAATCTCTTCTTAATTGATGCTCGAAGATGACAAGTGACTTAAGGGATTGAATCTCTCAGATGGAAAAAGTGATTGGTGAACTGCCAGAGGAAGACTTCACTAACCTTGTTGTACTTGCAATAGACAACAAAGATCGTATCAAGTTTCTGCAAAACACACACCAAGATCTGTACAAAAGCCTAAAGTCTTAGTTCAACAGGTTAGACACGGTGCATACCTCAACTATTGAAGTTAAGGCCGAGACAATGAGGGAACTTTAATAGGCCATTACCGAGAAGGTAATGGAATTGCAAGATGAGATTGTTATGCAATAACCCTTGTAACGGTGATGAGAGACTGGTGTCGAAGATCAAAGTACCATAACCAAAACACTTCCAAGGCAGTCGGAATGCTATGGAATTGGAAAACCTCTTGCGGGACATGGAGCAATACTTTAAAGCTGCTAGAATACCCGTAAGAGAACAGTTAAATATCATAAACATATACCGTGGAGGGGACGTAAAGCTATTGCTACACATAAGGTTAGAGGATGATCTTAGTGCGGGCAGGCCGAAAATCAATACATGGGAGTCACTGAAGAAGGAATTAAAGGATCAATTTCTTTCTTACAACACTAACTGGTTGGCTAGGGAAAATCTGAAGAAACTGAAGCTAACAGGATCTGTACAGGATTATGTGAATGAGTTCAGCTCTTTGATGTTAGAAATCCTAAACATGTCTAAGGAGGACAAGCTATTCAACTTCACGTAAAGGTTGCAAACTTGGGCACAAATGGAGTTGAGGAGGACAAGTTGTTCAAATTCACGGAAGGTTGCAAACTTGGGCACAAATGGAGTTGAGGAGACAAGGTGTAAAGGACAAACCTATGACTATGGTTGTAGCTTAGGCCTTATTTGATTTCCATGCCAGCAATGCCGCTTCTACTTCAGATAAGAAGAAGTCAAGGTATAATGAAATTTCTACAAGGTTATGAACTAAACAACTAAAGGGGGTGAATAGGTTGACACTATTTTAAAACTTTTTTGAGATTATTCTCAAACACTTCGTAAGCTTAAAAATTGACCTCCAATATGATTGTTATTTGTAAAACAATTATCACATGCAAGCTCAATTTACCAACATTAGTCTACAAATATAGATTCATAAATATGAAAGAATGTGATACACTTAGCACATACACAAAACAAGAGACAATGTATCTTATATACAAATGTATTCATTGCAAAGCAAATTCCACATGTTGTACTTTGAATATTTTAATGTAAATTCACTAAGTAGAACTTTACAACTAGATACAGAATCTCACAAGATATAACATGCAAACACTATAAAGATAAATAATAAATACAACTTTGATCAAAAAAGTGTTTGCATCTCAATCTTTACAAAGATCTTATTTGCTAATATATGAAGAAATGATGATCTAAACAAGATACAATCAATCATATATACAAATATAAAAGAGATAGGGATAGAGATATTTGACACGTTAATTTTTACATGGTAAAACCTCCGAAGAGGAAACATCCACGGGTTGAAACCACAGCCACTGGCAAACTATCTTTCACTAGATAATAAAAGTACAGGCTCAAAATGGCAATCATTATGATACACTCTCTATTAGACATCATTTCTACCCAACCCTTGGGCCTATCAATGAAAGAGACATTGCCAACTTTCTATCCAAGACACATCCCATGTCTCTAGAAAGTTTCCTTGCTTGACTATACGGATCATCTCAATTCTAGCCAAGACTTCTTGCTTAACAATCAGAATCATCCCGATCCGAGCTAAAACTTCCTTGCTTGACTATCTAGATCATCCCAATCCTAGCCAAGACTTCATGTCATTTACAAGGACTTCCTAATGTGATCAATTGTATATCAAAGCAAACATATGCAACATAGAATATGTGATCAATATATCCTATGGAAAATAGAAATGATCAATGATCACACAATGTATGTTTTTCTAGTTTATAATCCAACTAAAAATGACATCATACCAATGATACATGTAACATATGAAATGTATGTATTAAGTAAACTCCATGAAGAGCTAGACATAGGCATTAAAGCTCACAAAACAAAGTAGGCTAGTTTTTAAACTTGAACAAAAACCTAGAGCATGCAAATCACCAAAACACACCAAAATCCTAGATTTTATTCATTCAACTAAAGCTTGAAATAACACATATTCATTAAGCTCACATTCATGACTTTAGAACTAAAACCAGAAATGCTTAAATCAAAAGATATGTTCAATAAAATTCTCTAGCAATCATTTCGAGCACATATTCACAAAATAATCAATTAAAAGTCAATAGGATCTAAATATAAAATTAATTGTGCTAATCCAAAATATATTCACCTAAGAGTCCTAGTACATGTAAAGGCTATCAATCATCAAAACGCAATCAATTAAAGCAAAAATTACCCTAGATTATAAGCTAGTCACAATACAACTCCCAAACATTTGAAATCATAGATTTAAAAAAACCTAGATCACAATCAAGTCTCTTATTAGATAAATCTAGCTTATAATTGAAGTTTTATCTCCTAATAGCAGTTGTTAAAGTCACATACAATAAAATGAGAAGAAGACGCAAGATAATTGTACATTTAAAAGCTTAAAATCAAAAGATAATCAAATGCCTTGTGAGAAAGTGTGTTGTCACGAAATTGGATGTAGAACACCAAAAATACTTGAACGAATGACTTCAAAGTTGCTTAGAGATGATAGATGACTTCAAGGTGAAAATTCTCCCTTTGAGTCACTAAAATCGAATAAGAAATGAGTGAGATATGGTGATTTTAAGTTGAGAGAATTTTTTTTTTTTTAAAAAAATCTGCACTTGTCTTCTTGAAATGAAAAATGAGAGGGGGAGGATATTTAAATTAGAGAAGGGGAGGGAGATGATGCGGCATAGAAAAGAGACAGGGGTGGCCACCACCATCCCGCCACACCAGCTGGCCCCCATAGGGACATAGGGTGTCCCTTCCCGTGGTGGCCATGTGCCTCCACAAGAGGGGGATGGTTTGGCAAATAGCCACCTCTCTGGCCCTTTTCTCCCTTTTGCGTACCTCTCTTGTTCTTCGAACGTTCTTCGGTCTTCGAACTCTAAATTCAATCCATTTTTTGATTAAGAATTGTAATTCTCTCAAGGAAATGGATGTAGATAAAACTTTCACAAAATTATGGAAATTGACTTGATACACAAGGACGATAACCATGCACGATAAACACATAGAAAGTTTAGTAACTTCCAACTCGGAAGTCGAAAACTAATGAATGAATAACCGAAATATTCAAAATGCAATAAGGAAAAATATGAGAACATATTCAAGTCCAATATCACTAAAACATATACAAATAAATACAAGAACACACAAGTATGCCATTTCCTAGAGAAAATCCTATAACATGCATTTATATAAAATTTGTCAATTTAAATCTAATGCATTTGCATACCATAGTATATGTGTGAATGTAATATACAAATTGAGCACAACAATGCAGGGACATATAAGAGTTCAATGTGTGTGTGCCTAAACACCTTGCAAGAGGAATGAGGTCTTAATATACCTTTGATGTGCAACAAAGCTTGCTCCTCTTGAAGATTTCTTTTTGCTTGATAAGTTGCCAATTTTTCTTTGAAGCACGAATATCCATACGTCTAGAAAACTAATCAATACAACAAAAATATTATTTTGATATGAAATTATGCCAACATGACTCAAAAACCTAATGGACAACAAAATGGGATAAAATAAGGAATGGAAGAAAGTTGGTGATGGAAAGAAGAAGGAAGGCAATTCCACTTAGGGAAAAGACCAACATCGAAACAAAACAAGCACACTGGGTTGCTTTATTTGTTGTCGTCCATATCGTGCAAAGGATTATCCTAGGAATGGGAATTTGAATGCTTTGTTAAGTTAAGATTACAAATGATTGGATATCGTTACTTACTCTCGAGTAAATCCTCTACAGTTGATCAACGCTATTTCGGTGGAAAAGCAGCCTAATGTCGTAGGCTTGATGTAATGGGATAAAAATACGGGCAATATTGGATACTAGAGTTACCAACAACTTTTTATCTCAAAAAGAGGTAGATATGTTAGGATTGAGCATGTCAAGTAGCACAAATCAGGTCAAGGCAGTAAACTATATGGCCAAACCAATAATCGGGGTAACAGAGGTGACTTTGAAGATTGGTTCATAGTAAGGGATGTGCAGCATGATTGTGTTACCTTTGGATGATTTTAATTTAATTCTTAGCATCGAGTTCTTTAAGAAGGCTAAGGTTGCATTGATGTATGGTCCTTTAGGAGTCATTATTCAGGACGGGGAAAGTCCTTACTACATATAAGTTTAAAAGAAAGGGATTCAAACCATCAACAAGGGGAAAGAAGTTTAGATTTTTGCAAAGCAACTACCGAAAAAACTAAAGAAGGGTCATACAATGTATTTGGTAGGAAGTCAAGCTAGGTTTTATAGCTAAAGTGCCTGACGAGATAGAGGATGCGCTTGAGGAGTTTGAGGATGTTATGCAAAAAGAACTGCCAAATGAACTTCCACCTAGAAGGCCAAGTGATCACCGCAATAAGTTATGCCTGCGGAAACACCATCTGGCAACGCACAAAATCACTCAAAAATTTTCTAAGGTGCTTGCACTAGAAACACGCGAATCTAGTTAGCCATATTCAAACACACTCCAGAATCTAGTCAGTGACACTCAAACACACGCCATCAATATGTTTCCCTTTGTTTATTGATCCTTCACATAAATACGGTTGTATCCACACTTAACACACCAGGCTATTGCTAAGCAAGTCAAGATCCTGTAGACATAGTTAGCACACACACAATCAATAGTCACATGCACAGAACTATAAACAATTTGCAAAAGGCCTTACGGAAGACTGCTCCCAACCCAACCACTTTATTGATTTCAAGTAATCAGGAGTACACTTGCTTTGCAGTAAGATCACAATACCTCTCTCTTGACGATTATCAATGATCTATCTACGATGAATATCAAGCCTAATTTATATGAGTTCCGGACAAGTAGTGCATTGATTGTAGTATTTTACTGCTGTTCAATTTAAAAGAAAAGTTCGTTCATTGGGATCGGTGATTCTACTAGTTGAATGCTAATTAGTCTAATGAAATCCTAATCTAAGTGCATGAAAACTAAATGGCATAATGATTGTTTAAAATAAAAATGATTGGTTAACAACCTTTTACAAACTAATAACTAAATTAACACAAAAGTTCACACAAGAGATGAATGATGAGAGAAACGCTAAGGAATCAATGTAACCTACTTAAACTATTCAATGTAATCCGTAAATCTCATTAATGCTCTTCAATCTAACTATTAGGACTTGTTGAGAGTAACATGTAAAGTATTTGGTCCTTTCCTAAACTCACACAAGGTCATGTAATGAGGAAAGATTAGAACCAATTTTAATTAAAACTCTAAGCCTAATTAAACATAGCAAGGTCATGCATATGAAAATTAATCTCAACTATTAAGCTTATGGTTAAATCTTAAATGGGATGGTCACTCACATTTAATCCTCAACCTCATGTATAAACTAAACCCAACACAAAATCATTGAGATCACAACTGAATATGAGGTAGGGAATTAGAGCAAATATTTTAATAAAAGAGACTAATAATGAATTGAATAAAAATATTAGATTAAGGATTACATGAATTGTTCAATTGGTCACATCAATCCCCTAGCTTAGGAGTTTAGTTACACGTAAAAAAGGCTAAAGAAAACATATAAGAGTTAAAGAAAAAAGCCAAGTTGGTCATTTAAGGCTTCATGTCTTGTAAGCTTCCTCATCTTGACTGCCAAGCTCCAAGATGGTTGGTAGTTGTATGAGTGTGTAGGTAGGTAAGGATGGTGATAAGAATGTCAAAAGGTTGTTGGGTGGATATTCTTGTGTGGTCAATTGTTACCTCACTATCATTATAAAAGAGTATTTAAATGGGATCCAATAAGGCAAGAAATCAACATAGAGATACGTGCCAACGTGCTGTCGCGTCTTTGAATGTCACTGATACACATGCGACACTTTGGTTCGACATTTCATTCCTCTTGCATTCGCATGTTGATTGAGCGACATTTTGAGTGACATTTAATACGCGAGAATTGTTGTCGCTTCCCTAGACACGTATCTCAAGATGACAATTGTCGACGCAATAGTCTGTTCCCAAGTCTACTTCTTTTCCTTCACGTGACATCAACGACACTTAGGAAGTGAGAATTATTGTCGCTTGCTTAGTCGCATTTTCCCAGGCAACTAAACTCGTCGTGACACTCCGGTTCTTCTTTCATCGACTTCCTGTTTTGAGTCGTTTTGGATCCCAACTTCAATTCTTTTCACCCCATTATGCCCCTGGTAATAAAACCTGTAAAAACACTCAATTGAGCCATCAAACACTTGATTTCACCCAAGAATTGAGTAGTAAACATATGAAATGAGACCTAAAATCAAGTGTTATAGTGTCTCGAGCAAAACCAAGACAAAACAAAAACAAAAACAAAAATAATAAACTAGAAAATGAACACACATGACTTGAAAAAATAAAACGGAAACTTTTCTAACAACAAAATCAAACGTCGCATTTTCAACTGGTGATGGGATGCAAAGAGGTATGGATAAGAAGAGTAGACACATGTAAAAAATTATCAAGCAACTCGAAGGCACTCACGGGACACTCGAACAACAGGAATACCACACCTAAAGTGCTCTCATGTCAGGAACTACTTACGCTCACACCTCGTGCATAATTCGCTTTGACTTTAAACCTTACGTGGACAATCTCTTTTCTTTATTCTCAGAGTCCTAATTTTACGCTCATGCAAAGTATGCAAGAATAGAGTTATGCATGGGAATCTAATACTTGCTTACAATAAGAAATCAAACGTTATTATTTTGGTGAACTAGCCTAGGAAATGAATCAAATGCCATGGAAGTGGAAGATCATGCTGCAACAAACATTCTCAATCTAGATTTCATAGTAGATCATTTAGGTCTTCCTTTGGTGGGGCCATAGGGTAAAATATGGTGAACAAAAAAGAGGAAATGGAATTCAAAAGTCACCAATCATGCTAAGACACTACATGATACACACAGTTTAGCTCTAATTGCATCACCTGACACTAGTGACTAGGCTTAACTTTTCATTACACTTGTGCTACACATGAGTACTCTACTAGTGAGTACTTTGCAATTTCATACAAGACTCTTGCACCATATACTTTTTTTTTTCATATTTGACACTTTAAGCTCATAAGTGCACATTTTCGCGCTTTTAAATTTTTGAGCCTTTTTGCCTGGACATTTATTAATATAGCCTAAGTACACGCCACTCTTCATGTTTAGAGCTTTTCTGCCTTTCAACCACAACATAACAAATCCGAAGCTGTACACTCTCAACTGTAGATGTTCTTACATAGACCGATACAGCTCAATATCCATCGATATAGCTATTACATATGGTGTGATCCTCCATAGTAGTTCATAATTAGAATTGGGTCATAATGTCCGTTATACCCCTCTAATTACATATACCATTTAAGTGCCATTAATTCTCTAATGGACAATAAATCCTATTTCCTCATGAAATTAGGAGAGCGCTCATATTGTCCAAGCCTCGAATCAACCCTTAAAGGAGCTACCATCTACTTCTTATAAGAAGGAGTGGATTCCACTATTTTTGTATAAACCTTCCCAGCCATAAGCAAAATGCAATCCCAACATACAGAGTATATTGACCAAGAAATGCATCTGACATTACCTATGGTACATCAAAGACCACGATCTAACCTGAAGGAGTCGATAAGACACTCAGGATTAAGATCACCCACATATAGCCATCATTAGTTGATATATATGAATCTCATCAGTAAACGGATCTTGGTGAGAGATTCATATAGATCATGGCCCAGTCCTATATAATCACATCATACAAGGTGCCTACATTCCCATATCTCATATGAATGATTCAAGATAGAATCACTGTACATTACGGAATAGACCGCAACTATAGATTAATCAGAAATGAAGTACCCAGCTTTATTTGTTATCTATGGACTCTTTAGATTGCACGTCTCTTACTGTTTCAATCTGTAAATGGCACTCCTATACACAGTTTAGGATTACATCCTGCAATCTTGGATGTTAAATATATGTACAAGTTAAAAAATAAACAACACAACAAGAATGAATATAACTTTTCTTTTTATTTATTTCATAAATCCATTTACAAATTACATCTTTAGGCATAAACCCCAACAATATATTTGATGATTAATCCTGAGATAGATGAATTCAGAAGGATTCCAGTCCTAGAACAAATTCGAGCATGTATAGGAGTTCCGTGAGAGGATAATTTGTATTTATGATTTATGTTATTTATTTTAGAATTATATGTTAGCACTAATTATTTAGAAAAATAGTAGAAATAAATGGTTTATTCTTTTATTTAGAAAATAGAATTCTAGAAGATTTGATATGTATTAAGAAATGTGTAGATTTCTAGAATCTAGAGATAGATTAGTCATGTAATTAAGTTTTAGAAAGAAGAATAGTTCATGTATGTTCAGTTTTATTTCTAGTTGGTTTTTCAGATTTTCAAATTTCCAGACAGATTTCTAGATTGTTAGATTTTCAGATAAATTTCAATATTTCTAGACAGATATCTAGATTTTTTAGAAAAATTATGAGATTTTCAGAAAGTTTTCGTAGATTTCCAGATTCAAGTATTTTATGTGAATTTTTTTGAAAAGAAATGAAAAGAAGATTGATTTATGTTTTTATAATTTTTTTAGAAAGAATTATATGTGTACACTCAGATTTTAAGATATCAGATATGTACCATCCCTAACAGATTATATATAAATTAGTAGCTTTTAGGGTTGCTCGGCATGTATATGTGAGATTACTCTGCACGTTCGATAAACCATCAACGTGTATGTGAGATTATATACAGACTCTTAGCCTTTGGGGCTTCTCTGCACGTGTTTGTCAGATTACTCTGAACGATCGATCAGACATCAATGTGTATGTGAGATTATATATTTATATTACTCTGCATGTTTGATCAAATATCAGTGCGTATGTGAGATATGTATTCCCCCCCTACTTTGTGTGTGCATTGAGATGCTTTGCCACGTACGTGAGATAATCCACTGGGTACTAGTTTGGTAAAGAGTTTTCATATTTTATGCATTACTGATTATGATCAGTAAAGAAAAGATTACAGATCATCAGAAAATATTTCAGTTTTTTAGATATTCTGTATTTTATAAAAGCTGAAAATATTTTATTTTAATATGTAGTTTCTACATAAAAATGTGTCTTAGTTATAAAAAGATTTTTTTAATTAGTTCTCAACCTATGTTACAGAATAGTTTCAGATTTATTTCAAGAAGAGATAAAGAATTTGAAAAGAGATACAAAATTTAGAAAGAGATATATAAATGTTTTCTATTGATTAAGTTTAGCCTAATAGATAAAAAATTTAGAAAGAAATAGTGAAAAGTTTTCTACAACTAATAGTTTTTAGATTGTATTTTTGTTGGCCTGTATGAAGTTAAATGAACTATGAGAGCTTTGATCCTTATTGACTATAGGGTATGTAGGTGTTTGGACTGTAAATCTCAAACTC
Source organism: Dipteronia dyeriana (assembly GCA_032871835.1). Lineage (NCBI taxonomy): Eukaryota > Viridiplantae > Streptophyta > Magnoliopsida > Sapindales > Sapindaceae > Dipteronia > Dipteronia dyeriana. The sequence continues at coordinate 82,774,596 of CM065300.1, read as the reverse complement.
AAGCCCACTAGAGAAAGAAAAAGATAATATTTTTATAGGATTTCCTCGTACTCAAGATAGGAGTCGGGGCGGGTCCTATCATTTAAAGATCTAAAAAATCAAAACAATAAAAATGAGTATAATAATTTAATTATTGCTATATATCTTTCTATATATTGTGAATATACATATAGTTGTTTATTTACAAATGAATTTCTAATTTCAAAATTAATGCGGTCAGATTAAATTATTGTATAAAATAATTTTATAGGAGATAACAATGCCATTATTTTTTTGAAAAAATTAACATTTAAATAAATTTAGTGATTTAATAGACCTTTGTCAATATGGCTAAAATGTTGTTAAAAAAAATTAGACTTATTTTTTATTTAAAAATGATTAGACTTTTGACAACATACGGATGTATGTTGCTAATGCTAGCTTTACCATAATATAGAAAAAATGTATGTTGTTAATTGTAACTATACGACAATATACAAAAAAAAATCATGTTACCAAAGATATATCTACAACATCTAAAACGCATGATGTAAATGATATATCTACGCCAACATACACAAATGAAAGTTGCTAAAGATATCTCTAAGATAACATATAATAATAGCATGTTACGGAATACATTACTTTTAACAACATACGAAGATGCACATTGTTAATTCCTAAAGTTTAAACACCTTTCGAAAGTTGTGCTTTGTTAAATACTAATTTTTTAACAACACGCGAAGATGTGTGTTGCTAAATACTAGCTTTTTAACAACTCGTAAAGTCCTGTGTTGCTAAATCCCAGTATTTTAACAATACACGAATTTTGCTAACTCCTTACTTTTAAACAACCGTAAAGTTTGCACATTGTTATATATTATGTTTTTTTAACAACGAGCAATGTATTGTGCAATAAGTGACTTTTTACAACATCCATCAATTGTGTGTTGTCATATGTGCCTTATTATTGGCAACATACGTTTGCATATTGTTGTAAGTCACTTCCATAACGCACATTTTTTGTGCGTTGCGGTAGGTGACTTTTCACAACATATACCTCGTGTGTGTTGTTAATTGAATGTTGTCGTAGACCAGATTTCTTGTAGTGAACATGTCTAAAATAACAGTTATTTTGAGGTAGAAAGACAAGAGTTCAGTGGGAATATTTAATGGTTTTCATCTTTTTATTGTATTCTTATTGCCAATTTTATGATCTAGTGTATGATGGATACAATTATAAATACATGGATTATGAGAGGGTCAGGCATAGCTTTTTAATCAAGAGGGATTAAGTATGTTCTTAGGACTAATATAATAAAATTACATTTGTGACACAAATAAACAATATTTGATATCTTGTAAAGATTTACAATCAAGATGTCAAATTGGTCACACTAAGAATTGTTCATGGGTCATGATTTAAAATTGATCTCTTATATGGATTGTTCATGGGTCATCATTTACAATTGATCTCTTATATGAATTGTTTATGGGTCGTATGGTACATTTACCCGAATGAACACTCTGAAAAGGTTTAAGTTTAGAAGACAAAATTCTTGTATTAATCCCATATTAGGCCATCTTAGTGTTAATGGCCGGCAAACACACCATTCATGTGTGTAATGTGATTTTATTGCTAAAAAAAATAAAGAGATTGAAAACAGGGTGTTAAAGATATTAGGTTTTTAGATTTGTATTTGTTTGATTCAATAAAAAAAATCTTTTTATTTGTAATGACTAGTTGCTTAGGTAGTTCGCGGTTGATATGAGCTTCAAAGAAGGAAAACAAGTTCTCATGCAAAACTCGTCTTCATGAAGAAATATGCTTACTTGGATGCTGAAGTATCGAGATTCTTTCTCCTCTTACAAGGCGTAAGTGCACATACACATTGTATTCATATGTGTCCTTGCATCAATGTACAAAATTGGTATAACACATATACTCACATATTATTGTATACACATGCATTAGACTTAAAATTGATAAATTTTGCATATTGCATGTTCTAGGATTATATCTATGAAATACCATACTTGTGTGTTCATATGTTTTTTTATTGTATTTTTGTGATATGACATTTGAATATATTCTCATATTATTTCTTATTGGGTTTCGGTCATTTCGGTTACTCATTCATTAGTTTTCAAGTTCCGTGTTGGAGGTTACAAAACTTTCTATATCTTTATCGTACATGGTTTTCATACTTGTATATCAAGTTATTTTCCTTATCTTTTGTGAAAGTTTTATACACATCCATGTTCATGAAAGTTTAGAGGCCAGAGAACAGTCAAAGAACGTGAGAGGAGTACAAAAAGAGCAAAGGAGAAGTGGGATGACAAATTACCAACACTACCCCTCTCTAGTAGAGGCACTTGAGCCTCATGGAAAGGGCACCCCTCCACCACTATGAGGCCCACGTGCCACCATGGGGTGCTGATGTGGAGTGATGTTGTTGGCCACCGAAGTTGGCCTCTCTTCCATGTCATTTCCCACCCTTATATATACAATTTCGTGCATAAATTTTCATATATTTTTTTCAATTTTTGTTTCTGTGGTATCTCTCTCAAAACAACTCCAATTTTAGAAATTCAAATGCCAAAATTGTTGGTCTTCGAGAGTAGAACAAGCCTCATGCCTTTTCAAAGTGAATTGATGTCCAAAGCTTTTGTTTTGGTCTGATCTTCAACTTGTGTTCATCATTTTATAAATGAATCACCTTCTCTACGTTTTTCTTGTGATCAACTTGTTTGCATCACTTGATTTGATTATGAAATTTGAAGGGAATGATTTTGATTCTATTATTAGGCATGTTTGAGAGATATTTTGAAATTATCTTGTGTATTTTTGATTGAATATCATTTTAGCTAATTTTGAAGAACATGAACTTGAATCTAGAATACTTTATGATTTTGTTCTTGATTGTTGGCTTCTAGGTCTTATTCACATGTTCTAGAACTAGAATATTCTTGATTGAGATTTCTATTTTTCAAATCTAGTTCTTATATGAGTGAATATGATGATTATTTTAAGTCTTAGCTTGATCACTTGATTTCAAAGATGATTTGTGCTTTTTGGTTAAAACTTGTTATCCTAGCTTTGATTGACATGTTTAGGTTTCTAGATTTTGTTATGAATGATTTTGATTGCCTAATCTAGATTTTCTATCACATGTTCATAAGAATTAGTTATATTTGTTTGTGAGCTTGATTTGTGCCATACTAATTCTTCATAGAGTGTGTTTGATCAATATACTATATTTACTTGTGTTTTGCATAATGATTGCATATTTGCACTACACTTAGATCATTTGCCTTGCAAAAGTGGAAGTCTCTTGTTGAGGTGTTAAACTTTAACTTGAGTAAGAAGTCTTGACTAGGATTGTAAATAGTTAAGTAAGAAGTCTTAGCTAGGATTGTAAAGATCCTGTTAATCAAGCAAGAAGTCTTAGCTATGATTGTGAAGATCCGGTTAGTTAAGTAAGGAAACTTTCCAGAGGCACGTGAAATGTCATAGATAGAAAGTAGGCAAGTTTCTCATTAGGTAGGATTAGAGTGGGATGATCCAATGGTGGATCAAGTGATTTGATCGCTTGTGGTTGTTTATTCTATTATCTAGTGAAAGATTGTTTGCTAGTGGTTGTGGAATCAACCTGTGAATGTTTTCTCATTTTGAGGTTTTACCACGTTAAAAGAACTCTTTTGTTGATTTTCTTGTTTTTACTTTCCACTTACTTTGACTTGTATTGGTTTAATACTTGCTTGATTGAATTTTAATTGTCTTGTTAAAGCAATTTACTTATTGGAGTTTTTAAGTGTGTAAAATCTTGTTGTGAGAAAAAGAATAGAAGAATTTTAGTATATACTTATTCACCCATCCTTTAGGTATATTGAACACTATAAGTGGTAAGAGAATTTCAATTGGTATCAGAACGAGTGTCTAGAAGAAATTATATAGATCTATTTTATAGTATTTTTATGTTTGCTTTGTGAAAAATCATGATTAAGGAACTTTTCTCCTCTATGGCTTCTATTGTTGAAAATGGGCATATTGACCTAGAAGATCAAGAGATGAAAGATCTTATTCAAGAGAATGAGAAAATCTCTAGGATTAATAGGTCTCTCAATAAGATGCTAGAAGAAAATCATTAACCTTGTTTAAAAGAAAACAAAGAGCTTAAAGAAAAAAATCCTTAGTCTTGAAATGAACTTGAAATATAGAAATGAAAGACTAGGAATTTTGAAACATGAGGTTGAGCTAATAGATGATTCTCATGATCGTTCTAAGAGACTTGAAAATGTGCTTAGAGTCAAAATTAGTAAGCATGAGTGTCAAGAGAAGATGCTTAGTGACAAACTTGATGATGCTAATAAAATGATTGGTAAGATGTCATCTAGTACTATTAAAGTAGAAACTCTCTTTAAGATTGATAAGCATCCAAATGAAAAAAAAAGCTTGGGATATGCAAATGAAAAGGTTACACCTTCATCTAATAATTCTACTTTTGTCAAAGCTAGTGGTAAAGTGAATATAGGTACTCTTTCTAATAGTAAAACTATGGATGCAACCAGAGGTGCCTCAACATCAACAAGGAGAAACAATGGAAAATCTCAACAAGGTTAAAGACAACAATCATCATTCTCTCATGAAAAAGCCAAAGCATCAAGGAATGGATATCAAACAGGTAACAATGTGAGAAGGTTTAATAATTCAAATGCTCAAGCTAAAGGTAACCCTCTCAAATTCGTTCCTATTTGCCATTTTTGTAATATGGTATGACACATAAGACCTAGATGCTATGAGTACGTTCATAAATGCAAATATGAGAATGATTAGTATGATATATCTTTGATGAATGGACCTAGGCAATCATCCATGTATGGATCTAGATCTAGACCTAGGAAGACCTTGGATAAAAAACTTGTTAAGAATAATGTTATTGATGATTTGCCTATGAAAACACATGTTGTGCCTCGTACTACTATGCATGAAAAGGTTGATATTGCTTTGGTTGACTTGTTTGAAAAAGTGACTAATAAAGTCAATGTGAATGTTAATAAGTCAAATGTCAAGGCAAAGCATGTTGTTAATAGTATTAAAAAGCATGTTGTCAAAAAAATATGGGTTAGAAAATACTCATCACAATGTTTGGTTTTACAATAAGCACTTAGAGCCAACTCATCCTATTCATGGTCCCTAGATAGTGGATATTCTAGGAATATGATCGGTAACAAGGAATTCTTCAAGAAACTTGTTATTAAAGATTGTGGTTGGGTCACTTTAGGTTATGGCACCAAAATATAAGTTCTAGGAAAGGGAACAATTTGTATCCTCAGATTACCTAAGCTAAAAGACACATTTTATGTAGATGGTCTACAAGCTAACATGAATAGTATTACTCACTTGTGTGAAATTTTTAAGGAAGTTAGTTTTAACAAGGATGTGTGCAATATCATTTATAAAAAGGGCAAAGTTGTTTAGAAAGTTCAAAGGTCTCTTGACAATTGCTATTGTCTTGAGATTGACCCTCTAACATGCAATATGGCTTAAGATTGCAAAAAGATTGAATTATGGCATGAAAGTTTAGGATACATGAACTTTAAAGACTTAAGGAAGCTTAAAAAATATAACATTGTTAGAGGTCTACCTAGTCTTGGTAAGAAGCTTGATGGTGTTTGTGAACCTTGTTAACTTGGAATACAAACCAAAGTTCCTTACAAAAAAGCATTACGATTTCCATTAAGAAGCCTTAGAACTTGTGCACATGGACCTAATGAAGCCAATTCAAACTGAAAGTATTAATGGCAAGAAAGACATTTTTATATATGTTCATGATTTTTCTTAGGTTGCTTAGGTTTATTTTCTTAGAAACAAGGCTGAAACTTTTGATTACTTCAAGAAATTTTGTAATCAAGCTCAAAATGAAAAAGGTCTCGCAATCAAGAAAATATGTCGCATAAAAGTGATCATGGAGTGAGTTTGAAAATGCCAAATTTAGTGATTTTTATGATGACTTAAGGATATCTCATGAATTTTTGGCTCCTAGAAAACCTCAACAAAATGGTGTTTTCAAAACAAAAAACTGTGTATTGTAAGGGATTGCTAGATTCATGCTCAATAATAAGAAAATCCCTATGAATCTTTAGGCCGAAGCGGCCAATACCACTTGTTTTGTCTCTAATAGAGTCTTTAGAAGGCACGGCACAAAACTAATCTCCTATGTGCTTTGGAAGGGTAAGAATCCCAATGTGAATTACTTTCATACTTTTGGAAGTAAATGTTTTATTTTGAATGAAAGAGATCACTTAGAAAAGTTTGATGCTAAGAGTGATATTGGTATTTTTCTTGGGTATGCTACTAATAGTTGTGATTATAGAGGTTTCAACTTAAACACTAAGACTATTATGGAATCTATCATTGTGAAGATAGATGACTTTAGCATTCTTGATTTGTGTGAAGATAAAACTGTTAATGAGCCTAAAGATTTTTTTAAATGACACTAAGACACCTGTTGATGTGACTAATGGTGAATCAAGTGAGGATTCACTTAGTGAGTCTAGTTAAAATGATGACAATGATAGTGGAGTTGTAGAAGGTAGTCAAGGGGTAGAAAATGCTATTAATGATAATCAACGAAATGACCAAATTGTTGAACATTCGAAATCTAAACTTAGAAATATACATTATCAAGAAGACACGATATGTGATTTGTATGAAGGGGATAGAACTAGAAGACAACTAGCTAACCAAATTTCTTATGCTTGCTACACATCTCAAATTTGGCCCAAAAATATTAATGAGGCAGTAGTTGATGAATATTGGGTTGGGGATATGAAAAAGAACTAAATCCATTTGATAGAAATGAAGTATGTTATTTAGTTCCTAGATCAAGAGGCATTAATGGGATTGGGACAAAATGAATGTTTAGGAATAATATCGATGAGAGTGACAAGATTGAGAAAAATAAGGCTAGACTAGTGGCTCAAGGTTACACTCAAGTTGAGGGTGTAGATTTTTATGAGACATTTACACTCGTTGCACATCTTGAGTCCATTAGACTTTGTTGTCCATTGCAGGTCTTAAGATATTTAAATTGTTTCAAATGTATGGCATAAAAGCTTTTCTCAATGGATACCTTCAAGAAGAAGTGTATGTTGAATAACCTAAGGGTTTTGTAGACCCACACTCTTCTAATCATGTTTATAAGTTGAAAAAGGCTCTTTATGGAAATAAGCAAGCTCATAATTCTTAGTATGATAGGTGACTCAATATCTTGTTGACAACAACTATATGAGTGGTGGCATTGGTAGAACTTTATTTGTTAAGCATTATGATAATGTCATGTTTATGTTGATGACATTGTTTTTGGGTTTACATGTAAAACTAAGGTTAATGAGTTTGTGAGTATCATGTCAAGTGAATTTGAAATGAGAATGGTGGGTGAGCTCAATTACTTTCTTGGTATGCATGTAAAACAATCTAGTGATGGTATTTTGTTGACACAATATAAATATGCTAGAAATCTTGTTAAAAATTGGGCTTGAAAATGTAAAATATTTTGGAACACCCATGAGTACAACTCTATAACTTGACAAGGATGGAAAGGGAAATAGTGTTGATCAAAGCCTCTGTAGGAGCATGATAGGTAGCCTACTCTACCTAACGGCTAGTAGGCTGGATACTTGTTTTAGTATTGGTTTGTGTGCTAGGTTTCAAGTCAATTCTAAGGAGTCTCACTTGTAAGCCATTAAAAAAATCATTAGGCATATCAAAGGAACACATAATCTTGGCTTATTTTAATCTCTAGATACTAATGATATTCTTGTTAGCTATTATGATGCGGATTGGATGGGAAACGTTACTGATCGTAAAAGCACATCGGGCATTTACTTTTACTTGGGCAATAATTTGGTTTCTTGGCAAAGTAAGAACCAAAATTCCGTCTCACTTTCTTCATTTGAAGCTGAATACATTCCAGCCAGATGTGCATCCATACAACTCATATGGATGAAGCAAATACTCAAGGATTATAGGATACTACAAGCTAAAATGACTCTTTATTGTGATAATATGAGTGCCATTAATATCTCTAAAAATCTGGTTCAACACTCATGCATAAAGCATATAGATATTAGGCATCATTTCATTAGTGAACTAGTTGAACTCTATTATTTCTCTTGAGCCTATGCCTACAAAAAATCAGCTTACGGATTTGTTCACTAAGCCTTTGGACATAGAGAGATTTAAATCTCTTTGAAGATCCTTATGTTGATTGATATCTAGTATTGTTGTGAGTGGCTTGATAAGTAAAACTTATTTTGAATCTCAATTTCTTTGAGATCTACTCACTTGAGAAATAATGATCTTGAGCAAATAACTTTCATTGTTTCTAGATCATTCACTTGAGCCTTAAAATCTTGATTTCTAGAAGTGCACTAATGCTTGCCTTATATGTTTAAGTTTACATAGTTGAGATTGAAAACATGTAGATTATGGATGCATCTAGAAGTTTTTTGCTTAGTACAAGATAAATGACATATGGTTAGTATCCATTTTACTTCGGCATCTACAGAGATCTCAATGAGCACCTTCATGGAAAGGGCTACACATTTTGGTTGTAAATACGCCCAATGTAGGAAATATTGGGATTATGCTCGATAGCAAGAGTATAATAATGTATTTGACAATCTTTTCATATTAATAAAGTGATTTCTAGTTTAAAAATCTTATAGCAATTATAGTTTAATTATTATAATTGTCAAAAGTAAATAATCATAAGGTCAAAAGACTATGAGAAAAGAAGAATTGTTCATACATCTAGATATGTATGAGGTAGACACAATTCTTTAGTTAGTCTTGAAAAGTATTCACAACTTAAGATAAAGGTTGGCGCCTTTATCTTGTCAAAGTTGTAGATTCTTTTGCTAGCATTTGAGTGGGATTAAATGTGTTATGATGAGTCTTAAATCATCGAAATGTGGTGTCTTTGGGCAAAAGAATCTAGTGCACTGGGTGCATTGAATTGGATCACAGTGAAATACTTTATCTAGAACCGTCAATGGATAAAAGTTTTCACTTGATGACAATCGAAGAATCTATCTCAATCCTGAGATAAATGATGGACTTATGGTTGCAAGTGTTATCATTTGAGCTATCAATAAGTATGATTATATAGCATAGTCTATCCTCAATAGTTTGGTGGTATTCATTTGTTAATCGATAGAGGACTTCATTTATAGATATGGACATCGTGGCTCCATTCATTAAATGAGAGTAGAATATCATCATATGGATGTTTTGAGGTATTGGATATTAAATTTTAACGTTAAGTTTTCAATAGTGTCTATTGAAACATGGCTTCTAGACAAGTCAAAATATCCAAGTTCAAAATGTGGTCATATGAGTAAATATGGTAACTTGGAGAGCTATAGGCAGTCTATGAGCTCTTGGTGATTATGGATATTCTTCAAGAGGATACACTTTCTCCATTAAGGTTGTCTAGGGTATGAATGATAAATATTAACTTATTATATCTTTATTTAAGAGTGGAATTTTAGTTCTTTGGTGGAATGAACTAAAATTAATAGACCGGACATAAGTGAATCATTTGTTGATTGTGATTGGGTTGTGTCTATTGGAGCTTAAATTTAGATAGCTTATTAAGATCCCCAATCCACACGAACTTGCATGGATCACTTGATATATTCTACCAGACCCATTTAGGGGTCCATCTAGAATTGTATTAAGGCATGTGGACTTGTTTCTTTTTGTAAGAATGAGCCTAGTTCACATGTAGATATTTTATTAAGGTCCAATGGATTTAATGAAATAAGAAAAATAATTTATTGGCCCATGTATATGTGTTGGGCGGCAAGACTATATAAAATAGCTTAATATATTGTTTTTTTTTAATTTTATTATTTAATTAAATAGAAATTAATTATTTATTTATTTAATTAAAAGTTAAAATCTTTTTCTAGTAGGAGAAGGTCTCCTAATATTATTCTATTGTTGGTAGTATAATTAATATTAAAGATTATATTTGATAAGTAGATAAATAAAAAGAATTATTTATCTAGTCAAATTAGGAAATCTTTAATATGGTTGAAAATACACTATTGAGTTGGATTAGGAGTCTTGGTGTAGAGTAGAATTCTTCTCTGAAAAGAGTTCTTAACCACCAAGTAAATCCACCTAAGGAAAGTATTTTTAACAACCAAGTAAATCCTTCTTATGAAAGGATTTATGATCCTATATATACAACTTAGTGAATTTCGGCCAGCCCTATGGTTTTCTATGAGTGAATTTCAGCCAAGCTAGGTATTTTTTAAAAGAGAATTCGGTCTAGCAAGAGAGAATTTTGAGGGAGAAAAATTTAGTTTTTGCTCTAGACAAAATTCGATCAACTCAGAGATAAAGGGTGTAGAATTCGGCCAAGGAGAAAAGAAAAAAAGAGAGCATTTTTGTTTTTGATAGTACACTAGTATCCTTTACATCAAAAGGGTTTTGTGTACAAATCAAATCGGGTTCACGCGAGTTTCAATCAATTAGATTGATAATTCACATGTGACCGAACAATCTTGGATTTTTCTCTTGGAGAATAATTGTAACTAACAAAGAAAAATATTTTGTTTGTTTCCATCCTTGGGTATACAATTTAAAGAAAGAGAGTCCACACTCCTAGGTGAATCACGTTCGTGATTTGATTGAAAGATCTTACGGATTCAATTCGGCACTAGTTCAATCATCATGAGAAAAAGGTTCGATACTTTTATATACATCAATTAACTTAGGTTAAGGTTCTTGTTATAATAAAGGGATTTTTATTTATTTATACCGAAACCCTAATTTTATTTTTCACGCTACGGTTGCGTGGATTTTCCCTATAGGAAAGGGATACACCCTATGATGAGTGCAAACCGTCATGGAGTGTATAAGTTTATATTAGAAAAATCAAAGAAGTGTTGAAAAGAATCAATAAAACAAAATCTTTGATTCAAAGACTAAAAAAAATTATTAAAAGAGGCTTAAAGGAGTATAGTTGAAAATTGATAATGCTCGAGTTGAAAAACAGAAATGGGATGATGATCCACGTGCATACACATGCTCATAAGTTGAAATCTTTTCATTTAAAGCAAAAAATTTGGATGATACTCTGTTTGACTTAGAATGGAAAAGCTTTAGATGGATAGGTGTTGACATGGTTTGCATGTTGATATTTCAATTACTACTTTTATATATGCTAGAAGCTTTCCACACACACACACACACATATTTTGCTTATAGTGCTTGATTCATTAGCAGTGTGAGAATATTTTGAGAGACTAATGAAAATCTATGATTATCTCACTAGGATTTTGAAAAGTAATAATATATTTTCTATTATTGCTTGAAATATGTGATTGTGTGATTCCCTTGTGAACAAATTTACTTGTTGATCATAATGTAGAGCATATGTTAAGAGGGAGATTAGTTTATTTAAACTTTGTCCTCTGTGCAAATTATTTGCTTAATATCTCATATTTTTATCATGCATCTATTGTCTATTCCTTGACAAAAAGGGGGAGAAATGTACCTCACCGTGTGTGGGAGAAATGTAAATGTATCTTTTTCTTGTGTGGATAAAATTTTGAGATTTATTTTCTTAGGGAGAGAAAATATTTTTTGATTGTTGAGTACAAGGAAATTAGGAGGAGCTTTAAGTGAGTTGTTATATGAGATAGGAGGAGTTTTTATTACTTGTTTGTTTTTGTGAATATATCTCACCAAACTTCTTTGTAGAGGATTTCTTATTTATTTTGGTTGTGTCTTTCTCACAGGTACTTTGATGATTAAAGAAGATATTAATGAAGACATGATGATATTTTAGTCTATGGTTCTCTTTGTAATGTGAGGTTGTGAAAAAGCGATCATTTTTAAGTATTTGAGTGTAAATTGTATGGTGAGGTTGAGGTTTTGTCTTGAAATAGCCAAAAATGGAGATTGTTAGGTTTTAGATTTGTGTTGGCATGAGTCCATAATAAAACTCTCTTTATTTGTAATAACTAGTTTCCTATGAGGTTGATATTATCCATTTCTACACTTGGTGTAACCCTTGTCTCCGATTATTTTTGCTCGTTTCTCAGGTATTATTGTTATTTAATATATTTTTTGAGCTTTATGCAAGCAATAAATCTTAAATAAGATGTTAGAGCTTAATTGAAGAGTCTTGAAGGTTAAAGTATCTGAAATTGTAAAGGCTCGTGCAAAGCACCCAACTTTTGGGGGTCATATCTCCCTCCTCAAATCGAACTACATCGAGATCCACATATATTCAGAAAGCCCAGGATGTTTAGTTTCCAACTGTTTTACGAAAGGTAATTATGAGGTTTCTAAAGGAAGTTATAGTTGTTTTCATAACGGTGCGCGAAGCTGAAAATCTTCATCAGAGAGTAATGCAACCTTAAAGCGATCTGGAGATTAAGTCACCTCCAGGTAATTTTCTTCTCAGTCAAAATTCAATTCAGGTTGCTTTTCAAGTCACCTTTTGCGTAGAATCAAAAAAATTACCCATTTGCCCTTACCATATTTGCTTCCGATATATAAACTTTCCTTATTTTCATTTCAAATAACCACTCTCTACCTAAAGAATACTTACCAAAACCCTATCTTTATCATCTTTCATACATCACCAAACCCACATCTTTATACTTCTTTCAATACATCCACCACGTAGAACCTTCAATTTCATTATCATCTTATATTTTTTGGCAAAGAGAGCCGAATAAGAATCGAAAGAGAAAAAGTTCAAAGCAAAGAAGAGAGAGCTCTCCATCATAGTTTTCTCTACATTTATTTCTCTTTTTATTCTTATGACAGCCATGTTTAGAACTTCATATATGTTTTGTACGGCTCTAGTTTGTAACATGAACTAAATTTCAATTGCTAAGGCTTGATGAAACCGAACCCTTGAATTTACTAATAAAGACCACTCTTTTATTCATGTTTGCATTGTGTCTTGTATGGATGTTTTTGAATGCTTAGTCCTTTCATTAGATTGATCAACATGTGAATGATATTTGGTGGTGTGCTATGAACAGAGGGGTGAAGCACACAACATGTTTGATGAAATTTCCACTATACATATCTAGTGAGGCCGAGATACGCAAGGCTAGTGTATAAGGCCATTTTTTGGTATGCCAAGCTCTTAGTGAATTCATGCATATAGTCTAGGGTCATCGAGAGATAGGCTTTAGGTATGCTTGGATGCGATCTCTATTACTCGAGGGAGAGTAGAGATTATTGTTGGGTACATGGGCCTACAATTCACATTTGCACTAATTGGGTATTTGAGTGAGTCTAAAACTTAATTAGCTAGAGGCTGAGGTGCATTCTATATCTCAATATTTATCATCATATAGATACATTCATTTTCATTGTTGCTTTTAATATACAAATTTAGTTTAAACTTGCTTGAGTATTTTATATTAGTTTAGTTGTAGTTCCCTAAAGATCAACATTCTCTTTTAATCATCGTTCAAATAGTTGCTATATCAATAAATTTCAATACCAACTCCTCAATCTTCGTATAAATGAACTTTATTCTTTATTATATTACAATCCAGCCTCGTACACTTACAAGTGCCTACATTTTGAGCGAGTCAATTTTTTGGTGCAACAGTCAGGGATTGAGCAGAAAGTTGATATTGATACTAGTTGGTTTATTACTAGTTTGACTTTTTCTTTTTACTTTTTAACATAGTAGTTGTTTGTTCTTTCTTTTAGGCAGGCTACTCTTGTATGTAACTATATACAAGGAGTAGAGATATTGAGTCCTTTGAGTTTGAACGAAAATTGAGAGAGTGGCTCGTAGAAATAGAAGTGAAGCAAGAGCATGCAGAACAATGATGAATAATCTGAATGCAATTCAAGATCAAGAGGGGTTACCTCTTGTTGTAAATCAAGATCAATGGGTAACAATGTGGAAAGCAGTCATACTCTACGGGACTTCTCTATGCCTAGAGTTGAGCAGAATATGTCATCCATTCACCTATCTATAGCTGCAGCCAATACTTTTGAGATCAAGCCAACAGTTATTCAAATGATTGTTACTACACTTCAGTTCCACGGACTACCAAATGATGATCCGAACATGCACCTTCAGAGCTTCAACGATATTTGTGACACTTTTGGACACAATTGAATCTCCGAGAACATTATCAAGTTGAGGTTGTTTCTATTTTCCTTGAGTGATAAAGCAAAGGTGTAGCTACAATCACTCCCACCAGATTCCATCATCACATGAGACCAGTCGGCTTAGTCGTTCTTGAACAAGTACTACCCTCTTGGGAAAGCTGCTCACCTTCAGAATGAGATCATAACTTTCACACAGTTTGAGAATGGAAGTCTCTATAAAGATTAGGAACGATTGAAGGAGCTAATAAGGAAATGGCCCAACAATAGACTTGCTAAGTGGCAGTCTTTGCAAGCCTTTTATCAAGGGATTACAGTTTCAACAAGGAACTTTATGGATACGGCAGTTGGAGGTTCTCTCATGAACAAGTCAATGGATATGGCCTATGATCTCTTGGAATAAATGGCACTCAATAATAGCCATTAGGGTGGTGAGAGGTAACTCCCGAAGAAGGTTCCGGATGTGCTAGAGGTAAATGAATTAAGCAGTATGAAGGCTCAACTAGAGGCGCTTACTAAGTAAATGAACAAGATGAATGTGGGACCTAGTCAAGTGAATAAGGCTAGTTGTGAGTTATGTTTGGGTCCATATTCAAGTATTGATTACAAAGTTAGGAGCCCATTTACTACGGGTTCATCGTAACAAGTCTCATTTGTCAACTACAACCGTAACTTCTAAAACCTCATGAATCACCAAATGGCCAACAAAAATCAAAACCAAAATAACCCATTCTCAAACATTTATAACTCTGGATGGAGAAACCATCTCAACTTCTTTTGGAAAGATAACCTACCCCAACCTCGACAAAATCTCAGCCAAAGACAACCACTCAGATTCCAACAATCCCAACAACAACAATAAAATTTCATAACCAATCTCTAGGATTCCAAAACCAAGAAGAGCGGAAGCTTACCCTAGAAGACCTTTTCTCAAAATACAAAACAAGCTTAACGTGAGAATGGAGACTCAAGACTTCGCCTTGAAGAAACTTGACACCAAGATTGACTAAGTAGTCCAACACTCTCAAGTTTCCATTCAGAGATTAGAAATGCAAGTCGAGGGAATTGGCCAAGGCAATTAAAAGGAGGCAACAAAGTGCATTTCCAAGCAACACAATGATAAACCCGAAGGAAGAATGAATTGCTATTTCTTTAAGAAGTGGTAAACAGATAAAGTTACCAGACAATTTTAGGAAGGAGAAAGGGGTTTCCATTGAAAAAGAAAGAATATAAGAGGTTACAGAAGAGAAGAAAAGTGAAAAGAATCTCCCCACCACATCTATTGGTCTACCTCCTCCGCCGTAAGTCAAGGCGTACATTCCACCAATCCTCTACCCTAAAGATTTAAAAAACACCATGATGTTCACAACTTTGCTAAGTTTTTAGAGACCTTCAAGAAACTTCACATCAACATTCCATTCATTGAAGCATTGGAACAAATTCCAAAATACTTGAAGTTCTTGAAGGAGTTACTATCGAAAAAGAAAAGGTTGGAGAATTTAGAAACTGTGGCACTCATAGAGGAGTGTATCATAATCCATCAAAACAAAATACCCCTCAAATTGATAGTTTCCGGAAGGTTTACAATTCCGTAAGCTATTGGGAATGTGGAGTTTGAGAGAGATTTAATTGATTTGGGAGCAAGCATCAACTTGATGCCATATTTTGTGTTAAAAAAGTTAGAACTGGGAGAAGTGAAGCCTATAAGAGTGATCCTCTAATCGGCGGATCGATCTATAAAATATCCATATGGAGTAATGGAAGATGTTCTAATGAAAATGGGTAAATTCTTCTTCCTGGTTGACTTCATGATTATAGATGCGGAAGAAGATATAGAGATTCTGTTGATCCTTGGAAGACCTTCCTTTCTGGAAAACTAGTGGAGCATTAGTTGACCACAAAGAGGACAAGTTGACATTGAGGTTTAAAGATGAAAAATATGTGTTCAACATGCTTAAGGCCACCGAGAACCTATCATTATCTCAAACTTGTTTAAGCTGATGTTGTTAATCCTCCCATGAGGGAAGTTTTCAAAAGAGACATTCCAAAAGAGTCACCTAAGTCTAGCTTAAGTCATGATGCTACATGAAAGAAGATGAAGGGGTGCCACAAAGTAGGCTCGTATGGAGTCGTGAGCAAAAGTCAAGCACTACCAGGTAAAAATTGAGAGAAAAATAGATAAAATGGGCAAGATGATGAAAGAAAGCATGGTTGAAGAAACAAAGAAAGTGAATGGGTTTTGGGTGTGGATGTTTTATGCCTCACACAACTGAGAAAGCATGAGGGTGATGGTATCGCACCAATTGGTGATCCAGATTGATGACATAAGCAAAATGCATCTAGCCGAGATGATTAACCAAATGCTTGGTGGGAGGCATACCACCAAAGTAACTTTTTAGATTTTTAGTTATCTTTTTTTTTTATATATTTTTGTTTTTGTTTAATCTTTTATTTCTTGTTTAGAATTAAATGTGCATCGTTGTATTGTGCCTAATTTTTAAGTTGGTGCTATGCTTGTGTAGGGCTGCAGTTGTCCTCTCTCCCACTTCTAAGCTTATATTGTCCGATCCGTTATTGTGTAAAAATGAGGATAATGTTTCGCTTAGGTTTGGGGGTACATCCATTTAGTGACCGATGTGTGTTTTTTGTTGTTTTCACATGATTATCTTGCTTGTTTTTTCATTGTTTTTGCATGATTGTTCTGTTTGTTTGTTTATTTTAAAATTTTTGATTTAATTTTTGCATGATTGTATGGGTGTAAAGTCAGTTTTGTCCATCCTCTTGCTTTGCCAAATTTGGGGGCATTTTCTTGCTTAATGAGATTATTTTGGGTTGCGCCTTTGGAGGTAACCTTTGTATGTTTTGTCCTTCTGAGTCTATACAAAGGTTGTGCTAGTTAAAGCTATACAACATTGCTTGCATGCACCTTGCCAGACTTTAAGGTGCCTTAGTGAATGGGTATCACACTTAAGATGTCTAGATCATTAGTGGAGACTACCCGTGTAAGGCCAGAACCTAAAGAGCGTCCTTATGAGTGCATATTTTTTTTAATTGAATCTTAAACAATCTTCTTATAGATATATAAGCATAAATAAAAAGGACCTTATTCCATTGCATTGGGCATTAAAGAATGGGATTTTAAGAGCATCACCATAGTTTTTACGTTTGTTGCTTTCTTGACCAGTGCCTTTAGAGATGACGTAGGCAATGGTGTTGGTCACTACAAATAGCCAAACATGTCCCTTTCCTTATTTGTGTGCTGGAATGTCCCAACTATGTAGACCTACACACTAAACCAATCACCTACTTCCTCATATCATATACACATCTCCACATTATACCCAAACACTAGACCACCTCTATGGCTTTGATTATGGCTAGAGAAAAAAGAGAAATGAAGCTCCAAGAAGTCAATTGAAAAGTAGTGTGCACTTAGGCAAATGAATGTAAATTGTGCAAAGAAAAGGACATAAAATGAATTGAATAATAAGTGCAACAAAGAAAGCACAAAATCCTTGTAAGATTATAAAATGTAAAAAGTTTCCAAAATTTAATGCAACCACAAATAGCATAAAATGCTTAAAAGTCAAGATCAATGACCAAACACAAGATCAAAGTGTGAAGAACTTGCCACATGGAATTCCTTGGCATAAACACTAGCTTTCCCCACAATACCATATCCACCTAGCCTTTTCATGTTGGAACCCCGTTCACAGGTAACACAGCGGAAATGGGCGTTAAAAATTTTATACAGATCGTAATATGTATCTGGGACCAGTGAACTTGAGATCGTAATTATTTTCGGAACAAATACATAAAAAAATTACTACACTAATAAAATATAAATGTAAATACAGACAATTGTAATCTATAATAAGAAGAAGATTATAGAACCATACCAACTTTTGGAGGCTCCTTCACTTTTCGATATGCTCTTGGTCTGTACCAATGATCTTCCTAGCTATATCTCGAGACTAGTAACTGTGTGTGGGCACGTCACTGTTGTCAAGAACTTAGGATGGAGGATGAAGTAAATATAAAAAACTATTTTTTTATTTTCACTATGCAACACTAGCACCGCTTTCTCTTTTAAAATCAAGCAACACTTGCACTGATATACCTTTTATAATTAAAAAAACCCACGCAACACTTGCATTGTAAAAAAATGTATCAGGTATGTTAATTTTTTAATAAAACACGCAACACAGTGCTTTTTACATAAAACAAAAAAAAACACACCCATTTGTCTTTTGTCAATATATATATATATATATATATATATATATATATGTATATATATATATATATATGTGTGTGTGTGTTTGTGTGTGTGTGTGTGTGTGTGTGTTCTCATGCAAACAACCTTTTTTTTAATTTAATTTTAAATAATATATATCATATATATAATATTTAAATTTTAAAAAAGCTGATCATATCTTTATTTTAAAAAATAAAACCTATATTTTATTTATCAAATAAGATATTATATATATATATATATATATATATATATATATTTAAATTTAAACAATTCAAATTTAAATATATATAATTTATTTTTGGGGTATTTTTGATTTAGTCCCTATGTTTTTTTGACTTGTTTATTTTTTACTCACTTATCCAATTTTCACTGGATTGGACCTTATGTTTTTCAAAACCACTCATTTCGGTCCTTTTGTTCGTAAAACGTCAGTCTAACTTAACAAAAAGAGGGTCATTTTCGTCATTTTGAAATGTTTATGTAATAATAATAAAATTAATATTATAAATACAAATTCAAATATGATAAATAAATAAAAAATAATAATCAATTCATAAATAACAAACCATTCATTCAAAAAATATAAACAACGAAAACAAAATCAAATCTAATCCTAAAAACCATCATCAAACATCACCCAACTCACAAAATCTTCCTGAGAACCATCATCAAATGCATCCATTCTCCACAAACCAAATACATAATAAAACACCACCAGTCACTATCTCAACCACCATCACCACCGGATCTACTGTCCATCATAACCACCAGACCATCATTGCCAGATCGACGATGCGGCTCCTAGATCAACTGTTTCCTTGGCTCCCCAGATCGATCGACGATCTCTTTGGCTCCACGGATCGATCGACGATCTCCTCGACTCCTAGATCGATCGATGGTGTGAATCAAACACAAACAACAAGGTTTGATTTGGTGATGGGAGGAGCGGCTAGGGTTCATGGTTGTAGACGTTAGACGGAGAGAGAGAGAAATCGAGAAACTTGTTTTGGGATTTATTTTTGTTGAATGGAGTGAGAGATCGAGAAAGAGATGAAGAGATGGAGAGAGCGTGAAAGCGAGAGAGAGCGAGAGAGAGCGAGAGAGAGAGAGATGAAATTTTGAAGATTCTGGTTTTGGTTTTAGGTTTGAGAAAGAGAGATGATTGAATCGGTGTTTGATTGGTTTGGGTTTTGTTGGTGGTTGGATTTCATTTTTGTTGGAGATCATTAGTGGGTTTGATGTTTGAGTGTTAATGATATTTTTTTTTAGATCAGTAGAAGATGATCTATGTTCTTTTGAGTTTTAATTAAATTTTTTTGATAAGGTGGAGATCCAATCTGGATCTACACCTAATAAAAAAAAATTCTTAACTTTAATCGTGTGATTTGCTAGGTTTGGGTTTTATGGGTTGAAGATGTGGTGTGGTGGTTTGCTGATGGTGAGTAATTTGTGTAATGAATTTAATGGGAGTTTCATTTCCATGTTCAAGATAAAAAAATGTAGATTTTTTTTTTAGCATTTAATTTTCATTTTTTTTAACATGAATGGTAATTTTGATTTAAGTTAAGGGCAAAATGGTCAATTTACACTTTCTATGACGGTTGACCGTCAAAATTCTGGTCAGAGGGACCAGATTGAGTGGTTTTTTAAAACATAGGACCAATCCAGCTGAAAATGAATAAGTGAGTAAAAAAAAAACAATCGAAAAAAACATAAGGACTAAATCAATAATACCCCTTTATTTTATTTAGTAAATGAGATAATCATATTATCTCATTCATTCAAGAAGAAATAACAATTGAAACCCTCCATTCATGACTAATTACAGTATTAAATAATCTTATTATTTAATTGTCATTCTAATCAATTGAATAATCTAATTACTCAATCAACTCCTGACACGTGTCACTTTTGTAACACAATTAATTGGACAATCCAATTAATTAACTGTGACCCTTGTTACCTAAATCGATCGGGCTAGCAAGGGGACCTAATGGACCCACAGTATTTTGAGCTCCAATAATCATCGGAATCATTAATTAAACTCTTTAATTAATATTCCTTGATTATTAACTTCGATGTTATTCCACTAAAAACCTGGAGTTGCACTTTCTCAATTGTAGACGTTTTTACATAGACTGATACAACTCGGTGTCCATCGATATAGCTATTACATATGGTGTGATCCTCTACAGTAGTTCATAATTAGAGCTAGGTCATAATGTCTGATATACCTCTCTAATTACATATATCCTTTAAGTCCCATTGATTCTCAAGTGGACAATAAATCCTATTTCCTCACGGAATTAGGAGAACACTCATATTATCCATGTCACAAGAAGGAGTGGATTCCACTATTGTGTACAAACCTTCCCAATCATAAGCCAAACCGCAACCCCAACATATGGAGTATATTGATCAGAAAATGCATCTGACCTCACCCATGGTATATCAAAGACCACGATCTAACCTGAAAAAGTCGATAAGACAATCAGGATTAAGATCACCCACATATAGCCATCATTAGTTGATATATATGAGTCTCATCGGCAAACGAATTTTGGTGTGAGATTCATATCGATCATGGCCCAGCCCTATATGATCACATCATACAATAAGCCTTCCTCCATTTCTTTTTAGGCTTTGTATCAAAGATTTTTTTTTTTAAATTGATTCTTTTTCAACACTTCTTTGATTTTTCTAACATAAACATATACTCTTCATGACGGCTTTCACTAATCACAATGGTGTAGCCCTTTCCTACATTGGGCGGCTTCACAACCAAGGTCTGTAGCCCTTTCCATGAAGGTGCTCGTTGAGTTCTATGTAGATGCCGAAGAAAAGTTGATAATAACCATAGGTCATCTATCATGTACTAGACAATGAACTTCAAAATGCATCCATAATCTACATACTTTCAAACTCAATTACTCAAACTTAAACATATAAGAGAAGCATTTGTGCACTTTTTTTTAATAACAAGATTTACAAAAACTTAAGTGTATGGTCTAGAAGCAATAAAAGCTATTTTATCAAGATCATTACTTCTCACATGAGTAGCTCTAAAAGAAATAGATATACAATATAGTTTTGCTTATCAAGCAACTCATAACCACACACAAGCATTAATCAACACAAATCATGCCAATGGATCTTCTAAGAGATACAAATCTCTCTTTGTCCAAGGGCTTTGTGAACAAGTCCGCAAGTTGATTCTTAGTAGGCATATGTTCAAGAGTTACTATTGAATGTTTAACAAGTTCTCTAATGAAAAGATGCCTAATGTCTATATGCTTTGTGCTTGAGTGTTGAACCAGGTTTTTAGAGATGTTAATGACACTCATATTATCACAATAGAGAGTCATTTTACCTTGATTTATCTCATAATCCTTAAGAATTTGTTTCATCCATAGAAGTTGTGTGCAAGCACTTCCGGCCGCAATATACTTGGCTTCAGATGATGAAAGAGGGACAGAATTTTGTTTCTTGCTTAGCTAAGCAATCAAATTATTCCCCAAGTAAAAGCAACCACCCAATGTGCTTTTACGATCATCAATGTTTCCCGCCCGATCCGCATCACAATAGCCAACAAGAATATCATTAGTATCAAAGGAATATAATAAACCAAGATTATGTGTTCCTTTTATATACCAAATGATTCTTTTAACGGCTTTCAAGTGAGATTCTTTTGGATTAGCTTGAAACCTAGCACACAAACCTACACTAAAACAAATATCCAGCCTACTTGCCGTTAGGTAGAGAAGGCTACCTATCATGCTCCTATAGAGACTTTGATCAACATTTTTTCCATTTTTATATTTGTCAAGTTTGAATGTTGTACTCATAGGTGTTTCAAATTCTTTTCCACTTTCAAGGCCAAATTTCTTAACAAGATTTCTAGCATACTTAGATTGTGACAACATGATACCATTGCTAGATTGTTTCACTTGCATGCCTAGAAAGTAATTAAGTTCACCTACCATACTCATTTCAAATTCTCTTTACATCACATTCACAAAATCATCAACCTTGGTTTTACATGTAGACCCAAACACTGTGTCATCAACATATATTTGTGCAACAAAAATGTCATTGTTATAATGCTTGACAAATAATGTTCTATCAATACCACATCTCCTATATTGGTTGTCAATAAGATATTGAGTCAACCTATCATACCAAGATCTAGGCGCTTGCTTAAGGCCATAAAGAGCCTTTTTCAACTTAAACACATGATTAGGAGAGTGTGGGTCTACAAAACCCTTAGGTTCTTCAACATACACTTCTTAACGAAGGTATCCATTAAGAAAAGCACTTTTGACATCCATTTGAAACAATTTGAATTTCTTAAGACATGCAATGGACAACAAAAGCCTAATGGACTCAAGACGTGCAACAGGTGCAAAAGTCTCATCAAAGTCTACACCCTCAACTTGAGTGTATCCTTGAGCCACTAGTCTTGCTTTATTTCTCACAATTTTGCCACATTCATCGGTCTTATTCCTAAACACCCATTTTGTAACAATCACATTGATATCTTTTGGTCTAGGAACTAATGACCAATTTTCATTCCTTAAAAATTGATTTAGTTCTTCTTGCATGGCATTAACCCAATATTCATCAATAATTGCTTCATTAATATTCTTAGGCTCAATTTGAGAAGTATAGCAAGCATATGAAATTTAGTTAGCTAGTTGCCTTCTAGTTCTAACCCCTTCATTCAAATCACCTATGATGTCTTGTTGGTAATGCATGTTCCTAAGTCTAGAATTAGAATTTTCAACATCTTTTTGGTCATCATTCAAACCATTTTCTAACTCTTGACTTTCTTTTCTAGCAACACTACCATTATCATCATTATGACTAGATTCACTTTCATCACAACTAGTCACATCAATAGGTGCTTTATTGTCATTCAACAAATGTTCTTTAGGCTTATTGACACCATGATTATCACACAAATCAAGTATGCTAAGATCATCTATTTTCGCTCTCATTAAGGTTGAAAAGCCTTCAAGCGACAAAAGAGGTTTAGGATATGTTAATGAAAAATCAACTCCTTCATCTAACAAATCTACTTTTGTCAAAGCTTGTAGCAATTTAAGTGTAGGTACACTCTCTAACGGTAAAGCCATGAATGCAACCGGAGGTGCCTCAACATCAACAATGAAAGTCAAAGAAAAGACTCAACAATGCCAAAGACAAGCTACATCATCATCAAATGCAAAAGGCAAGACATCTAGTGTTGCACGCCAAAGAGGTAAAAATGTGAGAAGGGAAAATGAGTTCAATTCTCAGACAAATGGTAAACTTCTCAAATTCATACCTATTTATCATTATTGCAACATGGTAGGACACATAAGACCTAGATGTTATGAATACATTCATAAATATAGAATTGCTAATGATTTGCATGATATGTCTTTGAATGGTCCTAGGAAATCATCCATGTATGGATCTAGAATTAGACCTAAGAAGACCTTGGAAAAGCATGTTGAGAATAAATGTGTTGATGATTTGTTTGTTAAATCTTGTGTTGTGCTTCATTCTACTATGCATAAGAAAGTTGATAATGTTTTGTTTGATTTGTTTGAAAATGTGACTAATGGAGTCAATGTGCCTAAAAACAAGTCAAAGCATGTTAATAAAAGTAGGAATGAGAAACTTGTCATGAAAGTTTGGGTCATGAAAAACATAACACAATGTTTGGTTGCACAATATGCTTTAAGAGCTAATTCATCCTATTATTGGTACCTAGATAGCGGTTGCTCTAGGAATATGACCGGTAACAAGGAATTCTTTAAGAATCTTGTTATGAATGATGGTGGATGGGTTACATTTGGTGATGGCACCAAAAAGCAAGTTCTAGGCAAGGGAACAATTTGTATTCCCGGATTGCCTAAACTTCGTGACACCTTGTATGTAGATGGTCTACAAGCTAATTTAATAAGCATCACTCACTTGTGTGAAATGTTTAAAAAAGTTAGCTTTAACAAGGATGTGTGCACGATAATTGATAAAAAGGGCAAAATTATTTTGAAAGTCAAAAGGTCTTCGGACAATTGCTATTGTTTAGTGGTTGATCCACTAACATGTAATATGGCACATGAGTGCAACAAGCTTGAATTATGGCATGAAAGATTGGGCCACATGAATTATAAAGATTTGAAGAAGCTTGAGAAATATGACATTGTTAGAGGTCTTCATAGTCTTGGTAAAAAGCTTGATGGTGTTTGTGAACCTTGTCAATTAGGTAAACAAACAAAAGTGTCTCATAAAAAGAACACTAATTTTACTACCAAGAAGCCCTTATAACTTATGCATATGGACCTAATGGGACCAATTCAAACCGAAAGCATAAATGGCAAGAAATACATTTTTGTATGTGTTGATGATTTTTCTCGGTTTGCTTGGGTATATTTTCTTAGGGACAAGACCGAAACTTTTGGTTACTTTAAGAAATTTTGTAATCAACTTCAAAATGAAAAAGTTCTTGGAATTAAGAAAATATGTCGCATTAGGAGTGATCATGGGAGTGATATTGAAAATGCTAGATTTAGTGAGTTTTATGATGATTATTGGATTTTACATAAGTTCTCAGCTCCTAGAACTCCTCAACAAAATGGTATTGTTGAGAGGAAGAATCGTGTCTTGCAAGAGATGGCTAGGGTCATGCTCAATAGCAAGAAAGTCCCTAGAAATCTTTGGGCCGAAGCGGTCAATACCGCATGCTATGTCACTAATAGAGTTTTTAGAAGGCCCGACACAAAACAAACCTCCTATGAACTTTGGAAGGGCAAGAAGCCTAATGTGAGTTACTTCCACCTTTTTGGGAGTAAGTGCTTTATTTTGAATGATAGAGATCACTTAGTAAAGTTGATGCTAAAAGTGTCATTGGTCTCTTTCTTGGGTATGCTAATAATAGTCGTGCATATAGAGTGTTAAACTTGAAAACTAAGACTATTATGGAATATATTAATGTTTCACTTTGTTAGAGCTAGAAAACATCTTGTTGATCATCTCTTTAGCCTTATTAAGTTTGTCATTAAGCACTTTCTCTTGATTCTTATGCTTAATTAATTTTGCTCTAAGCACATTTTCAATTCTCTTAGCACGATCAAGAGATTCATCTCTTTGCTCAATTTCATGCTTCAAAATACTTAATCTATCATTGCTATCAATCAAGTTTTTCTCAAGATTAAAAATTTTGTCATTTAGATCAATAACACATTTTGAGCTACTATCATGATTTTCTAACTTCTTAGTGAGAGACTTATTGATCTTAGAGATCCTTTCATTATCTTGAATAAGATCTTTGATCTTTTGATCATCTAAGTCAATAGACTAACCTTCAACAAAAGAAGCCACAAAATAATACATTTCTTTAATCACGATGAAACAAAATGAAGATAACAAACACTAAAAAGAAGATCTATGTAAGTGCGTCTAAACACCGCCTCTGATACCAATTGAAATTCCTTTTATCTTTGTAGTGAAATATATATAGAGGGGGGGTGAATAGGTATATTCTCCAATTTTTATCTTCTTTTTAAAACAATGCAATTCTAAATGCTTAATGAAAATTGCAAACAAAGACACACGATATTTACGTGGTAAAACCTCCAAAGAGGAAACATCCATTGGTTGATTCCACAACCATCGGCAAAAGAAAATCCAATATTTCAATTAGAGTTACACACTCAAGCAATCACACATGCTCTACAAGCTTTCACTCTCACTCTATCTTGAACCTAGTGATCTACTAAGCCGACTTCCTATCCAAAACACTCTGTCTCTAGGAAGATTTCTTGCTCACCTATTCGGATCCTCCAGACCCTAGGCAAGACTTCTTGCTTGACTATCCAAGGCTTCACATCCCTAGCCAAGATATCCTTGCTTGACAATCTGAGGCTTCACACCTCTTGCCAAGACTTTCTTGTTCAACAATCCGAGGTTTCACACCTCTTGTCGAGACTTCCACTTGCTTAGCTATCCAAGTCCTCCCGACTCTAGCTACGACTTACAAATGCTATAATCAAAGAATCACTCTAAGATATGAGACTTGCTACCTCTTCACAAGGTATCTAAGTGATCATGAATGCAAATCGCAAACAAGCACTCAACATAGAAAATGATGATCAACAAATTCTATGGACATGCAACTAGATGACTAGATTATGCTTTCAAAGATCAATCACAAATTCATCTAGACAACTTAAGCATGTTATCAACTAAGAACCAAATCAATGAAATGAATATACCAATTGATGTAGATCTAGTTCATAGAAAATGAAATTAAATCTAGAAATAGTCAGTCAAGCATAAGAACAAAAGATTTCTAGAAACAATTTCATGTTTATCAAGTTTAGCACAAATCATTCAATATATCACAAATCTAGCTAAACTTGAAAATCAAATTAACAAACCACAAAATGATATCAAAATCATCATAGTCATGCTTCTTAATCAAATAACATCAGTCAATAAGAATATCTAAGAAGAAAACTAAGAAGAAGATGATTTTACCAATAAGGATGCAATCACGAACTGAAGATCAGATCACAAAGAAGAATGTAGACATCCTTTGGTTCTAGAATTGCTTGGGGTTTGTAGAACTCTTCAAGACACTCGAAATCGGTTTTTGAATCAAGTGATTGGGAGCAGAAATGAAGAAGTTATCACTAAAACAAAAATCAAAATGTTGAGAGAAAAATTCTGCAATTGTTCTTCAATTTCTCAACCTGTTCTTATCTTTTGAAATGAGAGGGAATGAGAGGTTTTAAAGAGTGAAAAGCCAAAAAGACCATTATGCCCTTCTTCCTTAGTGTCTCCCTGAGATGGTGCATGGGCATCTCAGGCCAGAGCACTCTTGTGGCCGAGATGGCCACGCGCCATCTCGGGATGGTGCTTGGTGATGGCTTAAGCCATCGCATCGCACCCCTTGCGCTCTCCTCGCTTTCTTCCTCCGTTCTTTGGGCTCTGAACTCCGAATTTAAATCTGTTTAAAGATTACAAACAAGGAATCCCTCACGGACATGGAAATATAAGATACTTGACCCAAAAAATAATAATTTGACTCAATATACTAAGACGAAGACAATGTATGCAATATGAGTTGAAAGTGTAGTATCTTTTGACTTAGAACTTGAAATCAATAGAATAAGTAACCAAAATTACCGGAAATCAATCATGAAAACTCTAAGACTAAAATCAAGTTCAAGATCCATGTTATACAAACATATAAACAAACAAACACATTTCACACAAGAATGCAAACTACATAGAGATAGTCTCCAATCATGAATTTTCCAAAACATGTTACTTTCATACCAAATGCATGAGCATTCAACTTCAAGTGTGTGAATGTGTTATACCTAATGATGCACTATGATGTAGGGACACAAATGTATGAATTGTGTGTGTGTGCGCATATAATGATGCACAACTAAGCAGGTACATATTTGAATGAATTGTTTGTGTGTGCGCCTACACCTTGCAAGAGGAAGAAGTATCTCGATACCTTAGCATTCAAGAATAGTTCCAATCCTCTTGAAGATGAACTTTGCATCATGAGAAGTTGCTTTTCTTCCTTGAAGCTCTTATCATCACGAACCACTTAAGCAACTAAGCAATACAAAGAAATGAAGTTTTGTTATGGAATCAAGCCAACACAAATCTAGGACCTAACAATCTCCCTTAGGACCTAACAATTTGACGTTTGAGGCAACTCTCGAGCAACTCACCATGAGGAATTCTGATCTAGAGATGAGGGTTTCCAAATCTGAATTGTTTAATGCCCAACCTGGGTCTAGGGCCATCCTGGCAAAGACAGCTATAAAGAAAGCCCAGGATGAAATTCGGCTTGCCTAAGACACCCTTACCTCCACCCAACAATTCATGCTTGAAACGCAGCAGACATCTGAGGAGGCTCGGATTCATTATGAATTCCTGGCCAAAAACTTTGAGCAACAACAAGTTAGCATGTAGGTACTTTCTTAAGAGTCTAGTTTAGCCCTTAAAGTCCAGAATGTAGACCGATATAAAAGATACTCGGCTTTTGATGCCTTCATACTGAGGGAATTCGAGAGGGGATTGACTACTACTCAGGCTTTTTTCGGGTTTAGGGAGAGATCTTCAGAGGAGGCCTACTGTAAAAAGGATAGGGCTATCAAGAAACACAAGAATGAATCCCTGGAGGCTATAAGGAATCAAAGGATTCGGTGGGGGGCTTACTACCGATCCATCGGGAGGGACTTTCATCCTATGCATCTGGAGCTTCCTTCATTGTCTTCTATAGTGGTTTTTCATACTAGTGAAAAAAGTGGCACATTAACCAATGGAGCTTATATTGGTCATTTGATGGGTACGAATTACTCTTCCTTTATGGCTGATGATCCCAAAGATAATATTACTTTGCCAGATTTTAGAGATTCAAGTCAGGACCAGGGTGGTGAAGTTGCTCATGGCGATTCTGGGCCAAGAGGTCCTCCCCGAATGCCTAATAGTTTTTTTTTAAAATTAATGTTTTGTAATCGTACACTATTAATAAAACAAAATTTGTTTTCTTTGCTGTTTTTGAATGCTTTACAATTAATTGTAACCACTTATTAACCTGAACTTTGTGAATCGAACCACATTTAAGTTAATTGTTTTGGTTGTGATCATATTCTCTAGCCCGATCTTTCTAATTGTAGTTCTGGCTTTGGTTAAATAACTTCATATGGCAGAGTCTGTAATAGCCCTTATATAGGCAGGGTCGGGGAGTTGTTTGGGTCTACCGATCGGTTACTCAAGCCCCCGACCATGTTGTTGCTTTTACGTCAAGAAGTGTTCTTTTATAACTCATTTACAGGGTATCTAGTTTATAGACTCTTATGTTTTATCTGTAAACTAAGTCATTGGGACGTCTTTCAATAGTCTGTAGATCAAGATTCATTGCAATAGGGCATCTTGTGTTTTACTGACTTAGCAGGTGCCTTGATTGCACTTGTTTTTTAAGTAAAAATACTTATCCCTTGTTCAACTCTTGGTGCATCCCATTAGGTGCTTATGACCTGAAGGCACCCTAGCAGTGCTTTATTGCACCCTGTTAGTCTCGGTGAGTGTACACTGTCATTACGGCACATGCTTTTGGCCCCCTCACTGTGCCAGTCGGGCACCCCCGCCAAACACTGAGCTTTTTCTAGGTTCTCCAAAATTGCTTTGGTATACGAAAACAAGGTTTTTGAACAGTATTCTCGATTTCTGAAATTGTTCCCTCAAATGGGATTGTATTGATTGCTAACAGGAAACAAAAAATAATCAGCTAACAAAATATAATGAATCTCTAAAGAAAAAACAAACAAGAACCGAGGGACCCTTAAGGGTAGAATATTTTTAGGTATTAGGAATTGCAAGGCCTGGGTAACTCGCTTCTTTTTGACCGAGCAAGGCAGTACGCCTTATGTCCGACCAATCCGACCAATCCGACCACCTTGTATGGACCGAGTAAGGCAGTAAGCCCCAACTGACTTATCTCTTGTATTGGGTGACACCCTTCTTAGAATTAGATCTCCAAGTTAGAATCTCCTGATTCAGACATGTGAGTTATAGTATCTAGTGACCCTTTGCTGATAGGCCGCAGTTCTTTTTCTCGACATATCTCTTTTTTCCTCCAACACATCTAAGTTCTGTTGCATCATTTTAGCGTTCGATTCGGGATAAAAAAGATGAACCCTAAGTAAGTTATGAACTACTTTGACCAGAATTAATGCCTCCGTCTTGAACGCTGATGAATAAGGGGTTTCTCCTGTCGAGGCCCTTTCTGTGGTTCGATAAGCCTATAGAACTTCATGTTGTTTGTCTGCCTAGGTCTTTTTCCTAGTGTCTAGCTTTGCCTTTAGGATATGCTTGCTTAACTTGTTTACAGCTTTCATCTGGTCGTTGGCCTGAGGGTGAGCTTGTATGGCATAATAATGTTTTATGCTGAAATCTCGACACGTTTCTGAAATTGTCACTATCGAACTGAGTTCCATTATCTGTAATTATCGTGTCTAGGATTTTGAACCGGTAGATGATGTTCTTCAAGATAACACTCGTCATGTTGGCTTCGATTATATGCACCAGCGCTTCTACCTCGGCCTATTTGGTGAAGTAATCTACGGCCACAACAGCATGTTGTGCCCCATTTTTTGTTACAGTTGGCATCGGGCCAATCATGTCTAACCCCCACATAGCGAACGACCAAGGTTATGATAGGCTCTTCAACTATTCAGGAGCCCTCTTTATATCGTTAGCTATCCTCTAGCAACCTTGGCATTGTTTTGCGACTAATTGAGCGTCTTGAAATAGGGTTGGCCGATAGAAACCTTGTCTAAAAGTTTTGTGTGTCAGGCTTTTACCTCCAGAGTGATTCCCACATACTCCCCTGTGGATGCTTTCTAATATCCATCTGTCGGGTTAGACATATCACTACAAGGCTTTTGAGAATCCTCTTCTGTACAACTCTCCTCAACCATTGAGTATCTTGTAGCTCTATACTTGAGGCATTTTGCTTCGGATACTTCTGTTTGTAGTGTTCCATTCTTCAGGTAGTCTATGATCGGGGCCATCCAAGTAATTTAATCTCCTTCAATCGCACTTATCTCCAATATCTTTTCTGGGTCCTCGATGCTTGTCCTTTTAAGGTGGGCGACTTAGATGGTCTTTAACTATACACCGATAGTAGCTGACACTAATTTTGACAAAGCGTCCACCTTCTCATTTTTCTCCCTTTGGATCTGGGTGATCCTTCATGTATTGAATCTTTCTAGTAACGTTTTAGCCATCCCCAAATATGGGACCATGTTGTTATCCTTTTCTTTATATTCACCAAAATTTGGTTTACAACCACTTGCGAGTCACTGAATATATCTAGCTCATCTGCCCCTACGGTCTTCCAAATACTGAGCTCTGCCGAAAATGCCTCACACTCGACTGTCTTATTGGTGGCTTTGAAGTCAAACTGTAGGGCACATTCTATCTAATCACCTTCTAGGGTAGATATGACTATCTGATCAAACTGTATTACGGCCCTCGACAGATATGCTATCCTGAACTCACACAACTCCACAGCCCACTTAGTTAATCTCCCGAACGTTTCGGGTTTCGACAGGTTTGCTTCAAAGGTCAAGCCGTGTAGACTTCGATCCTGTGGGCTTGATATTTCCTTAGCTTTCTTGCTACAGTAACAAGGGCCAGTGCCATCTGTTCATTCGGTGAATACTTTGTCTCGGCTGGTAACAAAGTTTTTCTCGTATAATACACTGGCTTTTGCACCCCATTATCAAGTTTGACAAGTACTGAACCTGTTGCTGCAGGCGGATAGGTACAAATAAAGCATTTCTCATTCAAGGGGTTTGGATAGAATCAAGGTTTTTCCTAGATATTCCTTAATCTTTCTGAAGGCCTGCTATCACTCAACATTCCATTCCACTCCTTACCTTTTTTTATTGCCTTTAAAAATAGGAGACATTTGTCAGCTTACTTACTTATGAATAGATTTAGGGATGCCAAGCACCTTGTTAGCCTCTGGATCTCCTTTAATGTTCGAGGGGACCTCATTTCCTGTAATGCCTTTAGTTTTTCTGGGTTAACTTCAATTCCCCTCTAGTGAACTTGGAACCCAAGGAATCTTCCCGATGGCACTCCAAAGACACTTTTTGGGTTGAGCTTCAACATTGAATCCTCGTAGCATTCCAAATGTTTTCTTGAGATCCCCTGCATGTTCCTTCGATGTTATGATTTTTGTCAGCATATCATCTACATATACTTCCATGTTTCTACCGATCTGTCGAGCGAACATTTTATTCACCAGTCTCTGTTAAGTTGTCCCGGTATTTTTGAGACTAAAGGGCATGACTTTGTAGCAATATAGCCTCTGATTGGTGGTAAAGGAAGTCTTGTTCTCATCAGGTTTGAACATCCAGATCTGGTTATACCCCGAGTATCCATCCAAGAAGCTTTACAACTCATGACCATCTATTGCATCCACTAACTGGTCAATGCGAGGTAGAGGGAAGCTATCCTTTGGACATGTTTTGTTGAGGTTAGTGAAATCCATGCACATTCTCCATTGGTCATTCTTCTTTTTGACTAGCACCACGTTTGCCACCCATTCCAGGTACTTTACTTCCCTTATAGATCATGCTACCAACAACTTCTCTACCTTTTCATTGATTGCCTTACTTCTCTTTAAGTTAAACCGCCTCCTTTTCTGAAAAACCGACTTACGGTCAGAGCGACTGCTAAATATTATGATATTATCTTTGGATCGATTCCAGGTATATCCTCGTATTTCTATGCAAACACGTCATTATATTCCTTCAGCAGTTTAATCATCTCATCCTGCACTTGCTTCGTCAGTAAGGCCCCGAGCCTTACAGTCTTTTCAGGATTGTGGTCATCAATTGTAACCTCTATGGTCGGTTCATCTTCCTGGCTTTTTCCATCTTTCGGAGGTGTCACCATAGGGTCCAGGTCAAACCGGGTCAGAGTTTCCGCTTCAATTTCCACGTCATATATCCTCTGGTCTTCACACTCCTCAATAAAGGAAAAAACGGTTCAAAACGCAAAGGAAGCATGATAAAAACAAAAATTAGAGTTTGTGTATAAATTATTTTTTTTCTCTTTTATGCAACGAGAACCTTAACCATAGATTAATTGATCTATATAAAAAGTGTCGTACCTTTTTCTCATGATGATTGAACAAGCGACGAATTGATTCTGCAAGATCTTCATATCCAATCACGAACGTGAATCACCTAGGCGTGTAGGCTCACTTTCTTTAAAAAGTATACCTGAGGATGGAGACAAAACAAAATCTATTTCTTTGTTAGTTACAAATATCCTCCAAGAGAAAAATCAAGAACGTCTGGCCACTTGTGAATTATCAATCAATTTGATTGAAACTCGCGTGAACCTTGATTCGATGTTGTACACAAAACCCTTTTGATATAAATGATACTGGTGTACTATCGAAAACAAAAATGTTCCCCTTTTTCTTTTCTTGGCCGAATTCACACTATCTCTATGAGTTGGTCGAATTTTATCGAGAGTAAAAACCAATTTTTTTCTCCCTTAAAATTCTCTCTTGCTTGGCCGAAATCTCTCTTTAGAAAGTCCCAAGCTTGGCCAAAATTAATTCTTGCAATTAAATATATGCTGGCCGAATTTCAAACACACACATATATATATATATATATATATATATATAGGATGATTAATCCTCTCCTAAGAATCCTATCCTTAGGTGGATTTACTTGGTGGTAAAGAATCCTTTTCCAAAAGGAATTCTTTCCTACACCAAGACTCCTAATCCAACTCAATAGTGTATTTGTAAACATATTAAAGACTTCCTAATTTGATTAGATAAACAATTCCTTTTATTTATCTACTTATAAAATATAGTCTTTAATATTAATTATACTACCAACAATAGTATAATTTTAGAAGACCATCTCCTACTAGGGAAAAGATTTTGAGTTTTAATTAAATAATTAATTAATCAACAAATTAATTAAATTCCATTTAATTAAATAAAAAAATAAAAAAATATAACTAAGCTATTCTAAATAGTCTTGCCGACCAACACATATATATGAGTCATATATTATTTTTCTTATTTTATTAAATCCATTGGATCTTAACAAAAAGTCCACATGTGAACTAGACCTATTCTAAAAAAAATAAATAAGTTCAAATGCCTTAATACAATTCTAAATGGACTCCTAAATTTGTCCAGTAGAATATATAAAGTGATCCATGCAAGTTCGTGTAGATTGGGGATCATGGCGGGCTATCTAAATTTAAGCTACAATAGACACAACCCAATCACAATCAATAAATGATTCACTTAGGTCCGACCTATTTAATTTTAGTTCATTCCACTAAAGAACTAAAATTGAACTCCTAAATTAAGATAGAATAAGTTGATGTTACTCATTCATACCCTATACAACCTTATTGGAGAAAGTGTATCCCTGTGAATAATATCAGTAATCGCCAAGAGCTCATAGACCGCCTATAGCTCTCCAGGTTACCATATTTTCTCATATGACCACGTTTTGAAGTTGGATATTTTTATTTGTCCAGAAGCCATGTTTCAATAGACACTATTGAAAACTTAACGTTAAGATTTAATATCCAATACCACAAAACATCCATATGATGATATTCTACTCTCATTTCATAAATGGAGTCATGATGTCCATAGCAATAAATGAAGTCCTCTATCGATTAACAAATGAATACCACCAAACTATCGATGATAGACTATGTTATATAATTGTACTCATTGATAGCTCAAATGATAACACTTGCAACCATAAGTCCATCATTTATCTCATGATTGAGATAGACTCTTTGATTGTCTTCAAATGAAAACTTTTATCCATTGACGGTTCTAGATAAAGTATTTTATTGTGATCCAATTCAATGCACCTAGTGCACTAGATTCTTTTGCCCAAAGACACCACATTTTTATGATTGTAGACTCATCATAACACATTTGATCCCACTCAAATGTTAGCAAAAGAATCTACAACTTTGACAAGATAAAAGTGCCCAACCTTTTATCTTAAGTTGTGAATATTATTCAAGACTAATTAAAGAATTGTGTCTACCTCATACATATCTAGATGTATGAACATTTCTTCTTTTCTCATAGTCTTTTGACCTTATGATTATTTACTTTTGACAATTATAATAATTAAACTACAAATGCTATAAGATTTGTTAAACTAGAAATCACTTTATTAATATGAAAATATTGTCAAATACATTATTATACTCTTGCTATCAATCATAATCCTAACAATCTCCCACTTTCTCTATAGCAAATATGTCATATCTCTCATCTCCATGTTCTCTAGATGCCCATCAAAACTCTTTTGTGGAAGAGCCTTTGTAAAGGGATCCGCTAGATTATCTACTGACGCGATCTTGGTAATCGTGATACTTTCTTTCAATGTGTTTCCCTCTCTTATGACTTCTTGGTTCTCTCGAATTAGTCACTGCTCCATTATTGTCACAATAGATGGTGATCTGCTTATTCGCATCAGGAACCACAACCATGTCAATCAAGAATTGGCGGAGCTAGACAGCCTCTTTAGCAGCTTCGCATGCGGTAACATACTCAGCTTCCATGGTGGATTCGGCAATACAAGATTGCTTGATACTCCTCTATATTACTGCCCCTCCTCCAATAGTAAACATAGATCCTGATGTTGATCTCTTAGAGTCAGAATTTGACTGAAAATCAGAATCTGACTGAAAATCAGAATCTGTATACCCAACGGGAATTAAATCCCCTCCAGAGTATACAAGCATATAATCTCTAATTCTCCTAAGATACTTGAAAATATGCTTGACTGCCATCCAGTGATCAGGACCAGGTTTCGATTGAAACCTGCTAACTATACCCACAACAAAACAAATATCTGGTCTAGTGCAGAGTATTGCATACATCAGACTTCCAATTGCCGATGCGTATGGAACCTTACTCATGAATTGCTCTTCATGATTATTCTTAGGAACTTGTTCCTTAGAAAGTTTAATCCCATGTCTGAAAGGTAACATACCTTTCTTGGAATCTTGTATGTAAAACTTAGACAATATTTTATCTACGTATGAAGCTTGGGATAATGCAATCGTTCTATTCTTTCTATCCCTTATGACTTGGATACCATGAATATG
The DNA here is from genome assembly GCA_032871835.1 of Dipteronia dyeriana. NCBI lineage: Eukaryota > Viridiplantae > Streptophyta > Magnoliopsida > Sapindales > Sapindaceae > Dipteronia > Dipteronia dyeriana. Next base: position 82,738,471 of record CM065300.1, on the reverse strand, counting down.
ACTTGCTTTTCTTAAGTCCTTCATATCAAATTGTTTTGCTAACCATTCTTTTATTGATGTCAATACACCTACATCGTTTCCGATGAGTAGTATATCATCAACGTAAAGAACTAGGAAAACCAACTTGTCACCTTTAATCCTTTTGTATAGACAAGGTTCAACAAGGTTTTGAGTAAATCTAAAACTTTTCACGGCTTGATCAAACCTTATATTCCAGGATCTGGATGCTTGCTTCAATCCATATATGGATCTTGGTAACTTGCATACCCTTTCCTCTTGGCCATTTTCAATGAATCCTTCTGGTTGCTTCATGTAGATGCTTTCATCAAGGCTTCCATTAAGGACAGTTGTCTTGATATCCATTTGCTAAATCTCTATGTCTAGAGATGCCGTAATGGATAAGAGTATCCTAATGGATTTAAGCATGGCCACAGGAGAGAAGGTTTCTTCATAATCGATACCTTCCTTCTGTGTATAACCTTTAGCTACCAATCTATCTTTAAAGGTTTCCACCTTTCCATCCAAAACCCGATGGAATTCTTCCTCTTAGGCAAGTCTACAAGAGACTAGACTTTATTTTTTAACATAGATTCAATTTCGGATTGCATTACCTTTTGCTAATGGCGACAATCAACATATTCCATTGTTTCCTTGTACGTATAGGGATCATCGTCGTCCGAAAGATTCTCTACAGATTCTCCTAGACCGATGTATCTCTCGGGTTGTTTAACAACCCTTCTACTACGACGAGGTATGGTAGAATGTTGATCTTGTGTTAGTACGGAACTTACAATTGGGCTTGGTTGCGAAACCTCCTGTGGAATTGTATCTCCTAAAAGCTCATTCAGGACAATTCTACTTTTAGGCACAAAATTATTCATATAGCCCCTTTTCTAGAAATTTAGCATTTGTCGAACAAATACTTTAAGATCTGAAGATCTATAAAAATAATATCATTTTGTTCCTTTTGGATACCCTACAAGTATGCATGTTTCTAAACGAGACTCCATGTTTTCTGTCTTTCCTTTTAACATGTGCGCAGGACATCCAAATATCCTTAAGTGTTGTAAACTAGGCTTTCGCCTGGTCCACAGCTCATGCGGTGTTTTAGGAACTGACTTAGATGGTATATCATTTAGAATGTACATTGCAGTTTGTAAAGCATATCCCCAAAAAGAACTAGGGAGCATTGAATAACTCAACATAGACTTAACCATATCCAAAAGAGTTATATTTCTCCTTTCTGCCACCCCATTTTGTTGAGATGTGCCTGGTGTAGAAAACTGAGAAATTATTCCATTATCAATAATATATTGCTGAAACTCACCAGATAGATATTCTCCACCACGATCAGACCTCAAGATTTTTATATGTTTCTCAAGCTGATTTTCAACTTCAGCTTTAAATGCTTTGAACATATCAAAAGCATCCGACTTATGTCTCATGAGATACACATAGCCAAATCTTAAGTGATCATCCGTGAAAGTGATGAAGTACTCATATTCACCTCTAGCTTGAAAGCTCATTGGTCCGCACACATCAATGTGTATCAATCCTAAACATTCGATGGCTCTTGTACATTTGGTCATAAATGACCTTTTGGTCATTTTACCTTCCAAACAAGATTCACAAGTTGGTAGATCATCAACCTTTAAGTCACTTAGAGGTCTGTCACTTACCAATCTTTTAATCCTATTATGGTTAATGTGACCTAAGCGCAAATGTCATAGGTAGGTTTCATCTTTTGATAATTTTACTCTTTATGATTAGGTTCCATTGATTCCGTGTCTAACAGGTGAGAGATATTTCCTTGCAAATAGAATAAATCATTTTCCAATGTACCTTTGCAAATAATTTTGTCATTCTTACTAATAATAAAAGCTTTATTAAAGTAACCGAATAACCAAATTTATTTAAACAAGAAACTGAAATTAAATTCCTCTTGAATTGAGGTACAAAATAAACATCTATTAAATATAAATGCCTATAAGAATCTAAACTAATTCTAATATCTCCCACTGAACTAGCAGACACTAACTCTCCATTGCGTAAACGCAAGTTGAATTCGTTCTCATTAAGCCTTTTCCTTTCCTTGAACCCCTGTAAGGAAAAACAAACTTGATTAGTGGCTCCGGGGTCTATGATCCAAGAATCTATAGAATCCGCCAAAAAACATGTTTCAAGATAATTAATATTACGTTCTTCCTTTTTGTCTTGAGACTGTAGGCACTTTCTTTTCCAATGTCCCATTTCACCACAAAGGAAACACTTCCCTTTGATCTTGGTTACTTTCTTTGTCTTCTTCTTTGTAGGTTCTAGTTGCTTTTTCTTCTATTGTTTCTAGACCTTCTTACGGGTCTTAGCAGTAGCAACTTTACCTACGGTATGAATCTCTTGACCATTGCCTTTCACAAGAATTTTTTCCGTGCTTTGAACATCTTGCATCAGGCATTGCAAGGTGTATTCCTTATTATTCAAGATGTATTCCAACTAGAATTAATCAAAGGAATCCGACAGTGAGTTGACAATCATATCATTTTTGGTCGCACCATCTATCTCAGCACCATTCAGTTCAGCAATGTTGAGATGTGCTATGACTTTCATCATGTGATCTTTCATAGCCTGTCCAGGTTTCATCCTAAGATTCATAGAAGTAGTCACTGCCTCTCTCTTAGTCGTCTTAGACCTCATAGCAAACATCTCCTCTAAAGACATCATTATATCGGCAGTAGTCTCCATTCCTTCATGTTGCTGTTGCAACACGTCGGAGATGGTGGCCATAATGTAACATTTAGCCATCTCATCAAAAGACTCCCACTGTTGATACTCATCTCTTTGCTCCTGAGTAGATTCATTAGTAGAAGTAGGTGGTTTAGGAGTGCAAAGAACGAACTTATGCTTTTCGGATTGCAATAAAAGCCAAATTTTCCTTTTCCATGTGACATAATTATCACCCGTTAAAGTATTATCTTTAAGGATGTTGATTAGAGATGGGATCATGATTCCTGAACAATAACAAAAATTATATAAGTAAATAATCACGATAAAGCACTTTCGAATATTTATCTTGAATTAAAAAAATAATTCAATCGTAAAAATTCAACGGTGATCCAACATCCATAAATGACACTCCTTCTTTGGGAGTTCACAACATTTACTAGTTGGACTAGGTCCTACCTAATTGTTGACATAACAACCAACATTTTTAATTTTAGCCTTGTTATTTTATTAACAAGAACTCTTGGGAGGATATTAATAAAACCACATCGAGTGTGTTACCAAGTTATCGACCTTCAATATAATCCCTCACGAATATCCCTCCTTTGGGAGTAGATATCGTTTGGGCTAATTGTCTAGTCTATCCTTGTAAGGAAGTATCTTGCTAAATTCCATTCATGAATATCTATTGGGAGGTTATTTACGAAACATAAAGATCAACTAAACTTGGAGGCTGTAGATGTTCTAAAACACCTTCTCCCACTCAATTGTTTAAGGGGTGCGATCGAATTCCACATAATGATTTACCAAGTTATCTAGATGCCGATTTAGATACCTAAATCATTCTATACATGTTCATACCAAAAGAGATATATGAGTGGCACTCCTATTCTATATGACATGTTATCAAACAATGACAAACATTGCAATATTTACAAAAATATAAATAGCTACAATTTTGGTCCATCCTAGAAAAACAAGTAAATTACATATAACTTGGAATACAAGAATTCCTTTCTTGGCGAACAAGTCTTCAAGCGACCTTCGTCGTTCGGACTCCCTTGGCTACCTCCAATTGGCGTGCGCACCCTTCGCTCTTACCCATGGGCGTGCGCATGCCACAAACCCATAAAGGGCTGCCGTGTGCAGCCCATGCAACAACAAACGTGCCTGCGCGCTCTTCACACGCACGTTCGTTGTTATGGCTCGCACGGTCCCAAACTTCTTCCAGTTGCTCATAATTCTTCAAACCTTCGAGTGTTCGAAACTTGAATGTGTTACAAAAGAATTGAAATAATAAAATACTGCAGTTTTTTTATTACAACAACGAAAATAAAATAAAAAACTTAGCAACTACCAAGAAGGAAATTATGGCGATGATAGACCACCCTTCTTATTACAATCTCAAGACAAAATACATAGAAATTCTAGGATCAAAATTGAGCAATAACAAACCACATATAAAAAATATATATATCCATACATTCCAATGTAAATATATATACGAATACCTAGAGTGTCATCTTTTTCTAAAACATGCATATATACAATAAAAAGAAAAAAATTCACGAAGACATATATCAGGCTCTGATACCAATTGAAGGGAAAAAACGGTTCAAAACGCAACGGAAGGGTGATAAAAACGAAAACTAGGGTTTGCGTTTAAATAAAAAATATTCCCTTTTATGCAACGAGAACCTTAACCCTAGATTAATTTATGTATATAAAAAGTGCCGTACCTTTTTCTCTGACGATTGAACAAGCGCCGAATTGATTCCACAAGATCTTCCAATTAAATAACAAACGTGAATCACCTAGGAGTGTGGTCTCCCTTTCTTTAAATTGTATACTTGAGGTTGGAGACAAACAAAATCTATTTCTTTGTTAGTTACAAATATCCTCCAAGAGAAAAATCAAGAACATCCAGCCGCTTGTGAATTATCAATCAATTTGATTGAAACTCGCGTGAACCTTGATTCGATGTTGTACACAAAACCCTTTTGATGTAAAAGATACTAGTGTACTATCGAAAACAAAAACGTTCCCCTCTATGAGTTGGTCGAATTTTGTCTAGAGTAAAAATCAATTTTTTCTCCCTCAAAATTCTCTCTTGCTTGGCCGAAATCTCTCTTTAGAAAGTCCCAAACTTGGCCGAAATTAATTCTTGCAATTAATTATATGCTAGCCGAATTTCAAACACACACACACACACACACACACACACACACACACATATATATATATATATATATATATATATATATATAGGATGATTAATCCTCTCCTAAGAAGGATTTACTTGGTGGTTAAGAATCCTATCCTTAGGTGGATTTACTTGGTGGTAAAGAATCATTTTCCAAAAGGAATTATTTCCTACACCAAGACTCCTAATCCAACTCAATAGTGTATTTGTAACCATATTAAAGACTTCCTAATTTGATTAGATAAATAATTCCTTTTATTTATCTACTTATCAAATATAGTCTTTAATAGTAATTATACTACCAACAATAGTATAATTTTAGGAGATCATCTCCTACTATGAAAAAGTTTTTGACTTTTAATTAAATAATTAATTAATCAACAAATTAATTAATTTCCATTTAATTAAATAATAAAATAAAAATAATATATTTAAGCTATTCTAAATAGCCTTTCCGCCCAACACATATATATGGGCCATATATTATTTTTCTTATTTTATTAAATCCATTGAACCTTAATAAAAAGTTCACAAGTGAACTATACCTATTCTTACAAAAAGAAACAAATTCACATGCTTTACTACAATTTCGAATGGACTCCTAAATTTGTCTTGTAGAACATATCAAGTGATCCATGCAAGTTCATGTGGATTGGGGATGTTGGCATGCTATCTAAATTTAAGCTCCAATAGACAAAACCCAATCACAATCAACAAATGATTCACTTAGGTCCGATCTATTTATTTTAGTTCATTCCACTAAAGAACTAAAATTGAACTCTTAAATTAAGATTGAATAAGTTGATGTTACTCATTCATACCCTATACAATCTTATTAGAGAAAGTGTATCCTTGTGAAGAATATCAGTAATCGCCAAGCACTCATAGACCGTCTATAGCTCTCTAAGTTACCATATTTACTCATATGACCATATTTTGAACTTGGATATTTTGACTTGTCCAGAAGCCATGTTTCAATAGACATTATTGAAAACTTAACGTTAAGATTTAATATCCAATACCTTAAAACATCCATATTATGATATTCTACTCTCATTTCATAAGTGGAGCCACGATGTCCATATCTATAAATGAAGTCCTCTATCGATTAACAAATGAATACCACCAAACTATCGAGGATAGACTATGCTATCATAAGTCCATCATTTATCTCAGAATTGAGATAGACCCTCTGATTGTCTTCAAATGAACAATTCTTATTTTCTCATAGTCTTTTGACCTTATGATTATTTACTTTTGACAATTATAATAATTAAACTATAAATACTATAAGATTTGTTAAACTAAAAATCACTTTATTAATATGAAAAGATTATCGAATACATTATTATACTCTTGCTATCGAGCATAATCCTAACAGTCTCCCACTTGTTTTATAGCAAATATGTCATATCTCTCATCCCCATGTTCTCAAGAGTGTACAAATGCAATACCCCTGATTCTGCTTTCTCCCTGTACACAGCCAGATTGGCCTTTCTCACCCACTCTTGAGAGCTTTTCATGTCTCCCACTCCTGATTCCATAGGAAACTTTACCATTAGTGCATAGGTGGTCGTCACGGCTTTCATTTTATTCAAGAAAGGCCAGCCAAGTAAGGCATTGTATGGCCAATTCTCTACATTCACAACCATAAAACCCAGTAACACTATTCTTATACAAGGAAAGATACCGATCTCTACAGGTAGTTTCACCATTTCTAACGACCTTACCTCCGCTCCCTAGGTGGGACTGTAAGTGATTGGAGGTCCTTTCTTTGCAACCCGAGTTTATCGAGCACTTCCATACTTAGAATATCAAACGAGCCCCCTTCTTACTTCCCTATTGCCTACGTGAACTGATACTACAATTGCATCGTTCGGCCTTTCTTTCAATCCATATACATCTGCTTTGGTGAAAATTATAGGGTCCCAACCTTGTTTCAATTTCTTTTGAGTGGGCCCTAACAGGTTCACCTTCAGGTTTCTCTGATCGTCTATAGCTTTTCTAATTTCAGACATCCTCTCTCGACTACTACTTCCAATCTATGGTCCACCAAAGACGGTATTGATTGCCCCATTACCCAGAATCTCTCCTATGACTCTTTTGACTTCTATGTCGCTCCTCAATTACGGTGTTCTTACACCTGTCACCCTACACAAGAGGATCATTTCATTAAGTTGTCCTTCTCTTATCATTTTTTCGATGTAGTCCCTCAGTTGATAAGACTTGGAGGTTTCATGGTCATTCACCTGGTGGAACATGCAGTACTTGGTGGTGTCTCTTCTGGGAAAACTTGACTGTTTCAGGGGTTTCTTGTACATTTTATTATCTTCAATCACATTCAAAATTTCTTCCCACCCTTTGGTCAGTGGAATGTAGTTAGTGTATTTCCTCTTGATCTGCCTACCACATTTGTCTTCATCCTTTCATCCATCCTTACCTTTTTCCCCACTGCTTTTCTACTCCCTTTTACCGCTACTATTTGGGTTATCGTCCTTGTGCTTTTGGCTACTTTCGGGCTGACCCATGTGTATAAGTTCTCCACTATGAGCTAGTTGTTCCTTCTCTAACATTGTCTACCATTCTTTCATACGTGCTCGGTCCCTTTTATCTCAGGCTTAGAGTCAGATGGTTATGTTGTAAACTGTTGATGAATGCTAATACTAATGCATCATCATTGGGATTTTCAACTTATGATACATCTTGTGAGAATCTGGTCATGTAGTCTTTCAATCTCTCATCTTTCCTTTGCTTCAAGGTTGACAAGGCTGATATGGATTTCCATTGCTGGATGTTTCCCATGAATTACCTGGTGAATACTTGTACTAATTCTTCAAAATTCCTAATGGAGCTTGCGGACAACAATCTAAACCATCTAGATCCTTGATCTCCTAAAGTTTACGGGAACATGAGAAACATGAAGGCGTAATCATAATCATACTGTGTCATGGAACTTTGGTAACTCCTTACATGTTCCTGTGGGTCAGTATTGGCTTTGAACTGCTTTATATACGACATTTTGAATTTTTTCGAAAACGGTTCTTTCTTATTGAAGCAGCAAATAGGTTTTCGAAGTTCTCGATCAGAGGGTTTCCCAAGCTCTGCCTTCATTCAAAAGCTTCTATCCTCCTAAGAAAAATCTCTCACTCTCTTTCTAGCTCTCTATGCTCGTCGAGCCTTTGATGGGTTGTAAGCCCATATGGATCCCTGGGACCCTCCCGTTGATCTAGGCACCAAATATGTCACGGTTGATTGTAGGCGTTGGCTCTCTGTGACTTCTAGCGGCTGTTTCATCTGCACTTGAAAGCAAACGGGACCTTTTCCACAAGTTATCATATATATACAACCATTCAGGGTAGGTTTCCACTCTATTTTACCTTTCCAATTTTTCTCATGAACTAGACTCTCGGTGCTCCTTTCCTCCCCTCCCTTCTCAGTCGCCTCTTCTATGTGAACACCCTCTCTTTCTGTGATGTTCCACCCCATCACTTCTAAGTTTCTGGGGTGCTTCTAAAGTGAACGCTACTATCTCGGAGCACACCATAGGTTTTGGGATACAATTGGTGTAGAAGGTTGGTATGATGAACTCAAGTTAGTCATGGCCGATATGCTGATTCCTTGTTTAGCGGCATCTTCGATGACTTTTTGTAAGGACTCTTGGACCTGCTTGATTGCTTCCGGGAAGATACCAGTGGCTGCACCTATGGACATAACAGTGTTAGGTCTTATTGATGGTGGGGTTCCTAAGGATGGATATTCTCTTGTAGCAGCGACACCCACAGGAAATGGGACATTAGCATCGCGCGTTGCATCAACATTGCGATGAGATGGACTTCTGTTTCTACCAGTGTCCGTGATGTCGCCTTTAGCTAATTTCTTTCAAAATTAATCACATAAACCAAATACTATCGGGGGTTCAACCCTTCCTTCTAGCGCCAGTTATTGACGGTGATTTCTGGACTAATCCCTCATCACACAATTAAAGTAGCAACTAATTGTAAACAAAAAGTAGCGAGAAAATAAATAAGACACGGAGTTTTATTTGGTAAAACCCCAATGTGGGGAAACATCCACGGTTGCGAATGGCAACAACAAGAATTCACTATGTTGAAAAAAGATTACACACTCAATCCTTTTTGCGCTCTTTCAAATCAAAATTGCCTTCTTCTGTTTATGGGTGTTATTAAGGTCTATTTATACACGCATAGAGCCATAATTCTTCATATATGAGCGTCCATCTTTGGAGTGAGTCAATTTTTTGGCGCCGCTGCTAGGGAGTGAGCTGAGAGTTGAGATTGATACTAGTTGGTTTATTTCTAGTTTGAACTTTTTCTTTCACTTTTTTACTTAGTAGTTGTTTGTTCTTTCTTTCAAGCAGGCTACTCATTTATGTACCTACATATAAGAAGTAGAGAAATTGAGCACTTTGAGTTTGAAACAGAAATCAAGAGAGTGGCTTTTAGAAATAGAATTGAAGTCAAAGCACACAGAACAAAGATGAACAATCTGAATGCAATTCAAGATCAAGAGGGGTTACCTCCTGTTGAAAATCAAGATCATGGGGTAACAATGTGGATTACGGTCGTACTCTATGAGACATTTCTATGCCTAGAGTTTAGCAGAATATGTCATCCAATTGTCGGCCTACAACTGCAGCTAATAATTTTGAGACCAAGCCAGTGGTTATTCAAATGATTGCTACTACAGTTCAGTTCCATGGACTACCAAGAGATGATCCGATCATGCACCTTCATAGCTTTAACGACATATGTGACACCTGTAGATACAACGAAGTCTTTGAGAACTTTGTCAAGTTGAGGTTGTTTCCATTTTCCTTGAGAGATAGATCAATAAATTTCAGTACTCAACTCCTCAATGTTTGTGGGAACAAATTTTATTTATTATTATACAACACTCCGACCTAGTACACAAGTGAGCGCCCACCTTAGGAGCGAGTCTATGGTTCACTGTTGATAAAAGCTTCAAAGATGGAAAGCAACTTCTCATGCAAAACTCGTCTTCAAGATGAAAAATGCTTACTTAGAAGCTAAGGTATTGAGAATCTTTCTCCTCTAGCAAGGCGTAAGTGCACACAAATACATTGCATTTATATGTGTCCCTGCATCGTTGTGCAAAATTGGTATAACACATACACAGACATATTATTGTATGCACATTGATTATATTTAAAATCGACAATTTTGTATATTGCATGTTTTAGGATTATATCTAGGAAATGACATACTTGTGTGTTCATGTGTTTGTTTGTTTGTGTTTTCATGATATAGAACTTGAATATGTTCTCATACTATTCCTTATTGAGTTTCGATTATTTTAGTTACTCATTCATTAGTTTTTGAGTTTCGTGTTGGATGTTACGAAACTTTTATTATCTTTATCGTACATGGTTTTTTTACTTGTATATCAAGTCATTTTCCATATCTTTTATAAATGTTTTGTATATATCCATGTCCGTGAGGGAGTTACGGTTTGTAATCTGAAAATGGATTCAAATTAATAGTTTGGAGACCGGAGAACACGAGAGGAGTGCTAAAGGGGGAAAAGGAGAAATGGGATGGCAAATTACCAAAACTACTCCTCTCCAATAGAGGTGCATGTGACTCACAGGAAGGGCACCCCTTTGCCCCCGTGAGGCCTAAGCACCTCCATAGGGTGCTAATGTGGAGTGATGTTGTTGGCCATCAAAATTGACATCTCCTCCATGCCATTTCCCTCCCTTATATATTCAATTTTGTGTAGAAATTTTCATAATAATTTTTTATCAACTTTTGCTTTTGTGATATCTCTCTCAAATCAACTTCGATTTTAGAAATTCAAAAACCAAAGTTATTTGTGTTCGAGAGTAGAACAGGCCCACAGCATTTTCAAAGTGAAATAATGTTCAGACTATTTTTTTTATCAGATCTTCAACTTGTGTTTATCATTTTATAAGTGAATCACCTTCTCTAAATTTTTCTTGTGATCAACTTGTTTGCATCTCTTGATTTAATTATGAAATTTGTTGAGAATGATTTTGATTCCATTATTAGGCTTGTTTGAGAGGGATTTCAAAATTATCTTGTGTATTTTTGATTGAATATCATTTTAGCTAATTTTGACGAACATGAACTTGAATCTTAAATACTTTGTGATTTTGTTCTTGACTTTTAATTTCTAGGCTTACTTACATGTTCTATAAGTAGAAAGATTTCTATTTTTCAAATATAGTTCTTATACGAGTAAATACGATGAATATTTCAAGTGTTAACTTGATCACTTGATTTCAAAGCTAGATTTGTGCTTTTTGTTAAAAACTTGTTATTCTAACTTTGATTGACATATTAGGTTTCTAGATATCATTGTGAATATTTTTGAATGTCTAGTCTAGATTTCCTATCACATATTCATAAGATTTAGTCATATTTTTTTTATGAGCTTGATTTGTACCATATTAATTTTTCATAGAGTGTGTTTGATCAATATACTCTATTTGCTTGTGTTTTGCATTATGATTGCATATTTGCACTACACTTAGATCATTTGCCTTGCAAAAGGTGGAAGTCTCTTGTTGAGGTGTAAAGCTTTAACTTGAGTAAGAAGTCTTGACTATGATCATAAAGTTCCGATTAATTAATCAAGAAGTCTTAGCTAGGATTGTGAAGATCCGGTTGGTCCAACAAGGAGTCTTAACTAGGATTGTGAAGATTTGGTTAGTTAAGCAAGGAAGTTTTTTAGAGGCACGTGAAGTGTTTATATTAAAAGTAGGCAAGTTTCTCATTAGGTAGGATTAGAGCGGGACGATCTAAGATGGTGGATCAAATGATTTGATCGCTTGTGGTTGTACATTCTATTATCTAGTGAAAGATTGTTTTTGGTGGTTGTGGAATCAACCCGTGGATGTTTCCTCATTTTGTACAAAATACAAGAGAATAATATATACATATATATATAATGGGTGTAAATAGCACACTTTACTCTCTGGTTTTAGGACTAGCAACGCTTTCATAACTCTAGTTTAAATAACACCAAAATATGGTTTGAGACAAAAATGCCCTCACTTAGTTTTTTTATTTGTAAACCTTTTTTTGTGCAAATTCAAGACCTAATTTATGAATGTGAGACTTATTGGGGAAAAATCTACACTTATTTCATGAATTGGAGGCTTATTTTAAAAATTCGAGACTTATGGGGTACTTTTATGATATCGAGACTTATTGGGGGTGAAATTAAATTTTTTTTTTCCTTAAAAAATATGTTGTACCATCTGGTGAGTGATTTGCACAACAAGCATCACTTTAATAACTCCACTTTAAATAGCACTAAAGATAAGATTTGAACAAAAATCTATTCTACGAGTTTCTCTTACCTTTTTTTCTTTCATTTTTTTCCAAAAAATCCATTGATGGAGCTTTAATGGAGTTACCGCCGTCGACATCATCATCAGGAGTTGATTGACAAAACCACTTGAAAAAGTTTGTCGCATGCCAGCCATTGTAGCTGAATTGTCTGTTTTCAATTTCGATCTACGTGGAGAGAGAGGCGAAGCCAAGCCCAAATCGTTGCCAAATTTCATCGTCAGATCTGCAATGATCAGTGACAAATCTGATAAAACCAATGGGGCCAATGAACTTAGCATTGTCTGATCTTCTAGATCAAACTATTTTTCAAGCCAGTTGGTGCCGTTCTCGTATCGTCATTTTCACCACTGATGGATGTCAAACATACCTCCATCGCAATAAAGAAGAAGACCAAAACAAAATCAAGTAAAACTTATTTTCCCCCAGTAAGTCTCTAATTTATAAAAATACCCCGTAAGTCTGGAATTTTCGAAATAAGTCTCAAATTTGCCACAATAAGTCTCAAACTTTTCCCAATAAGTGTCAAATTTGTAAGAAAAATATTAGAAAGGAAACATGAAGTGATGGCATATTTGTCTCAAACCATATTTTGGTGGTATTTAAACATCAAAATACTTAAGATGTGTGTCTAAACAACCTAGAGGGGGGAGGGGGTTGAATGGGTTGTTAATCCAATTAATTATAAATTTTTTGGATCAGTCAATATCAATCAAAAACACCCAAATTCAATAGGTAAAACAACAAATTAATATGCGGAAAGTAAAATGATACATTTGTTGATTTGCATGAGAAACCCTCCAACTTGGAACATAACTCATTGGACTAGCTTCGCTAGCCGCTTCAGTCCTTTTAATCTACTATATGAGATTTTGATTACAACCAAAGTTGACATCCTAGTCACACAATTCTTAGCATATAACTTAAACACCTCTACCCGCAAGCCTTTTATAGTGGTAGAAGTGACAAAAACATTTTTGGTTTAGCAACTCATCACAGAATTAAAAGAAAAGTAAAAAAGACAAGGTAGTGAGAAAACCCATGGGTTGTTGTGATCTCTTTCTCTTCTCCTAGCTTATCTCCTACTCCAATGTTTGTTGAGTTGAGTTCATTGAGTGGGTTTTGGATTTGGGGTGAAATAAAAGTGAAAATGGATGATATGGAAGTGATTAGGTAGAGATTGGGTTTGGATTCTTGGGAGGATATTCTTGGATCTAAAAAGGGTAAAAAATGTTGTTGAAGGCAAGGAGGGCGTGTGTCTGATCTGAGATAAGTATCTATATATATGGTTCCAAAAAAAATAGGTCTGAATTGCTAATATGGTAGACCTGATTCCCCGATATGCGTGAGTAGTGTAGCCATGCGTAGTGACCCATGCTTTGTAGATCTTATACTCTCTGGTGAAACTGCACTAGTTGATACGCAGTTGAGGGCTCGCACAGTCGACCATTTATAGAGTTTGTTGATCCTTAGTGTACGGGTGTGCTGCAAGGGTATAGACTAGTGCAATAACCTGCACTATGGAAATTTGGTACTCTCAGGTCTTCAATGTGCGGTTGCATGAGCTAGTAAGGACCAGTGCAATCTTTAAAGCTCGAAATTGCACGGGTACAACCACCAAAGCAGTACCTACGTAGTGCACTTTTGTTTCACTCAATTTGGATTGATTCGTGCACAAACATCTCGCTTCCTATCTCCAAACCTTGAATCACATCAAATGCCTATATTTAAAATAAAAGAGCCTAAGAGACACGAAATACGCCAGAAAATGAGGCAACCAACATGGAGTTAAGTGGCAAAATATAGCATAAAATTTTGGTACGATCAAACACCACCAAGGCAAACCTTTGCTCGTCCTCGTGCAAACATAAAATATAAAGACACACACAAAATGCAAGACTCAACAGCAAAAAAAAAATCTAAAAATTTCTAACCCATAAAAAATCATGATGCAAAGCCATCCAGTTGAGAGATAAGCAAGAAAGAGTGGAAGTGAGGGATAGGCTCATGCAAAGTGTTCTAAATAACTCCAAGACACCCCAAGGGAAATTCATAAAACCCAAATCCCACACTTAAAATGCCCTCGAGTTGGAAACTACTCAGTTTCATGCCTCGAGCATAATTCGCTTCAATTCTAGGTTCTCACATGCGATCTCTCTTATTTTTGATCTCAGAACCTAGGTTCATACTCATGCAAGATGTATACAATTGAAGGTATGTATTGGAATCAAATTAATTGCTTACATAATTTTTTTTATAGAAGAACACTATTTTTGGTGAATGAGTCTCATGAAAGAATCAAGTGCCATGAACGTGGAAAGAACATGCATTGACTATTATTCCCATGTTAGACTTCCCCTAATATCAACTAGGTCTTTTTCATTTGGTTGTAATGAGGCCAAGGTGATTGATGATTATAAAGAATGAGAATTAAGACACAAAGCACTAATCAACAAAGTTAAGGCAATACATTCTACACTTAAGAATGAGTCTCAAGAAAGAATCAAATGTCGTGAACGTGGAAAGAGCATGCATTGACTAACATTCCCAAGTTAGACATCCCTAATATCATCTAAGTCTTTTCCATTTGGTTGTAATGGGGCCAAGGTGATTGGTGATTATCAAGAATGGAAATTTAGGCACAAAGCACTAATCAACAAAGTTAAGGCAACAAATTCTACACTTAAGCATTTGACTCCATATGCAACACCATTTCTAAATACAATAAGGTGTCTAGGCTTACAATTTGATTTCAAGTGCAACCTTTAACTACTCTTGTTACCACTTTGATTAGCGTTTAAAATTTGAACAAGGCAATTGAAGCATATATTTTTTCTTTTTAATTCTTGCTTCTTTTCTTTGTTTCCTTTTCCCCCTCCATTTTTATTATTTCTTTTATTTCTTTTTCTTTGTTTTCTTGCCTTTGCCTAGTGTTATTGGTATAATTTGGTTAGTGTGACATGTCAGCAAGACTTACTGGATAGACGAGGGTTGGGGTGCCTAATCAACAAAAATCAATAAGACCAAATCAGTTCGAGTTGACCAATGATGGCATCATAAGGTCTGATCGTGGTTACCTAAATGATTGAGTAGACGATATAACGATAATTCGGTCGGGATTATCCAAATGGTCAGACCAAAGCCTATGATCAGGGTGAAACCACTAGTCCTAAGAAAGATGTCTGGTCTGGATTGGCAAGTGGTCAGCTAAATGACACATGGACAACAATCTGATTTAACATAGCTACGACTCAAACATGAAGAAAAAAAGTATTACTTAAACAAGACATCTTAAAGCACACTATGATAAGAAAATAAACTTCCTAATAGATATTAGAGTCCAAATTAGGCAAAAGATCTAAATTCAATCGAAATACGGTCAATACAAAACATGAAAGAAGAATAAACACGGCTCTAATAAGTTAGAGTTTCATTAAATTACAATAACTTTACTTGTACATCAAGAATTAGGGTTCTATGCATGTGTAAATAAACCCTAATAACACCTATGAAAAGGTTAACGAAGATCAGCTTGCAAGAGTGCAAGAGAGTTTGAGAGTGTAATTGTTCTTATCAAAGTGAATTCTTCTCGCTGTCTCTGCCAACGGTGGATATTTCCCTACCTTGGGGTTTTGCCATGTAAAATCTTGTGGCTTGTTTGCTTTTTGTTTATCTTGATTCATAGCTTGATTGTTTATTCACACTCACCTATTTGACACATGGTTAATAAAAACTAAGCCAAAAATCACCGTTAACAATTGGTGTTAGAATGAGGGGGACAATAGTCAACTCTTAATAAGACTTGTAATAATAGTAATATGGCAAACAATATAGATGAAAGTCATTCTCCACATGATCCTGGTACACCACGTGGAGTTAATAACCCTGGTGTAGCCAACACCAGCATTACTGGTGGAGATCCACCATGTCGAACTCCGATACAAGACGTGATAACTTCCACAGATGATTTTCCTGATGTTTCTCTAGATATCTTTAGGTAGATTGAAGAAATCCTATTGAAAGTCATTGAAGAAGCCGCCAGATAGGGAATTAACATAATAGCCACCACCAATTTAACCTCACCGTATTAGTTGTCGACGCTGGTGGTTGCCTAAGACCCTCAATATACACTTTAAGATTGTGGCAACAACTCTATGCGCCTCATAGAAATAGAAAAATGATAGGGGGCATCGTCGTGAGAGAAGGGACCATACCTAAAAAAGGGATGATCGCCCCAAATGTAGGGATCCCATCCGATATGGAGGCTAAAGAAGTCGGGAAGCAAAAGAACAAAGTGTGCCTAGTGTGTAGGTTGTGGTAGGAAGGTGTCATGAAGGAGAAGCAATATACAATTGGAAAGATAGATATAGAGGTCATAGGCCCAGATCCCGATCGGCCACAACGAACAAGGATGCTACGCCACGAAGACGTAGAGAAACAACTCTTGCAGTCAGATATAACCTTCATGATGCTTAAATTACAGAGTGTGTCCCTAAGGACTCCTATGGCCTCACCATCCGTTAAAGATTTAGCAAGCACAAGAAGCCAGAGGGCGAACGAGAAGTCTTGTTGAGAAGGATAAAAGCCCAGGAACGAAGGTAGGGTCAGGTAATCTCTTGATTGGCAACTCTGGTATTCAGTTTGTAGAATCCATATGGCAGGGCCACTTTTTCTGAGAAGTTTAGGATGCAACATGTAAAGCAGTTCAAGTTTAACACCGACCCTAAAGAGCATGTTAGATGGTATCAGGATTCAATGACACAGTACGACTGTGATGATGCACTTATGTATAGGATGTTCCCTCAAACACTAGGGGACCAAGGGTTTAGGTGGTTCAGTGGCCTCATCAGAAGATCGATTATAAACTTTGAAGAATTTATACACGCTTTCACTAGGCAGTTTCTAATGAACATCCAATGATGGAAATCAATATAGATCTTGTCAGCTATGAAGCAAAGGAAGGAAAAGAAGTTGAAAGACTACCTAAAGACTACTTGACCAGATTTTCCTTGGAAGTATCAGAGGTGCAGGATCCCAATGATGATGTGGTGGTATCCGTATTCATTAATTGCATGCAGCATAGCCAATTGTCATTGATCTTAAGGAAGAAAAGGCTGACGTCGTATTAAACAATGTAGATGATGTCGGGGGATATGCGATGGCTGTAGAAGAACAAATAACCAACAGAGGAGAGTTCATACATGATGGTCAACCAGACAACTATCAAAAAGCTAAGGATGGTAGTTTGAAGGGTAATGGCAAATGGGATCAAAAGAATAATATGGGGAAGAACAAGGACTAACACAAAGATAATGATTAAAATGGTGATAAGCCTTTTGAAAGGCAAGTACACCAACTACACCCCATTGGCTAAAAGGTTTAGCCAAGAGGAAATCCTAAATGTGATACCCCAAAAGTAATCTAGCTTCACGAGAAGGGACACCACCAAGTATTATTGGTTTCACTAAAAGAATGGCCATGAGACCTCTTAATGCTCTCAGTTGAAAGATTTTATCAAAAAGTTTATCTAAGAGGGGCACATTAACCTTGTGATCCTGAAGGATGAGGGTGACCGTCAAAAGGATCCCTATAAAAGTGACCATAGTATAGAAGAGGTTTAGATAATAGACCAACTAATACTATCTTCAGTGGACCACACATATGGAAGAGCAGTCGAGAGCGAATGACTGAAGTCAAAAAGGCAATCGATAGCTGAAGAAGTCTAGAGGTAAACTCAGTGGGTCTCGACCAGAAAAAGCTTAGACAAGGTTGGGATCCTATAGTATTTTTTTGAGTTTGACACACACGGGATAGAAGTTAGATCAAATGATACAATCGAAGTATCACTGTGTGTGGGCCACAAGGAAGTAAAACGAGTACTGATTGACAATGGAAGCTTAACAGACATTTTAAGCATATGAGTATTTTACCAGTTTGGATTACAAAGAAAGGATCTACAACCACTTATGGACTCATTCAGAGGCTTTGGATGAGCATAAGTGAGGTCGCTGGGGATAGTGAAACTATTTGTGGAGATCAGGAGTTACCTCTGCTCGAAAATGGTTCTCCTTGACTTTGTGGTTATGGATGTTGATAATTGGCTATACAACACTTTGTTAGGAAGGTCGTTGTTAAACAAGTCAAAAGTTGTCACTACAATATATGACCTGACTATGAAATTCCGAACGAAATCCGAGTGGGAATCATGGAAAGCTCTCAAAAGTAGGCAAACCAGATTATGTATAGAGAAAATACGGAGTCAGAAGTAATGCAAATGGATCTCTTGGAAAATGAGAGCAGCTAAAAGTGGATGAAGGGGAATCAGGAGCAGAAACACTGACTCAGTTCAACCTAGACCCAAGAGAAACATTTCTAGAATATTGGAAAATCCAAGACGATGAACCAACTATAAAGGTTGTGACTGATGACAACAACCCCAAGCAAACAATAAAACTGGGAGCCCGGTTGATGGAGCTTGTCCAAAATGAGATAGTTGACCTGTTTTAAGAATACAAGGATGTGTTCGCATGGAAGCATGAAGACATGCCAGAGATCGATGCTAAAGTAATCTCCTACTACCTAACAGTTGATCCTGACCAGAAACTGGTTATCCAATAAAGAAGGCGATTCAATCCTTAGAGGAGCTAGGCAATCAAAGAAGAAGTAGAAAAATTGTTAGCGGAAGGATCGATAAGAGAAGTATGGTAACCCAAGTGAGTTGCAAACGTGGTACTCGTAAAAAAAAGAATGGGCAATGAAGAGTGTGCACAAACTTCACTGATCTTATTAAAGCATGCCCGAAGGATAACTTCCCCTTGCCTCGGATAGACTAACTAGTAGATGCAATAACAGGTCATGAACTACTAAGCTTAATGGATACCTACTCGGGTCACAACCAAATCAGGATGTTCGAACCAGATGAAGAGAAGACCTCCTTTACAACTGACCAAGGGTTATACTGCTATAAAGTGATGCTCTTTGGTCTC
This sequence comes from Dipteronia dyeriana, assembly GCA_032871835.1. Taxonomy (NCBI): domain Eukaryota; kingdom Viridiplantae; phylum Streptophyta; class Magnoliopsida; order Sapindales; family Sapindaceae; genus Dipteronia; species Dipteronia dyeriana. The sequence continues at coordinate 82,719,209 of CM065300.1, read as the reverse complement.
AAAAATGCCAGGGCAACCTATCAGAGATTGGTAACTAAGATGTTTGCCCGATAGATCTACAGAAATATGGAAGTATATATGGACGAACTAAAAAAGAGCACAACAACCGGGAATCACGCAGCAGATCTTAGGGAAACATTCGGGGTACTGAGGAACTTTGGCATCAAACTCAATCTAACGAAGGGTGTGTTTAAGGTGCCCTCATGTAGGCTCCTCTGTTTTCAAGTCCACCAAAAGGGAATTAAAGTAAACCTAGAGAAGATAAAGGCATTGGAGGAGATGAGGTCCCCGAGTGCCTTAAAGGAAATCCAAAGAGGTCCCTGAGTACCTTGAAGGAAATCCAAAGATTAACAGGTTGCATAGCATCCTTGAACCAGTTTATTAGCAAGTGAAGAGGTAAGAGCATATTCTTTTTCAAGGCTTTAAAAAAGGCAAGGGGGTAGAGTGGAATGATAAATGTGAGCAAGCTTTTTCAAACGATCAAGGAATACCTATGTAAAGCACCAATTCTATCAAAGCCTCTAGATGGAGAAGTGTTCTACTTATACTTATCAGTCACAGCTGTGGCAACGATGTCGGTGCTTGTCAGAATAGACCGATAGGTGCACATGCCAATGTATACACCAGCAAGGCTTTGTCACAAGTAAAAACAAGATATTCGGTAGCCTAGCAGATGGCATTAACGCTAGTAATCATAATAAGAAAATTGAGACTCTATTTTTGGGCTTACAAATTTGTAGTTTACACGGACTGCCCATTTAATCAAATTTTGTCCAAACCCGAAGTATATGGGAGGTTAACCAAATAGGCAATAGAACATAGCAAGTTTGATATCGCATACCTGCCATAACCTGCAATTAAGGGCCAAGCAGTGGCAGACCTGATCACCGAGTTCGCTAAGCAAAACAGCGAGGTAATCAGGATGCTCAAGGGAAAGGAAAATAAAGAGTTTGTTTTCAAACTGCATGTTGATGGGTCATCAAACACATATGGCAGTGAGGCAGGCATAGTGGTACCTACCCCAAAAGGTGATCAGGTAAACTGTGCCCTACGGTTTGACTTCAAAGCTACTAACAACATGGCCGAATATGAGGCACTTTTGGCAGGACTAAGGGTTTGTACAACATTAAGGGCGATATCTTGGATGAATACCAGGTCAAGGACAACAATATGGCCACCGATCTCAAGATAGCCAGAGTATTTCTTACGAGGTTCAAGACCTATAAGATCACTTAGATCCCAATGGAGAAGAATAAGAAAGTAGATGCTCTATCAAAATTAGCATCGGTGACTATTAGCATATGGTAAAAAACCATGCTAGTGGCTTACCTGAAAATAACCTAGTATTGAAAAAGAAGAAGAGATACAAACAGTAGGGACAATTGAAGAAGGACAAGCGACCTAGATGACCCTGATTAGAAGGTACCTAGAAGATGGAAAGCTTCTAATAGACATAACTAAAGCAAAACGCCTCAGATATAAGGCCACTAGATACTCAATGGTTGGGGGAGAATTGTACAAAAGAGGGTTTTTAAAGACTTTACAAAGATGCGCTTGCCCGGTAGAAGAAGGAAAGATATTTTTGAGTATCCACAGAGGGCTTTGTACGAACCACACTAAGGTAAAAGTTTGGCACATAGGACCCTTAGGCAAGGTTTCTTTTAGCCAACCTTATTCCAGGATGCACAGGCAGTCGTAGAGTAGTGTGGTAGTTGCCAAAGATAGCTAATGACATCAAAATGTATCAAGAGTTGCTAAAGAATCTGACGTCGCCCTAGCCATTCACCGTATGGGGACTAGATCTGATCGGCCTAATGCCAATGGTAACTAAAGAAGGCACAAAGCATGCCATTATAGCCATAGACTATTTCACAAAGAGGGCAGAAATAGATGAACTGAAGTAAACATAACCAATTTTGTAAGGAAGAACATCATCTACCGATTTGGAATCTCAGACACCGTTGTTAGTGACAATGAGACCCGGTTCAATAGTGACAACTTTAGAGAAATTCACGAGGATTTTCACATAAAAAACTACTATGCCACACCAGTCCATCTTGAGACCAACGACCGGATGGAAGTAGTGAGCAAAATTATCAAACACACCCTGGAAAATCTTGATGCTAAGAAGGAAAATTGGGAAGATAAGCTACATGAAGTACTGTGGGCCTGTCGGACCATAAACAGAACTTTAACTGGAGAGACTCCCTATTCACTAGCATTTGAGATAGAGATAGTGATTTTGGTTTAAGTGATTCATAACTACCTAAGAATACAATTTTTCCACCTCGACACAAATGTGGATATGCTAGAACAAAACCTAGATGAACTGGAAGAAAAAAGCGTATTGTCAAGGATAAGAAATGCCGCCTACCAACAAAGGGCAGCCAAATATTACAACTCACATGTCCGGATAATAATATTCCAGCTTGGGAAACTAGTTATTAGGAGGGGATCACCCAACACAAAAGAGAAAGCAATAGGGCCACTAGCGGACAAGTGGGAAGGACCATATCACGTGGTCGGCTTAGCTGGCCATTGGGCATACCGTCTTACCTATCTGGAGGGGAGAAAGCTGCCATGACCATGTAATGCACAATATTTGAAGATCTACTACCCGTAGATAATTTATTTCATGTTTTTCTTTTATTAGAATCAATTTGTTATCTCCTTTATGATTATAGTTATCTATTGGATTGTTATTTCTTTTTAGCAATCAAAATAAGTCCGCTCGAGGGAGTAATTCCAAGAAGTCAAGTAAAAGGGTTCTTAGTTTTACTTTTGTTTACAAAAGCAATCCTGTGGCACCCGAGATCACTTAACGCCAAAAAGGCACCCAGGAGGCCCTAGTAAGGGAGTCGAAAACATGTGTCACAAAGACAATGTACACTCACTAAAACTAACTTGGTGTATAGAAAAACTATTATAGCGTCTTCGGGCCACATGTGTCTGATGGGATGAGCTAAAAGTTTGATGGAGGGATAAAATATTTATACTTGAAACGGTTGCCAATAAAACATTGAGCATATTCATTAAAGTTAGCATAATACAAACCACCCCTGTCACAATGAATCTTTAGCAACAAACTATTGGAGACGTCCTAGTGACTAAGTTGACTGATAAAAGACAAGTGTCAAAAAATTGGATACCATAATAATGGTCCAAAGAAAGAACACTACTTGACAAAAGACAACAAACTTGGTAGATCTAGATCTGGTCGGATTCAAAGGGACAATTGTTAGGCTTTAGATTATGTTGGCATGAATTCCATATCAAAATGATGTTTACTTGTAATGATTTTGTTGTTTAGGTTCATGATGATTCAAGCTTTAAAGAAGAAATAAAAACTAGTCAAAGCAAGTTCTAGGTCTTCAAAGAGAAAGGATGATATATGGTTCTACAAAGGTATATTAAGACCTTATCTTTCTCTTACAAGGCTAAGGAACACACATACAATTCATACATTTGTGTCACTACATCGTTGTGAACCATTAAAGGCACACACACATTATTCATACATTTGTGTCCCTGCATAGTTGTGCACCATTTATAACACATTCACACACTTGAATATGAATGCTCATGCATTGGTATGAAAATAACATGTTTTGGAAAATGCATGATTGGATACTAACATTATGTAGTTTGCATTCTAGTGTGAATTGTGTTTGTATGTGTATATGTTTGTATAACATGGATATTGATCTTGATTTTAGCCTTTAATCATTCTTGATTGAGTTTCGGTCATTTCGGTTACTCATACTATTGATTTCAAGTTCTAAGTCAAAAGATACTACACTATAAACTCATGTTGTGTACATTGTCTTTGTATTCATATATCGAGTCGAATTCTTATTTTTTGGGTTGAGTATCTTATATGTCCATGTCTGTGAGATAGTTATGGTTCGTAATCCATCAACAGATTCAAATTCCGAGTTCAGAGGCTAGAGAATGGTCAAAGAACGTGAGGGGAGCGTGCGAGGAAAATATGTGCAACCAAGCACTCTTTCCCGAGATAGAGAGTGGCCATCTCGGGCCAGAATGCTTGCTGCCCCAAGATGCCCACACACCATCTCGGGCAGCAAGTGTGGTTGGTGCACTTAAGGCCTTTTTGGTCATTTTTCTTGTATTCTTTTCCCTCTCCTATATATATTCCTTCCCTCTCACATTTTATTAAAAGAAGTGATTCAAAATTTGAGTGCAGAATTTTCACCCAAATTTGTTTATCTTCCAAACACCATAACTTCTTCATTTGAACTCTGATGTAAGTGATTCGAAGTTGAGAGTGTTTATCTATTCATCCTCCATCTTTTCTATGAAGTATTGAGTTATTTTTATTGCTGTTTTTGGAGTCTAACCTCACAAAAACGGGACCGCACCAAATCAACTAAGGTATTGATTTTCTCTCAAAGTTTTCATTTAAAACTTGGTCAATTGCCTTGGGTTTGCTTCTTTAACATATATATGTGTCTTGTGATTGTTTTTATTTAAGTTTTAAACTCATTTAAAGCTAGATTGAGTTTCAATTGAAATCTCACATGTTGAGTTAGGTTTTGACTTTGCCTATGTTTTCACATGTTTGGGATTGTATTGTGCTAGCTTTGATTCTAGGACTATTTGATGATCTTTAATTGATTGATTTTGTGAAAAATATTTCCTCACAATTATTAGGCTCTCTTTGTCGGAAATCTCACTATAGTACATGTGCTTGTGTTCTTTTGAGCTATTCATGTGCTTTGTTGAATCTATGAATAGGAAATATGCTCTAGAACTCTTGCTTTAATCTAAATGACTTTGTATATGATTTTAGCATATTTTTGGTATATGAGATTTAAACTTGATTATGTATTAATTGAACATATCTTGTGAATCAAGTTTTAAATCTATGCATGTATCTAGGTTGTAATTAATGTTGAACATATCTTACATGATCTAGATAGATTAAACATGCATGATTAACTAGACAACATTTGTTATGTGCATTCATGGTTATGTCTAGTATTTTCCATAGGATGTGTTGATCATAACATTCTATATTGCGTGCTTGTTTGCATTTTGCATTCATGATCACCTAGATGTCTTGTTAGAAGGAAGACTTGACAATAGGTGTGAGACCTATGTTGTTGAGCATGGAAGTCTTGGCAAGAGGTAGGAGACGTTGGAATGTCAAGCAAGGAAGTCTTTCTTAGGGTCGTGAGGATCCGGAAGTGTAAGAAAGAAAGTCTTGCTTATGGCCGTCAGGATCCGGAATGGTGAGCGAGGAAGTCTTGACAAGAGGTGTGAGGCCTCGAAATGTTGAGCAAGAGGGTGACATATTCATGGGTAGGATAAGAGGGTAGTTTCGAGGTGAAGGGGTCACTTGAGAGATTGTACTTTTCTTATCTACTAGTGGATTTTGTTTGCTGGTGGTTGCTCACCCATGGATGTTTCCTCTTCAGAGGTTTACAACGTTATATCTTGTGTCAACTTTTCTCTATCCCTGTCTCTCCTATGTTTGTATTTGTTATTTGAATACTATGGATAGATTTATATGTAAGTTGATTTCCTTGCTATAATATAAATTGTGTATGCGTTATGATTGCTTGTTTGTATCACACTTTATATGTTTTATATATTGATTAAGTGTCTTTAATTGATATATATTGTGATACAACCAATCTAGAGGTACAAACTTTTGTTTGTTTCTAAGGCAATCAAAAAATGTGTCTAACCTATTCACCCACCCCCCCTCTCTCCCCTCTAGGTTAGCCTTGAGCATTTAACCGTGTTTGTATTTTCAATTAGTATCAGAGCAGGACACTAGATTGTACTTAGTGAGAATCCAGGTGATACATTCACGGTATTTGTAAAGCTTTTGAAGTCATGGGTTTACAAGATGTTGTAATGGCAGAAAGAGCCTCAAATACTAGGCCACCGTTACTTCGAGGCACTAACTATGGGTTTTGGAAGTTGAAGATGTAAGCCTACATCCGCTCTATTGGTGAGAGGGCATGGATGGTAGTGGAAGAAGGTTATAGTCCTCCTACCAAGGTTCAAGAGGATGGAACCATAATACTCAAGCCAAGGAGTGAATGGACAATGAATGAGTTTGAAGTTGCTAAATGGCACCATCGTGCTATGAATGCCATATTTGGAGGAGTTGATGGGCATCAATTCTCCTACATTCAAAATCTTGAATCCGCAAAGGAGGCTTGGGATACTCTCCAAGTTAATAATGAAGGAACCTTAGCGGTGAAGAAGTCAAGGCTTCAAATGTTAGCATCACAATTTGAAGGTTTAAGTATGGGTGAAGAAAAAAAGTTTGAAGACTTCCAATTCTGGCTTCTTAACATTGATAACCAATGTCAAGCACTTGGAGTACCTATCTCAAGAGAGCGTTTGAATTGAAAAATCCTTAGGTCTCTTCCTAAGAGATTTAAATCAAAGTTGACGAACATTGAGGAAAGTCAGGATGTGGATAGCATGAACATAGATGAGTTGCTTGGGTCTCTCCAAACTTATGAGATGTGCTTGATGCCAAAGATTAAGAGTAAGGGAATCGCTCTCAATGCTATTGAGAATGAGAGTGACGATGAAAATAAAGAGATGGCTCTTTTGGTTAGAAAGTTCAAGAAGTTTTTAAAGAAGAATGCCAAGCCTAAAGGCAAGTGTTCTAAGGAAAAGAGAGTTAATAAACCATCATCTCCAAGGAATGAGAAGAATAGTCAAGCCATGAACAAGAAACGTGTTCAATGCTACAATCATCATGGTTTCGGTCACTTTGCTAGTGAGTGCACCAAGAAGCCATCTAAGAAAGACAAGAAAGGCAAAGTGTTGGCGGTTACTTGGAGTGATGATAACTCTAGTGATAATGAGAGCTCTAGTAGTGAGTCTTCAAGTGATGAAGAGTTGGTGATAAACTTTGTAACTCTAATGGCTTCTCATTTTCCACTAGATGTTGATAGTACAACATCTTTGAACAAGAACTTTGATGCAAATCATCATTGTAGTACTATTTCCATTCCTACCAATCCTGGGTTGTTGGCCAATATAGAGAAGCTTGAAGAAGCTAGAGATAATGCTCTAAGAGAGGTAGTTGAGAAGGATGATTTGATTAAGAAACAACTAGATGAGTTTGTGATTGTTACTCGTAGACTTCTTGGTGAGAAGGATAATGTGATATCTTCTTTGAGGAAAAAAGAACAAGAACTAATGGAAGATATAGACAAGGCTAAGGAGGCCATCAAGGACTTAGTGAATGATTCGGTAAGTGTGTCTAGTGTTAGGAATCTTGTTAACTTTCATAGTGGTGAAGATGACTTAGTAGTTGAAGAGGAGCCCTTGGAAGCACCATTTCCTACACACTTGGATGAAGTCGTGATTGACAAGAAACCACACAAGAAAATAAGATCAAAAGCCAAGAAGAAGTTGGCAAACAAGGTATCTTTGCAAACTCCTAGTGAAGCTAGTTCAAGTCCAAAAGGTAAAATCTCATATTTTATTCGAATTTGCCATTATTGCAACACAATAGGTCACATTAAGCCTAGGTGTTATAAATTTATTGGAAAATGCAAATTAGGAAATGAATCTATAGATAATGAGATTAAACTTCAACTTGAACATGCTAAGACTTTGAAAGTTAAAAAACATGATAATATTGCTAAGCATGAAAAGAAGTTATGGAGTAGAAAGAAAACTAATTTTGTTCAACTTGACAAAGCTTATGTTGAAAATGTTAAGTAAAAGTGTATTAATGATATTCTTTTTAATCAAGTCATTAAAGGACTTTACTCTAGATTTAACATTGTTGTCAAGGATGATATTGGAAATGTTTGTGTAGGTACACCCAAGAACAAGTGGTTCAAGGGTGAGTGCTCTTATAACTAATGTAAGAAGCACATGTGAGGTAGCTTTGAGGCAATATATCAATTGTGTAGAGAATTCTAGCTTGCTAAGCTTTGAATACTCCATGTATTGATATGAACTTGGTTATCTCACATCATGTTTGTTATGATGGTCAAAATTTATTGGTTAACTTTAGAGAAGTTCTTTTGATATATGTATTGATTGAGTTGAGATATTATTCTTTTTATACTCTTGTTGTGAAACATCGTCAACTTGGTGTCATGAGGACATTTAAGGCATGAGTGCTCATAAAAAGGGCATAAGTATGATATCTGGTGAATATAATGTGCAAAGGGTATCTCTGTACTCTAATTCATGTTCTCTTAGATATTCATTCTTTTGACTCAATCTTTGATATACATCTCATAGCATGTCATATTAGAGAATTTTGTATAGCATACATATGATTCTCATTGACATTTGTTATTTTAGGATCTAATAGTGATATTGTTCACATTGATCTTAACTTTGATGATTGTTTGTGTATAGTATATTGAGTGGCATTGCTTTTGAAAATATGAGCTTCATTCTTTGAAAGCTACTCATTAGAGAAGTAATGATCTTGAATAAGTCTATACTTATTGCTTTTAGATCATGTGCTAATGAGCCATAAAATCTTGGTTTTCTAAAATTGCACCTTGCTTCTCTTATATGTTTTGCTAGTAGGTTGAGTTTACTAATATGTAAACCTTGGATACACCTTGAAGTTCTTGTGCTTAAGTACATTTAAAATGACCTATGGTTAGTATCCATTTTGCTTTGGCAAATACATAGAACTCAACGAGCACCTTTATGGAAATGGCTACAAACATTGGTTGTGAAAGCTACCCAGTGTTGGAAGGAGCTACACCATTGTAATGAGTGAAATCCGCCATGAAGTGAATTTTGTTTATGTTTAAAAAACAAAAACACAGAAGTGTTGAAATGGAATCATGAAAAGAAAATTCTTTGATTCAAAGCCTAAAAAGAAAAGGGGGAAGGCTTAAAAAGGAGTATAGTTGAAAAATCAAATGAGCTCAGGTTGAAAAATAGAAATGGGATGATGAGCCACATGCGCACACACACTCATATGTTGAAATTTATTATCTTCAAAGCAAAAATTCCGGATAATAATCGGTTTGACTTTTTATGGAAAAAGTTTAAGATGAATAGTTTTTGGAAATTGTTTCCATATTGATTATCAAACTACTTCTTTATATATATTTGAAGCATATCTCTCATACACACACTTTGTCTATGAGTATGATGATATTTTAGCAATTGTTGAAGAATTATAAGAGAACTTGAAAATCTTTGTGTATCTCTCTTAGCATACGAAACTTATTTTGTTGAGATTTCTTCAAATTGCTTGAATGTGTGATTGTGTGAATATTTTTGTGAACTTTATGTTGTCATTGATTTTAGTTATAGAATTTATCAAGGGGAGCATTGTATGCTAGACATTGTTCTCTTTCATGATATGTTCACATGCTTCATTTTGTTACATGTTGTCATATTTTGACTTAATGATACTTGTAAGATATTACTCATTATCTTTGTCTTGCATGATGATTCATTCTTAAGTCATATGTCTTTGTTTTTATATCTTTGTGACTAATGTGCTTGTTTTGTCTTTCACTCACTTTTTTATATGTATATAGCATCTTATAACACAAGAAAAAATGAGAAGAACTAAGATTGCCGGAAGTGGAAATCAATTGAATCCCGTTGTGAAAGCCAAGTCTACCTCAAAAGGATCTAAAACTTCAAGAACAAAAGATTTAGGGATCTTTGAAACAAAGAAGATATTTTCAGAGAGAGGCATTGACTTTGGTAAGTGTAAAGATTCTTATGTTCTTAAGTGCTTAAAGGATAGAAAATGAGAATCTTGGGTGAGCATGTTAGGAGTTGTAAATGATACTATTGTTAGAGAGTTTTATCTTGAATATAAGGAAAGTGCCACCTTGTAAGATGCTTTGATGGAAATTAGGGGTGTTGTGTTTAGAGTTAACCCATAAAACATTAACAAGTTTTTTGGGCTATCTAATGATATAGATTCTAATTTTCTAGATGTGGATGTCATTGTGAATCTAAATATCATGGGTAAAACTCTTCATGACAATGCTTCTTTTGAGTGGAAAATAGGGCATACATTAGTCAACGTGAGTTGACTAAGGCTAGTGCATTTTGGCATCTATTCATTTACACTAACATTATTGAATCTTCAAATTCAACCGAGTTGAATAAGGACAAGATCAAAATAGTGTATGCCTTGATAACTAATCAACCTATAAACCTTGGAGATCTTCTCATGTATAACATTGATAGTGCGGCTTTCTCTACTAGAGGTAATAAAAAGCTTGCATTACCGAGGTTTATTACTTCATTGTGTTTAGCTCGTAGGATTAAGAGTAGAGAAGATGATGTGTTAGTACAACCCTTGGAAAAGTATTGTGATAAACATGTGTCATACATGTCCTATAAGAATAAGGGTAAGACTTGTGATACTTTTGGACTATTTAGTAGTTCTCAAGTTGATAGTCATGTGATTAGCACAAATATTCATCCGGATTTGGCTAGACAATTGAAGGGGAAGGTTGATGAGTTGATTGCTATAGCTGTTCAACAAGATGCTAGGTTAAAGGAGTTGGAGGAGTGCATTGCTTCAAGCTCAAGACCACCACTCAAGCATTATGTTAGATCGACTACTGGCACGACTTTCTTTGGTGGAACAAGTAGCTAGTATTTGAGCTTTGAGGTACATTTCTTAACGTTTTGGTGTCATTTCATTTCAAAAAGGGGGAGAAAGAGATGCTAGTTGCTTAGTTTCTTTTTATGTTATTTTGTGAACTTTTGAACTTCTAATGGCATGTAATAATTAGTCTTAAGATTTGGTTAAGAATTTTTGTGTTTTGGCATGTATTGAGGGGGAGATATATGTATTTGTGGACTTTATTGTATATTTTTATCCATAGTATATGTTGCCACTTGTTGTTTTCTCTTGTACATGCTTTGTGCTTTGAGATGATTTGTAGGTTGCTTCAAGAGAAGATCAAGATGAAGTTCAAGAGTTGATGAAGATTAGTTCTAAGATTCTTACTCATTGTAATGTGAGGGAGTGATTTTGTTACCTATCTTCATTTTTATATTTGTAGTAAATGTATAGGTGTTTTGACATGGAATTTTCCAAAGGGGAAGATTGATAGGTTTTAAATTATGTTGGCATTAATTCCATATCAAAATGATGTTTACTTGTAATGATTTAGTTGTTTAGGTTCATGATAATTCAAGCCTAAAAGAAGAAATAACAACTAGTCAAAGCAAGTTCAAGGTCATCAAAGAGAAAGGATGCTATATGCTTCTACAAACGTATATTAAGACCTTATCTTTCTTTTACAAGGCAAAGGCACACACACACAATTCATACATTTGTGTCCCTGCATCGTTGTGCACCATTAAAGGCACACATGTACAATTCATACATTTATGTTCCTGTATAGTTATGTACCATTATAGGCACACACATACATATCATACATTTGTGTCCCTGCATCGTTTTGCACCATTTATAACACGTTCACACACTTGAAGATGAATGCTCATGCATTGGTATGAAAATAACATGTTTTTGAAAATGCATGATTGGAGACTGTCTCTATGTAGTTTGCATTCTAGTGTGAATTGTGTTTGTATGTGTATATGTTTGTATAACATGGATATTGAACTTGATTTTAGTCTTAAATCATTCTTGATTGAGTTCCGGTCATTTCGGCTACTCATACTAGTAATTTCAAGTTCTAAGTCAAAAGATACTATACTTTCAACTCATGTTGTGTACATTTATTTTGTATTCATATATCGAGTCAAATTCTTATTTTATAGGTTGAGTATCTTATATGTCCATTTCCGTGAGAGAGTTATGGTTCGTAATCCGTAAATAGATTCTAATTCCGAGTTTGGAGACCGGAGAACGGTAGAAGAACGCGAGGGGAGCGCGCGAGGAAAAGAAGTGCAACCAAGCATTCTTTCCCGAGATGGCGTGCGGCTATCTCCGTCATAATGCTTGCTGCCCTAAGATGCCCACACACCATCTCGGGCAGTAAGTGTGCTTGGTGCATTGAAGGCCTTTTTGGTCATTTTGCTTGTATTCTTTTCCCTCACCTTTATTTATCCCTTCGCTCTCACATTTCATTAAAAGAAGAGATTCAAAATTTGAGTGCAGAATTTTCTCCCAAATTTTCTCACCTTCGAAATACCATAACTTATTCATTTGAACTCCGATTTGAGTGATTCAAAGTTGAGAGTGTTTTTATGTTCATCCTCCATCTTTTACCTAAGGTTTGAGTTAGTTTTATTGTTGTTTTTGGAGTCTAACCTCACAAAAATAGGATTGTACCAAATCAACTAAGGTATTGATTTTCTCTCAAAGTTTTCTTTTAAAACTTGATCAATTGCCTTGGGTTTTCTTCTTCAACATAGATACGTGTCTTGTGATTTTTTTGATTTGAGTTTTGAACTCATTTAAAGGTAGATTGAGTTTCAATTGAAATCTCACATGTTGAGTTAGGTTTTTGATTTTGCCTATGTTTTTATATGTTTAGGATTGTATTGTGCTAGCTTTGATTCTAGGACTATTTAATGATCTTTAATTGATTGATTTAGTGAAAAATAGTTTCTCACATGTATTAGGCTCTCTTTGGCTGAAATCTCACTATAATACATGTGCTTGTGTTCTTTTGAGCTACTCATGTGCTTTGTTGAATCTAAGAATAGGAAATATGCTCTAGAACTCTTGCTTTAATCTAAATGAATTTGTCACATGATTTTAGCATATTTTTGGTATATGAGATTTAAACTTGATTATGTTTTAATTGAACATATCTTGTGAATTAAGTTTTAAATCTATGCATGTATCTAGGTTGTAATTAATGTTGAACATATCTTACATGATCTAGATAGATTAAACATGCATGATTAATTAGACAACATTTGTTATGTGCATTCATGTTTATGTCTAGTAATTTCCATAGGATGTGTTGATCTTAACATTCTATGTTGCGTGCTTGTTTGCATTTTGCATGCATGATCATCTAGATGCCTTGTGAGAAGAAAGTCTTGACAATAAGTGTGAGACCTATGTTGTTGAGCATGGAAGTCTTGGCAAAAGGTGGGAGACCTCGGAATGTCAAGCAAAGAAGTCTTTCTTAGGGTCGTGAGTCCGGAATGGTGAGCAAGAAAGTCTTGCCTAGGGTCGTGAGGATCCGAAAGGGTGAGCGAGGAAGTCTTGACAAGAGGTGTGAGGCCTCGGAATGTTGAGCAAGAGGGTGACATATCCATGAGTAGGATAGGAGGGTGGTTTCTAGATGAATGGGTCACTTGAGAGATTGTACTTTACTTATCTACTAGTGGATTTTGTTTGTCAGTGGTTGCTAACTCTTGGATGTTTCCTCTTCGGAGGTTTACCACGTTATATATTATGTCAACTTTTCTCTATCCCTATCTCTCTAATATTTGTATTGTGGATAGTACTCTTTATGTATGTTGACTTCCTCTTTATAATATAGATTGTGTAGGTGTTACAATTGTTTGTTTGTATCACACTTTATATGTTTTATATATTGATTTAGTGTCTTTAATTAATATATATATTGTGATACAAATAATCTAAAGGGACAAACTTTTATTTGTTTCTAAGAGAGTTGAAAAAGGTTTCTAACCTATTCACCCCCCCCCCCCCCCCCCCCCCTTCTAGGTTAGACTTATGCATTTAACCGTGTTTGTATTTTCAACAATTAATTTAAGGTAACTGATCAATATCAGCGAAGTGGTCGGGTTATAAAGTAATCGATCATGACATAACAAATGTCACTCGACGTTGGTAAATAAAAGGTCTAAGTTGATGGATGACCCCGATCGCATGCAAAGATTTTGTTAAAGTCAAGTCATTCGACTTAGTGTAACTAAACGCATTTAGTTTAAGTTAACGAATGACTCCAACCATATATAGATTGCTCGGTTGAAGGCCGATTATTCAACTTACCACTATATTAGGCATATAGTTTAAGTTGAAAAGTGATCCCGACCACATAATAAATTGTTAGGTTGGTATTGAATCACTCAACTTAATGCAATGACAGCAACACTGAAGAAAGAGTGGTATTATTTACATAAAAGAGTTCGTTATACAGTATTACAAAAGGAAAGTGAAATAGTACACATATGCAAAAGAAACACAAAATGGTGCAGCAAAGTCAAACTCCTTGGGTGCCCGAAGGACCTCTAGGCCTGGAACCACCTAGGGTACATCATCGCGTTCATGTACCTTGGTAAGATATCTGAAATCTGGCCAGCCGATGTCATCTTTCGGGTCATCGGTCATGACGAGAGAGTAATTTGTATCAGGCAAGAGTTCTGTATCAGTCACCTTCATCAAAATGCCACTATTCTCTCTAGCGTGGATGGCTACCATGGAGGACTTGAAGAGGAATTCTAGATGCATGATATGGGGTCTTTCTAGATTGATTTGAAATACGCCTACCATTTAATCCTTCAATTCGTTATGGCTTCCAAGGACTCAGCCTTATGCTTTTGGATCGTCCTGTCCCATTTTTGATGAGCCTCTTCTAACTACCATTCAATGGCACCAAAAAACATCTGAGCGGTGACTAGCCCTCTCTCGAGCTCCCTCAATATGACAGCCTCGAAAGCAGGAAGCAACTTATAATGATCAATGTTGTGAGCCTGAAGGACTAGTTTGGCCTTTTGTGAAAGCACTTCCACTCTGACCCGTTGCTACTCCTGATCTTGAGCCAATCGCTCATAGCGAAGGCAAGCCTCCTCAGATGCTTGTTGCGACTCAAGCATAGTATATTGAGTGGAAGTACGGGTGTCCCTAGCCTCTCGGGCTTCTTCCTTAAGTTTGGTTGTGTTAATTTTGGTTACGTTCGCTTTAGCCAGGATGACCATTGACTCAATCTCGGCTTTCTATAACTCCACCCTCACGACCCTTCCCTTAAACTCAACATTCTTTATGGTGAGTTCTCTAACAGACACACTAGCTGTGAAGACCCTACTCTGAATATTAGTTATAGTCCTCTTGAAGGCAATCTCAGTTGCATCATGATTCTTCAGTTTTTCTTTATATTATTGCTTGATTTCAGACTCGCTGGTCGAGGAGGATTTGAGGGCTTCAATTTTCTCAGCAAGCTCCTTTGCCAACCGAGATATATCCGCATCCTGTCTCTCTTGACCAATCAGGGCCCGAGTCAACTTTTTCACCTCTTGTCAGAAAATAGAAAGGGAATAGTAAGAATGTTGATGAATGCAAAGAAAAATAGAAGTGGATAAGACTTACAAAAACTCAATTGTTGAAGATCGTGCAGATCCATTCAGAGTTGTTGGCAGTCTTGGCTTGCCTTTAATACCCGTCATTAATGTACCCCTCACCAGTTGACATCAAACGAAGTATGGCAAGAGGGTCGACTAGAGAATTGCTTGAACTTGGAGACGGAGAAGGCTTAGGTGTAGAGACAGTCATTGGAACTGATGGGGTGGATCCCTCACGACCATGCGTAGAGATATGTGGGAGTATTGCTGGAGGGGCCGGGTTTATAATAGCTTATGCTCTTGATTTTCTACCGCCCTCTCTAGTTTGAAAGCTAGTCAAAGGGATCCCGAATTCCTACCCATTAAGAGCTTGAACTTTACAGACCCTATCAAGATGAAGAGACGCATGAGGCATATCAGTAGAGATGCTCCCAGTTTGGTTAGTCCCAGTATCATTGACTAAGTAAGCGACCGTAACATTTGGCAAAACCCTAGACGACCTATCCAACCACAGAGACACCTTATCAACATGCTCTTCAATAAGCTCAAGCACATTGTCTTCAATGGAAGGCTCCTCTAGATTAGGCTTACCATAATCAGAGTTAGAGCCAGTAAAGACTATTTAACATTTGAAAGAAGATTGCATTGGGGCCTTACCAGGCCGCTGCATAGGAGGGTTGCCTGAAACTAGATTGACCGGGCGGTCGGTTGAGGATTGAGATGGCTCCAACTGTGAAGGAACTATTAAATGTTGAAAAGTAGCCTTTTCACTAATTTTGTTCGGGACTGGATCAACTATCCTGGTCAGGGCAGATGCCATGGAAATACTGACTGAGCTATTTTTGTCATTATAAAACGCTCGTTAAACAATATTTATAAAACCTCAACAATGCCTAAAATGTATACAAAACAAGTACAATGGCAAGTCGGGTGTCGTCCACAGAGAAAGGGAAATCAAATGGGGCAATATATGCAATTAAAGAACCTGTATGATCTCATGCAAAATCTTAAAGAGCCTTCGGCTCATCATGCCAAAAATGAAATAATCAATCAATCCATGCAAAAACTTGGAAACCAAAATTGTATCACATTCATAAACATTTCCATTTGCTTTATTCACACACAACCAAAATTGATATTCAATGATATTCTTATCCATTCATATGCATAATTATATAGACAAATATATATCAAAATACAGTGCGAGTGTTTGAGATAGAAAGAGTAAACCAATGCGAATGCTTAATAGTCTCAAACTTTGAGTAGGTTCCCGCATTTTTTATTGGCACTCTTGGCTTGCTCATCCCTCCAAGACTTGCAAGTGGCCGGTGTGTCGAATCCAAGAGATGAAGAACCTAACCTTGAGGTACAAACTCATTCACAAAGGTTAACAATCACAACACATATCTCAAACCAAATTTGCTCTCAACTGAATATCACTCTCTCCACATATCTCTCATGCATCTATCATCCATCAAAATTTATTAAGCTAAACTAACAAAAGCAACTAAAAGCAAACCAATTGAATAAAGAGTTCAAATATAAAGACACAAATGGCAAGAATAGTTAAAAGTCAATCATTATCCACCAGCTCGACTCTTTTATCCCTTGAGTGCTGGAAATTGCCGAGAATCATCCTTGCAATGCGCTGGTAGTGGGCGGGTCTGCACCGGCGCATAAGAACCCATGCACTAAAGATTGTTCTCTTGATTTGATCGTGTTGGGCTCTCATCCTCAGATTATTGTTTCCTTGTGTTCATCATTTCCTTGACCTGAACAAAAGCAAATCTACCATCAACTATACTTACTTTATTTCTTTATTAGTAACAAAAACAAACATGAAAAACATAAAATGAACTTAAAAGAAATAGCACAAAAAATGTTCAAATGGATGCTAAGGGCTGTTTAACTAAGTTAGGAAACTTTCTCAATTTTTCAATCAAACAAAAAATAGAGAGCTTTTTCATTTTCTCACTTCCCTTGGTTTTCACCTTATCTAATAGGTCTTTACTAACCCAAACTTTCCTTACTTTTGGTGGGTTCTTCCTAGACCTACGTTGGATTTTCTTGAATTCTTAGAACTTAAAGCAATGGCCCTTAATGTGCCCTTTTATAGAACAAAAGAAACAAGTAATTGGGTGAATATAAAAACTCCCTTTACATTCATGTCCATGAGACTGTTGATGTTGCCTCCTCTCAAGATCCTTCATCTCTCTTTCCACTTTGTCAAGTTGGACTATGAAGTCACATTCCTTGACCTTAGCGATTTTTAACTATTCCTCTCTCTTGTTTAATTGTTCCTTGATTTCTTTCAAGACATTTGCTTTATGTTCCACCTCTATCATCATTCTTCTAGTTTTCCTTGCATTTTCCTCTTTGATCTCTTTTAAAAGCTTGGCAAGTTCCACTAGGTCCTTTGTTTTTTTACTTCTTTTCCTCCTCCAAGCTCTCAAGTTGTTCTCCCAACCCTTTATTGATAGTAGAAAATTCCTGAACTTTCTTCTTAAGAGTCCCATTTTCTGCTTTGAGGAGCTTAACTTCAAGTTGTAGCTTCTTGTTCTTTTCTTCAAGTTCATACATTCTAGCTACTTCCTTAAGCATTTGATCATCACAATTCTTTTTCATTGAGCTTTTTTAATTCATTCTTCTTAACTTTATCGTGATGACACTCTTTCATCCCTGAAGCTAACTCAAATGTTTTCACCAATTTACCAACTTTATTCTCTTTCTTTCTACACTCTAGTTGACATTAGGTCTCTTCAATTGTTCGTTTCCTTAGAGCTTCCACGATTGTCTCCATATTCGCTTCAAATCTTGCAATTATGGCTTGTCTTTCTTGATCTTCTTGATGCCACATTTGCTCTACTTCCAAAGTCAACAACTCCATCATTTCTGAAACAAGAAAAAAAACACACCAAATGAAGTAAAAAGAAACAAAAGCAAACTAAAAACAACTAAGACTCTTAACTAGGAAAATAGATAAAAAAGATTAGCCACCTAATTAATGACTTTTCCCGGCAACGACACCATTTTGACCGAGCTATTTTTATCGTTATAAAACGCTCGTCAAACAATATTTATAAAACCTCAACAATGCCTAAAATGTTTGGAAAACAAGTACAATGGCAAGTCGGGTGTCATCCACAGAGAAAGGGAAATCAAATGGCTAAAACTAGTTAACTAATAAGAAACTAAAACTAAGCATGAAAATGTAAAGATAAATGGTTTGGAGTTTGAAAGGTTAATAACTAAATATGCAAACTAGGATTAGGAAAGTTAATCTAAAATGCAATTAGTGTTAATATGCAATTGGTGTTAAATATGATGGTTAAGACTAAGGAATTGATGGATCCAACAAGTGAATTATGGGAATGTAAGAACTCTCATGAATTGAATGCACATAAATCGATTGCAACCAATCTAGATGTATAGTACCGATGGTATTCCCTCGTGAGTTTCCAATATAGATGTATAGTATTGGCCACTCACGAGTGATTGTTCATGAATGCACATCTATCCAATTAAGAGACTAATCTCTTTAGAAATTCACCAACCTAGATGTAGAGTGCTGGTGCTTAATCTATCACAAGCAATCAACCTAGATGTACAGAATTGACCACCCATTCAAGATTAGATTAAAAATTGAAATTATTAAGTCCGGGTCTCACTTGAGGATATACTCTTGTTTGACCCTTCCATTTAATTTAGCTCAAGGAGATTAAGTAAATGTATACCCAATCACCCACATGAGCAAATGAGTTTAAGAAGACTAAATAGATGTATACCTAGGCAACTACCCAATTAATTCCCTCAATCAATTTGCTAGGAGAGGAATGAACAATCAAAGACAAACCAATCAAGGAAAACAATTAAAACAATGAATGAAACATAATTGATAGATTTAATAGAATAAAATGGAGTTCATTACAAAGCCCAATGTCCACAAGTGTTTCACTTCAACCCTTTAGTGGGATGTTTAGCTACTCATGACAATTACAATAAAATAACAAGGAGAAAAGTGATAAAGAAGACCCACGAAGAGAAAATCCTCCTTTCTTGAAGCTTTGATCCAATCTACAAGTGTCCTTGAGTAGATGATGAAGGAGGACAGTTAGATTTGGTGGGGAATGATTCCTAAATCTAGGTTAGTGGTTAGAGAGGAGAGAAAGTGTTTAAAAGGGAGAAGAATGGCTTTTAGATCCCTAAACTTGTCTCTTCCCTCTTTCTTAAATGATAAGAACAAGATATATTTATATGGTTTCCAAAATATGTATGAAAATGCTGATGTGGTGGTCCTGATGTGCCAAATGAGCGAGTAGGGGCCCGTACAATGCCCAGTTGCTTGATTCTCAACTCTTGGGTTTTGGCAAATACGTAGACAAATATGCAGTTGTGCACGGGTTGAGGACCCATACATTGACCTAGTGTCTTCTTTCCCTTTAATGTGTACGGGTTGTGTGCAGGTAGTGACCCACGCATGACCAACACACCTGACCTTTACACTTCATCAGATTTTGGCCTTTTCTCCTACAAATCTGCATTTTTTGTCCAATCGTCCGAATTGAATCTAATTGCATGCAAACATATCAAATGAGCCATAAGACAAGCAAAAACACTTGAAAACAAGGCAAAGGAAATAGAATTATTGGCCAAAATATATGACAATTTTGGCACAATCAAATGCGATCACCCATTCTCTTCGACCGTTGCTCCCATAAAATAAGTCAGGCAGAGTTCTCAAATCATCATCATCTTCTTTGAGAATGATACGATAAACCCCTACATGGGGAACTTCAGGATCAACAGCAAGTGGGGCTTCCATTCGTCTATGAATGGCCTTGGGGCAGAGGGCCCGTCTATAGTTTTGGATACCTTTTTGTTGATCGCTTCTCCACCAGACCTCTCTCCGCCAGACTTTTCCTTGATGGATCTTTCCCTTCTAGATCTCTCAGTGGTGGATTTTTTCCAAGCAGATCTCTCACTGGAGGATCCTCTCCCGCTAACCTATAGAGGTGGGCCATGCTCACTCCCTTAATCCTGCCCAACGGGGGCTGTTATGTTGATAGGGTTAGGCTCGTAAACATGTTCCACCAAATCATGCTCGGGGGTTGTAATTCCCTAAGCGACTTGATCGGCAGCCTCTCTCTTGCTAGCCTTATCAATGTTCTTAACCGTTTTGGCATGGTCGATAGCGACAATGTCTATCTCAAACACTAAAAGAAAAATTCAGCAAAAAATGATAAGGAAGGATACGAGTGATAGGAAATCATATGATAAGTGGGGCTTACAGCACTAGCGCTTGTTGGAGATGGAAGGAAAAAGTTGCAAGTCGATCAGATCTTTTTCCATGAATAGATTTTGATGGTCCTGACCTCCTAAGAAGTCTGAGCCGTCTTAACAACTAGAATAGCCTGGCTCCAAGTCAGCTTTACAGGTGTCTTGTTCCACAGCTCAAGGCTATGAAAGTGTCTCGGGGACACTATTCCTATTCAGATTTGATTAAGGTCAACCACTACTGTTTCACCACAATCGTCCTTGACAAAGAACTAATAACTCTTTCAATACTTGTTAGAAGAGGTAAAGCCCATAAGAAGCCCTTGTGATCATTACTGGAGGCGAGGGTAGGCTTCTTCTTAAAGTTATGAGGAATCAAGTGACTCAACAAAGTGGACTATAAATGAAAGGTGACCCCAGCATACGAGCGACCAAAAGAGTAGAAATTATGAATCTCTTGGAGGGTCGGGGGTGCCCAACACCAATCTTCTTCCACATATGCTACAAGTTGATCAACACTAGGCTTGAATTTGGAGTCAGTTGTGTGCAAGCAATCCCCACCTTAACCGAAAAATGGGGAATGAAGGGCTGAATTGGTAGTGTTACGACAGAAGAATGCACGGCATCATAGATTGCAATGGCACTTGAAGGCGGGTTCCATACAACAAGCTGACCATTGGGAATCAGCTCCACCAATCAGGGAATATCAAATCTATTCCTAAACTTTTTGAGTTCACATTCATCCACTACATTAACTTCACAGTCGAAAGCATATGGCTGATCATTAGAAAATCTTAGCATGTGCAATTGGCACCTTATGGGAATGTTAGCCAATATCAACTTTTAAGTAGGGATCTTTCGGTCGATTATGGATGAGTGAGAGTTACCAGTTGAAGCCTTACTCCTATGGCCGGTACCTATGGTTTTCAATATATCTGGACAGGCACCAACAAAAGAATAAGATATGAGGGTTATCATATGGAGGGAAAAACTCCGAACGAGAATAGTCAACATAAAATATAATGTATGTGTGGGTTTGACCACATAATATAGATTCGAGTCGAGTGATGTTTTCTTTATCACCCATTTCATTGTCACAAATGTGCAATTTAGAATAACGATGATGAAGAATAGGGTCCATACCTGAGAAGTTATGGAAGATGGAGTGTGAATTATTGGTGCTGGTAAAATGAAAAGGCAGACGAAAACTGATGAACGTGTAGAGACTAGAAAACCTAGAAAGAAAGTTGGAAAGTAGAGAAGAAATCTAGGGTTGTAGAAATTTGTGAAAAGTCTTGAGAGGGAAGACAAGAAGACTTTGAAATATATAGAGAGATGATGACATCATTCAGACATGCAACCGTCACTAGGTGAACGTTCGAGAGTGGGGTTGGTACATAAACCCCGAAGATCATACGTAGTTTGAAATTTTAAAAGTCGACAATGATTGCATCAGTTACATTACATTCCTTGATCAGACCAAATGAACGTGGCCAGGGTTTAATGCTTAGCTGTTAAGCATCAACCATGCATTGATGAGCTTCAAAGACAAAAAAGAAAAGCAAATTAAAGACACTTCACTGAGCGAGATCTTTTTAGATAGAACAAGATACTCGGTTTTGTCTGTTTAATGGGGAATTGTTATTAGTATAATTTGGAGAGTGTGACATGTCAGCAAGACTGCCAGGATAGACAGAGGTCCGGGTGCCACATCAGTAAAAATCAACAAGACCAATTCCGCCTGAGTTGACCAAAGATGGCTTCATAACCCCTGATCAGGGTTACGTGAATGATAGGGTAGATGAGTTAACGATAATCCAATCGAGATTACCTAAATGGTCAGGTCAAAGCCTATGATTAGGGTGAAACCACCAGTCGAGGAGAAAGAAGTTTGGTCTGGATTGGCAAATGGTCGGTTGAACGACACGTGGACAATCTTATGATTTAATGCAGTTACGACTCAAACACGTAGAAAAAAAGTCTGACTTAAACAAGGCATCTTAAAGCACACTTTGATAAGGAAATAAACTTCTTTATAGATATCAGAGTCCAAATTAGGAAAGAGATCTAAATACAATTGAAATACAATCAATGTGAAATGTGAAAGAAGAATAAACACGATTCCAATAAGTTAGAGTTTCATTAAATTATGAGAACTCTTCTTACTTGTACATAAACAATTAGGGTTCTATGCATGTTTAAATATACCCTATTAACACCCATGAAAGGGTTAATGCAGATTAGCTTACAAGAGTGCAAGAGAGATTAAGTGTATAATTGTTCTCATTATAGTGAATTCTTCTCGCCGTCACCAGCAACCATGGACGTTTTCCTACCTTGGGGTTTTACCACATAAAATCTTGTGTCTTGTTTGCTTTTATTTATCTTGACTCATAGCTTGATTGTTTATTCACGTTCACCTGTTTGATGCGTGGTTAATTAAACCTAATCCAAAAATCACCGTCAACACCTAGGTACACACCATTCGACATTTAGAGCACATTTTCTCATACATTCCTAAGCCTTAACATGATCAATTAAGTGAGGGTTGATTTAGTTTTTAAGTTGCTTGGGTTATGGATAATGTTGTGGTAGAATGAACAAGTCTAATGTGTATGGCTTAAAAATTTGCTTGGGAGCACACATATTATGGGACAGGAAGTGTTATGAATTTTTAAGTGGCTAACAATTCACATTGTCTAATTTTGCTTCCAAAATTCTATCGAAAAAGGGAATAAAAGTTCCTGTCAAGCAGTCCATTTATATGATTGATGTTCTATGACACATGATGATTGTTGATGTAATGAGACTATGCATAGTGTTTAAAGATTTGAAAAACATTTTCCTACACTTGATGCACTTTTTGTCTTGTGTTTGTGACCTCACAAGGGAAATCTACACTATTAGAATAAGAAGCTTGAGCACCGAGTCCCCTCAACTTAGACATTAAAAGAAGGGACTAGCCAATGAAGTGCAAGTGAGAAGCCTACAATGACAAAAAGCTATTTGAACTAGCACACTAAGCATTCAAAAATACATCACAAACACTTGCTCAAGGTATCTCACCAAGCTAAATTAGCTTGCAAGTTTTGGCTAAGCAACAATTTTCAAAAAATTTAACACAAAAATGAATCAAGACACAAAAGACGATTCACAAAGGTGTCTACACCTTCAAACCAAAACTTAACATTATCCTCAATGTTGGACAAGAGAAGCCAACCTTGCAGCACACACCTAACATGACTCAAAACCAAACAACCCTAGGAACTAGTCAAATGCAATCAATGCCCATAAAAACAAAAAGACTCAAACAATGCTCAAAGTAATCAATGGAAACAATTTAATAATGCAATTAAGCACAAAACCCCAATTTTCACACAACAACTCTACATCAAACATTTCACAAAATTGATGTAGTGGGGGTATGACAACCCCAAAACCAAATCAAACAATAAGCTCAAGCCTGTACTAGTATATGTAAGTACTGTTCGTAAACCGAATAAGGCAATATATGGCAATTAAAGCACCTTTATCCTCGCTTTTATATCCACAAGAGCCTTCGGATCATCTTTCTATCAAACAAAAAATATGAATCAATAAAATTCAAAATCAAATGTCATCACCTGAAAATAAAGCACATATATTCAGAGGGTAGAAACTCACTTACAAATATATGGTTCTTGCTCTTTTATGAGCACTTTGGCTTGCTCATCCCTCTAAGATTTACAAGTTGTCATGTTTCTTCCCAAGAGGTGAAGAACCCTTCCTTTAGCTCAACATCTAACCAAGAAATCCATCAAAATAACATCCATCCATAAAATCCAAAAATATCAATCCTAGATATTAGAAAAGCTTAAACATTTAAACTAAAAAGAAGATAAAACTGCTGAAATAGAATATAGTTCATCCTAGCAAGATACTAATAAAATAAAATAGTTCAACTGTGGTTGCAAGAATTAATGGCAAGAATAGTAAAGGTCAATCATCATCTGAAGAGTCGGCTCCAGTGTCCACTCAAGTGCTCTTCCCTTTTGGATATAGTTATGCTCTAGCTCTCTCATCAACCTCTTTCCTGGATATCTCCATCACTCTCAATAGCTCTACTGCATTGGGTTCGATCGTCAGACCTCCTTGAAATATTGTTAGAGCAAGCCTTTTTCTTCTTCCTTGAATATAAGACTAATCTGAGCTCCTCTCTCAAGCTTGTGATAGTGTCCCAGACATCTGTGAAACTTCGTATGGTCTCGGCTCAGACTTTCTCAATCTTTTTTTCTATTCTCTATTATTTTGGCCTTGATATTCCGCATTCTTGTAATAAATATATGCCAAGGCACTCTATCATCTATAACCACCTCTGAATTTGGGGCCCACTAATCATATTCCATCTGTTCCTGCTCATAATCTATCTCATCAAGAACCTCTTGTTGCTGTCCATTTGCCTCTGATCTGTTCTTCTTTTTCCTTGTCTTTATCTTCCTGCTTGTAGGATCTCTCTCTATCTCATGGGTAGTCTAGGTGGAAAACCCGACATCTGCTGGTGGCATCTCAAACGGATCATCCCCAAAGTCTACTCTAGCACGCCTACAAAACTAGATAATTAGACACAAAAATAACAGTGGCTCTTTGTTGTTCATATTCTTCCCCACTATAAGGATCTTTGTTTTCACCAAATATCCAACACTAATTGGCTGGACATGCTGGATGCCATGTAGGATGGTGGCTACCTCAAATGAGACCGTGGTCCTATGAGTCTTTGGCCTAAACAAGTGAGAGATGAAGATGTTTCATAAATGAAACTCAATCTTCAGATTGGTGTGTTTGATGTTGTAGGTAGGGGCCACCTAAAATGTCATTGGCTCTATTCCTAGATCACTGGCCAGGTCCAAGATTGGTTTGATAAACATCTCATTCCATGTCACCTCATCTCTAAAGTTTCTCTCTGGATTTAGCTCGGTTCTAAAATATCTATTTATGTCCACCATATTCACCTGGACCTCTTCCTCTCTTACCATGACTAGGGTACGATTCTAGTAATCATCGGGGACCATTCCAGTATAGAACTCTTCCACCACCCTTCTGTAATATCTAGGATGGGTGCTAGTGTATGTCTACTACCCCTATTTTTTATCATTTAAGGGATCCATGTTTTTCTCATCTCTTACATGGTGATTCCCCTTTTTACCACTACTACACACTGCCTTAAACTATCCAACTGATCCCCAAAGTCCTCGTTTAGGGTGCACTCTGGTATTTATGGCTCTTTGGACTTTTTCTTTCATGAGCCTTGGCAAGCATTCTTGGTCCTTGTTATGGTAGTCATCTGTAAAAGAATATAAGGTTTAAGCATAAACATTAAGTTGATATAAGCATGTATTAGTACATTGAGTAGAGAGATAAACAAAACTTAACCAGCCTAAAGCACCCAGTGTGCGGGTGTTCCTTGGGTTAGGTGACCCGTGCAATTTCCCAGATTGTTCATCGTGAGGCAACATTCAAGCAATTCACTAAAGATTTTAAATTTCAAATTCAAGCATATACTTGTGCAAAATTCATTCCTAATAAATTCCTAATCATTATCACGCATCAATCAAACATGAACTTCAACAAATTTTTGAAATATCTTTTACAACTCAAAGAAACCCTATAATTAAAATTTGAGCAACTATGTGAGTAATTGACAGTCAAACTCAATAATTAACACTTCATTATGCATCAATCAATGAAACCATTATCAACATGAAAATACACTATAAAGAAAACACAAATTCTATGCCAACAAAAAAGAAGGGAAGAGTCTACATGTGTTCAACCATAAATTTGATGAAGAAAAAGGGGAAGAATCATACCATTTCGACATGAAATTGAAAACATGGAACACATTAAAGTGAAAAGAATGAGAGTTTCGGTTTGAGTTTGTGAGTGTGAGCCCTACATGAAAGTGATATGTATATATATATATATATATATAATGTGTACAATGCATGGGTCTTTACCTGATATGCACTGGTAGGTACCAGTACATAGACCGGTATAGTTGGCCTTGGCCGAGAATCAACCTTGCACCTTGCTGATAGTGCGCGGGTCCGCACCTGCTTAGTTGGACCTGCACACTAAGGGGTTGTTCCTTTTGTTATGCTAGTTTCTTACCCACGAACTGTATCCTTTTGTATTCTCCACTGCCTTAACCTACACACGATCGTCACTACCATCAACTATACTTGCCTTATTACTTTATTTGCTACAAAAAACAACGGAAAATCATAACAAAACTTAAAAGAAGTTCCACGGTGCAATTCCTCCCCCAAACCTAGATTTACCCAACATTTATGCTCATGATAATAAAAAAAAAAAAAGGCAAAGACTTAATCTAAAAGAGTAACTGAATTGTGCAACCTAATCATGCATAAAAATTACTCAAGGTGATGCATTTACTAATGATGATTTAACCAAGTTGGGAAATTCTATATTTTTTTTTACCCTAACAAGTGTTGATGTTTTCCAAATCTTTTCCTTGCCCTTGTTTCTCACTAAGTTCACTTGATATTTCCTCACCCAAATCTTTTTGACTCTAGATAGACTCTAGGTAGACTCTTCCTATTCCTATCTCCTCTCTTTTTCTAACGTCTATGAGATTTACACTTACAGTTTTAGCATGCTCTCTCTTTGAGGAAGAGTAACACATAAGAGTAGAGTTAGGAATTCTCCCTTGTTGTTGACATAGTGGATCTTGCAGGGAAAATCGTGCAACGGAAGTGTAAAAATTCAAAATTAGGGTTTCAGTATAAATAAAATTTTTCCCATTATAATAACAAGAACCTTAACCCTAGACTAATTGATGTATATAAAAGTGTCGTACCATTTTCACGTGACGATTGAACTAGCACCGAATTGAATCCGTAAGATCTTCCAATCCAATCACGAACGTGAATCACCTAGGAGTGTGGGCTCCCTCTCTTTAAATTGTATACCTGAGGAAGGAAACAAACAAAATCTTTTTCTTTGTTAGTTACAATAATCCTCCAAGAGAAAAATCCAAGAACGTCTGGTCACTTGTGAATTATCAATCTACTTGATTGAAAGTCATGTGAACCTGATTTGATTTTGTACACAAAACCCTTTTGATGTAAAGGATACTAGTGTACTATCAAAAACAAAAATGTTCCTTTTTTCTCTTCTCCTTGGCCGAATTCTACACCATTTAATTATGAGTTGATCGAATTTTGTCTAGAGCAAAAAACTAAAATTTTCTCCATCAAAATTCTGTCTTGCTAGGCCGAATTCTCTCTTAGAAAATCACCTTGCTTTGCAAAATTTTTGCTCATAAAATCATAAGGCTGGCCGAAATTCACTAGGTTGTATATATAGGATCACAAATCCTTTCCTAAGAAGGATTTACTTGGTTGGCAAGAATCATTTCCTTAGATGGATTTACTTAGTAGTTAAGAATCATTATCAAAGAAGAATTTTACTCTGCACCAAGACTCCTAATCCAACTCATTAGAGTATTTGTAACCATATCAAAGATTTCCTAATTTGACTAGATAAATAATTCCTATTATTTATGTACTTATCAAATATAATATTTAATATTAATTATACTACTAACAATAGTATAATATTAGGAGACCATCTCTTACTAGGAAAAGATTTTGACTTTTAATTAAATAATTAATTAATTACCAAATTAATTAATTTCCATTTAATTAAATAATAAAATAAAAATAATATAATTAAGTTAAACTATATAGCTTTGTTGCCCAAAACAATATATGGGCCATTATATTATTTTTTTCTGTTTTATTAAATCCACAGGACCTTAGTAAAAAGTCTACATGTGAACTAGACTCATTTTTACAAAAAGAAACAAGTCCACATGCCTTAATACAATTCTAGATGGACAACTAAATTGGTCCGGTAGAATATATCAAGTGATCCATGCAAGTTCGTTTAGATTAAGGATCTTGGCAGGCTATCTAAAATTAAACCCCAATAGACACAACCCAATCACAATCAACAAATGACTCACTGTTTGAAGTGATCTATTAATTTTAGTTCATTCCACTAAAGAACTAAAATTGAACTCTTAAATAAAGATAGAATAAGTTAATATTTCTCATTCGTACCCTAGCCAATATTAATGGAGAAAGTGTATCCTCGTGAAGAATACCAGTAATTGCCAAGAGCTCATAGACTGCTTATAGCTCTCCAAGTTACCATATTTACTCATGACCACATTTTGAACTTGGATATTTTGACTTGTCTAGAAGCCATGTTTCAATAAACACTATTGAAAACATAACGTTAAGATTTAATATCTAATACCTCAAAACATCCATATGATGATATTCTACTCTCATTTAATAAATGGAGCCACGATATCCATATCTATAAACGAAGTCCTCTATCAATTAACAAATGAATACCACCAAAGTATCGAGGATAAACTATGCTATATAATCATACTC